>JBAJHW010000016.1:3127780-3727780 GCA_037013535.1 Intellagama lesueurii | reverse complement strand
CTGGTTTTCATCTATAAAGCCCTAAATGGCTTGGTTCCAAGCGATCTCAAAGACCGTATCTCCCATTATGAGCCTGCTCGAGTGCTAAGATCATTAAGAGAAGCCATCCCCTTAGTCCCACCACCTTCCCAGTTGGGTTTGGTGGGGACACCAGAGAGGGCCTTCTCTGTGGCTGCTCCGAGACTCTGGAACTCCCTGCCACTGGAGGCCTGACTGGCCCCATCTTTGCTGTCCTTCCGCAAGCAGGCAAAGACCTTTCTCTTCAAGCAAGCTTTCCCTAAGTGGGGCTATTAAAATAGATTGTTGTACTTTCCTGCATTGAAGGTGTTTTGGTGTTGCTTATGTTTGTTTGGGGTTTTTTTGTACTGTATTCTTCCATCCTTTTAGTATAAAATCGTCATTGTTACTAATCTTAAATACTGTATTTTAATTGTTGTAAGCTGCCGTGGATCCTTTTTAAGGAAAAAGGCGGATTTTAATTAAATAAATTTAAATAAATAGTAGTAGCATGGATGAGGTGAAATGAGATATAGTTTCTGATAGTGTCAAATTCCTTTAAAACCGATTTCCAGTGCCGTCCTATCCACAGAAACATAATCTTTACTGTTCCAGTCCAGTTAAGCCATACCAGGAGAAAGATGTCCTGTTCTTTTGCAAAGGCGAAAGTTAAGACACAAGAAGGGTGCATCTACATGCTCATGTTTTAAATACAGAAGAGGTTTGATCTGTTGTCTGAATTTGCTTCAGACTTTTTCTTTCTTTCTTTTTTGCTCAAAACCCAAGTGTTTTTCTTGTTTGGGAATAAGTCCTGGTAGAAAACAGAGTGCACCATGGTATGCGCCTTAGCAAAGTAAATGTTTTCAAGTAGGGGAGACTCTGCATTGGATTGTGGCTGCAGGGGTGGTGCTGAGCAGGCAGCTGATTGAGTGAGGGCCCTCCTTGCTGGGATGTGTGGAGTTTGTCGCATGGGGACGGAGTTAAGAGGCTGGAAACCAAAACTATCATCCGCTCCACTTCCAACCTGCAATACTATCCCTGGACTAAAGTGTAAGGCTGTTACGGGTGCTTCACAGGGTCTCAGCCACTGTGAATCCGGTCTGCGAGAAGGCGCTCGTGGGAAGAGTGTGCTGCGCCAGCCTACGTCCTTGTGTTATGATACCTTATAGGCATGAGAATGGTTGTATTAGAATGGACCCAGAGTCTTCCTTTTGCTGTTTGTTTCGTTTCTGGACAGTGTATAGGATGGAGAAAGAACCGTTGTCCCATTAGACAGCCATTTCGGTTTGCACTCTTCAGAACAGTGTGCAGAACATTTCGAAAGATGCAGGCCATGTCACTTCGTGCCAGTAGACTCGTTTTCTGTTGCACCCGACATATCAACAGACCAAGTTCTGTCTGAGTTTTCAAGAATGGTCCTTTAGCACTATTACCGTATTCATTTACTTTTATCCCACCACGCACTGACCACTGCAGGCACTGTGCCCGTGAACTCATGCGAGGCTCTCGAGAAGTGGACTGTAATCTGTGAAAGCTCAGACGGAAACAAATCTGCTAGTTTTTTAAGGCCACAAAAGTGTGTTCCACACAGCACAGGTTTCAGTGTGAAATTGCCAAACATGCAATGAGGAATACAGACAAAACAACAGGTCTAACGTGTACTGTAATGCCAGAGTTTGGTAAAGTTGCTTTTTGGATTATAGCTCCCAGAATCCCCGGGGGCTCTGGGGCAAACAGGAACAAAAGAACCCCAGAGGATTCTGGACGTTGTAGTCCAAACGTGCAGATCTTTACACTTCCAAGTTGTGAGCTTTGATCCTGTGTTGGCAAAAAGGCTGGCGAGGAGGATCATCAGCCTCTTGGATGCTAAGGCATCCATGCTCCCCCCCCCCCCCCATGTTGAAAGCTATGGGGCTGTCTCTTCCAAGCGATGTTGGATTTCTTTGGGAAAGCAAGCGGGGAAACTCGGGAGCGAGCAGCAGGGCCGTCCCCTCTAATTCTTTCGTCGCTCAGTCTATGCGACCGGCGTGACGAGGGACCGGAAGCGCGGGCTCGGCCGCTGGTGCCGCTCTGGCCTCTCCCCGCTCTCTTCCTCGTCGCCGCGATGCTTCGGCGCGAAGTCTCGCGAGAGCAGGGAGGTCTCCGCGGTCGCTGGGGCGACGGGGCGCCGCGATGGCGAAAAGCAGCCTGGCTTCCTTCAAGCGACACCAGCGGCGGCGGCAGCAGCGGAACCGGCGGCGGCGGCTGCTGCTGCTCCGGCGAGCGGGGCCCCGAGGCCCTCCGGAGGCGGTGTCGGCCGAGGGCCCCGTAGACGCCTGGCGGGACTTCGCCGCCTCTTTCGTGGCCGCCGGGCTGGTGGCGCCTCCGCCGCCCGACCCGGAGCCGGACCCCGAGGGGGAGAGCCTGGCGGCGGCCGCCGATGCCCACCAAGGCCGCGCGGCCCTCCTTTCCCTCCGGGGGCAGGTGAGACGGGGCCATGCAAAGGAGTGGGCGGGGCTTCCACGTGGGGGCGGGGTTCTGGATTGCCCCCTGGAGGCACCTAACAACCCTGTGGGGTAGGACAGGCTATAAGGAGGAGGAGGGAGAACCGACCCTCTCTCTCTCTCTTTCTGGCCAGCTCCTCCTCAGTCCCATCCTCGCAACAACCCAGTGAGGCAGGCCAGGCAAAGGGGGAGAAAGGGGCGGGCCTTGGGAGAATTTGAACCCAGGCCTGGCCAGCAAGCACTCCAGGCAGAGTGCCCTGCCTTTCCAGAGGAGCTGTGATGGGTGAGCTCCCTGGTCTTTGGCAGCCCTGCCTGTTTGTTGAGGTCTGCTCGATGGCTGCTGGGAGAGTGGGAC
This sequence comes from Intellagama lesueurii, assembly GCA_037013535.1. NCBI lineage: Eukaryota > Metazoa > Chordata > Lepidosauria > Squamata > Agamidae > Intellagama > Intellagama lesueurii. The sequence goes on along the minus strand of JBAJHW010000016.1, from coordinate 3,724,945 downwards.
TGCCTCTCCCGGGGGGGGTTGAGGGGGAGGAAGGTTCTGGGTGGGTGAAATGAGGTTCCCCGGGTGGTGGTGGAGGTGCCTTTGAATTTCAAGTTCTCCTGCCTCCCAGGGTTGGGCGCTTTGCAAGGAAGGGCGGTGGAGGGAGCAATTGTGCACCTGTTCTGCACCCAAGCCCAGTCACGGTTTCCCGTTTCCTTCCACAGACCCTGACGTTCACCGGCAAGTGTTGCTTGACATGTTTGTATGGCTCCGTGCAGGTGTTGGGGTTCACCATCACTCCCGACCAGCCCCCCTACCACCTCTTTTCCCCCCACTCCCACTGTGCCCTTGCCATCGAAGCCATCGCCTACAAGGAGCCAGAGAAATCGGAGAGGGAGATGAAGAGGGAGGCCAGGTCCATCCTTCGAGCACACCACGTACCCCAAGGTGGGTCAGACCTTGCCGTCTCTGCGAGACAGTGGCTCCTGAGGGATCGGAGAGGAAGTCAGGATGCTTTGTGCTGTTGCCACCTTCTGGGGACTGAGTTATGCCAGGGGAAATATTTCGCCGATACAGTAGCCTGTGTGGCTACACAGGGTGCATATGCACACCCAAGCACATCTGGAGAGAGTGTGAAGCTGGCTGTCTTCCAATCTCCAGCTGGGCATGCAGTGGCTCTCGGCTGTAGTCCTGGGCTGGACCTCTGTCTGCCAGGGGCTTCGGAGATTTTCACTTCACTCTAGACAAATCCCACCAGTTCCCAGGAGAGTTGTGGGGGTGCGGGATTATGTGACAGCTTTGGAAGGTGTGTGTTATAGGGGCCAGGAGTCTTAACTGGCAGCTGAGCTTGTCATGGGGGAGCTGGTTTTGAGACTTTCGTAGGAAAAGTGCTCTATCGAGACAAACGGTGTGAATTCTGGTGCTGGGTAGTAGTTGGCAAGACCTGGATTTGAGAAGGTGTAGGAGCAAAACGCAGAGTCTAGCAGGTAAGCAGGGGAGAGCACCTGCCATCTCTTTGCCCAGTGAAGAGACTTGACAGGAGGGTTCTGTTTAGCAGAGCAAGTTTAAGACATTTGGGCAGGTGCAAATCTCTTTACTCTGGAAGTAACCCAAGAGGTACACATAGATGTTTTTATAAAATGCACCAGACCAAACTGCCACTGATAATGTTGGTCTTTGTGGAGGAATTAACAGGAAACAGACGAGTAGTCTTTTCAAAAATACAGCCGTCATAGCTCCTCCACAACTGTTCATGGAAGAAGCTTCCAGCATTCTGGAGTGGGTGCTCTAAAAGCCTCCCCTCTGCCCGTCTCCCTCCAATTGTGCCGTATTTCAGGACTGGAGTGGAAAGCCTCTGAAGCTAGTGAGCAAACCTCTTGTAAGAATTGCAAGGAAGACAGAATGGAACTCCTTGCCATTTAGTGGAGAGTTGGGTTCAAGTCCGAAGGTTTCCATGAACAGAGAAGCCCCAGCTGAGACCACACAGGGTGATGCCCCTGTTAAAAGTTTCCTCTCCCCATGGAGGGCGGTGAAGGCCAAGCAAGAAGCTTGTGTGGTTGTCTCTCTTTCAGACCTGGCCTGCAACTTACTGCTTCATCTGTTGTCTTTGCAGACGCCAGACGCAAGCTGATGAAAAAATTTGCTCCCCAGTGTTCTATTGTGTTGCTGGAACATCTGGATACACCAGTGACAAGGTTCCTTCTCAGCCACCCCAGTTTCTCCCACATGTTCAGAGGAAAAGTAAGTTTGGCCACATACATGTGCAGGCTTTGGGGCCTATATGCGGCAAATGTAAACTGGCAGCTCTCAGATACCCTAACATAACATGTTCATTGTGTATAATGTCTGTTCTGATTAACTTATCATTTTCATGGTTTAGGTCAGTGGTTCTTAACCTTTGTTACTCAGGTGTTTTTGAACTGCAACTCCCAGAAACCCCAGCCAGCACAGCTGGTGGTGAAGGTTTCTGTGAGTTGCAGTCCAAAAACACCTGAGTAACAAAGGTTAAGAACCACTGGTTTAGGTGACCTGTTTCCATTGACAGACATTTCAGCCGCTTTTGCTAACTTTTTGGTTAAACCTTGGCAGTAAAGTTATCCCAGTATACTATTGATCAGGTCTGAGTTGGTATTATACCTCTGATCTCTTGCCTGATAGTGAACGTGGCGCTTTGTTGCAGACAAGTAGATTTGCTTTTCAAATGTTTGCAAGGAGCCCCTACGCGTACCGTGTGACTCCAATCTATTCTGAAAATGAAACATTTCTGCTGGCACTGGCCAAAGGCCCATCGGAGCCAATCTCCACTTCCCAGCTCTGAGAAACCCAGGAGAAGGGCATGAAGGGAAGACAGACCACCTTCCGACAACATTTACTAGCCATTGCATCTGTTTACTAACCCACTGGAGGCCAGCAGAGGGTAGACGTAGCCCTTTGCTGCTTCTCATCCTAAGAGGAAAGGCCCAGCTGCCCAGTTGTCTCCTGTGCCTCTCGTCCCTGAGCAGGGTGTTCTCTGTGAGTGCTTTACTGCAGCAGATTGCTTTGCAGAAAACAGCCGATAGTCTCACAATGGGAGTAAGCTTTCCCTCGGACCCCCTGCATTCCTTTGTGCTTCCTGCTCCTCAACTTTTACAGTTGCAACCTTCCAGGAAATGCCTTTTTATCCCTAGAGACAAAAGGTCCCCTGTTTCAGCCTGGAAGACGAAGCGCTGGCTTCTGTCGGCGTTGGGAGGCTAGCTCCGGAGAACGGCCTGCTGGTGTCGGGAAGCATGCGTTTGGCAATTGAGGAGTTGCTCCAGGCCTGTCAGGGTGAGTGCTCAGAATCAGGAGGTGCTCCCCTGGGGTGCCGTGGCCAGAACACGAGCAAAGGAAGACTTTTCATGAGAGATGTAAGTCGGGAAAGGATCCCAGCAAGGCAGCATTATATCAACAAAGAAGGGCTCCCATTGAGGGCCTGGAGGAAGCGATGGGCCCGCCTTGATGCTGGAGGTGCTGAGGTTGCATTAACAGCTCTGTAAGGTTTTCTTGTATTTCTCCAAAGGTTGTGTATAGGCACCACACTTCATTGCGGGCCTCCTGCAAGAATCATGTTGAGATTGTACAGGTCTCAGATAGCGCAGGGATGATCCCACCATGTGTTTGCTTTTCAGAGGAGGACGAAGGCTGCTCCGTCATCTTAGTTTGTGGGCCCAAAAGTGTGGGCAAGTCCACCTTCAACAGATACCTGATTAATCTCTTGCTGAATCGGTGAGTGAGACCAGACCTGTGAGGGCCAAAACAATGGACAAAGCCTGCTGGGGTGGTTAGAGGGGAACACACACACACCCTCCATCCTTGCCTTTCCTTTCCTGAGGTTAAGGTGTCTTGTCATCTTCTCTGCTGTGCAGGATGTGATTCCTCTAATCTTGGTCTGGTCTCCACGACAGGATTGGCCTCTTAACTTCCCCCTTTGTAGCTTTCCTGTTTTTTTCTGCATGTGATTAAAAACAAGGGCACTACGCTTAGTGGAACTCTTTGAGTTTTTAGCATCAGGATATTGCTTGCTTGTGATGTTTGGAAGAATATTGCAAACCCATTTCTTGCACTGAGAGATTAAGTCTAATGAATTCGCTCTAAACTGTTTGAGGCGAAACCCCACAAGGAAGGAGAGCTGTGCCCACTTTGGGTTTCTCACGGATTTGTTTTTTCCCCTTTATTGCCCAGACTTCCATAGTCTGCCAGTAATAACCCCGGGCACATCTTCTCACCTCTTAAAAGGCATGAGAACTGGGGTGGAGGTTGGGATTGGTAATATCTTCTGCCAGAGCTGGTGTGTAGCCTTAGGTTTGGCTTTTGCTGGCAGGCTGGCGTAGTGAGAGGCAGTCACCTGCTGTTCATTCGGGCCCCAGAGCCATGTCTTAATACTTCTCCTTTTCTCTTTTTCAAAAATCACAGGCTTCCCTGTATTGAGTATTTGGAATGTGACCTGGGGCAACCTGAGTTCACACCTCCTGGGTGTATTTCCCTCATTAACGTGACAGAACCACTGCTGGGTATGTGCTTTAAAGGGTTTGCTGAAGGGGAGGGAGGAACATTCAGTCCCGGCATGAGGGGGAACTTGTGTCTTGGTGGTTCTGGCTTTCCAGAAGGCTCGAGATAAACCGGAGGGAAGGACTGGATTAGTATGAAAGGAGTCCATGGAGAAAAACAGGGAGGGAGGGCAGCCCAAAGTACTGCTGAAATGCGCTCCGTACAACATGGGCGTTTGCTTAGTTCTGTCCGGCCGGTCTTCTTCCTCGGCAGGTCCTCCGTATACACACCAGCGCAGACCGCACAAAATGATGTACTTTGGGGAAACGAGTTGCGAACAGGACACCGAGAGATACATTGACACAGTAAAATCTGTGTTCACTGCCTATGAGAGAGATGTTCCCCTGGTGGTGAACACTATGGGATGGGTCAAAGGTGAGGACATCCCCAACTTTTGTCTCTTGTGACAGGCTCCCCTTTTCCCTCAACGCATGGGAGACCACGGGGCACCAAGCTAAGGGGTCAGGTAGGCTCCAGAGGCTGGGGGAAGCAGAGTCTGAAAAGTAGGGAAACAAGCCGCTTCCTTTCCGTGGGGGCCATGGAGAAGTGCCTTTGGGTGGCAGGGAGGGAATCAGGGAGCTCCTGGGGCAAGCTCACCAGGGAAACCGGTGTCCCCTACTCTTCTCTGGCCTTCTCGGTATATTTGCATGTCCCACTTTGCAGGAGAGGCAGGCATTTTGTTCCCGGGGTGGTCAGAGTCAGCTGATCTGGGGGGGCAGCATAGCCAGTCTGGGAGAGGGAGGGGGAAAGAAAGGAGTATCTCAAGATTTTGGGCTTTTTTTTCCCTCTGAGTTTCTGTGAACCTGTAAAGAGGGGGCCCTTTTGGGGCTTGGAGGCAATGGCAGAGGAAGAGTGGGGCCCTGGTCCTTAGTGGGTCGATCGGCTTTATCGGTATAATTCCGGGTAGAAGTTTTATTTCTGTAGAATGTTTGGAGATTATTTTTGGTGAGGAAAGGCCAGGTGCAAGAGATGATAGTCAGGGACATGGCACCCTGCAGCAAAAAGGCCTGTTGTCTGAGCTATGTTGTGATTCTGTGGGAGCAGGATGTAAGATTTGGGGAAGTCTCTCATGGCCAGGAAATACAAGCTTTTATTCTTTTCTGCCTTTCTTTAAAGATAGGTTTCTAGTTTGCAAGGTGCATGCAAGCCCACTGGTATGTATTTATGCAATACCTCCTGAAATTTTCAAAGCCAAAGATGGGGCTGAACTTCATCCGTCTTAGACAATGGCAGTGGGGCATTTGTACCCCACAGATCGTTTCCTCCCCGCTTCTTTCCCTGCCCCAGTTATTGCAAGGTTCAGCCTTGGCACTTGCCCTCGATGTGGACGTTGTAGTCTTGAGGATGTCCCATTTTCCACCTAAAGCGTGACGTTCTGCTCTTGTGTGGAGGTTCCTGCCCCCTTGAAACCCGTTCTCCTTTTCTCTCCCGGCACGCAAAGGCACGGGGGCTGCTCCTTCTGATCGACATCATCCGGCTGCTGTCGCCCAGCCACGTCGTCCAGATCAGCACAGAAGACTTCAAGGACGTGCCTCAGCTTACGCTGGAGTACGTCTGCAGCGCTGCCGGCCTTCACACAAGACGCAAAGGTCCCAGCACGGCCAAGCGTCTGAAGAGCGAGGCGGAGGACGTGGGGCAGTGCTGGAGCCACAGAGATTTCCGCCTTCCACCTTCTGCCCACAAGCTGCTTTGTGTCCAGCCACAGTTCCCAGGAGCAGGGGTTGCGGGCAGTGTGTGAGTATCAAGTCCCGGAGCAGCTTGGATAGACCAGGAGTGTGGGACCAGGGGGAGGTTTGTGCTTCTTCAGAGGTCAAAGCTATTGCCACAAGAATGTAGCCTCCCACCACTTCTCCTAGTTTTTCTTGTATTCTGGCCCCTTAAGCTTGTCTCCTCCCTGTAGTAACCCGGCTGCCCCTTTCGATTCTGTCTCCAGTTTCTGGGAGTTTTCTTGATTTCTCTCTTTGCCTGTCTAGGAACGTACATTGCAGACTGGTTAGTAGGATTGGTGCCGCTACTACGCCTAGCAAGCTGTCTTGTTTTTTTGTATGGCCTCTGTCGTCCTACTCTAAAGGCCCTTTCTTTCCTTTGGGCGTCCCGATCCCTTTTGAACTGGTTCCCTTGATCCGCCCTTCCCAAGCTCCGAGAGGCTTTTGGAGCAGGACGTGGAGGAGTAGCTGTGTCTCTGGCTTGTTCCACTGGGGTTGGGGAGAGATGGGAAGCCTCTGAAGGACAGGGCCAGCCGTCCGATGTCTTCACAGAGCCCTTCCCAGCCTGTCTCTGAATCTCCTTCCTTGTTGCTCCTCCAGGCGAACCCACAGCAGCATCCTGAGGGACCTGGCAGTCTTGGGGTATCTGGGCCTCTTGCAGCCTTCGGACTCAGAGTCTGTCCTTCCTCTACATGGCTTAGTGCCCTACCAGGTAAGCCCAGCTCCCTTCTGTGAAGGCTTCTGTCTAATGACTGGTGGGATCAGACCAAATGCAGAGTGGTCTGAGGACATGCTGGGATGGCGGACTCTGAGCCAGGTGACAAAGCTGCTGTGTACCACCTCAGACTTTGGTTCTGTCTGGCTCTGTATTCTTCCCTCCAGCCGGCAGAGACTTTCCCAAGACCTCAGCTAGAAATTTCCCCCAGTCGGGCACCTTTAAAAAAGCACCGTTGGCTATGCTTTCGTGTGTTTATTTTTCAGGTCCCCTTTGGTGCCGTCGCCCTTAAGGTTCTCCACGTGGACGTCACTCCTGCCCACATCTTGTATGCTCTCAATGCCAGCTGGGTCGGCCTCTGCCGGGTGCCGGAGGAGCTCCCTTCTCAGGCCGAGGGGCCGGTCTTGCTGACCCAGACGCCGATCTGTGACTGTCTGGGCTTCGGTAAGCGGGTTGTGTGGGAAGCCTCCTCCCCCCTCACCAGAGACGGGCAAAGCATGTGGCCCTGAAGAGGTTGATGGACAGCGACTGCCAGGACTCCCAGCCCTTGGCGAGGGCTGATGGGAATGGCCGTCGGACAAGAGCCAGAAGGAAAGGCTTTGCCTGCCCCAGTTCGGATCCCCTTGGAAAATCAGAGCTGTCTTCTCCATGAAGGTGTTCGGGGAGGTGGATCTGTTTTGTTGGGAGCCCTTCAGCATAGAAACACCTGTGGCCAGTGACGTTCGCAAACTTTGGTGGACCTGGGTCATCGGGCAAGCCCTCCTCTCGCCCCAGAGATAGGAGGCCCTTCTTTGCGATAGCGCACTCAGTCCCGGAGGCCTCGGCCTGGCGCAGGTCTTGCCTCCCTCCCGAGTGCTGAGCAAGGGCTTTCTCCCTGTTGTACCCAGCTTTGGAAGCCAAGGGAAGCACCCGCCTTTCTCCAGGCCCCCAAGAAGTTGAAAGGGTGTCAAGTTCCAGGCTGAGGAGACACGTGGCTGTGGTTCCACCCTGCCGCTCCCCAGGCTTTCCTGCCAGCCAAACCCTGGGCACCTCTTGGGCTGGGCCCCAGTGCTCTGCTGAGCTGTTCTCAGAGCTCCGTGATCCCCAGGGCCAAAAAAGCCCGACACCAGCCCCATGTCTTTGCAGCAGTGATTGAAAAGGCGACGAAGCACCAGACTTAAGGCCAGGGAGTTGTGCCTTTAAGGCTTTGGAGATGGTGAGAAGGGGCGGAGCCTGAAGGGAGGAGTCCTGCTGGGCCGGCCCCCTCTGAACCTTCAGCTCCCTGGTAGTCCCTGTGGCAGCAAGGGGCTAGCTGGGTACTCTCCTTGGTGCTGAACCTCCTGGCCTCCACTCTGCAGTGCAGTCACAGGGGTACTCCAGACCAGTGCTTGCCAGCAGGGATTTGGGTGCCCCTCAGGGTGGGTTTCCTATACCCTGAGAATGCATCATGGGTCTTTGCTGGACCCTGGCTCCTGTGCCATCTCTTTGGTCAGCCTGCCTTCTCTTCATACAAGTTTCTGTTTCTTAGAGGGCATAGAATGTTACTGACATGGATCTCTCTCTCTCACTCTTTCTCTCTCACACACACACTCACACTTTTCTACCTTTGGAAACTAAATGGTTGTGTACTGAACTGCTGTCACTCACAAGATTGTGAAGGAGTAGCTCAAGGGAGGGGGTGTCTGTAGCTCCCAGGTGGTTTTGACCTCTCTTCCTCACCGTTCCTCACCATTACCTATGCTTCTGGACCAAAGAAGCATCAGAAAGGCTGTTGAATTTGTCACAGTAGAGACACTGCGTCAGGTTGGGAATGTTAGCTCAGGCTGAATTGGCCCACCTAGTCTCAGCATGTCTTGTGTCTGTGTCCCTGGTTAAAGGAGAGAGTGGCGCCACAGTGGAGCCCATGTATTCTCATCACAGCTTACAACACTGAACAGGAGAGGGGAGAGGGTTTCCTTTATATCTCTTGTTTATTTCCTGGAATCGGGGGAACTTTTGCTGGCCAGAGTGGACCACACTGGGGTAGATGGATAAATAGCCAGACAGGCAGCATCCTATATTCCTGCGTGCAGTAGGTTAGCTGCTCGCCTCTGGCTTGTGCAGTTTTTTGTGGTCATGTTCCAGATACTTGCCTAGTTCTGTGCTTGCTTAGGGCCTTTTGCAAGCAAAATTGCAATAGATATAATCAGAGCAAATCCAATAGTAAAAGCAAGCAATAGTTGATAAAATCAAGTTTGAAACCGAGCCTTAAAAACCTTTCTGTGTTGCTAGCCATATTAAGATGCGGCTGTTCTTTCGTCCTGAGGCAAAGAAGGTCTCCAGCTAAGTCACCAAACCTCCAGGTGCTCCTTAATTGTGTTCAGTGTCTCCACAGGGCTCAGAAAGGATGCTTTGTAAACTCTCTTTCTTTGCAGGAATCGTCCGAGGGGTGGACATGGACAAGAAACTCTACTACATCCTGAGTCCAGTTGCTCCGGAGTCCCTGCGACTTGTGAATTGCTTACTTGTGGGGAATATTTCCATTCCTAACTCCGTCTTCCTGAACCAAGTAAGGACAGGCTTGACTGGGAGGTGCTGAAATTAAAGGGAAGCCGTGAGCTGCTTTATTTTAAAACTAGCCCAGCTTCTAGCTCTTCAGGGTGTGGATGTCACCAAAGCAAAAACTTAGTGATTGGCTGTCACGGGGAAGAAGAGGAGGGACAGCAGAGCTCCCTAGCCTGTCCTGAAGTTAGTCTCAGCGGTTGCATAAGGCCCAGGTGGAGAAACTTAGACGTCTGTGGACATCCCTGGGCAGAGGGGCAGGATTGAACTTTCAGGAATAAATTATATTTACCGCGTGCACATCGATGCGTACGCCCTGATTCTGTGGGGTGGTTCAGTTTTTGTATCCGACTACTCAAATGTTTCTAAAGTGGGCAGTGGAATTAGTTGGTTTCAGCCAACCCACGAAAGAGTCTCCTGGCACCCTGGGTGACCCAGATGGCAAAGGGAAGGAAAGCCAAGCCCTCTGAGGAACAGTTGGGGGGGCCGGGCTATGGGAAGCCTGGGGAAGAGCAGGCTCAGAAAGGGGGTAGGAGGGTCGTCCTGAGGTTGGCGAAGCTGCTCCATAGAAGGCAGACCGTGCCAGTTTCCTGCTGCTCCGGAGGGCAGGTGTGTCAGACTAAACCCCCCCTGCAGGCCAGTTACAAGAAAGGAGGTTCCAGGAAAACTTTAGGAAGCATTTGCTGATGGCCAGAGCTTCTTTGCCGCTAGATCGGACTCCTTTGGAAGGTTACAGATGCTGCTTTGTTGGAAATTTTAAAAGACAGGTTGAGCAGCCATGCGCGCGCACACATACACACATGCTGTCCATCTCTGAAGAAACTGACACTGGAGCCAGACTAACAGAGAAAAGCAGCAGGACACGAAGAGAAGAGAAGGCCATTTCTGTGCAAAAAGCCTTCTGAACTGGAACAGTTTTAGTGGGTGGCTGGAGCGCCCATCACGTGGTTGCCAGGTGGCCATCCTGGCAGGGACTGAACTCAGAGATGAGGTGCTCCTAATGAACAGGACCACGGAACAGGGACTCCGTGGACGATCTCAGTGGGACACCACACGTGAGGGTTGTGCAGTGCCAAAACACCCCAGTGGGAAGGAGGCATTCGCTGTTTATAGTAAGCTTACTGCTAGCTGGCTCTTGCACAGTCAAAAGTATGCTATTCACAGCGAATCAGTCCTTCCTCTCTGCTTACTTCTGCCGCCTTGTTTGTAGCGTGTGGTACTGTGCGTAACTCTGCCCCACTCTCTTAGCATTGGATTTCGTGTGATCAGATAGAGTGCATGTGCAGTTATGTTGAGAGATTCGGAATGAATGTTTTCAGTGGTGACGATCTTTCAGGTGCATGGGAGTGTTAGATACAGAGCAACATATAACGCTGTCCTCTTTTTATTTTCCTTGTTCCCCACCCCACCCCACTTTAGGTTGGAATTGAAGGGGAGATACCCTACGTCACGTCCGAGTATAACTTTGACATTTCAGGGGCAGGGAAGCTGAAAATGAAAAAGCATCTCAAGAGGAGAGAACATAGCCAGCCCTGAGGCTTTCGTTGAGTCTTCGTCTGCAGCAACAGGTTCAGTTCAAGTGGCTTGGGGTGTTCTCCGGGGACCGTCCGCGGGAGAGGAGTTGCAATAACCAGAGCTGACAGCGCCATGCCCTGTGACTTCTGACTGTCATTCTGTATTTTTTTTTTAATGGTTTCAGAATTAAAGTTTTGGAATAAATGCCAAGGTCAGGTTCCTGAGGACTATTGAGGAAGAGTTATCTGGAAGGTAGGGTGCCCGTCAAGTGTATGTGGAATGGTGCTTCCTCCTTGGTGTGATCCTGGGCTTCCACGTAGGCTCTGTTTCTTCTCCCGCTGTGAAGTCCACTTCAGGCCATCTTAGAAAGTGCAGTATGGGGCAATGGGCTCCAGAAACAGCGAGTCTGGGCTTGTGGCTCCAGGAATGGCTTGCCTGCCGGGGGGGGGGGGGGCACAGGATTCCTTCACCGGTGGCATCCCGAATGCCCCTTTGGGGGCCTGCGGCAGTGAAGAGCGGTCGCTTGAGAACAACCGGCGGATGGTCAAGAGGGATCTTGGTGAGGGCCACTGGGTTTGCCCTGGAGGGGCTGTGCTGGTTTCTTGGGCATCAGGTCCCTCCAAGGGACCTCAGCCTCTTTTCCCCCTAAAGACTCTTCGGGGTCCTCTTGACCAAAATCATCCTGTAGCAAAATGGACCTAAGTCTCTTTTATTTATTCTTTATTGGGGGGAAAAAGAACACAAGGGCATGACTTTGCTTGCATGAGCTCAAGCGGAATCTGTGCAGACCTCATGTCGCTCTTTCTCCTCCAGGTACCTTCCACAGACAAGCTGTCTAGATTTTTTTATTTTTAAATCCCAATTTCCCCAGTCGGGGGCTCTTCTGGGAGCCATGATCACTGAGAAGGATGGCAGTTGAAGGCCCATCTGGAGGGCATGTTTTGGGGGCGGCTGTTCTGATCGGTTGTCAAGTGGGCTGCTGACACAATGTGGCTTGCATGAATGTCACACTCAGCCTGTTCGAACTGGTGTCCCAAAACTCTAGTTGTTTTTCAAGCACTTCCAGGGGCTGCTGGGGTCACCCACAGTGATTCTATGGGGTGGGGAGGGTCGGCCTTTTAAAGGTTCCTAGCCTGTTTCACATCACGTCCCGTTCGATACTGAGAGCAACATCAACCTTAGAAAGTTTGTCACTGTAGACACACGTCTCCCACGGCTTCTCTCTGTTCCACACAGTTTTCATTGCATAGCTGTACTCTTAAAACCGAGCCCTCCCACCTTGAAGTGCTAGCTTTTAACCTTGCCATAGAAGCGCCTATAGTTGCTGTCCCTGGTGTGCACAATCTGCTTTAATCTGTAGACCTCTCCGAGGGCGATCGTGTTCTCCCTTATGCTCCTGGTCCATGTTTGCCTTCACCAGTGATCATTTCAGCCTTCCCTGCTCCTGTCAGTTTCCCCCCAGGATCCCATGTCAAGACTGCTCTCCCCATGCTTGCAGGAACGACCCGCTGCCTCTGCTTGTACTCCTGTCCCATAGGAGCCCCCTTCCCTTTTGTACAGGCCTGGCTTATTCCCAAATGTTCCCTAACAAATCTCTTGGCTTCACCCACCCTGCTGGCCCCATGCACGGAACAGGCAGCATTTTTGAGAAAGCTGTTTTGGCTTTCACACTCCTGATTTGGGCTTTGAGGATCTCACAACGACATTTGCCCACACTGCTGTTGATTCCCCCCCCCCCCTTGCACTGTCCACTGAGGTCTCAACCTGGTGCTGCAGCACAACCCTTGTGCCAGGCAGGCCATTCAGTGTGTGGCCCAAACTTCCTTTCCAAACCCCACAGTTTAGGTTCCTAATTATAGACTTTGCCACTACCACAAATTGCCACCCCTCGCCCCAAGTTATATGGTTGGTCTGAGGACCTACAGTTGGTTTGCTCACAAAAGAGCAAGTCGCTTCTGAGGGGGGGTCATTTTTGGACTCCTCAGGGTGTTGTCGCCATCCTCCTCAGAGTCTTCTCGCCCTCCCTGGCTGCAGAAGAGCCACCATCCCAAATTTGGGACTCCCCCCAAATGTGAAGGTCACCCCTTCAGCTTCTCCAGGTCAGTGACCTTTACTTCCAGGGACACAGGTTTTGCTGTGGAGCATCAGGCGCTCGTTATACAAAGAAGACACGCATCACGACTTTTGTTGAACTGGCAAATACTTATACGTGTAATAATTTGCTGTTATGTGCTGTTAAGAATCTTCCAACTTACGGAGATGTCAGTAGAGTTTCTGAGGTACGTGAGATGCTCACGGAGTGGTTTTACTCTTTCCACCGCCACCCATTGATTTTCCATGGCCAAAGGGAAGTTTGAACCCAGATCGTCTTCAGTCCCGATCTGTGTCCGTCTGTCCCCTACACCCCGTTCTGTCACATGTCATAACATTTAGAGCAAGAGTAATGTTCAGTGTAAAAATCTAGGCAGGTTGCTTGATCTCTCTTGTTTTCTGCCTTGCTGGTTGATTATTGGTGTTATTTTAACTCCTAGTTAAACATCTGAGCTATTCAGTAGCAAAGGGTGTGGAACGGCTGCGTGCCCTCCCTCAGCCTGTTGGTAAATGCATATGAGTGCAAAAATGGGCCGCTTACATTTCCTTTGCTGCTGCGCCTGAGGTGGTTTGTCCCTGGGGCTCTTCTGTGCCTTCGATCAATGGAGCTGCACTGCAGTTATGCCAGTTTGATGGCACTTCTAACTCTCACGGCGCCATCCTCCGGAACTGGAGCCCACGAGACCTGGACTTCTTTCCCACAGGGACACTTCTTGAGTTGATTCAGAACAGCTCCTTTTATAGAGTAGAGAGGGTTATGGCCCATGATGTCAGAGCTACTCCTGAGTAGTCCAGAGGAGCCTTAGAACTCTTTTATCTGTTCCCTTGGAAAATCTGCTTGCTCTTCCCCCCCCCCCCCTTTAACTCTTGCTTGCCTGCAAGGAAGCTAGATGGGGGAAAAACTGACCTGCTTAAAAATCTGTTTTTCTCTTCTCCTTTGGAGAGGCGAACGTGTCAGCGGCAGGAGATTTTGCTGAGCTAGCGACTCTCGAAGTCTGTGGCCGGTGTGCGTCGGTTGCAGTGCGGCAGCCGAAAGAGTTAAACCTTTAGCTTAATCTGCTCTTAATTCTCCCCATATGGCCACGTCTGGCAGCACAGGAAAAGCTCTGGCAGACAATCCTGCCCGAACAGTGGCTAGAATAAATATGGAGGCCATCTGTGTGGTGGGCGGGTTGGGGCGGGGGTCTGAGTTTTAAATGGTAGCGAGAAATAGCTCTGTGTGTGTGTGTGTGTGTGTGTGCGTGTGTGTGCATGAGAGAGGGGAAAGCAGAAAAGGAGCAGAACCGTTGCCTGGGGGCCAGAGGCAGGAACAAAATCAGCTTTGAGTCTGAGGTGTGGGGGAAGAGGAGCGACAAGGGGGTGTACTGTTGCTTCCCTCCTCCCGGTTCTCGGTAGCTGGTTGCTGTGGCAACCAGTCCACTGCCCCTGTGATGCTCAGTGGCCTGTGGCTGGAGTTTGTCTAAGGCACTTCGGCTTCACTGAGCCGATGCGTGTGCAGGCAGCCTTGCCTTAGGGAGGAAGATCTTCCGCCCAGGAGAAAAAGACACCCAGGCCTGGCTTGGGGCCAAGGTGGCCGAACCACAGTGGTAGCACTTCCGAAACCTCCACCTGGCGAGCCCCAGAGCCACCTCGCCATCGTCTCCGTGGCCGGGTTCGTCTCGGGGAAAAGCAGGTGGCCGCTTGCCAGGGAAGGGGAAGGCCCAGCCCTGGGAGACAGAGCTAATGGGAAAGCAGGAATCCAGAATGGGGCGGCAGACGAATGCACAGCCCTAGGAAGCCGGTGCTAACATATGCAACGCCCAGGGGAGGCTCGGCACTGGGAAGACGGGAACGTGGCAAAGGCCGAAGAGGCGCTTGCTTTTATGTCACCCGCCACATGGGAAAACTGGAGCCGCACAAGGCACTGTAGATCCCGGTCTGGCGTGCCAGGGCCAGCTCTCTTCCAAAACGGAGCTTGGGACCCTCTTGCCGACCGACGGCTCACTCTCCGCTCCCATTTGCTTGGCTTTTTTCCTGCCTTGCGGGGCTCCCTGATGGTACCCTGAGCTTCTTGGCCAACGGGGCTGCTGTCTTCCTCTCTTCTCGCCTTGGGAACGTCGGCCCCCAGGAGAGGCGAGACCATGAACCCTGTTCTCCTGACAAAGTATGGGTCCCCCCCTCGCAGCTGGCTCGGGCTCCGTTTGGGAACAAGTAAGTAAAACGGGTCGATCCAGGCAATGGTGACATGGGGGGGGGTGTGTGAGGGGGGGGGCTGATTGCCTTGTTCAGGCAGCTTACCCGTTCCCACGTTGTGTGGAAGTGGAGTCTTGTTGAGAATTTAAAAGGTTCAGAGTCAAGATCTGTTTACCTGGATAATGGATGCTAGTCTCGTGACCTGGTTGTGGGCTTCATGGAGACGATCTGGAAGCCCCCCCCCCCCCCCCGGGGAAGCAGGACAAGAGGCCAGCGTCTTCCAGCAGGGCTACCACAGGTATCCTTGAACACGGTCACGTTTTCTTCTGCATAGCATTCAGATGGGGAAGAGACCGGCAAGGCGCTCGTTTCCTCATGTTCTATATGGATTGTGCCCTAAGTTCTTGGTGGATATTGAGACATTACCCACCAACAGTCCCAAGTTTCAAGTCCAATTCGATGAATCAGGCAGCCCGCATTTGGAAATGTAGCTCCTTGAAGAGGTGAAAGGCATCTGCTTCTCATGGCACGAGTTTTTCTAAACTCTGTCATCTGCAAATGACTTTTGTGATGGTTCACCCAAAGGTCCACACAGGCTGAATTTGCAAGGGTGATGCCAGCTCTGGCAGAATTCCATAACTGGACAAAAAATGTACTATAATGTTCTGGTTTTGAGCTAAGTGTCTCATCTACTTGGACGCTTAGGGGCTTGCTAGTGCCATTGTTAGGATTCTGAAATCATAAAATCAGAAGGGGCCCTCGGAGGTCATCCAAGTGATCCCTAGCTGAAATGTTGCTGACTGTTGGCCATACAACTTTTGTGTGAACATCTCCAGAGGTGGAGACTCCACCACATTTCAAAGTGATCCCTTCCACTGTCCAGCAGCTCTCGCCATCAAGAACCTCTTCCTCATGTTTAGTAGCATTCTTTCTTGAAATCTGGATCCTGCCCTTTAGAGCAGGCAGAAAGCCAGCTTGCTCCATCACCCGGTAGCTGGTGAGGTTACGGTGATGATGGTCATTCAGTGATATAAATGAGACCACACAAAGTCATTTTGGTAACTACATGGATAAGGATTGATGGAGTGCTTTTCAAATACTTGAAAGGTCATCCTACAGAGGAGGGGCAGGATCTGTTCTCGTTTATCCCAGGGTGCAGGACACCTAAGAATGGGCTCAAGCTGCAGGAAGCCAGATTTAGGCTGAATAGCGGGGAAAACATCAACTGTAAGAGCAGTACAACAGCGGAACCAGTGACCTTGGGAGGTGGTGAGCGCTCCAATGCTGGAGGCATTCAGCAAGGAAATTAGACAACCCTCTGTTAGAGTTGCTTTGACTTGGGGTCATGCACTGAGCAGGGGGTTGGACTGGATGGCCTTATAAGCCCCTTCCAGTTATTCTTTGATTCTATGAGATTTAGTGGATCGAGGCCTGATGTCTCTTGGATAGGAAGGAAAACTGGAGTCTTATTCCCTTAATGGTTACGTCAACATTAGAGGCTGCTGGTGTAACCCAAATGAGTCATTTAGCGTTTGCTGCACTCTGAGGAGCTTCCAAGTAATTCTATTCTATTCTCATACAGATGAAACCTGGGCAGCATAAAATCTTTGTAGGATAGGGTAGGATGAGAAAAAGAGAGAGGCCATCAGACCAAAGCTGATCCAATGCGTTTCACAACAAGCTCTTGAATCCTGGACTTGGCAATTCAAGAGGAACATTCTAGCCACACATGGCTTTTCTTAAGGAAGTAGGATAAAAACAGGCCTGTGCCCTTTGGATTTTTTTCCCTTCCTTTGAGGCTTCATTTGGTCTTCTGCCCTTCCTTCAGCTGAACAGGCATTTGGTTTAAGATCTCTCTTCCGTTTTGCCTTCTGCCACCAACAGACGGTCTGCTTTGCCAAAGGGCAGTGCCCTGGCTGGAGGAACTTTGTTGTTGTTTAGTCGTTAAGTCGTGTCCGACTCTTCGTGACCCCATGGACCAGAGCACGCCAGGCCCTCCTGTCTTCCACTGCCTCCCGGAGTTTGGTCAAAGTCATGTTGGTCGCTTCGATGACCCTGTCCAACCATCCCGTCCTCTGTCGTCCCCTTCTCCTCTTGCCCTCACACTTTCCCAACATCAGGGTCTTTTCCAGGGAGTCTTCTCTTCTCATGAGATGGCCAAAGTATTGGAGCCTCAGCTTCAGGATCTGTCCTTCCAGTGAGCACTCAGGGTTGATTTCCTTCAGAATGGATAGGTTTGTTCTCCTTGCAGTCCAGGGGACTCTCAAGAGTCTCCTCCAGCACCACAGTTCAAAAGCATCCATTCTTCGGCGGTCAGCCTTCTTTATGGTCCAGCTCTCCCTTCCATACATCGCTACTGGAAAAACCATAGCTTTGACTATGCGGACCTTTGTCGGCAAGGTGATGTCTCTGCTTTTTAAGATGCTGTCTAGGTTTGTCATCGCTTTCCTCCCAAGAAGCAGGTGTCTTTTAATTTCATGGCTGCTGTCACCATCTGCAGTGATCATGGAGCCCAAGAAAGTCAAATCTGTCACTGCCTCCATACCTTCCCCTTCTATTTGCCAGGAGGTAATGGGACCAGTGGCCATGATCTTAGTTTTTTTGATGTTGAGCTTCAGACCATTTTTGGTGCTCTCCTCTTTCACCCTCATTAAGAGGTTCTTTAATTCCTCCTCACTTTCTGCCATCAGAGTGGTATCATCTGCATATCTAAGGTTGTTGATATTTCTTCCGGCAGTCATAATTCCGGCTTGGGATTCATCCAGTCCAGCCTTTCGCATGATGTATTCTGCATATAAGTTAAATAAGCAGGGAGACAAGATACAGCCTTGTCGTACTCCTTTCCCAATTTTGAACCAATCAGTTGTTCCATATCCAGATCTAACTGTTGCTTCCTGTCCCACATATAGATTTCTCAGGAGATAGATAAGGTGGTCAGGCACTCCCATTTCTTTAAGGACTTGCCATAGTTTGCTGTGGTCCACACAGTCAAAGGCTTTTTTCGAGGAACTTAAGATTCTGCAATTTGGCTCAAGGAAGGAAGAAGAGGAAGAAGAAAAGCAGAGAAGTGTGGTTAGTTTAGTTACATTGAAGTACAGGAAGTAAAGATAGTACTGGGGCTTTATATAAAAGCTGGGTTTTGGAGTGTGAATTGAAGACATTGGAAGAGGTTGCACTCTGGATATGTTCTGCGTCATGCCTGGCAGAAAAACATGGTACCCGATGCTTCTCCCCCCCCCCCCCCCAAACATAGGCTTGTCTGCTCCTTGCTTTGTTCCAGCTGTTGTGATACTAGCAGCTGAGCTAAAAAAACTGGGCACCTGCACCAACCCAAGGGGACAAGGCGGTCTGAGGAGTGGAGGATGGGATCCCTCGCACTCCGGTTCCCAAGCAGAGAGGCTGCCTCCATGAAAGCAAGTGCCTGGCTAGCCTGCGCCATGTTCGGACGGAAGTGGGAGAGACTGGTGATTTAAAACTCTGGCTACCTCTTTGGCAGGCGGCTCAGACAAAACAACAAACTGTTCTGAGCATGTGGTTTTTTCTCCCCTTTTAAAAGTAAGCAGCGGAGACACTGATAAATGAACCAGCTGGAAAATGGTTCCCCCCCCCCCCCTCATTGTAGGGAGTTGCCGTTGGTTTCCATCCCTCTCAGGAATGAAATGGTATTTCAACATTGTTTTTGTTAGCTCTTTTCACCTCATCCCCTCTTTCTTCTCCCAAACCCAGGAAAAGTTGGTGTTCCAAGGCAGAAAATCCAAGCGGCACTATCCTCTCTTGCTGCTGAAAGGGGGAGTCCCTTCCATGTCCCCTGTTTGGGGTGCTAGGAGAAAACCCAACACAGATATGGCTTCTCTAGGAACTCTCCCCCCCCATTAACGGTCCTGATCCTTTTCCCCCCTCCATCACACCAGGGAGTCCCTGCTTCAAGGCCACTTTGCCAAGTCTTTGCCTTTGCAGGTGGAACCCAAGTGATCCTTGGTGCCATTTTGCCTTGGAACTCAAAGGGCCCTCATTAGGGTGGCCACGTGTCTTCTGCTAGGGAGAACAGTCCTCCATTTGAGAAGAGGACAATCCGGAAAATGTGCTCTGCTTGAAGGGCTTCGTCCAGTCCACGTCTAATGTAAGGATAAAGGACCACAAGGAAAGAGAATCAGGGCCTTCTCCTCCTTCCTAAGCAGTCTGTAGTCACTCGGGCTCCACAGCAGGCGCACACACAGGTCTCTTTGGGTGACGGCCTCTCCCACCCGAGGGAGGTGAATTGAAATTCTCTTTCAAGATGAACAACCAACTCTGAACCGTTCATCTGAAGCTTCACATTCACAAATGTCACCGGAGGCACACTGGAGTCCTCTTCTGGGTGATGCAGAAGTGGCCACAATCCTGCTGTCGTTAGCAGTCTTATGGCTGAAGGGAAGGTGGGGCTGCCCCCTGCCCCCCGTGTCCCACCAAGATCCTGTGGGGTTGTCCTGGGGATTGAGGCAGGCGCTGAGGAGCAACCTCTTCCCCCCCCCCCCCCAAGAGGTGTATCTGGGTGTGCAGAGGGAGGGCTGGGCTGGGCAAACTCAAATTTGTGCCCAGGCACTAGACATGGGGTTCTGTGCCTCATCAGAAAATTCAGAAACCTCTCTTTTTCTTGTTAATGGGCAGAAAAAAGACATGAAAGTAGGGATGTTTGTGTGTGAGAGAGAGAGAGAAAGAGAGAGTGATGGTTCCTCCTGCAAGATGCCCCAGGCCCAGCTGTACAAGCCGGCCAGCACTGCTGGCCGGGGTCATCTGCGTTGCCCCCTCCCTCCCTTCCCCTCCCGTTTCCTGGGTTTCTGTTTGTGTGCAGAAGGTGGGAAACTAGAAGCCAACTGGATGCTTCCTCTTGCCAAGGAGCCACCTGTCTTAAGAGCTGATCATTGATCACAGGGCAGGTGAATGCTGGGTTCTGTCTGGGGACCATCGGCTTTGACTCCTGGGTTGCATATTGGAACTAGCTCACCAGGCGACTGGGCTAAAACTAGATTACCCAGCTATGCTTGTGTGACCATGAGCTCCACGTGTGAAGGCAAATATTAAAATTGCCAGATAGCTCCATGGAGCCGGAGGTTGGGAGTTCGATTCCCCACTGTGCCTTCTTGACTGGGCTGGACTCCCATGATCCATAGGACCTTTCCAACCCTGCCGTTCGAAGGTGAAGATGATGATTCTCCTCTCCAGAAATTGGAGAAGGTGTGGATTTTTCATTTCTGGACTCCCCATTCAGGTGGGATCGTGGACAATTCATTCCATTTCGGCTGTAGAAACCCTCTCTAGTTTTTTTTTTCATCTGGGCCTCTCAAGGAGAATATCCCGTTTTATGCTAATGATTCTCCTCCTTTTGTCCTTCGGTCCTGGGGGCATGCGCTCCTTTTGGATGAAGTGCAAGTGGCCGTGGTGGGCCAAGAGACTTGACAGGCAGAGAAGGAGACGGGGGAGAGAGAACACAACCCTAAGAGGAAAAGGGGAGAAGATGTGAAGATGCTTGGCTGTGGTCTCACTCCTCCTTTCCCAGACACGCTACAGAAATGCACTTCTAGCGGGTCTCTGGGAGAACTCCTCCCTGGCATGGGAACAGCTGGCAGGCATTTCCGGCTCCGCACCCTCTTCCCGTCTGATCAGTGCCCAAAAGAATCCAAGCCAGCTGGGAGTCGCAGCCGGCCGGCCGGCCTGCCCACATCTCTACATCCTTCCCAACTCTTCTCAAGCCTTTTCTCTGTCCAAAAAGCCAAGCTGCCTTGAAGGAAAACACGCCGGGCCTCTTCCAACGAACCGTGACTAAGATGCGGCTGCCCACGAATGCTTTGCTTCCTTGCAACTGTTTGTGATGGGTAGCTACCCAGTGAAGGGCGTGGATTTGCCTGCGTGGCTTCTGGAGATCATGGCCTTCCACGGGAGCAGCACCCAGTACAATTGGGGGGGGGGGGAGGTGAGCAGAAATGAAATAAAATTAAAACATGTCCTGTGCTAGGAGATCTCAAGAAGAGATGATACGTCATGAGTCAAGGTGGTAGATTGGCCATGATTTGGAAAAAGAACAATGTTTTAACTTCCATTGTAGGGTGGCCCCCTTGATAAGGCCAACCAAAAAAGGCACTTGGAACAAACCTTGAGGGACTGTTTCTTGGAGGATGTTATGAAAGTGGGCGACCGAGGCAAGGGCAGTTGAGGAAGATTTGTTTCCCTCCCCTACCCCCATCCGCCATGTCCTTTCGCTGTGTTCTGTCTTGAGATGCAATGGAAATAATAAAATGGGTCTCGTCAAAGGACATGTGACCGTGTTCGCCTGAGGTAGCCTATAGACTGAGGTGGGCAGCCATCCTAAATCCAGGAGCCGATGTGCTCTTCTCTGGACCATGCAGAGCCGCCTGCAGGCCCTACCCCAAGTTTAATGACTCACACCTCAAATTGATCAGTGACTTTGAAGGGTTCTCCAGCTTGACTGGGGCTCCTTGATTCATTTTCTGCAGGTGCCCCATCTCTGGTGTGTCTGCCTCTCGTTAGTGTTGTTGTTGTTTAGTCATTAAGTCGTGTCCGACTCTTCGTGACCCCATGGACCAGAGTACGCCAGGCCCTCCTGTCTTCCACTGCCTCCCGGAGTTTGGTCAAATTCATGTTGGTAGCTTCGATGACACTGTCCAACCATCTCATCCTCTGTCGTCCCCTTCTCCTCTTGCCCTCACACTTTCCCAACACCAGGGTCTTTTCCAGGGAGTCTTCTCTTCTCATGAGATGGCCAAAGTATTGAAGCCTCATCTTCAGGATCTGTCCTTCCAGTGAGCACTCAGGGTTGATTTCCTTCATAATGGATACATTTGATCTCCTTGCAGTCCAGGGGACTCTCAAGAGCCTCCTCCAGCACCACAATTCAAAAGCATCAATTCTTCGGCGGTCAGCTTTCTTTATGGTCCAGCTCTCACTTCCATACATCGCTACTGGAAAAACCATAGCTTTGACTATGCGGACCTTTGTCGGCAAGGTGATGTCTCTGCTTTTTAAGATGCTGTCGAGGTTTGTCATCGCTTTCCTCCCAAGAAGCAGGCATCTGCAGTGATCCTGGAGCCCAAGAAAGTAAAATCTGTCACTGCCTCCATATCTTCCCCTTCTATTTGCCAGGAGGTGATGGGACCAGTGGCCATGATCTTCGTTTTTTGGATGTTGAGCTTCAGACCATTTTTTGCGCTCTCCTCTTTCACCCTCATTAAGAGGTTCTTTAATTCCTCCTCACTTTCTGCCATCAGAGTGGTATCATCTGCATATCGGAGGTTGTTGATATTTCTTCCGGCAATCTTAATTTCGGCTTGGGATTCCTCCAGTCCTGCCTTTCGCATGATGTATTCTGCATATAAGTTAAATAAGCAGGGAGACAATATACAGCCTTGTCGTACTCCTTTCCCAATTTTGAACCAATCAGTTGTTCCATATTCAGTTCTAACTGTTGCTTCCTGTCCCACATATAGATTTCTCAGGAGATAGATCAGGTGGTCAGGAACTCCCATTTCTTTAAGAACTTGCCATAGTTTGTTGTGGTCCACACAGTCAAAGGCTTTTGCGTAGTCAATGAAGCAGAAGTAGATGTTTTTCTGGAACTCTCTGTCTTTCTCCATAATCCAGCACATGTTAGCAATTTGGTCTCTAGTTCCTCTGCCCCTTCGAAATCCAGCTTGTACTTCTGGGAGTTCTCGGTCCACATACTGCTAAAGCCTACCTTGTAGGATTTTGAGCATAACCTTGCTAGCGTGTGAAATGAGTGCAATTGTACGGTAGTTGGAGCATTCTTTGGCACTGCCCTTCTTTGGGATTGGGATGTAGACTGATCTTTTCCAATCCTCTGGCCACTGCTGAGTTTTCCAAACTTGCTGGCATATTGAGTGTAGCACCTTAACAGCGTCATCTTTTAAGATTTTAAATAGTTCAACTGGAATGCCATCACCTCCACTGGCCTTGTTGTTAGCCATGCTTTCTAAGGCCCACTTGACTTCACTCTCCAGGATGTCTGGCTCATGGTCAGCAACCACACTATCTGGGTTGTCCGGGACATCCAGATCTTTCTGGTATAATTCCTCTGTGTATTCTTGCCACCTTTTCTTGATGTCTTCTGCTTCTGTGAGGTCCCTACCATTTTTGTCCTTTATCATGTCCATCTTTGCACAAAATGTTCCTTTAATATCTCCAATTTTCTTGAACAGATCTCTGGTTTTACCCTTTCTATTATTTTCCTCAATTTCTTTGCACTGTTCTTTTAAGAAGGCCCTCTTGTCTCTCCTTGCTATTCTTTGGAAGTCTGCATTCAATTTTCTGTAACTTTCCCTATCTCCCTTGCATTTCGTTTCCCTTCTCTTCTCTGCTATTTGTAAGGCCTCGTTGGACAGCCACTTTGCTCGTTAGTGTTATGCATCATCAAATAGTTTCTGACTTACAGTGACCTTACAACTTGGTGACCATCAGAAGGTCCTTTCTCTCACAAACTCAAGGCTGTGGCTTCCTTGATGGAGTCAATCCAACTGATGGACTTTTGGAGAATCCAAATACTGTAGAATTATGTTGCTTAATCTGGGCTACATCATTTCAGTCCCAAGCTTGGGACAGCTGTGCTGTGTGTGAGACTGTGTATGCATGTGCAGGAGGGCAGAATATATGTGTCTTAGCATTCCTTGTTCTTCCATGCCAACGTTTAAGGGTTGGGGGCTCCATGTGCATGCCAGTGAGCCACATAAGGGAGTGAACAAGAAAAAGGCAGTGGGGTTCCCAAAGATTTAATGCAAGACTGGCTGATAACCTTTTATTGGACCACTAGAACTCAAGTTGCAAGCTTTCAAGGAGCAACTCCCACTTCTTCAGGCTGAACACAACTCCTTCATGGAGAGTTCAGAAGAATCATACAGAAGAGCCCCAAAATTGGTGGTACATGTCTGTGAAAGTTCGTGTCAGTCCTCTAAGTCCTTCTGTAGCAAGGTTTTGAATTTTCACACCACCCCTTTCTTCGAGCTTCCCTCTCTGTTCACTACGACGGGATTGGGATCAGTGGGGGAGGAGCCGAGGGAGTTTCGTTATCAATAAAATGGGGAGGGGTCAGCAGGGGGCTGCAAACACGCCTAGAGTTAAACTCAATGGCACAACATGCGGTTGGAAGCGGGGCTTCCTTAAGTGCCAAGAGACATCTGCTTGTCCTAGCACAAGTTTTGGCGCCTCCTGTAGTTTGCAGATCTGCTTTGTGATTGGTCATTGGGAGGTGAACAAGGGCTTCATTTGCCCTTCTGATGGCTCAGGCCCACAACTCTGGTAGGACCAGCATGCTTGGTGTCTCCTGTGTTACATGAGTCTCCGATGGTCTTCTCAGCTTCCCATCTCCCGTTCTTGGCCAACGGGCCGGTTGCCTTTGATCGTTCTTTGTCTGCGACTCCCTGCTTCCTTCCTGCTCCGACCTTGTCAGAATTTCCATCCTTCCAGGCCGAGGCGTCGTAAAAAACCAGGACGGCTGCCTGCAGCCGAGGGCTTTTGGTTCCAGGCTGCCGTCTGGTCTTCTCAACTGCCAAGTGGTTCCCCTTCCAGAAACTGGGAAGGGAGGAGGGTTGGTTTGTTTTTTTCAAATCTGCTCAAAGAAATGGCATGAGCTTGTTTGCTTCTCAGCGAAGCCAAGAGCAAGACAAGAAGTGCTTAATTTGCTGCCTGAGAGCTGCTGGGCACCATCCTTCTGCTCTGTCCTGGCTGCACGGAGGAAGGGGAGGGTGCTGCGCTTGCTGGGAGTAGCCCAGAAACACAGCAAGACTCAACAAGGTCCTTGCTGAAAAAATTTGCCCTGCCCTCATTCTTTGGGGTAACGGATGTCATGCCGAGTGAACCTGGGCAGCTGAAGGGGGTTGCGTGGCTCCCGTGCCCTTGCAGTGGAAGAGGAGCCCGGCAGTTCCCCATTGGAGGAGCTTTGATTCAGCTGCACCAGTTCCTGCTGCGAGATCGGCAACATCCATGTTAAACTGAACAGCAGCGACATCGAAGCTTGGCTGACTGTCAGCGCAGGGCCTTTCTTTGCACATGCGCATGTGTTGGGAGGCAAGCCTGATTGCTCAGGCATGAAGATCTGCCAGGACCGCGTCTCTGGAGCACCCCCCCAGGGGTCGCCTTCTGACGATGGGTGGTCTGCCCTATATAGTCTGGCCCTTTGAAGGGTGCTGACCGTGGCCCATGCCCCTACCTTCCTACCCGCTTCTCACCTGTTTCCTGACATGTTCCCAGAGCATTGGCGAATCATCCCATTTCTGCATACTTGTTCACCGGAGCTGTTACTTCCAAGTAAGTGAACAAGCCAACAAAACAAGAAATTCCTTTGCGCTGAAGCTCTGAGACACATTTCTCATTAAAAGCCGCCAGTCTTTTTTCCTTTCCTGCCTCCTCTTCTAAAAGCCACCTCCCTCTCCCAGGAAAGGCCC
Organism: Intellagama lesueurii; assembly: GCA_037013535.1. Taxonomy (NCBI): domain Eukaryota; kingdom Metazoa; phylum Chordata; class Lepidosauria; order Squamata; family Agamidae; genus Intellagama; species Intellagama lesueurii. Next base: position 3,699,734 of record JBAJHW010000016.1, on the reverse strand, counting down.
AAGAGGTGACCACCTGGCCCTCCTCCAAAAGTGGCTCCACCACCATCCCCATCCACCTTCACGGTTGTCTGGGGATGATGGGGACTGTGCAAAACAGCTCTGCTTTCGGTACTGCAGATCTTCTCCAGAACCCTGAGCACGGTGGAGCATCAGAGCAAAAACCAGCCAGGTAAAGGCTGCTGGAACGGTGGTACCCAATCAGTGATAGATGTCCCATTGCTGGACACAGAAGTCATCTAGGTGACAGACTGGATTTTCAAATTACAACATCAACACCTCTGTCTGTCTGAGTCCTAGTAGCATGTCTTGCCATTGATGCTGCTGCTGTTTTTTTGACTCATTATTAGCCCTTATCTGGAAGTTGAGTCATGGCAACTGGACTTCTTCTCAGGTTGAAATGTTTTCCTACTCATCCAAGTAGCTTCTTCAGTCTGAGGAGAGTTGGTAGGAGATCCCTGATCTATCCTCCATGTTGGTTTCCCTTCCCTCTGGTCTGAAAAGGCTTGTTAGAAGGACAAAGGACTGGGGGTGAGGGATAATCCCACTTCTGCAGTCCTTCTCCACCCATCTCATGGGTCGTTGACGGTCGTTAACAGTGATCTTTCTTGTGTGTGTGTGTGTCCCTAATCCTGGGGATGGATGATAAATAGGAGACAGATTTTATCTAAGGCCTCCACCCCTGTTGAGTGAGGGATTTTCTTTATGCACATGTATGGCCTCCCTGATCCCTCTCTCAAACCACCTATCTTCTCAGTCCAAAATGAGAAAGATCACTGTTAACAACCGTCAACGACCCATGACAATGGGTGGAGAAAGACTGCAGAAGTGGGATTATCCCTCACCCCCAGTCCTTTGTCCTTCTAATGAGCCTATTCAGACCAGAGGGAAGGGAAACCATTGTGGAGGATAGATCAGGGATTTCCCATCAACTCTCCTCAGACTGAAGAAGCTACTTGGATGAGTAGTGAAACATTTCAACCTAACAAGAAAGAAGTCCAGTTGCCATGACTCAGTTTCCAGATAACCACACCTGGACTGAGAATCTTCACAGATTATTAGCCCTTGTGCGTCACACTTTATGTAGCATTAATACTCCCCCGTGTTGTTGCCTTTTTCAGTTCTTCTTAGAATTTTTCCTTTCGTTTCGATATTTAACGACCCCAAAGCTTGCAATAATAGTGAGCATAAGGAGTGTAAACTTATGCATGTCTTTCTCAGGAAACCTGGCCTTTATGTTTTTCTGGCATGGGGTTGTGGGGAAGACTTCCGAATCTTTGGAAAAATGGCTGGTGGGATGAAAGATGATGATGGGCGCCTGAGAAGCCTTGGGCCAGAGTTTGCCCTGGTCAGAACGCGAGTCAAAAATGGGAGTTGAATTGCCAAGACGTCTTCTGAATTCTTTTTTTTCTTCTGGCAACTGTGTTAGCCTATGGAAAAAGTGGCTGGCCTGAGAGGCGTCTGGGGGGCAGCCAGCCAGTTCCATAAAGCAGAACAGGTCCACGGCGGAGCACGCCAGGAAAGGGAGGCGGTTGGGTGGTGAAATGGGATGGTGGCCATTTTCTGTGGAGTGCCTGACAGCAGCCGAAGCGCCAGCAACTGGGGGTTGGAAAGCGGGAGGCAGCTCTTTGAGAAACGGATGGGATTTCTTCCAACTTCCACCTCCTGAAATGCTGCTGGCCCTTTCCATCTTGTTGACCTTTTGAGATTTAGCACCAGGGCAAGCTTCAAAGCACTAAGCCCTTCCTTCGTGTCCCTTGCAGTCCTATAGCACAGATATTCTTCTATACTAAAATCTGTAGATTAGGAGGAGACAGGAGGATAGTTCCTGGGGAGACAGGAGATGCTTTGCCCAAGGGGCACTGAAGAAGGAGACATTTCCATGAACGAGTGTCCATGCTTGGGGTGTGGCTGACAAGAGGCACCCAAAGGAAACCATCCTGAGGAGTGCATCAAGTTATCCCTTTCTTTCTACTTTCTTGGTATGTGCCATCAAGCCAGTTCTGACCGAAGGTAACCCTTATGAGCAAGTGACTTCATAAAGGTTCAGCCATTGACAGTCTGCTCAGGTCTCGCAGACTCAAGGTCATGGCTTCCTTTATTGAGTCCATTCATCTCTTATTCGGTCTTCCTCCTTTCCTGTTGCCTTCTGCTTTCCCCAGCGTTATTTCTTTATCATGCTGGATTCAACGATTATTATTAATTAGGCGATGTATACAAAAAAGTGGTAGCTATTCTGGTCCACAAGAACAGCCCCCCCCAAAAATAAAAAATATTGCAAGTGGGCAATACTTTTATGAAGACCAACTACAATAGGATTCCACAAGAATGTGCAAGCTTTCAGATTCTCCAGGGCTCCGCATCAGACTGGTTGGGAGTTGTGAGAGGAAGCATGGCCATTAAGAAACTGGAATAGATATTCTCTCGCCACAGTGAAATTTGGCCTGAAGACGGAGAGAGCAGGTTTCAAGAGTCACAGATAGATGTTCAGATGAATTCCCGGGACAGGTGGCCCTGGAGAGAGAATGGCAGGCCACCAACTCCCAGGAAGGAAGACTGGTTGCGGTCGAGAGGCTGACCTCTCGCCTTCGGCAAAGCACACAGGTTTCTGAGCTGAAGAATGAAGAATTAACAACCCAGTCCTTATGCTCATCAAGCTGGAAACTGAGTTGTAGGAATCTGTTAAAGATTTACTGCAGTTGCAGGAAGAGTATTACCTGAACTGCTGGATAACTCAGTGGTTGAGGTCTCCGGCTGCAGAGCCAGAGGTTGGGAGTTCGAATTCCCCACCGTGCCTCCTTGAGAGGGGCTGGACTTGATGATCCGTAGGGTCCCTTCCAGCTCTGCAATTCAAAGGTTATCATTGTTGTTATTAGTGGTTGGGGCAGTCTTTCCATTGATGGTAGAAATCCCTCCCCCGTATCCATCGGTAGATTGTTCTAAATCTGGTGTTTTCCGAAACAAAAGCAGGACAGATCAATGGTGGTTGTTGGTGATTGCAGGGCAGCTGGTCTGTTCCATCCTACGGGAAAGGTGACCTGCTTGAAGCTTTTTCTCCTTTTTGGTTTGGAAAGAATCTTGGCTACCAGGAGGCATGGTCAAGTTATATGAAACGGCTGTGTCTGGTGGGGGGGAAAGTGGGGGCTGGAGGAGGGAGTCTGGGAGTTTGGCTCCATCTGTCATATTTCTAGAGCGCTCGGAGTCACGCAAGGCAAGGGAGGGGCAGGAGAAACTTCGGGCTGGAGAGAAAACATAGGGCTCCTCTCCCCCCCTCCCCTCCAGCCGGTGTGGTGGAGGCAGGGATCCCCTCCATGCCCCAGGAAGTAGGCAGAGACCGTCCTTGATCCAGGGCAAAGACCAAGGAGCAATTTTCTGCCCCCCCCCCCCCCCGTGAGCAGAAGGAGGAGGAGGAAGAGGAAGAGGAGGAAGAGCTGGAAGCAGCCAGCAGCCCACTTCCAATTTTGAGCAATGGATGCTTGGACGTCTTCAAGGGCACAGTAGGGGCTGTGACCTGTTTGGAAGTCAGCTGGCCACTCTTGAGGGCTTCCAGGGGTAGCAATTAACCTTCCCCCCCCCCCCCAGAAAACAGGGATGGGGAGAGTTCTGGGGCAGCATTAAAAAAAATAATGGTTGGGGTGCATTTGTAGTCTTAGAGCTGCACTCCCCCTCCTCCCGTTTAAGGTCAAATCAGGCAAAGGTCCGTGTTGCAGAGATGCCTTCTCTCACTGTCCTTCGTGCCTGAGCAATCTGGCTTGCCCGTGAGCCCTGCTTGCCTCCCTTGCTGCAGCCCTAAGACAAGAGAGGGGCAGGGGTTTGGCTTGGGATGGGTCTACTCAGCAGTCGGTTCTGCTGATTTTCACGGGGCTCCAGCCCTGGGAGGTTGGTAGAGGGCTAGAACCTCGGAGGTCTTGGCATTTGCCATTCTGGGCTGTTGTCTGGAATCCAACAAAACACCCACCCACTCAGAGCCCCCTGCCTTTTTTTATTTTTTGCTAAAGCACGGACGTGGCTCGGACCAGTCCTGCTCCCAGCCTGGGCATTGCTTCCTTTTGACCCTGAATCGGATCATCTCTGTCCCCCCCTGTCCCTCAGAAGCAGTGGGGGGGTAGGATGTGAGTCTCGGTGCGATTTTTGCACTGGCTGGCCACCCCCTTGACCTTAACTTGCCAGTGCTCTGATAGTGCAAATAGGTCGCACCCCTCCCGTGACTGTGAAAAGCAGGTGATGGTGAGAGATAGTGACTGTTCCGGGGTCCTCCACAGGCGCCACATCCATTGCTCAAAAGTATCCACTCCTCCCCAGTGATGATCCCCCCCCCCCAGGAAACAGGCGTGTGTATTTGTGCATCTTTTCCAAACTTGATTTGCACAGAATGATGATGGAGCGCGTGTTAGGAGCGTGCAGACCACAGGCATTGATGCCTGTCTCATGCTGCTCCACCTCTCCCCTAAGCCATGGTCTGTCTTTGGGTGGCGATATGGCCCCTGGGAGGAAGACAGCTGAGTGGGTTAAGCATCTGGCTACTGAGCCAGAAGTTGGGAGTTGGATTCTCCCCTGGGCTTCCCAGAAAGGCCAGCGTGTGTGGCCTTGGACCACTTGGACAGTCCCAGGATGCCTACCCCCCCCCCCCCCCAGAAGAAGGGAACGGGAAGCCGTTTCTGAGTGTACTCTCTGTCTAGAAAACCCTGAAAAGGGTGTTGCCATAAGTCAGAATTGACTTGACAGCGAACGATGACTATGAGGAAGACTGGGCCTCTGGTTGAAGGCTGGCCAAGGACAATTTTTCATTGGAAGGTGCCTGCTGTTTGATGGACCATCCTGTCAGAACTTGGTTTAAACATCCAAAACGAGAAGAAAGAAGACGGTCAGCAGACCTTTGAAGTAGCATCACCCACACTATAGCCTCAACAAGAACACAGCCCACCAGCTCTAAACCTTCCCTGTTCTGGAGGGATGGATCATCCATTCTGTTTATCTGTACAATAAACTAACACACCAGCATCCTCTCTAGTCCTCCTCATTGGGTGAGGCAGGCCCTTCTTTCCGGCGATGTGCCCATGGCCACCCCGATCCCGTCTCCCGACGAGGTGGCGATCTTTCACTTCCCTTGTTCCAGCTGAACGCCACTTCCCTTTCCTTTTGTGGGTCCAAACTCGACAATCGTCTTTGGCTTGCTTTCCCCAGCCAGTTGGAGTTTAAAAAAAAAAAACCCATCATAAATATGTCTTGCATCCTTGGCTGAGGTCTCTTTCATAAACGAAGGAAAGCGAAATTTGTAAAATGTCTGTAGGAGTCGGAAGAAAGACCCTTTGTCTGGCTTGGTGCTCAGAAACACTGGTCAGTTTCTTCCGAGCACTTTGCTGCCATCCAAGAGAACTTCTGTCTCATTGCGGGATGAATGTGCCACTTGTCTCTGCCTCCATCGCCCGAACCTGCTCCTTAAGGTGGGATCCTGGCCGGTGACACCTCAAGCCACGGATGGTGCTTCGGCCAGGAAAGGTTGGGGGGACCTGCGGGATTTTGCTGAGAGAGGAGCCTCCAAGAGGAGCCGGCGTGAGGCTGGTGGGGCACTGAACGCCATGTTTCTCTACTGGAAGAAAAGGGGTGCTTACGAGCTGGAGACCCTCCCCAGGGACTTGACCGAGCTGGACTATGGGACGGTGGAACGCTTCTCCTGGAGCTCGACTCTGGATATGACGCAGGATCCCAAGGAGGGTAGGTCTGGCACCCTGGCGTGCCGATGGCTTGAAAGATGAGGTCACCCCCCAGCCTGGCTTGCCCTCCTCACTTCCCAGAGCCAACCTCAAAATATGCAAACATGTTTCAGAGTCTAGATAATTTATTTCCACAAGGAGAAAGCGGCTTTCTTTGCTTTGCTTTTTTTGGAATGTGCCAAAGTTGTTTTATTATGGCGGCGGGGTGGGGGGAGGTTTGTATGTTGATGCACATATATAGATATATGTTGCAGAAGGGGCAGGAATGAGATGAGCGACTGGGACAAGAGGAAAAAATTAAGTCGTGTTTCCCCTTCATGGACGCTGTGCAGGAAAAGTGGAGAGGAAGGAATAAGGATTGAGCAGCAAGGCGCTTCTGTCTCTTTGAGGTGGCAGAACTTTCCCCCTCTCTTGAGACTCCTGGGTTGGGATTGTGTTGGGTGACAGTCCTTGATAGCAGGTCTGGAATAAGGATCGTCCGACCCCTGGTGGTCCCAGATTCCAGGGCACAGCCAAAATTCTAGGCTTAGAGTTTTCCTTTGGGGATTTCCATAAAGCACTGAAGGGAGGAGGTGTTAAAAGCAAAGCCGTGTTCACAGTGGCCTGCAACGCACAACAGAGATCACACTGGCAGTAACAAAGACGTAGCTGGCATGTTTCATTTGAAACAAGGCGTCTTTGGGGGCAGCCAGTGCTGGCCCATCAATCTGTGTCTTAGAAGGGTGGTTGGGTTGTTCGCTCCCAGAGATTTGAGTGGCTCCGCTGTTGTAGAACGTGCAGAAGGAGGAGGTAGGGTGGGTTCCACGTAAGCAAGTTTCAAGATGGTTGGATCTTGCTGGCCTTTCTGATAGGATCACGAGGTCCAGGATCAGAGACAGGGCCTGAAAATTAGCAAGGCAGGAATGGCAATGGAGCCATCTACATCTTGCACCCTTGAGCTGCTCAGAGGGTGAAAAGATCCAAGTCCCTTTCTGAAGGGTCATGGGATCATGTGGTACAACTCCATTTTGCTGGTTGAGCGCCACAAAGATCTGACCAAAGCCAACCAGCTGATACTGCCATTTTACAGACGCGGAACACCGAGGCCAAACCATGGACGCTTAGCACAAAGCTGATAAAAGAAGGAAGATGGAGAGAGAGAGAGAGATGGTGTTGAAGTATCGCAAGCCAACCAGACCGATAGTTCGCCTTCTACCTTTGGCATATCTCTGCTTTCCCCCCCTAAAGATTGAGGGAACAGCAGGCATGACTACCCACTCTTTTCTTTTGATTTAGCCTTTACTTCTTGGAAGCTTTTGGGAATAATCACAACCCTCGGGAAGGCACAAAAGACTCTACCTCTCACCAAGCAGTCAGGCGGAATGTGTTGAGAGGTTTTCTTCCCCCTTTCTCCTTCCAGTAAAATGGACAAGAGGCTTTTTTTTTCCTGTTAAAAGAGCAAGGAACCTCCAGGGCAGGAGGCAGGTCCCCTCCGCTGCCATCAGACACCCCTTCCTTTATCCCCGAATGACTGCAGCGTTGGCACCAAAGTCCTTCCAAAGAAGGCGCAGGCGTTTCAGAGAGGGCCACCTGCCAAGGATGACCAAGGCCCAAAGCGATGGCCTGGGCTGATCTCTCCATCCAGGATACGTGCTGCTCGGGGATTCAAGGCTGGCTGGTGGACATCCAGCCATGACCGATGCTGTGTGGGAGCCCCGTATGCTTGCCCACAGTGGGTCAGTAGAAAACCCAGGTGCTCAGGCACACCTCCTGATCCCTCCCCACGGACTCTTTAAGGACCGTCCAAAAGGCTGGTAGTTGCATTTTTCCATATCAATGGTTGAAGAAGGGTCTCAAGAAGCTGGAACATGTCCAGAAGAGATGACCAAGATGTTGAAGGAGGTGGAAAACAAGCCCTATGAGGAAGCTCGATATGTCTAGCCTGAGAGAAGAATCATAGCATAATGAAGTTTGAAGGAGCCCATAAGGCCATCGAGTCCAACTTCCTGCTTAAGGCAGGAATCCAAGTCAAAGCAGATCTGACGGAGGGTTGTCCCATTTTCTCTTGAAGGCCTCCAGCATTGGAGCGCTCACCACCTCCTGAGGTCATGGGTTCCATTGTTGTACTGCTCTAACCGTTTTTTCCTGATATTCAACTGAAATCTGGCTTCTTGTAGCTTGAGCCCATTCTTATGTCCTGCACAGTGGGATGATCGAGAACAGATCCTGCCCCTCCTTTGTATGACTCCCTTTCAGATATTTGAAAAGTGCTGTCCTATCTTGCCTCAGTCTTCTTTCTTCAAGGCTAAACAGGCCCAGTTCTTTCAGTTTTAACTCCTAGGACTTGGTTTCCAGCCCCCTGATCCTCCTGGTTGCCCTCCTTTGAAGTTGTTCTAATTTATCAGTGTCCTTCTTGAAGTGTGGTGTCCAGAACTGGACACAGTTGAGATTTTTTTTTGTAGCCACATCACACTGAGAGGTGACATGAGAACCATCTCTAAACATCTGAAGGGCTGTCACGTGGAAGGTGGAGCAAGCTTGTTTTCTGTCACTCCAGGGGTAGGACCCGAAGCAATGGATTCAAACTAAACGAAAAGTGATTTTGCCTAAATATTAGGAAGAACATCTTGACAGGAAGAGCTGCTTGGCCATGGAATGGGCTGCTTTGGAGGGTGGCAGACTCTCCTCCATAGGAGGTGTTGAAACAAAGTTGGACGGCTCCGTCTTAGAGATGCTTTAGTGCTGGCTTTCCTGCTTGGGGCCGGGGCTGGACTCGCTGACCTTGGGGTGAATGATCCAGCTCTATAGGGCTCGGCTTCTAACAGGAGAAGGGAGCTTCCCCCCCGCTCAGAGGCCACCATGGTTAGCTGGCGCCATTGCAGTCCCACTCTTGTCACCCTGTCCACCACCATCACCACCCACCCACAGCTGGATCCCAGCGCCACCCCTTGGTTTCCTCGCTCTTTGGTCCTTCCACAGCAGTTGCAAAAACTTTCCTCTTTCTCGGCTGAAAGGCGCCCTTCTTTGCTGCCATTATTATTCATAATAGGTCAACAGGAACCATAATTTCTTGTGGCGAGGCAGCCAATGGGGAGGCTGTTGCTGAGGGTTCGGGGCCAGAAGTGACCCTGCCGGTGACAGAGGGTGCATTGTTTGTTGGGGGGGGGGGCCCTGTGGGATGGGGTGGGGGAATCATTTCAAAGCGTGGGTAGATGGCTTCTCAGACAAGCACATTTCTCTCATCTGAAGGGATATATGAGTGCCTCTATCCAGCTCGGACGGATGCAAACATTCTAGGCTGTGATGAAGGGAAGAAACTCCTGGATTGGGTGGAGACCCCTTTAGCCCAGCCTTCCTCAAGCCAGCACTGTCCAGAGGGGTGGGATTACAACTCCCATCCTGGGAGTCATAACCCAACAGATGGGGAGACTATTCCCCAGTTGAAGAAGACAAGTATAGTCCAATCCCTTACCCAGAGGGATACACAGCATTGCCCACCTGACTCTGTGGTGCTCAGTGGTCTCTTGCCACTCTTCGTGGCAGCTCCTGACAAACAGCAGCCTCCTTCTCTTCTAAAAACATCAAGCTTTCCCGTGGCTGTGAGTTCCGCTGACTATTAGCAGGTCTTCTGTTGATCTCTCTCTCTCTCCCCTGCAAGTCGGTGTGACCGTATGGTTCAGAGCTAGTATTACAAAGAAGGGAAGAAGATCCACATTTTCATCCTCCTCTTAGAACTGCCGAGCTGGAAGGGACCTTATGGGTCATCAGGTCCAGCCCCTTGTCAAGGAGAACCCAGTGGGGGAATCGAACTCCCAACCTCTGACTTTGCAGCCAGAGATCTCAACCCCTGAGCTATCCAGCAGTTTCCTACCCCATGCTTCATGTTATGGCTTCTCCACCCACCCCTTTTAAATTCCTAAACTGAAAATCCCAAACGTGGCCTTAATTGCTGGAGTTCCTCTTTTCTCCATCTTCTCCCTTGGGAGACGGGGCCACCAGAGCCATGCACAGCCTTCCAGCGGTGGCTGCGCGCTGCAGACGTATATAAATGTGGATTTCAAACAAACCACAGAGTGTGCAACAGCTTTTCCACCACAGGGGCATGGGTTGGGTTTTTCGAACTGTGGAAGGACTGGATCCAGAGGCGAACTCTGGCTCCCGCTGGGTAAGCGAGCGAGGTGGAAGCCCTGGGATTGCTCGGTGGCCCTCCCGCCCAGCTGGGTTATAAAGAGGTTGGAAAGTATACGACTACGAGAGGTAGAGAAGACGCATAAGTGGTAATAGTTGCTTTCCAGTCAGGTTCTGTAAGCTGGGAAGGATGATGAATGCAAAGCTTAGAAAAGTTACTCCTGGCTCTGAAGGATTTGGGAAAATTGAGAACAGAATAAAACTTTTCTAAGCTCCAGAGGATAAAGTGCCTGGATCTTTCTTTTCCTGTAGCCCAACAGGGAATATAGGAGAGTCTTGTTTCCTTGTTTGTTTAAGCTTCCAGTGCTTTGAACATAAATATTTGCTTCCTGATCTCTAAGGGGAAAATTGAAATGTACGTAAAATTTGCTCTCTAGTGATCAGATTTAAAAATAAATAAATAAATTTCCTTTTAGAGATCAGTTCTGATCCCAAAACAAATGGAGGTTGAAAAGCGAAAAACTGGGGGTGGGGTGTTTCCAGATGCTCATGGACTACAACTCCCAGAAGCACTGGCTGTGACTTGTGCTGGCTAAGGCTTCTGGGAGTTGGAGTCAAAGGTAATCTGGGCTCCTAAATGGGAGAACCACTTCATTAAAAGAACCGTGATGGGCAGTATTGGGGGACGTTTGTGTTCTGTGCAAGAGGCAGGATATTAATTTGAACTTCTTGGCATTCTGATCGGTAGCACAAAAGGATGCTAAGCATTCACCGCGGAGTGGCTGAGCCACAGGGAGGTCCATCATTTGTGCCCCGAGAGAATCATGACCAACAGGGCAGGGGGTGGGGAAGAACACCCGAAATTCGCCTGCTGGGCTGCAGTTCACTTCTAATTTCCAACCCCTTTGAGGCATCACATAGCCACCCTCTTATCTATAGGGTTATTGGGGTCAAGTGAGGACACGCTTTCCCTTGGGCTTCCTTGTTGATGGCAAGCTCAGGAGGCTTTGCCAGCAGATATGGCTCATTTGACGATGCTTTCCTCAACAAACCTGAGTGGCTAGGCTTTTGTTTCAGTGGGATCTGGAGAAGGTGATTAATTAGCCACGGAGAAGCTGCATTTGTTGTTTGTTTGTATGTTCGTTCATTTGCAGCTGGAACTGAGTGGGAGTTATGAAGGCTACATGGTTTGCTTTAGGGTAGAGTGGCTGCTAATTTACAATTTGGCATCGCCTTATCCTCTCCCTCAGCTTCATTGGGGGTATTTGCAAACAGACAAATCTTGCAGGTCACAGATATTGAGCCCTAACACTCTAGGACTTTCTCTTTGCAAGAGAGCTGACCTTCTAAAAGGGAGTCTCTGGAACTTCCTGCCACTTGGGAAAGAAGGAAGCATAGGTTCTATGCTGGCCAAAGGGGTAACAGCAACTCTGGGGTATGGAGGCTCAGGCCACCCACCTGTCTGAAACATCTTCTCCTTTCAGTGGCGCTTTGCGGTGTGAATTCACCTGGACAATCACTCCTATCTCCTTACCTTGGCAGCCACCAGGAACCCTTCTTTCATCGCCTTCCTTCCCCATTTCTATACTGGTGTATTTTTATATTTTTTGGCCTTTTATCTGGAAAGCCTTAAGCCCTGTTTTCCACTGGGGATCTCAAGACCACCTCTCTTCCTGGGCGTAGGCGCCCCGGCTAGACAACCCACTCAACTTCAACCCCCATAGCCCTGCCAGGGTGTTTTCCTCCCTCTCTCTCTCGGTTCCGTGCTTGCAAATGTTCTCAAGAGGCAGGGGCGAATCTATTTTTAAGTGGTGAGAACGCTGTGCAAAACAAAAGCCTTCACAATAGGATTTGGTGTCCAGATCAGTTTAACCGGGAGAGCTTAAAGCAGCTTGGAAACCCATTTCGGAGTTTATTACGAGATGGCGGAGAATTCCCATCAGAAGTGAGACGGACGGGCGGGGCGGGGAGAGGAGGTCGGTTCCTGGACAGCCCCGCCAGAGGGTGGGCTCTTTCCCCACACCCACACCCAGGCTCAAGCCAGGGTCCCCAAATCCTTCAGTATGTGGGTCTCAAAGACCGGCTTGGTTTCAATAGGCCTCTGTCACCATCCTCACAACTTGGCTCCGTGGGAGAAGGTTCTCCTGCCTGTCCTCTCATGCCAGGACTTCCCTCCGGGTCATCTGCTGGAAGGGGAAGGCAGGAAGATTCAGGGCAGGCAGGGCGTAATTGACTTAGGGGCTTTGCTGCTATAAGATACTGTGAGGGGCACGGGTTTAGAGGGGCTTAAAAGAGGATTAGACAAATCCAGGAGGAGGAGGAGGAGGAGATGTAACTGTGTGTGTTAGCTGCTGAGAGCCAGCATGGTGTAGCAGCTAAAATGCTGGGTGCACGAGGAATCAGCAGGGAGCCACTGGGGAGCCTGTCCTGAAACATCCCACAGACATGGAAATCCTACGAGGATTGGCATAAGTCAGAAGTAACTGGACTGTGCATAGCACACGTAGATATAGACGGGCCTGATTAGCACACGGAGGGTGGACTCCCTCCGCCCGCTAGGGATTTGCAGGGAGAATCTTGTGTGAAACCCTGGGAGGTCCATAGCTGCCAGTCAGAGTTGGCAATCTGGAGCTCGATGGACCCAGGTTCAGAGTCAGCACAAAGCAACTTTTCCCAGGCACTTATCTCCCCTCTCCTTGGAACCAGGGAACTGGGCAGGGCAGGGGTCCTGCCACCTAGTGACCGCTCCAGAGGGCACACCATCCAGGTTGCACCTCTGGAGACAAGAACAGCGCAGGGGTGAGTAACCTCCTGGGATTTGGGGACCCCGTGGGACCCTCCGGAACACAGACGAGACTTCCTCTCCACCGTGTTCCTGGCTGCAGCACTCTGCGACGCAAGAGGGTGCCAGGGTGCCCTCTGTGCCATAGAGGAGGGCCGTGTGTGTGTGTCTGGCTGTGGCAGCCACAGCAAGGGCTCTGCACCGGCCCCTCCTGGCCCACCTGACAACTAAGAGGCCCCCTTTATGGTCTGGGGCTCGTGGTTTCCACGGCCAAATGGTGGTGTTTCCCCGGGGGCTCCTGTGGGCAAGCCGAAGCCAGAGAGCGCCAAGCGCTGCATCACTGCCGCTGTTCAGGGGCTCCCCGGACACTTCCTTGGCCTCTGGTGACCCATGAACCCTCCTCTTCCATCAGGTCTCCTTAATAGGAAAAGCTTGAGGAGGCTTTGGGCTTCTTTCTCTGTTTGCGATGATGAGTGGAAATCTTTATTTTCTTAAGAAAACTCCAGAGTTGAGTCAGTTTTCCTGGCAGAGCTCAGCGCCCGGGGTCAAAGGTAGTTTGCCAGTCCTGTCAGGAGACGTGCAGCCTCTGTGGATGTTGGCTGCAGGCTCTCCCGTTTGCAGCTAAATATAAACCGGACGATCCACCCCGTCTGCAAGCTGAGCTACTCCAGAAGCCTCTCTCACCTGGGAAGCACCCAACGTCCTTTTCGCTGGCTGAAGGTGGCCAAGTACTGGCTAGTTCAACCTAGCCGGTAGCAGTCCGGACCACGTCCCCCACCCCACCCACATACACAAACACACACACACGCCAGTCACAGTTTGAGCCCTGACCCATGAATGGTTACCCCACATGCAAGAGGAGCTTATTCAACATTTTCACTGATAAGCTGTGATGCTGGGGAGCTGATTAGCATCCTCAAGAAAAAAGAACAGTCATCCATTTGAAGAGTTAAGAAAGCCGCATCCTCCTGTGGAAAATGCCCTCTTATTTACAGCACTGCCCAGTCTAAGTCTGATTTAAAGACCAAGGACGACATATACCACCCCATAGTGCTAGAGTACGCTCTGGGAGGTTTACAACATAATTATGCAGGCTCCACATTGCCTCCCCATCTTCAGTGAACTGGGTACTCAGTTTACCAGTTTACCAACCTTGGAAGGCTAAGTCCGCAGTACTGCAGTTTAACCACTGTGCCACGGGGCTCGGCGTGTGGCCACATTTATGGTGGTCTGTGAGGCTACCTTAGAATTGTAACATTATAAAGTTGGGAGGGAACCCAAAGGTCATTTAGTCTAGCCCTCTGTGGAGTTGAGTCCACCTTATCTCATGCATGGGATATTAATACTATTTAAAGCTTCTCCTCTTCTTTTGTGAACCACACAGGGGGCCCCCACACCCACACTCCTTCCACGGAACTGATTTCAACAGCTTTGCTGGCTTGTGATCCATTACCGAGTCTGGCTCAAATGGCTGTTTTTGACCTTTAAAGCCCTGCCTTGTTTGGCACCCGGCTGAGGACTTTGGTGCCTTGGCTGTCGGCAGCTGGCAACCATACATTTGTCTTGTCTTTGAGGTTCTCCTTTCCCTCTTGGTCTGGTAGCCTCCCTCCCCCCCCCCTTTAAAGTTTGTTTATTTAGCTTAATTTCTTCTATGCTTGCCGTAAAACAACCCTTTGGTGGGATACAATAATAAAATAGTGATAGTGTTGAAGAACTGTTGAAAGTTCAAAAAACCTTCCACAGCTGGAAGTGCGGAGGGTAGTTTGAAGGAGGTGGTGTGGTCATGGCGCATCAGGTCTCTCCCCACAGTGCGGGTGATCCACAAAGCCACTTGGGCACAGTCAACTGGAAAAGACAGAAGAAAGATCCCACTGTATTTCCTTCCATTTCCCCCTTCTTTCCTGCCACTCTTCTTTTCATGCTGAAAGGAAGGTGTAATCAGAGGCTGTGCATTTCTTAAGGCAGCTCTGCTTTAATTGCAAAGCTGCTTCCACCCAAGGAGACAAGCCTTGAACCACTTTCTGAAGGTAACAGCGTCATCGCTGGCAGGGTGGCAAGCCAGGCTCCCACGGTCATCACGTCCGTTCTTAGCACCTGCCTGTTTGGCTCCTCCGAGGGCAGTCCCTTGGGATCCCCAGTCCTGACTGGCCCTTGGTTTCGGGAATAGGGCCCTTGCCAAGACCAGGGCGTAATGGGCTCTTAAAGGCTCCTTGTTTACGAGAGTTTTTCTCTGCCTAATCAGGGCTTAGGACCTGAGCCAGCCAAAACATGCTGAGTGCCAGGGATGGATCTCCAAGTTTTGGAGCCTTGATCGCCTGCCGGGGACAGGCAGGGTGGCTTGGCTCCTCCCCAGCAGCCAGCCCTCATTTTTAGAGCTTGTGCAAATGGGCTGGGCTACGACCTCCATCATTCCTAGTCAAAAGATTGCCGGTCATCTCCACTGCAGAGGAAGAGGTTTTGTAGTCCTCAAACCCGAGAACGGCGTGACTCGTTGACTTGCTGAAATCAATTTCTTTCAGACCATGTTGTCCGCATTTAGCAGGGTGCAGCAGGCGACGGTTGAGCTTCTGGATTAAGTCTTCCAGAAACTTAAGTAATCGGGCAGAAGTAGAAAAATGGTTGCTTCCAGTGATAGTGCTGGAGGAGGGAAGCCTAAACTTGGTGACAGAAGCCCTTAGTGCTGACGTCCATGTAGGCCAGTGACCATTTAAGGGAGGAGACGGTGTCTAATGAAGGAGAGCAATGAGTACTCCGACTTCCAAGAAAGAGGAGGAATTAATGCCCACGTTGACCCACGTATATTCCAACAAGTGGTGATGTGGGAAAGAGGGCATAAAGATACCTGCATAGCCTTCCGTTGAATCAAATGTTTGCTCCCTATTTTAGTCCTGTATTGTTCACTCTGACTGGGAGCCCTGGCTCTCCAGTGATGTAGGAACCTTTCTCAAGACCCCCCGGGACTCCCATGTGATCTCCTACCCAAACACTGGCTGGGCCCAACCCTGATTATAATCTGGATCCTGATGAGCACTATGATGCCTTTCCTGGAGGAAAGGTGAGTGAAGTTGGCACATTAAAAACAACAACAACAACAACACTTTGTGGTTGATTCTTCTACCTAGAAGGGGCTGCAGGCTTTCCTTTCTACCTTGTGACACAAATGTTATGATCACTTGTTGATTTTTGTTTTCGCTGTTGGGGTCGGTGGGTTTCCTGCCATCGGTGGAGCATGCAGGCCAGCCCTTGATCGTCAGAACCATAACCAGGCATTTTGACACCCGGGGCTTCCCTGCTCTGTTGGTTAAGCTTTGGACGCATGAGATTTGCAGATGTGGGGAGAGGATGGAAGAACAGGGAGTAACACCTGGTGCTGAGCTCACAACAGCCCTATTGCTTCTGCACAGAACCTACCTGGTCCGCCTGCCCATCCATTCGTTTGTTTGTCCGTCCGTCCGTCCGTCCTTCCTTCCTTCCTTCCTTCCTTCCTTCCTTCCTTCCTTCCTTCCTTCCTTCCTTCCTTCCTTCCTTCCTTCCATCATCAGCTCCTTCCTTCCTTCCATCATTCCTTCCTTCCTTCCTGCTTGGGAAAGAGCAGCTGGAGATGGGAAGTACGCTCAGGAGAGGCAGGTTTCTGCCCTTCCAGCACCCTATATTTTGCACCCTATAGATTGCAGCACTCTGGATCAAAGCCACTCTACGCATGGCTCTCTTTGGGCGGGCGAGAATTCAAAAGCCGTGAGCCCCACACCATCTGGCTGATCGGTCTCTCCCTTTCCCTCCTCCAGACGAACGGGCCGCAGCAGAAGAGAAGGTCGTGCAGTGCCAGAACCCAACTTGTGCTGAGAAACGGAGAGCCCTCAAGGTAAGTGGGCTGGTGTGCCTCTCCTTCCATCCCCTTTCGTGCTTCAGCCTGGATTTGGGGAGGGGATGTTATCCCATCATAGTCCCCGTGAAAAACCACTGTTGGATGGAAGTCATTTTCTAGGTATCTCAGTCTGGCACCCAGTGGTCATGGGGGGGGCTGTTTATTCCTGGGCGAAGTGAACCTAGGTGGCAAGCACAAGCTCATCCATGGAGAGGCACCACAGCGTGAGCAGTCGGGAGCAGCCACCCGCTCGTAATAATAGCACAGGCGTTGATTTGTGTGTGTGCGGCAGGCCCATTGCACACCTGTTCTAGGGGCTGTGGTTACATCATAGTTGTGCGTCTGTGCAAGGGCGGGTGTCGTGGGAGGTGGTTTAAAACAAAACCAAAAGATGAACCTGCAATGATTCTAGCAAGCACAAACTTGAATTGGACTTAAGCGCTCCTGAGGGTCGGCGGCTTAGCTCTGTCAGTAGGCAGAGTGGGCAGAGTGCATGAAGTTCTCTGTAACTAGTTACTCTCTGGGAGTTATGACAGTGGAACAAAGTTAGCATTTCAAAAGCACCAAACAGCTGAATTGCTTTATTGTTGTAACATTGGTGTCTAGTGGCATTAAAAGGCATTTGAAGAAACAGTTTTGATAGGAAATGTTAAAGTTTTGCGCCATTTTCTTGTCAAGTCTAAAATCGGCCCCCTTCTCCGGAGTGATGGAAAACTAAGTAGCTGGGCAGTGAGGAATGGGATAAGTAACTTTTGCATTGCTGAAATGAATAACAGTAGTGGGTTACCTTTCAAACATGATGATGAGTACCAGGAACTGATTACTTCAAATAATAATAATAATAACTTCCCAAGCAACTGCCTGCACCTTCCAAAATGCCAGGTTATTATCCTCCACTCTCGGAGGCAAAAAGCAGGATATGGCACAGAAAACCCACCCTGGAGTCGCTAAACCAGCTTGTTGCCCTCAAGCGGCCTGGCACTGAGGCAAAAGTGGTGTCATGCCTCGGTAGGCCTGAGAGGGTGGCACAGCTCACGTGGGCGCTTGGGGGCACCAGCAGGCAGAGAGAAACCGTTGGCCAGCTTTGTGGACAAGGCTGGTCGTGGCACAGCCAGCTGGTCCTTCCCCTCCTCTCCCCCCCTGCCCCCTTTCCCCCCCCCCTCCCCAACTGGCAGCTCTTTCTGGCCTTACCCGGGTCTCCCATTACCTCACCGCCTTTTCCTCCACCAGTGAAAAACCGCAATGACTTTACCAGACAGAGCGGCAGCATCAAAGCCGCCTCGGCAGCTGGAGAAATACTCCGGGGAGACCAGGAGGGCTCCTTTCCAGCAACTCTGCCCCACCCTCCTTCCCAACTCCACCAGGGATGTTCCCCTCGCTTTGCTTCCCCGCAGCCCCCCTCGAGGCTGTTCTCTCTCTGCCTTTTGTGCCGTCGCACCTCTTGAGTAGACCACAGGATCGGAAAAATATCAAAGGCCCTGCTTCAAAGCCTGGCCTTTGCCGGGCTGGCAGACTTTTACAGGGTCTGTTTTCTGATGCAGCACAAACGCAGGAGGCTCCCAGGGAATGATTAAGGCAGCGTACACATGAGTCGGCGGGCGAACAGCGCCAGGCTGAGTATTGAACTCAGCCCCTTTCTGAAACCAACATCCTGCTATGTTAAACTCAGAGGTCCCTTTTACTTACCTGGGGGTTGATCTCTGGAGAAACTAGGCATCTAGGATTAACCCATGGGGCAGCTTTGGAACAGAGTTGAAAACTGTATGTGAAGAGCACCTATGGGTGTCATCCCTCAATTCCTGGAAGAGTTGCCATTGTATGGGTGGATGGATGGAAGTGTTAGTTGTTTGACGCTTTTACAAGCAGAGCGCAGCAGCTAAGCATGGTGACCGTTGAAAAGGAATAACTGTTATGGAGACTATTCATAGACAAAAAGAAACCAACAAAAATACTTTTATTGCGGCATGAGCTCCGTTTCTGGATAGTGCAGGAGAGAAGGAAAAGGTGGCTAGGCTTATTTACAGACGCCTCTGAGCCTGCATGTGTGCTCAAGAAGCCATTAGGCAAAGAAGCCATGCGCTACTGCCTCTCTCTAGCTAAGGAGGAAGAAGGAGGAGGAGGAGGAGGAGCTGAAGAAAGAAACTGAGAGACTTTGAAGTATCAAGAGTGAGAAAAAAACACGTTGGCAATCTGTCTGTCCTCTCTCTCTCTCTCTCTCTCTCTCACACACACACACACACACAGAGAGAGAGAGAGAGAGAGAGAGAGAGAGAGAGAGATTCACATCAAGGATTTGTAAAGTTGGAAGGGACACCCAAAGGTCATCTAGACCAACCCCAGCCAAGTCAGGAAATCCACCACTACGGTCTCGTGGCCTTTCCTGTGATTTTGTACTCTGTGGCTGCAGGAGGGACACATCAGAGAATAATGAGAGGTGAACAAATGAAGTTGTGGTTCAGAAAAAGAAAAAGCAGACCCCCTCTACCCAAGTCTTTGAGCGACGGCGTCCGGCAAACACCCTCCTTCAGCAGGCAAGGCGGGCCTCGGACTCTCATCTGGCTGAGATTATTTGGCCAACCTGTGAGTTTGTTTCTCGGGAATGGGTGAACGGCACAACGCCAGGCCGTTCGACCATGCTACCCCACCCCCTTCCCTGCCAAGCTGTAACCAATGTCTCTGAGTGCAAAATAGCATCACAGGATCTTTTCCTCCTCTTAACCTAATTGCTCGTTAGTGTAAAGCTGCAATGGATTTAGAGCCTCTTATTCCCTCCCCCCACTCCTCTGTCTTCCTCAGCAGCCCGAGTTTGTGGTTCACGGTTCTCTGGCACTGTCTTTTTTCATTTTCCTTTGGGGACTCTATCTTGAGCAGCAAACGTCCCTGGGAGTCTTTTTCATTTCTGCTTTTGCTAACCTACTGCCTGGATTTCTCTCCGCATTAGTTGTGAAGTGCAGGTAAGGGATTTCAACGCGGTTGCTAACGGTACAGGCTGGCATCCCCAGCCTCTTTTACCCACCTCTCTCTGCTCTTTTCCTTAACCCTTCCTGATTCTGTTGCTGAACGGTATTTTTTGCATCTGGAGAGATTATTTCCAAGTGCAGCACTCGGTACTTGCTGTTTTGGTGTGTTAGGGTGAAACTAGACAACTCAGAAAAAATGTGCTGTCACCTGCTAATTGTAAAGATGGTGCCTTGTGTTGTTTGACCCCTAGACTGACAGTAGATATGGTGATTGGAAAATGGTAGAGATGATATCAAAACCATCATCGCTGACACCCACATCCACCCACAATACAGTGTCGTTTTTTTTACCTCTCTGGGCAGCCAGGAAAAGCAAGAGAGAAAAATATTTCTCATTCCTTGCACAACTATGCCCCAATGCATTTTGGAAAACAGAGCTTCCTTTGGTAGGTGCCGCTGTGAATAGAAATCAATGTAAAACGTTTTCACCCAGAAACATACAGGGGGGAAAATGGACTGCTGATGTCTGGATTTACTCCTTCCCACCCCACAGCCAGACTCCAAGCAAACCAACCAGAAGAGAGGGCAAAAAAATTCAACCTTTTTCCTGATCCAAACATTACATTTATGGCTGCTGTTGCTATCTCCACTTGGCTGTTTAAAAAAAAGGGGAGAAGAATGTTTGTGTCGCTCTTAAAACAAACAGATATATTTCTTACGCATCAGGAAAAGATTTAGAAAACAGCGTTTTGACACTGTGTTAACAATGTTCTCCGAACTGCCCGTAATAAAGCTAGGATGTTTATGCTCACCAGCTCTTTGAATATATGGGAAAATATCATTATTTGGACCCCATGTCGCCCAACCTAACTGTGACTCCCATGCAGATCAAAGAACTGGAATTTGGTGAAAGTTCACCAGGAAAGAAACCTCCCCACCTTAAAGGTGCTATGAGACTCTCCTTCCATCCTTTCTTCCTTCTTCTGAACCCATTTGAGTCTTTGGAGAATCTCCTCCACTAGAGCGTATGCCTTCATTTTTCACCCATCCGTCCCTCTCCACCCCTAAATCCTTAAGACCCTTTCTGCTTTTGGGAAGCCTATAAGTTAAAACTGGTGGCGATGTATAAACACAGTATTTCTTCTCCTAATTTTTCTTTAAGCGGTTGGGTTTGGGGGTCATCTACCCTTTTTTCTGACCACCTTGCTCAGCAACCTGAAGACAGTTTTCCTGATTCAGCCTTCCTCCCTTCTCCTGCTCCTGGCGCTCCCCATCTCCTGTCATTTCCTGTGTTTCATGCCAAGATAAAAAGCTGTACTTTAAATGTGGAAAGGGAGCTACAGCCAATGAATGGGGGGGGGGGGGGGTTTGGAGGAAAGGATGAGCCCCCCCCCCCTGCTTTTTACCCTGTTTGCTGCTTTGATGTGCAGCTGCCGTTATGGGATGCAACATACAGTAAACTCTGTGTCCCGCCTTTACTTGAGACCACACTGTCTGGTGCAACGTTTTTCTTCTTTGGCAGCTCTAGATTTTTTGATACGGGCTGGTGAAATGCTCCTTCATTTTGTCCGGTAGAAAGGGAGATGGCTGTCCCCCTTCACTTTCCTTTTCGGCCGTAGAAGAGAGCTGCAGGGTGGGTGTCAGGAGAACACTTAAATCATCCGAGGGGCAGGGATGGCATGGAGGTGGGCATCAGCCTTCATCTGCCCCAAAGCCCAAGAATTTTGTATTAGGCTCATCCAGGGACATGGATTGGCAGGACGTTCACAACCTGCAGAAATGCCTCTGCCTTCGTGCAAAGCGTAATTAACAGATAGGATTCCTGGCCACAGATTGATCTCACAGCACAGATGGCCTTCCAAAAAGAAACTAATCAAATTAATGGGGGGGGGGGGGGAAGAGATCTAAAGATGGGACAGTCTGGGGAGGGCTCTGTTGTTGTTGTTGTTGTTGTTTGTCATCAAGCTGTTCCTGGTTTACACTGAGACGATGAATTCACAACCTCCAAAAAGTCTTCTGATCAACTGCCCTGCTCAGGTCTTGCAAACTAAAGGCCATGGCTTCCATGAATGACTTGATACATCTTGTGTTTAGCCTTCCTCTTTTCCTGCTGCCTTATTGGCTTTTCCAGTAACCTTGCCTTCTCATGATGTGCTCAAAGTAGGACAGCCTCAGCTCACACATTTTTGCTTCTACAGAACTCAGGCTTGATTTGATTTAGCATTCACTTGTTTGTCTTTCTGGCAGTCCAGGGTACCTGTAGTGCTCTCCTCTGACACATTTCAAATGAGCTGATTTTTTTTTCCCCCCTCCCAATTTTCTGCACTGTCCAGTTTTTGCATCTGTATACAATGATCCTCCTTGTTTTTCTACCAACATCATTTTCCCTGGACATAAGAACTAGCAGTTAATTCACTTTTATCTTCAGGTTCTGCACACTCCCAAGGACCAGATGCTGGTGGGAGGGAAAAGGGAAGCATCAGGCCATGCTTACTTGTCATGCCTGGTGACCGCCATGGGATTTTGATGGCTAAGGGCCTGCCGGTTGTAGAACTTGCCTGTTTTACAGGCTGACGTCCAATTACGGGTGGCCACTTAGGGCCAAAGTACACATCACAGATAAACCGTCATCAGAGCTGAAACCACATCAGCCACCCAGAGACGTGATTCAAGCAGACCTCCAGGTCTGAGTAATCAGACTTGCCAAGGAAAAATCATGTCAGAGCCCGAAGGCCAGTCATTAAAAGAAATCAAACTAAAAGGTGCAGATTTTGAGGAAGTGAGAAAGGATTCTGCTGTGACATTGTTGCACCTTCAGTGCTCAAGGAATTCCCTTTTCTTAATGGTTCTGAAGACTCGGTTCCTTCCAAGGCACAGCTAACAGTGTTGCCGAAACAGAAAAGTATAATTTTTAAAAGGGAGGTCAGAGTTTTGCATAAAATCTGCCTATTAATTGATTGATTTATGCTCTTTTTTTCCACCTGTCCTTTGTCCTAAAATCCCGTTCTTATGTGCTATCAATAGTTCCAACTCCCTATGAATTCATGCCCTCCATGACATCCGGTGTAGCTCTGCTCAGGTCTTGCAAACTCAAGCCTGTGGTGCTTTTACTGAGTCAACCCGTCTCCTTTTAGGTCTTTTTTCTTACTG
This sequence comes from Intellagama lesueurii, assembly GCA_037013535.1. Lineage (NCBI taxonomy): Eukaryota > Metazoa > Chordata > Lepidosauria > Squamata > Agamidae > Intellagama > Intellagama lesueurii. The sequence continues at coordinate 3,677,159 of JBAJHW010000016.1, read as the reverse complement.
CCACTGAGGCTTTTCTTTCTTTTGACTACAGGGGTGGTCTTTTTGCATTTTCTCCCTGGTAATATCTCCGGCTTAAATCCACCGTTCTGGATCCCAGTCAGTTGGGTTTAGTAATTCAGATCTGTTATTTGCCTATAATTTTAAGAGGTGGGAAGCAAGCAATTTGTGAGGTTGCTCATGCCAGTGGCTGTGGCTGCTTTTTCAACTTTATCTTCTCCCCTCCCTCAAGACATTACAGTTTTTTTAAAAAAATATAGCTAGGGGGCACCATCCATCAAAAGGCTGTGACCCAGACAACTTCAAGGAGCACATGGTACGGTACCAGGCAGCACCTTCAAAGACCAAAAAAGGTGGGCCTCTTGCAGATTGCACCAGACACCTTTGCAGCCGAATCACAGAGCCTGCTGCCACCACAGAGATGGTGGGACAAACCACCTTCTCTGAGCACTGGCATTCCATGGCTGCAAGGAACAGTGGGTTCCTCATTCAAGGCCCAGACCCTTGGCTGAAGCCCAGGTGGAACCTGCGGGTGGCAGAACAGGCCGGGTTGCAGGGGGGATGTTTGGACTTTTGCAACCTTGCATGCTGCATTTAGCAGGTATGGCTGGGAGGGACCTTTCTGGGCTGGGGTGACTGTCAATCTATCCAATCTATCGTTCCCTCCTGCCTCTGAGTTCAAAGAGAGTCTCGCCTCCCTGCTCAGTGCTTTCCCCATCTCTAGAGTCTGTTGAAGTTTGTTGTTGAAAGCAGTCATGTTTGTTTAGTTTACTGTTTGATCTGTTCAGCTGTAAGTAAAGAAATTGGTTTTTATTCTTCCTCTTACAAATGTCTCTGAGAGTGAGTTGTTGAGACTGTAAGTGCCAGTTGATGAGGGGGGAAAAAGGGGTGGACTACCCTGTGGAACTTGAAGCTATTCTGCTCTGTCAATCCCTGCACTTCTGTTGCACAGGTAGAGGAGAAATTCAAAACTCTGCCACAGAGGACTCATTTGAGGATTTCGAGCTGACTGAGTCAATTTGGGCTTAGATGGAAGATGCTTCCAGTCCCCCATCTCTCTGTGAGGGAAATCTAGCGAACGTCCCACCCCAACTGAACTCCCTCTTCTGTTTGTGAATATGTGAAAAGCATTTCTATCTGCAAGTACCTTTCATAATTAATTAGTAATCTGAATGCACTGGAGTGCTTTTGAAGGAGAATTTTTAACATCACACATTTATTTTGCTTGTGAGCAGGTGGCATTTAATAATCTTAAGGGTGTGTGTGCATTTTGCTTTCAAAGTTTGTGATCTCCTGTCTATGTTTTCCTTAAAGGCAAAAACTCCTTTCATTGCCATGATGATGATGATGATGGATGGCAGCTCCTGTTACTCTTTCTGTTGTCATTATTTATGGTGATGCTCCCCATCCTTGTCTTCCAGGAAATAATGCGGTGAAAGAAATTGCCCTGTTTTTATTGTCCTGCCTCCTGTGCCTTTAAAAGAAACTTGGCATAAGAAATACCTCTGATCCTTTGCAAAAATATATACATTTGACATAATGTAAACTATGGAAAGATATTAACCTTGACTCCCAAGGCTAGGAAACGTGCAGCCAATTCTGTCTAAATATGTGTGAATATGAATCCATCAGGCCACAATGCTGTGATTCCATGCTGTGGAGGAGCTGCAGGGATGGGGTTAGGCTAGATGACCCACGGTGTCCCTTTCACGCTGCCAAAGAAGGCTAGGCAGCACTTCCAGAGTGTACCAGTAGATGGCAGGCTTTGCATAAAGCAAGTAGGCTCCCTGGTAGGGCTCAAGGTGCAAGGAATTGTGGGAGACTCTGGCATGCTATTTCTTTCAAAACTTCCCAGCTTAAAGCAAGCAATTTTTAGCAATGCTTTCTTTTCTCATGCCAGATCCCATTGCACACTACAGGGAGGGGGGGAACCAGCCTGCTGCCCAGAACGTAGGAATAATTTGCCACAGATAACTAATTACTAGCAGCTAAATCTCTTTTTTCCCCAGTAACAAAGGCTGTTTTTGAGATTGCAGTTTAGTGATGAGCAAACCCTCTTCTTAGGTAGTGTAGCAGCAACTTTCTTTAATTATAGTTACCGTTATAATCAGTGTGGCCTAACTACTTAGTAGCATTCTGAAGTTTTCTCCGAAAAGGAACTTCAAAAAGGAATGGTTTGAGTTACTTTTGAGTCAGATGCATAGGAGAAGCTCTGGCAGTCTTTGCAGACGTTTTCCTGGATGGTGGCTTCTTTTGGTCTGGGAATGCAGGCTTAGATAACCCAGACAGTGAGGTTATGGGGCCCAGATGCTCCAGCAGAGAGGTCACCAGCCCCACTGTGACAGCTGGGCACGTTCCTCCTACCCTGCCGTGGCAGCATGGCTATCGTGCCGCTCGCTTGTGTGAGTCCCATTCCTGCAAACTCCTCTTCCATGTTAATTAAAAGCTTCCTGCCTTGCCAATAGGGCCCCATTGGGGTCCCTTTCTGGGGATCCTGTTTGGGGCTTCACTGCCTCGTGTCTCGTGGGCTGTCGAGACAGGTTCTCGTCTGTGCTTCGATCCGATGGCGCCCTACGCTTTCCGGAATTTGCCCCCGGGCCGCTTGTTGGCTCCATTTAGAAGTGGCAAAACTATGTGAGGGGGTGGGAAGCCGGAGGGATGAAAAAAAAGGAAATGCCCATTAGATGAAAGGAAGGCTGTGTTAGAAGAAATGGCTAAGAATGCCGATGCGTCTATGTGACAGATGGCCAGAGCCAGGTGGGAGGCGTTCTGGAGTGAGATCATTGCCTGGCCCATAAAAATAAAAAAAGTGTCTTGATGCTCAAGCAAGCATGGGAGCTGCCACCCCCACCAGGGTTGAGATGTAGGGTGGGCAAATCCTCTGGAGGGCCGTGGCATCCGTTCTCCTCCCTCCGCCTTTGCTCCAGTGGCAGAATCATCCGGGCATCTCTGCAGCTCCATGGCCCGCCCTGATGCCTCACGGGTGGCTGGCAAGCAACCCTGGAGGAGGTCTGAGCCGCCCGAGGCACAATTTCCCGATCCGCCCCCCAAAGTGGGCAGGTGGCCTCACACCACGAGAGGGCCAGCTCTGTCCACGGGTTGCAGCATCGGTCCAAAGGTTCCACCCATCCCAGCTCCTCTCCACCGTCCCTGGTGTGGTCATCCTGGCACTGTGTGAGTGGTTGACGCACATGAGGCTTCTTCCCCTGGGTCGGGGCCTGTTGGAAGGGAGAAGCGGTCCAACCCGGCCGAAGGACGGCTCTTTCTAAGGAGAAGGGGTGTCGTGGATTTCCCTTTTAGGCAGAGCATTACATGTTGTGGCCCTTGGACTGTCTCCCAGCCCTAGGATGCAGTAGGTCTTGAAAAGTCAAGCCCAGAACACTTCCATACAAAACCTATGATAACCCCTAAAATAGTTGTGGGTCTTTTTTTTTTTCTTGGACTCTTAACCCCCCAGGATTCTCCAAGAATTCCCCAGGCAGATTTCTGGAAATTTCAGCTCACAAACACGTCTTCGGATACCTACATTTCACTCACCTGGAGCAGGGCCTACTTCCAAGGCTGAAGTCCAGACTTTGTGTCCTGTTGATTAATGTCGTTTTAAAAGAGGGGTGCTGCTGTTGTTGTTCATCCTGGGAATTGTAGTTTTGCTGCCCATGAAAGCATCTTCCAAAGAACTACAAGGCACAGATGGTTTTTAAAACATTAAGAACGGGAAGCAAAGGCTGGAGAAGGCCATGCAGCTTCAGAGATAAGACCCGGCTCCAGGTGAGTGAAATGGAAGTGTCTGTAGGTCTGCTAGGGGGTTGAAACCAGAATACCACCTGGGGAATGATTGGGAAATTCTGGAAGTTGGAGTCCAAAGAAGAGAAAACAGCACACCCATGGCCAACTGTGCAATGAATGGTTTTACCATTGCCACTTCCGACAAGAGTGTCCAAGTGGGCATTTGAGGCCAGGGTCCTGGTCCAAAACTCTCTTCACTGCCACACCGTGTAGTGGTCGCTGACAGGCCACGCTTCTAAAATGCGAGAGATTACTCTGTATTCTCTGGGTCCATTAGCTGTTGAGGTCCATGTGCTAGTTCTGTGTTCTGTATTCATCAGAAGCAACTGAGCCTTCGCTTTGGGGCAGGGGTGAGGAACGAAAACACAGCATGTTTTAAGAGAAGCCAGAGGTTTGCAAATCAAAATGTTCCAGGACAGATACGCCTGTGACCTTAGTGGTTGAGGTCTCTGGCTGAGGAGCCAGAGGTTGGGAGTTCGATTCCCCCACTGGGCCTCCTTGACCGGGGCTGGACTCCCGTGATCCATAGGGTCCCTTCCAGCTCTGCAAGTTCTAAGATGACAATGACGATTAAGATTATCCATGTTTTATAAGAAGTCATTGCCTGCATTTCACAGAAGGGGGTGGGGAAGAGTGTGGTGGTACCTTTGTGATGGACAGATTTATTTTGGGATGCAAGGCCGGTGGGGGAAACGAAGGACCATCCCTGGAAACCTGCTAAACATGTTTCTTAAGGCTTTGAACCCGGGACTCTTTTCCTCCACCCTCTTCTGCTTCCTCCACTACTCCTGCCGATGGGACTATTTCTGTCATGCGCCAAGAAGGAGGTTATAATTTTGTGGTCTTTTCTTTAGTGACCCGAACGCCCTGTTCCTGGAGCTGAAGGAGCCTGCCAAAGGCTGGGCTGTGCCCATGAAAATATATTTCCCTTGGGTAAAGGGGCACTTCGGCTCCCAGGGCAGGGCCCTTGGGGCTTTCTGGCTGTGAGAGTCCAGGGGAGGCATCATTAGCTGCTCTGTGATGTGGAGAGAAAGAGAAAGAGAGAGACTATGGTGGTGGCTGCACCTCTCGGCCGCTACTGGCTGCTGTGGTGCGGCCGGAGAATGGTACATTCCGGCCACCGGCCTCTCCCGGGGAGGCGAGTGGTACGTCCCGATGCTCCTCATTCTCCTGCTGTCGGGTTTGAACATGGCTTTGTCTCGGTGGCGTCGCCGGACACGTCTGGGGCGTCTGTCGGCCGGCTCCTTTGCCGAAAGGAAAAGTGCACACTGTGTGCAGTGGCCTCGGGGGAGCCCCCACCCTTTTGCCCTCTGAAGGGAAGGAGGCCAGGTTTGCAGGTGGCCTCTCCCCCCCTCGAGAGCCCCACTTTTGGAGATCGGCATGAGGCAGCGCCTGGGCGACATCCAGACCTTTGGCGAGGGCAGGGGGGCGCCTGAAGGCCTGCTAGCCAGAGGCCACATCAAACCGGTGAGTGTCTGAACTGGGAGAGCTTTTGCACGCAAGATTGGGGGGTTGGTGGTGTCCAGAACAGGGTCTGCGTTCCGATTCAGGCAGGGTTTAACCGGGAGCGCACATGCAGCCAGTGGTGGCACCCTCTGGGTGTCCAATGCTCAGCATTTGGTGGCGATGCGCAGCAGCTGATCTTTTCCGGTGTGGGAAAGCGAACGTGTTCGTTCTAATCCAACGGGGGAGTCTCGTCACACCTTAAAAGAGGGAGTCCAGGCAGGAGACATGGTTCTCCCCCTGCCCCCATGCTGGCCCTCACGACAGCCCTGTGAGGTAGACCAGGCAGAAAGGTAGCGGCTGGCCCAAGCTTCCCGTGACCACAAAAGCTTCCTTGGTCTCTTACGCCCGCTTTCAGCGGCCTGGGAACTCTTCCCTGTTTTTGGGCCAACCCTGCTTCTTGCCCTCTGCCTGGGTATTTTAAACGTTGCTCCTGCAGACCAGCGGGATGCTGTCGTCAAAAGGATCCGGTCCAAACAGAGCTGGAAAGGATAACGGAGCATCCTGCGCCAAATGAAAGCAATCATCTTCCCACCTCTCCCCTCCCCGACCTCTGCACATTTCTGTCTGCACACTAACCCTGTTTCCTGGCCGTTTGCGTCTGGCCTTGCCGGACAAAGCAAGGGAAGCCCCGGCTGTTTGGGGTTTTTTTTGACCTCTGGGAGGAATCAGCCACAGAAACAGAGAGCTAAGCCTCCTTTTTTTTGCACGGATGCTTCTGCCAGGTGTCCACATTTATGGCCAGATGAAGTCCTGCCGTCGAGCATCAGGGCCGGTGATTCTTGAGGCCAGGTTGCCATCAGTTTTTTGCATTATGGAGATGGTGGTCCTGTTTCGGGGGCCCCGCTCCGGAGAGATTGCGAGCCCATCTCTGAGCAGCTGCTGGTGGTCTGGTGTTTGCTAGAGGACAACCCCGGACCGGAAGCAAGGTCCGAGCTCCTCGGCTGGGCCAGCTTGGGTGGCAGGCGCTGGCTCCTTCTTCCACCCAAAGGATTCTTCCCCCTGCCCCCAGAGAACCAGGACTCGGGCCACCTCCAGAAGTTCGGAGTCAGTGGCTCGGCTGTGGGATTCGGGTGCTGTGATGCTGGGAGCAGCCTCTCCAGAGGCCAAGGAGGGGGTGCGTGGAAGACCTTCTGCAGTCAAAGAAGAGGATTGCAGGCCATCGAGGCTTGGACCCGATAAAACATGCTAGTCTTTAAAGCATCACAGGACTCTGGGTTGTCTGGGCTGCATAACTCTCCCCCCCACCCACCCCGGGGGGAGGAGGAGAGAAAACTGTCCTGTGGCACCTTAAGGATGAATAGATTCTGTCAAAGGATTCCTTTGCCCTGTCGCGCTTGAGCGACGCTTCCCCCTCAGGAATGCATTTGGCAGAGGCTGGAAAGGTTCGCAGAGAGCAGCCTCCGTGGTGCTCAGCGCCGTTTACTAATGCTCTGCTGAATTTCCCACGAGCGGGATGCCAAGAAGGGGGTCTGGCCCTGGCCTGGACCCCTAGAGGAGGTGGGTGAGGATGTGTGTGTGTGTGAGTGAGAGAGAGAGGGTTTTTTTTTCCTCCCACCAGACAGGACAGAGTTCAAAGACCTGCTCTCGTTCAAACCTCGGTGGAACCGAAAAAGCGTGGCATTCGGAGAACCTTTGGTGTTGGCTGTTCTTCCCTGGCCAAGATCCACGGTCAGCTTACGGGCGCTCCTGTTGGTTTAAGCAGGAGGCTCGGCGTCCTCAGCTCACGCACGCACGCCTGCCTACATGCCCGTCTTGTCTGTCGGACATGCGCCCGCTGGTGGAACAGAAACAACGTCCCATGGGGCTGGAAACAGAGTTCGGAGGGTGCGGCCCTTCGCCCTTTCCCAAATGGACACAGCTTAGTCCTCAGAAAGAAGAGTCCTTTCCCGAAGCTTGACCCTCGGGTCTCCTGCCTACCCCAGGGTTTCGAACCCAGAGCCCCTTTCCTCCCAAACCCACACCGCCTTTGGCCTCTGCAATGGTGCTGCATCCGTTTGGTTTGGTGCTTGCTTGGATCGCTTTAGTGTGCGGCCGTGGCTGCAGGAAGAGGTTACGCGCTCGTTTCTTGCAGCCAAGACAGATGAGGTGAAGTGGGTGCAGACCCTGAAAGCTTATTCCGGAATGAACTGACCGGCTTGCAAAGGGCCCAGGGGGCTCTTTATGGTCTCAGGGCTGAGCCCCACATGATCCTGCCCCCTGGGAGGATAAATGCTTTGCCTGCTGAAAAAGAGGGAAGGTTGCAGCCGGAGTCCTTCTCCCCTCCTGTAGCTCGCCTTGTTTTGTGATTGGTCCTCAGGAGGCAAACCCGGCTTTGTTTGCAGGCAGGATCGCTCAGAGATGCCCGGTCGGCCTGGGTTACATCTCTGGAACATCAGGGATGGGTGATTGGTAGGGTATAATTTGACCTTCAGATCAGAGCTGTCCTTGTTCCCGGTCCGGAGGCATGGCAGGAGCACAGCCGCAGAGCGGCCTCATGTCCCCTTTTCGGAAGGACAGCCTGCCAGTCGATAGCCTTCCTTGCCGAAGGCGTCTTTCCTTCACAGGGCAACACAGACTAAATCTGATCAAAAGGCCCAGATCCGCAAGGAGTTTCGGGGGCCTTGTATGTGCCCATCCTGCTCAGGTGGCACCACCTAGAGAGCAGCGGCAGGAGAACACACAGGGCGTCCCATTGCTGTCTTCCCTGCTCTCTTCCCGTGCCTTGCGAGTTGCTTTAAATTATGGAAACTGCTTCTGATTTTGAGTGCCCCCCTTCCTTTTCCGCGATCTGTCCTCAGGGGCCATTCTGCGACCCAGCTTGAGTCCTGCCTCCTTGCTTCCCAGCCTCAAGCCAAGGGCAGCCGCTCAGCCGTGCGGAGCCCAGTTGCTCAGAGGCTGAGACAACCAGCACCGCCGCCACCACTGCTGTCTGGTGTTTACTGCCGGCTGGCTGCCTTGAAGCCGGCTCTTTCCTTCCCCGCCCCTCTCGCCTGCATCCCCGTCTAGTGGAAATGATTGATGTGGCAGCCTGGGAGGAAGGACTGGTTTTGTTCTAGTTGGGACTGGCTTCCTTTTCTCTCTCTTTCTCTCTCCCCGCTTCCTATTTCCCCCCACCCACCACCCCAAAAACAGAGAACGCTTCCTCTGCTCTTACCTGTGCCAAAGGAATAGCAGAGTTCGCTGTGTGGGCCGTTAACACAGATCCCAAAACCCGTGCCGTGGTAATGAGAGCTTTATGAGACCAGCTGAAAAGGCACAAAAGTAACTGTGCAACCTTTCCACACCTACAAGTCCCCTCTTTAGGCAGGGACAAAAGGGCAGGCCAGAGAAGAATAGAGATGGGGGATGACTCGCTCGTAAAGCCTATAAAACCACATTGTCTGCCTACCCTGGACTGCCAGAAAGACGAATAAGTGGATCCTGGATGAAATCGAGCCTGAACGGATCGCTGGAGGCAAAAATGATGAAGCTCTGGAAAAGACCATCATGCCGGGAAAGGTGGAAGGCAGCAGGAGAAGAGGAAGACCCAATACAAGATGGACTGACTCACTAAAGGAAGTCACTGGCTTAAGTCTACAAGAGCTAAGCAGGGCAGCTGAGGACGGGACATTTTGGAGAGGGCTCATTGATGGGGTCTGCATGAGTCGGGGTGACTTGATGGCACACAACAGCGACATCCACCACATGTTGAGATGCTACATGATGAAAAACATGCAGGGACTCAAAGGGGGCTCCGAGAGGTTTTGCCCTAAGCTCGCAAGCCCCTATGAGTTAGGACAGCAGCATTATTTCTTTTAACTAGATGAAGTCCCGGACTGGCATGCATTCCTCCTCGGTAGGTATGTGGCTTTCCCGTGTATCCTCATAACAGCCCTACGAGGTAGACATCCAGGGAGCTTCACGGCTGAGTCAGGACTGAAATGTCTGGATCCCTTAAGCCCCAGCCTTCCCTATGGATCACCGTGTCCATCCCCTGGCAAATAGGAAGTTGAGTGAGGCTTTCCCCGCTTCTTCCAAAACCGAAGGAGGTCTACAGGCCTGTTGTGCGTACTTGCCTGTGCTCGCGCACATACGCTGGGTAAGGCTTCCTGCGCTAATTGCTCCATTGAATACTTCTGACAGTTAATCCCCTTTCTTTAATTGGGCAGCCATTTCATTTTCTAGGGGATGCTTTGTCCTCCGTCGCTAATTATGCCGCAGGAATATCGGAACAGCGCCTGTGGTCCTCACGGAGCATCCATCGATGATGCAGCGCCGACAGGACACGAGGCGCAATATGCCACCGGGCAGGGCATCGGGGCTGGCGCTGCCACGGCACACGACGTGATGTGGGGAGGTCGGGGGCCGGAGTTAAAGGCCGGCGCTGGTGTTCAACAAGTGGGTCGGGTTTTCTCTTGCTTGGGGATGCTCCGATGCTGCCAGGAATACATCAGCCCAGAAGGAAGAGGATTTCCTGATGGTGGGCAAAGAAATGAGAACTGGCATTCATCTTATTCATGCTGTTCAGCCTTTCCCAACTCCAGAGGGGGTTGTGCTCTACCTCCCGGAGGATTCTGGGATACGTAGTCAAGCACTTCCAGTCTGGAGGGCACTGAGTTGGGGAGTTTGCACAGGAGCCGCCTTTCATGTTTCAGTAGAGATGGGAGAATTTCTTTTTGTCTTTTGGACTACAAATCCCAGAATCCTGTGATTATTCTTATGTGCCATCAAGTTGCTTTCAATGTACAACAACCCTGTAAACGAGGCATCTCCTAAAAAAAACTCTCATTGTCAGCTCTTGTGAAATCAAGGCCAGCCATGGTTTCATTTATGGGATTGATCCATCTCATATTCAATCTTCCTCTTTCCCTCCTGCCTTCCATTTCCCCCAATGTTACTGGGTTTTTGGTTTTTTTCCGGGGAAGTGACTGTGTGACTTCTACTGATGCAAAGAGCAGGCAGGAGTACATATCCAGTAAGGAACTTTGTGCAAAGAACCTGCTAACGAACTCTCTTGTGGGCGGATACCTGAAGAATCACAATAACCTGCAACGCATTAACATCTTGGGGTATATTACTAATCACCTCATAAGTCTCGCTTTGCGAGTAAGTGGTTGACATCTGTGTTGTTGCTTGTAAGAACAAAACAGGTGAGAAGGAGGCTTCACAGTTAGAAGTGAAGCTGGCTTGCACCGCAAAGGACGTCTAATTATCCTCATATCTTTCACAGCCTCACAAGTTGCATCGTCGCATGCATTTGCTTGGTGATTGGTAACCAGGAGAGAACTCTGGGCTCTCTTTGCAGGTGGGTTTTTGCAAATGCAGGAGTTTTGAAGCCACATCTCTGGCGGCTTAGTGTGCGGCCACCTCTTCATCGCATCACTGGAGAGGCAACACTTGCTCAGCTTCCAATTGCAAAGCTGCCCGTCTTGTTTGTTTTGGGGCCTGAGTGTCAGGCAGAGTGGAGATGCAAGCAGGGGACGAGCGGCCAGAGGCGTTGCCTCCCCGTGTTCAGAAAATCACCCAGGGGGCAGGAGGCAACACCTTCGCCCAGCATCTCCATCTCCTGGAGGAGGTCATTCTGTGTGAGAGGGGTGTGCCTCAACTTGTCCTATTCAGCCGAAAAAGCTCCCTGGCTGGCGGCTGGCTGAGTCACTCCCCTGTGAACTTTAAACACACAAACACAGGTTTGGGTGCGCACTCGGCAGCTGGGCCTTTTTTGTGTGAAGTGTACGGGGGCCGTCTTGCCAACTCCGGTCGTGAAAAATTTTGTCTCGGGGAAAGACAGAGGGCAGAGAGATTTCCTCCCTTTGGCTGGAAGGCAGCTGTCCTGCGTCTAGGTAAGTGTGTGGAGCACCCTCCAAAAAGATTACACCTTCTAATAGGACCACAACTCGGGTGTGTGTGGATCTGTGTGTATTTCATTTGTGTGGGGTGGCGCTGAAAAAAAAAAAGATTAAACATCTTACTTCCCTCCAGGCAGGATTACAAGTCTTTGGGGGTTTTGGAGGAGGTAGCTGTGTTTGTCTGCGCAAGCATCTCCGGCAAAATCCAAAGAAATGAAACGAACAAACGAAAAAAGACAAAAAAACGTGTGACACCTTAAAGACTATTATATTTAATGTAAGCTTTCGTGGACGTGTCCACTTCGTCAGACATGGAGACAGCATGAAATGTTGAATGAAAGATCAGTTGAACAAATAAAACATTCTAAATATTAATTGGCTCTTGGTACGGTACATCTACATGGAGGTTTTTTTTTATGGCTTATGTTGTTTTAGGGTACTGTTGTATTTGAGGGTGTTTTTTTTTTACATTTTAAGACTTTTGTTATCAAAAATATATATACTTGTTCAAAATGCCTTATATTTTGCATTTAACAACCCTACATATTGCATTACAAAGCTTCTGTGTTGTGCAAAGTGTCTAAGAGGGTGTGTGTTAAAAATCAGATATAAAGGGAGGGTTGTGTTTTTTGAAAATCCTCTCTCTTTTTTTTTTTGGCTCATGCTGCTGCTGAGAAAAAAAAAACAGTTGTAGTCTTTCTGCTCTCCTGTAGGAGTGAAAATATCTCCCAGTGTTGTCTGATCATGTTTTTTTGGGGGGGTATCTCAATATGGTGAGACCCGCTTTTCATGGAGGATGAGAAAAATGTGGGTGTTTTTGCCCAATCCATTTTTGTGCTCTTCTGCGGAGGAATTTCCCAGTGGTGGACGGAGCTGCCTGTCCTTGAGTAACGACAGCAAAGAGCCCATGGCTTCTTAAAAGCTGACTCTTTTAACCGGGCAGAAGGTTTTCTGAGCTGCCCCGACCCAGTGCCGAGACGCTTCCGCCAAGTACGTCTCTTGTTCAATCTTTTAAGATGCAAGAAAGCTCCTTTGTCGTTTTGCTGGCATGGGCTGACAAGGCTCGCCCGCTGTTCACAAACACAACTTCACATGTGTGTGTCTGTGTGTATGCATCACGTGGGGAATCAGCGGCTTTGCCTCACACACCAGAATGTGGCCGGCTGGCCCCGTGGCCGGCTGGGGTGGAAAGACCAGTTTGGGCAGGGAGGGGATGATCCGAACTGTTGTTTGTCCATGATATGGACGTGGCGCTTGAGAGAAGGGACAAGTACAGGCTTGCTTCTAGGCATGTGCAGAGTTCTCTCTATGTAAAGAAAGGCCCTCCCCCTCACCCCCGGGGAGGAAAAGGATGATCCCAAGTAAGTAGAGTGACTGTTCCTGTGGAGAGAGGGAGCGCATGGAAGCAGGCTCGGTGTGCATGCTGTGGAACCAGGCGGCAAGGAGTCCTTGATTTTGCTTTTTGAGGATCTCAAAACACTGCCACTCCGGAAGTGTGAGCCTAGGAAGGAGGTAGAGGTGGTGGTAGAGGTGCCGGGACAACCCACGCAGCAACAGAAGGATCTACCCGCTCATCCTTCCCAGTTCTAGCTGGGAGTTTTCTTTCTGAACAGGAAGGTAGGTGGAACTTGGCCTAGCTGAGCCTCAGAGACTTCCGGTTTAGGCTGTATCTCCCAGGTGAGCCACATTTAGGTGTCTGTAAGGTGCGGGTAAGTCAGGTGGAGCTCCCAGGGTGAGGAATGATGGGATGTGTCATCCACAAAACCCAGACATCCCAACCCTAATAAATTGCATCGAGACATTGATGATCTTGCAAGCCTGCACGCTGACGCCTGTGGGCCGTCTCTTGTGTCCCCCGGAAGAGGTCCTGAAGGAGAAAGGGGGGCGCCCCATTGCGTGGGAATGTCAAGAGCTGCAGTGTTTCTCCCCCAAATAGCCGTGCACGAATTCCAGGAGCCATGTGGCCAGTGATTTGACCTGCTGGGGTTGCTGAACCAACGCCGAGAGTTGTGTCACGTGACCGAGTGAGGCTCCCTTCTTCTGACACTCTTGTTGACAACCCCACGGTGCTGAGGTTTCCCTTGAGTCATTCGGCTTCTTGTTTCCTGTGAAATGGGGAGGGTGTGGCGCTCGGCAGAGGGGGACCCGTGGAGGAGCAGGGCCCAGGTTTGGGCCTGTCTGGCGTCTGGGAGACACCCCAGCGCATGAGTGGTGTGTGGCTTGGCCTCATCTCTCCTTATTCCAGGGCTGTTGTGGAACCAGGGCCTGCCGGGTCAAAGCCCTGGGACTTTCTGAGTGGCAGGGGCTGTTGCACCATCTGCTACGTGTGCCCCCACTTCCAGTTATAGCAATCGTTGGTATAATGCAAGCTTTGAGGGTGGTTTGGTCTGGCTTGGAGGGTCCAGCGCTATTCACTTTGCAAAAGACATGGGGTTAATACGCACTCGTCCCGCAATATGCGTAGTTAACCTCTCCTTATGAAGCTGGCTAGCTGGCTCGAGGAACCCAGTGAAGATCGTAGATGAAAGGAAGAGCAACTCTCAGTAAAACTAGATCATCAGTAGCTGTGGCACCATCAGCCACTGTACGTGGATTTGATCAACGTGTGTCAGACGGACGGTCTGCTCCTGGTTGTTAGCTGCAGTGGTTCACGGAATGGATCTTCCAATTTGAGCAGCAGAAAGGGACTGAATCCCCATTTTGCAGGCGGAGTGGTCCGTTGGGAAGACCGTGGCCATCATCACCTCCTCCAGTCTGAAATTTTCTGGAGGCTTCTGCCTGCCCGCCTTAGGAAGCGGGAGGCTGGGCGCAATGACCTGACGTCGGTCTCCTCAAAAAGAGGGGTAGTCTTGTTTCTAGCGGGACAGAAATCCTTCCTAGGGCACGAGGATGAGGAACTGCAGCCTGGCCTCATCCCCTGAAGAGAGTGCAGCTTTTGTGTCTGCCTGGAGAGTTTCCCCCCCCAAGGACACGGGCCGTACGAAAACGGTGAGTCTGGATGCCATAACGCAAAGACTTACTAAAATCAGAGGGCTGGCTCAGTAGGTCAGTGGTTGAGGTTGCTGGCTGAGGAACCAGAGGTTGAGAGTTCGATTCCCCCCACGGTATGCCTCCAGGGAGAAGAGCCAGCCTGGGTGGCCTTGGGCCAGCTGTGGAGTCCCAGGGCACCCCTGGAAGAAGGGAAGGAGAAACCACTTCTGAGCACTCTCGACCTGGAAAACCCTGGAACGGGTGTCTCCATAAGTCAGAATTGACTTGACGGGACATGATTGTTGTTGGTAATAGTGTTATTGTTTTATAGAAACTGTTTCCATCTTTTTTTGTTCCTTAGTCTGGGCTTCTGGGCTCGCTCTCTCTCTCTCTCTCTCTCTCTCTCTCTCTCTCTCTCTCTCCTCTCTCTCTCTCTCTCTCTCTCTTCTCTCTCTCTCTCTCTCTCTCTCTCTCTCCTCTCTCTCTCTCTCTCTCTCTCTCTCTCTCTCTCTCTCTCTGTATTTGCTTGGCATGGGGGTAGTTTTGCAAACTTAATTCTCCCGCCAGCGGTGACGCCTCCCATGGCTTGCCCTGGAGCTCAGGTGTGCTCTGCCGCAGCCTCAGCCTCCAGGCTCGGCTTCCAGCGGGGAGGGTTTCCTGGCAGGGCGAGGAGGAAGGAGAGAGGTGGGGAAAGGCCAGCCCGAGGGAGCCAAGCGGGCAGGCAGGCAGAGACCTGCCGCCCGGCGGCTCAGCTGTCTTCCTGCCCTCCTGATCATTTGCAGCCAGCCGGGGCTCCAGCTGGCAGGAGCGGGTTTCCAGCCCTTCGGAGCTGCCCGCCGCAGAGGGAGAGAAATGCCCCACCTGCTGAGTCAACCTCCTGTCACGGCAGCCGAAATTCCACCCCAGATCCCTCCAAAGCGGCCCTGAGTCACCCAGCCAGCCCTGCTGCGCCTCGGACACCCTCTCTCCGGAGAAGCTCCCTTCTCTTCCCTGATGTCGATGAGCCGAGAGGGGCCTGAAGAGGCAGCCGAGGAGGGAGAGGGGGTGAGTCTGGGACTGCGTGTGGCCGGGCAAAATCCTCCCCGGCTGCCTGGGTCTGTGCTTCCTTCGAGGAGGCACTGGGTGGCACCTGGCAAGCTGAGGCCTGGTGGGATTGGCTTTCACTATGGCAATGCCGCTGTTAAAAATTCAGCAGGGCGCATTCAGCTCAGGCAGCAGCTGCCAATCCTGTTTTCCTTCCTTCCTTCCTTCCTTCCTTCCTTCCTTCCTTCCTTCCTTCCTTCCTTCCTTCCTTCCCTTCCCCCTATCTCTCTCCTTCCTTCCTTCCTTCCTTCCTTCCTTCCTTCCTTCCTTCCTTCCTTCCTTCCTTCCTTCCTTCCTTCCTTCCTTCCTTCCTTCCTTCCTTCCTTCCTTCCTTCCTTCCTTCCTTCCTTCCCCCTTTCTCTCTTTTCCTGCCTTCCTTCCTTCCCCCTTTCTCTCTTTTCCTGCCTTCCTTACTTCCCCCTCTCTTTTCCTTCCTTCCTTCCTTCCTTCCTTCCTTCCTTCCTTCCTTCCTTCCTTCCTTCCTTCCTTCCTTCCCCTCCACCTCTTTGCTGCTCTCCTGGTGGAGGATCAGGGCCAAATCGGTCCCCTCTCCCACCCTTGGCCGAACAGACAAGCCCTCTGCTGGTTTTCTCCCCTACCAACCCCCCCTCCCCACCAGATCTCTTCTGGCCTGGCTTGGATTCTCTTTGCCTTCTGCTTCCTTTGTTTCCAGCCCCCCCAAAACCCGGTCCCTCCTCCCTGCCGTCTCTCTGGCTCGGCTCCCGTCATGGTGAGTGCCACCACTCACAGGAGGCCCACCCGTATTTGCGCGCCCACTTCCGGCAGCAATGCCAGGACTCAGGAGGTTGCCATGCAGGTGGTTGGCCCAGGGACACCACCACCACCACCCCCGGAGGGAGGGAGGGAAGAGAGGGCAGGGACCCATGGCGGCAGGAGCCTCTTGCATCCATCGGGCAGACCAACTGACTGGCCAGCCGGCCAACGGACAGGGGGATGAGAAGCCAGCCTTGGGCTCCCTGAGCCCAAGATGATCAGACAAGAGGAGATAGTGGCAGGGAAGGGGGGGGGGCTTTTCCCAGTGGCCAAACAGCATCACAAGAGAGGGAAGGAATTTAAAAAATAATAACTGCAGAAGCTCATTGACAGGCCCAGATGGAAATTAGAAATGGTTTCACTCATTGGGAGGACGGTAGCCAAGTGCCATCATGAGCTCTGCCTGCTGCCCGGAGGTGGCTCGCTGTGGACGATGGGCACCTTCCGCTCCCCAGTTTCCCTTCGCTTTTGTTTTTTGGACTGGCCAGCCTTTCCAGCGAGGAGCAGTTTTTCAAAGCGGGCTGTCCTTGGGCAGAGGAAGGACTGGGCTCCCTAAAAGGAGACAGGCGGCCACCCTTGGCTTTGCAGCAGCGGGTGACGGGAGAGGCCGTGTGATGTGGGCAGTCCTTTCGGCTTTTTTTTTCTTTTAGTTTTCTGGGGCGAGTTAGATAAACTGGAGGAAAAAAAATCATACCAGCTGCTGGTTCCCAGACACCAGAGCAGAAATAAAATGGCACCCCCTCCGAGGTCGCTCTGGAGGGTGAATGTTTTGTGAGCGGCGTTGTCTGCCCGAGAGACTCCTCTGAGCGCCTCTGCCAGACGCGGCAGCCCCTTTTGACCCCGGAAGGGTGACATCATGTTGGGCAGAAAGCAGCCTGCGCCACGGGCCAAGTCCTGGCATGTTGCAACCGGCTCGCAAATGTCAGAGTGACGTTTTTTCATTCTGGCGTTGAACTTCGCTCTTCGAAGAGGAAAGGTGGATTCCAGGTTGTGTTTGGGGGGGAAACCCAGGAACCGAAACTTGGAAGCCGGTGGATGTCAAAACGGCCGTCGTGGCAGGACTCCCCGGCCCACCCCCACCGCAAGCTTGGTGCCTCCTCCAAAGGACTGGACTAAAATGCCCATCATCCTGAGTCAATGAGGGATGATGGAGGCTGTAGTCAGACCCATCCAGAAGGGCCCTCGATGGGTTGGGAAGCCGGACGCAGCATGAAAACATAAGGTGGGCCAAGTTCTTCAGCAAACATTGACTGCTGAACAGAAGGTGGATTCTCCTGTCAAGCCTTCCCTGGCCCTCTGAGGAACATCTTTTTGCTCTCAGGAACTGGCATCGTGTGAGATTTGAAGCTGATCAGACTTGGCAAAGGCCACCCCAACGGCACTGGGTTGAGGACGCACAACGCCCTTTCGTAGCGGCCCGTGCCGGGGCACGTGGTTTTCTGTTTGAGCTTCTGGTGCACCGAGAGGCCTGGAGCCCCCACGTTTCAGTTGGCGAAGCAAAGTTTCACGCTCCAGATAAGAGAAGGAATGCGGGCGTTCACCACATGTCACCTTCACAATTTCAGGGGCAAAATGGGGACGCGGCAAATTGTGAATATGCTGTTAATATCGGTTCCACGGCTTGTAGAAGTAACTTGGGTCGGCTGGGTTGCACTGCCCCCTGCTGGACTTAGCACGCTATGAATCCTCTGTCTGTCTGTCTTGCCCTGTATTTTCAACCCGCCCTTCTGCAAGCAGCCAAAGGCATCTTGCATGAGCCACTTTCATGCCCACGACAATCCTTGGAGATCAGTTAGGCTCACTTGGGGCCAGCATTTGACTCAGACTCTTCCTGAGGCACATCCAGAATCCGTCCGTCCATCCATCCATCCATCCATCCATCCATCCATCCATCCATCCATGTAATCAGCCAGATAACTAACACATCCTTGTAGCTTGTTCAGATCCTGGGTGCAAAAGAAGCCCGTGTTTCCTTCCTGAGAACCAATCAGAAACAAAAGTGAGCCAGTTGCAAACCACAGCGGAGACAAAAGCCCCTGCTCTGCCCCATCGCACCCAGCCAACCCTTGAGGACGTTAAGTCCCTCTGTGAGTCAACTTGAATGGAAACTTCGACCAGATCTCTCAGTGTATTGATTGGAGTCTTTAAAGTCCTGGGTTCCGTTCCGGTGAGTCCCCCTTAATCCGGCTCAGGCACTGCCCGATGAGCGAGATCTGTGGGTCGAGCTGCTGCCGGTCCTGGCACGGGAGCCGGACTTTCCACCGCAGCCTCCTTTGGGCAGAGCCAAGACAACGGTTTGGGTGGCAAGCAACGGGCATTGTTCTGGGCAACCTCAAGGGTCAGAGGGCACCAGGCAGCAGCAACCACCCCCTTTCCCCTCCCCAGCCCAAACTGGGTCGTCTGTGCATTTAAAAATAACTCCTTGGTGCTGGGGACGCTGGCCGTCTGACTTCAGCCCCGGCAGAGCAGGGCCCTTGGGCACAATGGGAGGAAATGCGATGACGGCCAGCGCATTGTTCTGCTGCAGACGCCGGCTTCCTCTCCCGCACACGGGGTACCCCAGCCATCTTGGGTGGGCTCTCCTGTGAGCCTCATGGTGGGGACCTCGCTCAGCACAAGTGGGGGGATCTCTCCCCACGGCTTTTGGATGGGGCAAGTTAGATGCACGCAGCCAGTTTTTCTGAAGATTCGTGCGGACGTAGCAGCAGATCGGAGCGTCGTGTCTCGGCTTCCGGATCAACAAGGCAGCCAGACGGTGGAAAGCTGGGGAGCGCTCCATGCAGCAGGATGAAGAGGAAGGGAACCAAGAGGCTGGATTTGACACAGAAGCGCTAAAGGAAAGGAGCTGTTCCCCAAATAGATCCTCTCGCCCGTTGAGTGCAGGGTTTTGATGTTCAGTATTGGTCACTCTGTCTCTACAGGGCTGGCCTGGCCTTGCTCTGTGATGTGCAAGGGCCCGCTTTACGGGGGCGGTCGATGGTGTTGCAGACCAGGCAGGTAAGCAAGAAGGGACGATAGCATCACCCCGCTTAGCGTGATAATGAACCCGGGCCTCACTCTGGCGTAAGGGGACCAAGACTAGCTTCTCTCGGTGGGTTTGCCTGTTGATTTTCATTTCCCGAGCACCCTGATGTGCAGAACGCTTGGGTTTCAGCCTGCTCCCTTGCATTTGCTTCGAGAGGAAAAGGATTTGCTTAAGAGTCACTACGTGGCGGTCAGCTATGCCTGTTTGTAAAGGAAAATATTTGGTCTTGAACGAGGAACTAAAATCTGTTCGCTTTACAAAAGGGCTGCTCCCAGCAAACGGGAGGCATAGTAGAATTGGTCGGTGGCAATGAATCATCTTAGCTGTATGTATTTCTGGACTTTCCATGGAGGACACGCCTAGGCGGAAGAGTTAGCACGACATTGCAGTGCCAGACATGGCCAAACCTTTGTTTGAGGGTTTACAGTTCTCATTAAAATAGGCAACCTCCTTCTCCGTCAAAATGTGGCGATGCATTACAACCAGCAACCCTCCCTCCTGTGCCATTTGGAAGTATTCAGTTTCCTCTTGTCCTTGCAGATAGAAATCTAGTGCTTCAGCTTCTAACCTAGACTTGCCTGTCTTGCTAGTCTCTTCATGCAGGGAGATTTTCACACGGCAGGGAGGAGATCATTCAGAAGCATTATCCCCTGTATTATTCCGGCCTTCTTCAACTGGCCTGGTAACAGATGATGGAAGCAATCATCACTTGGGGCGATCAGTGGCGTGGGCCTGATTCTCTTGTCTTCCTCACTGCAGCCAGGTGGCATTTAAAGAAACTGAGTTTAAAACTTACCATCTAATGAAAAGTCCTCTGATTAATAGATGCCTGGGTTTCCCCCCCCAATTAATTATTATTTTTTATTATAAGACAACTTCAGAAACTTTTGGCAGTTGCTGTAATCATAAAAACACCGTTCCCTCTTTACCTCTTGCGTCCAAAATCACACTCTTTTAAAAGGAAGCCTAAGGGAAATTTCCTTCACTTCTTTGAACTCTGTATTTTACAGGAAAATATACATCCGTTTGTTGCCGGAAACTCCTGTCGAAAAGATTCCTTTATTTGTGTAACAACTGTAAAAATTAAGCTTGCCCCCCCCCCCCCAAAGCGACACAGCGAAGGAGGATTCCCGTTCTCAAAACTAAATATGCAACTTCGGAGGAACAGATTTATTTATATGAGCCATCACGTGGGCGTTTTAGCTTTGGGGGCATGGAAAAATACCGAGCACCAGCCAGGCGGGGAATCCGCTTCAGCTGTCAGGCTGTCAGTGTCCATACGATGTGGGCAGAATCCCAAGACGCATGGATTTTTTTTTTTTTGGGATCTGGCATCCTCACAGCTGAGCAGAGGTTGAGAATCTCACCCGGCGTGGAGCTGTGCACGTCTGAAAACTCAGCTGTAAACTGAGGCTGCTTGGCCTCTCTTTGTCTCTCCCTTTCTCCTGGGTTTTCAGGTCGGGGCTTAGGTCCCACAGAGGGCACGGATCCTGTCCCACGCACAGCTGGGCAGAAGAAGCGGGCTTCTGTAAAGTGTCCTGATTCTCTCCCTCCCTGCTGTGAGAAGCTGCCGCTCTTAAAATTCTCCTCAATGTGCATAACGCTGCGAACCGCCTGTCAGTTTGGTTTGGGTTCTCCTCCGTGGTTCTCACCCTCCATCCCCTGATTTCTGTTTGAACCAGGTATGCCACCACGCCGAGTGCCAGCAGGCGAACCAGGGCAACCCCCTTCATCTGTGTGAGGGGTGTGACGGACGCTTCCACAGCACCATGCACTTTGACCGCCACATCCGCTTTGACCTGCCCCCACAAGGTGAGGAGGGCCAGCGACCACGGGGCGGGGGTGTGTGTGTGCTTTTTCCAGCCCACCGTGGACCAAATGTAATTTCAGAGAAGTTCCTCTGGGGCCACGTTTGAGAGGTTGGTGGGGTCAAAGATGTGAGAGACAGGGCCAAAAATGACAGTATGTAAGAGCTTGAAGCCCCATGAACTTAAGGACTAGGCAATGCATTGCTGAGGAACCCTCATTGCAACTGAAATACCCCTGGTGTTCTAGAGACGTCATTCAGGCAGCGCTCTGTTTCTGAGCATTCACACAGGAAAGCCCTCCTAAAGATCAGTCATAAAGTAAGCGAAGCTGCAGATCGCAGGCGGCAAGAAATGCTCCTGCTGTGAGAATCAGATGCTTTCAGCAGTTAAGGAATTTTCTGTTCTATTGATGGGTTTTCTACAAAGTATTTTTCAGCCCTAAGCCTCAGCAGAGAACTTCTGATGTTTCAAAATCTGGAAGGAACTCATAGAAAACCTGCAAAATTGCTACGTAAACATTAGTATTACGGAGACGGGGACCTTGCCTTCTGGAGAACAGAGGGCCATATTTAGCCCTGTTCCACCCCGTTGTCCAGTGGCCTACCTTAACTAGCAGTTGCATTGATAGTTTGTCTTCAGGTGGCCTGGATTCTACATTCATTGTGTGGTATCCATATGAAAAGAAAGAGGACCTGACGATCCCACATTGACGTTGGGGGCAGCTGTGTGGGATGAAGGAGGACCCATGTAATTAGAGCTGGGAGCCCCAGCTTTGGCGGACCTCCCCCAAAGGCTCTGTTACGACTTGGCTGCGTCTATTTCCCAGGTTCGATCTTAGCCCGGAATGTCTCCACCCGGTCTTGTCCTCCTCGCACCAGCCCTGCCTCGGACATGGAGGAGGAAGAGGAAGGGCTGAATGATGGGAAAGGGTGAGTATGGGAAAAGGGAGGTGGAGCAGGAGGTGTTTCAGACAGGGAAGTGCCACTCCCTTAGAAAATTTTGATCTTGCCGGTAACTAGCCTTGAGGAGCTAGTTTTCTGAATGCAGGGCGTTGTTCTCGGATGGGAGAACAAGTCACACCTATAACCCCTTTCACCCAGTCAGATCTGGTGCAGTCTCTCAAGTGCCACAACACCCAATTCTGTTCAGGGGTGGCAGGATAGTCCAGGGGAGTCTGGTGGCTTGAATATTGCAGGGAGCTATGGATAGTCTCAAGGTTTTCCTCCAGGCTTTAAGGGAAGCCTCCGAGACGCTCAGCCTATTTGAAAGATGGAATATTGCACCAGGAAGATCAGCTCTTCTAAAGTTCAGACAAAAGGTAGAGTGGATTCACTGCTGCTAAAATATTGGCATTGCCGGCCCCCAGTGGGATAGTGCTCTTCAGATGACTGAAGGCTTGCCCCCTAGAAGATGGGGCAAGCTCATTTTTGCAACTCCAGAGGGAAACAGTGGATTGAAATTATAAGGAAGGAGATTCTGACTAAACATTAGGAAGAAGGTCTTGATGGCTTGACTATGGAACGAACCACCTCGGAGAGCATCAGCCTTTCCTCTGTTGGAAGTTCTTAAAAAGAATTAGGGGGGCCACCCGTTGATCAAGAGGCTGGAGCTGCCCATTTATCTGCGTCATCCAGGGTTGGACGAAACGAACCCTTCGGGATCCCGTTCAACCATACGATGTTGCAGTTCTGGGTTGCTTGATGGGAAACCTGTAAAAGGATTTAAACCCACTGGGAGCTGCTGGGCTGGGATCTTTTCTGCTTTGGGGTGGGAGGGCAAATCTTTTGCTGCCAGGTAGGACTGGGGAGAAGCGCGTATTTGCTGGAGTGGGTGGGTGGGTGGGGGAATAACGCTTCCTTTTAAACCCTTGCGCGCCTGCTTGTTTGCTTCTTCCAGGGACAAGAAAATCTCGGCCCTGAAGCTTCCTAAGAAGAAAGCCCGGAGGAGACACACGGATGTAAGGAGGGGGGTTTCTTGCCTCCGTCCCATTTCGATCCCACGGCCCTGCCGGGACTGGGACCTGGCCTGCCGAATTCCGGGAAGGTCTCTTTGGGCGAACATGACGGGGGGGTGGGGAAGGGAGAGATGGAGGTTGCCTCCGTTTCGGGGAGAGGGTGGGGATGATGGCAGCCTTCCCAGCGGTGTTGAAACATCCCCCCAGAGAGCAGCTTGCATGTGTTTTCCCCCAAGAAAGATCTATCGTTGTAAGCGATATGTGCCATAACGCAAAGCGTTTTTGAGAGTGGTTCGGTTTTATAGGGCCGGTTAAGAGCATTATATCTGGACCATGCCAAGAAAGGGCTTCCCACCGATTGGGGCGCCCCTTCTCTGATTGCCCATAGCGCCTTTGCACAGGCAGTGTGGAAGTGCAAGCATGTGCCGTGAGCTCCATGCGCCAGAGCCGGCCTCTCCCTTTTTGGAAAACACGTGTCCGAGGAAGGTCGTGGCCAGATGTGCTCAGGGTGCCACCTTTCCGGCAAAGCGGAGTGGAGGTTCCTGCCAAGGAGCTCCCTGTCGTTGTGCCTAGGTTCTAGTGGATCCAGTCGCTCGGGCACAGGCGGATGCGGGGGACAGTGGCACGGCCGGGGGTGCAATGCCTCCTTGCTCAGGCACCTCTCTTCCCCAGGACCCGAGCAAAGAATGCTTCACCTTGAAGTTTGACCTGAACGTGGACATTGAGACGGAGATTGTCCCGGCCGTGAAGAAGAAGTCGCTGGGGTAAGAGGAGGGATGGAACTGGGGAAATTTGGGCGTTAGAAAACCTTCGGGATGGGTGGGGGTTGGACAATGAATTCCAAAATTCCAAGCCATCACTGCTGGTGAGATCCAGGTGGATGCCGAATTCCATCCAGGTACAAGAGAATGGCTGTCAAAATCCCGAATTCTCACGGCCTAGAGGGACGGCTCCTCTTCAGAAGCTGTGGTTGCACACACAAAATAAAAGGTCGAATCCTTGCTTTCCTGCGCCGTGTGCCTCGGAGAGTCCGTCCCAGTACACAGGAGTGCCGTAGCTTCTTGCGCCTTATCGGGTCGGGTTGCAACGGCCTAACCAGAGGAGCTGTAACCATATCCTTCTGCCAGGCCTGCTGCCCCTTCTAAGCCTCTCACTGTCATTTAGTTGTGCCAGTTTGAATCATGAAATCGTGGCGCCGGATCTAAGGCCATGGAGTTCAACCCCCCCTTCTCAGTGCAGGGATCCAAATCAATTTATATCAGGCAGGTGGTTGTCTCGACTCTTGAATGCCTTGAAAAATTATTCTGCCCAGAAAAGAGTACTCTGTAAGATAATGTGATGGCAATACGTGCCAGTGTAATGCATACTTTTTCGTATGTAAATTGTATGATTGTCCAGGCTTTACCCCAAACATTGGCCCTGGACAGCATGCATGTCTGTTGGGGTACTAGGTTTCCTGTCTTGCTGGATACGTATGTCCAGAAAGGTACAGTTGTCTGTGGCTCCCTCTGACAAGTGTAGAAAAGCCAGGGTTTTCAGATTCAAAGCACTAGTACTTTTTGATTAGCAGGATGATCTCCCACCCTTGTCCGACTTTCCTTGTTCTCCCTGAGCTTAGCTGTGGTGCCCACAAGGTTTTGGAGGAGAAGGGAATGCAGGGTGAATTCCCAGCCACAATATGTCGTTGTGAGCTCTCCTTTTTCTAATGCAAAGGGTGTAGGATCTGTTTGGTTTTGAATGAGCAATTGAGATCCATTAGCTTTGCAAAAGACCCGCTCCCGAGTACTGCTGGAACTAGCTGATTCCCCCCCCCCCCCACTGAGTGCCTGCATTTTTGAACTGGGGTGGGAAATAAGCCAATGGAATGTGTGTGTGTTTTTTTGAGGTCATCTATGATAACCCCAGCACCTGTGGATGAATAAAGTCTGGTTTTCTTCCTCTGCTTTCCCCCACCCCCAAATCCAGTGAAGTGCTGCTTCCCCATCTTTGAGAGGAAAGGGATTGAACTGTCAAAAGTCGATGTTTACCTGGATCAGTCCAACACCCCTCTTTTGCTCCATTTCGAGGCATACCGCTTTGGTGGCCACTATCTCCGGGTGAAAGGTTTGCTCTTTCTTCCTTATTTGTTTGCTTGTTTAATATACCACCCCATTAGTGCCGAAAGCAGTATTCTAGGCGGTTTGAGAGCAGTTAAAAACCGGGGCATTAAACAGTAAACACTGAATTACAGCAGAATTACGGCAGTGATTCACCCTCTGGTCTGACGGGTTAATCACTGACTCATCATTTCTTCCTTTCCTTACAGACTTTGATCCGTGGCAGGCTGTAAATAGCAAAACCCATTGAAAAAGAAAAAGAAAAGAAAGGCACCACAACACTGGTGTTCCTTATAATAATAATAATAATAATAATAATAATAATAATAATAATAATAATAATAATAATAATAATAATAATAATAATAATAAAGATTTCAAAAAAAATTATAGATTTAGATTAGAATTTAGGGGATCCAGCTGACCCTAAATGCTTCTGCAGAAGAACATTGGAAGGTGATTTTGCAGCTCATTTTTCTATCTGGCAGGACAGGGAAGCTGAAACCAGTCCCTTGATCGGTGGTCTTCTCCATTTACCCCTAGCCAGGCCTGGTTGGGAACTCGGGTGGCCGGGCATCATGTTTTACAGAGGACAGTCCCTTTTTTCCTGGCTTGGGCACCTTCCGTTTGAAAGGCTGTCCAGTGCAAAGGATCCTAAGAAGGAGGGACGTCGGGGGTGGCCCTTGGGAAGCAGACTCAGCCATAAGCAGCCCACGGCTCCCCTCTGGTTGCTGCCTTCCCTACGGGAGCCGGATGCAGAGTCCGATTGGGGTTTGTGTAGCGTAAAGCCCAAACTGCACAGTGGGGGTGTGATCATTCCAGCCATCCGTTTGATGCTCAGATGCACTCCGAGGTCATCTGCACCTTTTGTGCGCCCGGGTGCACAATAGCCGATTCAAAACCTGCTCGGGGAGTTCCTCTTGTGAACAGGTTATTTTGCGATAGGATCCTGGCCACGGTGATCCCGCCAAAATTATACAAATCCATTTCTTACATTCCACATCCATGTGCGGACCAGCCTAGACAGCATTACGTCGATCGGTGTCCTCTTGGCTGATGGGTGTGTGGTGGGGGGGGGGGGGGGGGGGGAAGAGGCCACCCTGTCCTCAGAGGCTGATCCTCTCCCGGGCTCTTTCTCCCACCGTGCAGCCAAACCTGGAGATGAGCTGAAAGTGGAGCAGGCCGTGAAAGACTTCAAGTCCCTGAGTTTGCCCCTCCTGCGCCCCTCGGGCCTGAGCCCCTCCCTGTCTGCACCCCGTCTCTGGACCGGTTGGAGCAGCTTTCCTTCCGCAAGGAAGGCGCTGACATTCTGGTGAGTAGAAGGAAGGGCGTTTCAGGGGTTCGAGGGAAGAGGGTTGAGCTGGTTATGAGAACCGGAAAAAGTGAGGGGGAAAGATTAGTCCTACTGGGTCCTGAGCGTAGAGTGGGAGGCTGAAAAGGGTGCTTTCGTGATCCAGGAACCCACCACTTGTTTCAGTCTGTGCAAAAGCATTTTACCTTGGGCTTCAGTGGCTATTCGGAGCGTTAGCTTTGCAAAAAAACCCACCCCTGTTCCTTCTGGGAAATGGCTAGAATGGGTGTACGGAGATGCGTCAACGCAGCGGCTTGCTTTGGCTTTTGGGGCCGGGTGTTCCAGGAAGGGCTGTGGAATGAGAGGCAGAGGTGAGACGTGGCTACGTGACAGGTCTTGGCATGGCTCTCACACCTGTCGGGGCTGTGGCTGAAGCGTCGCCCGTGTCTCAGAGGGTGTCTGAGGCATCTCGAGGTGTGGCAGAGCTGCAAACACATGCTTCTTGTTTATCTCCATGGAGGTGACTAATGCCTTGAATTGCTGGATCATGTTTCCTTCTGCTTCTCTCTCTCTCTCTCTCTCCCCGACATCTTGTAAGTAGCTTTAATGAGCTGATTTGTCTCCATTATAAACGTGGCCCTTTTGGCTTGGATGGTGGTGGTCTGAGATAAGACTCCCCCAAAAGAAACGTTTTCATGTTATGCATCGTCTGGGCTTAACAAGGCATTTCGTATCTAGAGGTCAACACCGCTCACATGTTCTCTCTTTACACTGGCTGGGATGTCAAGATGTGGAGGGTGCTTTTGCTTAGTTGGCCAGGCCTGTGGAACTCCCCGCTGAGGGAGCTTTGCTTGCCCCCAACCCCTTTCCGTTGGCTTTCCAGTTTCTTTCTGGACGACCTTAGCTTGCTCGGCAATGGAGTCGAACCAGAACGGTTCATTGATATAAATATTATTTTCTTTCCAGCGCCTGTCTCTGGTTTGCATTATTTTTACACATGCTTTTCCTTTTTTGTTGTTTAATGTTGCATTGGATAAAACGTGAGCTGCTTAGAACCTTGTGTCACAGGAGAAGCAGGGGTCATACCAACGATATCTATAGTTTGTGCCTAATTTTGAGCTCCTGTAGCCCACGGACTGCACTTCACGGCCGAAGCTCTTCTGTCCGCGTCTTCTCTCCTCCACAAACTTGGAGTTTAAAGTTTAAAGACAACTTTCTCCTAGTGTTATGAGGAATCGTGGTACAGCTCTGACCACTTGTCTGGATTTTCAAAACATGCCGGTAGCGGTTACATTTTTCCTCTTCCTTCCGCATCACCCTAATGCCATGGGCTTCGTGGTGCAAGCCTGTAGCTTAAAGGAAAAAAAAAACTCTCCATAGGATGTAGCAAACTCTGTGTGCTTTATAAAGAAATCATCAATGGCTATGAATGTGTGTTCACGCATGTGGTAAGGAGCACTCCAGCTCCAGAATTTGATCAAAAACAGATATTCCATGCAATGATCATGTCGGAATATGGTATAAAACCCAACTTTGGGGCTGCTTCTCTTTTTTCTGGGGGTGGGGGGCATTACGTATTTGTCACTCCGTTTCATGTGCTCCAGGTCTTGGAGGCCATCTCATCCCTGCAGGTGTGGGGGGGGGGGGGCGCGTGCAGGCTGGGGTTATGATCCACAGACGAGGGAGCGCGGCTAATGAGGTTGGACCTGGACCCGAGGCGAAACATCAGCCCGGCCTGGATCATCATGGACCGTAATGAGATTGAAGGTAGCGGAAAAGCCTTAGGGACGACTTAGCTCTTGAGTTTGGAGAATTTGTTTTTTGTGGGGTTTTTTTTAAACTCTCAGGGTAGTTTGTACATTTTGAAGGGGAAGACATAAAAGAAGAATCTCACATCTGCCTCCCATTGGCGGCTGAAGAACACACATGGATCATTCCATAGGGCCAGGGACCTGCGTTCAGAGGGCCGGCCAGCCAGCTCAGCTTACTGTGAGCTGCTGGTTGGAGGCTCGGGCCAGGCTTTCGGCTTGCCTTTCTCTCTGTTTTCCCTTTCCCCCCCCCCCATGGATCCTCAGCTCTTTGGTGACCCGTTTCCCAGAGCCCGGGAATGTTCCTTTATGGACTACAAGGCCTAGCATCTGCCTGCATTCTGGGCTTTGTTGTCTCCCAAAGCCCCCTTGCCCACCTCTACGGTGTCCCCTGGCACTGTGCTCTTCCTCTGCAGGCAGGGGAACGTTCTTAGACCAAGCTCAGCGTTCACCCAGATGAAAAGGCTGCCTCTTGGGCCCTCGCTAGATCCCATTTCCTTCAGCCCCTCCTGCTTGAGCCCATGATCAAAGTGGTGACTTGGGGGGGGGGGGTTTGTGGGTGGTGTGTGTATGTGTATGTGGCAGGGACAGAGGTCTGCAAAGTGTAGATCTCCAAGTAACCGCTTTCTGTCTCTGCATTCCAATTTCTGGCCGGTTTCAGCCTCGGCAGCTCTGGGATCTGGCTCCTGCTCGGATCTCTTAAGAGTCATAGAATCCTAGAGTTGGGAGGGATCCCCAGGGGTCATCTAGTCCAACCCTCTGCCAAAGCAAGCAACCCACAGCGAAAGGTCTCCGTCCAGCCGCTCCTGAAAAATCTCCGACATAAGAGAGCGCAACACCTTCCAGGAGAAGTCCTTTCCATCGCAAGCAGCTATAAAGTCCTTCCTCGCTACGTGGACTTGGAAGCTCCCTGGTTCGAAGCTGCCTCTGTGGGGGTCCACGTCCTGCCTTCTGGAGCCATAGGAGGCAAACCGGCTCCATCTTCCACAGGGCAGCTTTCTGAAGGTCTTGGTTCCTATGCGGGTTCCCTGGAAGTGGCCACCGCTGCCAGTTTTGCTGGCAAAGCAGGAAGTGTGTCTGTGCCAGTCTCTGTGGCAGCAGGGATCAAAGGTGAGAGTCGAACCCTGATCCACCCACCCTGCCCTGGAGACAGCCCAGTAAGAGAGGCAGCATCTGTTTTCTGCCAATGACTGCTAGCTTCCTGGCAGGTTTGTGTTTTCCCCAGGGATCCTTTCTTGTGTTTTGCTTCCTTTTCCATCGGTAGCCCTTTTTCTCTCAGGTTTGTGTTTTCCCCAGGGATCCTTTCTTGTGTTTTGCTTCCTTTTCCATCGGTAGCCCTTTTTCTCTCTCTGTCTTCTGATCTTCTGCATGGTGGCTTTGGAGCCGCAGAATTTCATCCTGGCAACCTGTGGAAGGACGTTTGGGAGAAGCATCTCCTTTTGCTCCCTCGCAGCCCTCTTGCTCAAATGTCTGGGCCAAAACCACCACCACAACGAGCTTGGCCATTAGAAGTGAAGCTGACTTAAGCAGCAAAGGATGTATGATTCTCCTCGCGTGCCTGTTGCGGCTTGACCAAGCGTTTGGCAGTCCATCAGGAGGAAACAGCAGGCAGCGATGGTGTGTTGAGGTTGCAAACGCCGCACCTCTGAAGAATGGCACTTTCCGGCAGTCACAGCCTGTCACCTCCTCTTTGCAA
The DNA here is from genome assembly GCA_037013535.1 of Intellagama lesueurii. NCBI lineage: Eukaryota > Metazoa > Chordata > Lepidosauria > Squamata > Agamidae > Intellagama > Intellagama lesueurii. The sequence continues at coordinate 3,647,561 of JBAJHW010000016.1, read as the reverse complement.
ATCCGTCGGCTGCCTCTCGTCTGTTTCGGCCTTCGGCCCCACATAGCGAGGGGACTGCATCGTTCAGTGCAGTGAAGGCACTACGGCTGAGTGGCATGGTCATGTTGAGCTCCATGTACAAAACCTGGTGGGTCCCCCGTGGTGAGGAGGCCTCTCTGGTCCCCCATCCCATCCATGTCCACCGTCGCCCTGCGGAACCACCTCGGGGGGCCCAGCAGCCACCCATAGCCCCAGGACTGGTTGCTTCCAGGATCCAGTTGTACAATTCGCAGTTGACTGATCGTGGGGCCCCCCGAAGAGTCAGTGATGGGGCCTAGAGGAGGAGGCCCACGTCCCAAGGAGAGAAAGGGATCTGGTCCTCAGCGATCTCACCGGATGAGTCCACGAGGCAAATCAGCCGGCCCGAGTCTTCGGCTCGGAGACTGCTCCGTGCAGGAAAGGCAGAGCCTGAGACAGGCGGTGAGTTGGTTTTAACTAGGCAGTGAAAGGGATGATGCCGACGATGATGATGATCCCGAGGCAATACAGGGGAACTGGAAGGGAGGAGAAACACTGATCTTTAAAGCATAAAACCTGGGTGCAGATGATGGGGAGAGGTCAAGGCTTCCTGTAAAGATCTGTATTTTATTTCCCTTTGGATGGCTGTGTTTTGTGTTTGTCCACGTCCGGGACTCTTAGCGGTATCCTCCTCACCGGCTTGCCAACGTCTCTTTATTATTCGTCCAGCGATTCCAAAGTGATGCCCCCAAAATTAATATTCTGCAGCTCTCCTTGTTCACGATCCTGCAGCCTCTAGCTGAAGTTTTAAGATATCTGGAGTCCAAAGTCAGGGCCGGGGTAGGGCTTTCATTAAGATACTGTCATTCAAAAAAGTGAGCATTGAAGTCCCACATGTTTCTTCATCAGCCTGCGCAGGAGGTGGGAGAGACCTTTCATTACAATTCCCATCTTGATGAAGAGTCCTGAGGTCTCGAAAGCCTGCCTGGCTTGTGCTATTTTAATACCCTTATACGGCTAGTACCCAAATCATGTTTTCAGATTTTGCTCATGGGCTATGTAGCTTCCTTCCTTCCTTCCTTCCTTCCTTCCTTCCTTCCTTCCTTCCTTCCTTCCTTCCTTCCTTCCACCCAAAAACAAAGAGATGTTATTTAGCATAAGACTCCCACTTTATGAGATGCTGCTCATGAACATGAGACTCTTCATTGATTTTTGCCGCAACAGACAAACACAGCTAACCTGGCTGGAAATTTGTGAGCTGCTGGATAGCTCAAGGGTTAGGCAGAGGTTGGGAGTTTGATTCCCCACTGGGCTTCGTTGACAAGGGCTGAATTCAAGGATCCAGATGGTTCCTTCCAGGTCTGCAGTTTGAAGCTTATTATTATATTATAATTAAGGACTGCCATTTTGCTGTCATGGCATCGCTGCTGAATTTGGGGGCTGCTGACAGGGGAAGAATTTGATTTATGTTCCCTTTTTTTGGAGAATTTACCCAAACCCGGTCATTTCTTTATGTTTTGGATAAAAAAACATATATATTTTTTTGAAAATCCAAACCTAGGGAGGGGAGTGAACCTGACCGTTTTTGCCCCTTCTGTCCTACCAACGGAAGTGTTAGACCGGGCCGGCACGACTAAGCCCTGACCTGCTCGCCTTTCCCTGTGGTTCCGCTGGGGGCTTGCAAACTTCCCAGTTGCAGAAGCCGTTGGTGGAGAAAGACCACAGAGCTGGTCAATGCAAGAGCTTCTGCCTGCCTCTGCCAGCTCCTGGGGCCACAGTCCAGCAACCCCTGGCCGCGGCTGGACCAGGAGGCTCATCGGGTTGCCAACGGCTGTCCTCTTTTCCCCCAAGCGCCAGGGGGCAATTTAAACCCAATTTTATTTGGCTCATTTCTGATGAGAACTTCGCAAACCCATATTTTCCTTCGTAAATGGAGGGCAAGGGCTTGTGCTGGTTTGTCTGGTTTTTTTGAAATGAAAGGTGAAGAAGAGCAAAAGGGGACTGGGTGGTCCATCCTCCACTGTGGCTCGCCGGTGCTGCTGAATGGCAAGTCCCATCGTCCTGCTCCCAGCCGGCTCCGTGCCTCCATGAATTCAGATCTTGGTCTCGAGGAGCCACAGGGAGCGCTTCGCGCTGGCCTGGGTGAGGGGGTGGGGGTGAGGGAGAACAGACGGATGGATGGATGGATGGCAGCCCCCCCCTTCTGCCCCACAAGGGCTGCCCCACCCCACCCCGTTTGCTGAACAATGAGCGGGGAAAGGATGGGCGGCAGCTGACGGCAGAGCCAGGCTGGGAGAGGCCTCCCTGGGTCTCGAGGCCCATTGTGTGGCTGTCATCGGGTGCCCCTAAAGGGCAGCCAGCCTGTCACCCAGGCCAGGAGGGAACCCTAAGGGTCTGGACATTGGTCCCAGCTGTTCTGTGGGTCCAGGAGCAGGGCAAGCATGGGGGGGGGGGGAGAAACCCCTCCTCTCCAACCCCCTATTCAAGTATGAGCTGGGGAGCGCAAGGGGATGGTCTGTTCCTTCTCACCCTTCAGAGTAAACCCTTGCCAAGCTGCGGCTGCATCGGGCGGGCGCTTCTCCTGCAGCCGGAGGGCTGGGATCCTAAGGCCTCGCTCCGGCTGCCCCCCGCGCTGCCGTTCCTGCTGCTGCTATGCTCTCGGAGTCAGGCTGGGAGCCCTTCCCCTCCGCCCTCCACCTTCTTCCCTGCCTTTCCATGGGCTCAAAGAGGGTCTGCTGGCATCTTCAGGTGCGTCCTCGCCTCGAGACTCGCTGGGTCCCCTTGGGGTCGGTTCAGGAGGCCCGCCGTGGGTCTTTGGACCGGCCAGGGCACCTTTCTGGGGCTCTGCCTGGTTGCGTCTGCTTCGGAATTGAATCGCCTGCTTGCTGTACTCAGACAGGGAAACCTTTCCGAAGCTTGATCTAATTTCCTTTTAAATGCTCTGTCGAGAGTCGGGGGGTTCCTTCCGCAGTAGTGAGGTTTCCCAGCCCCGCTGGCAGAGTTTTCCCGGAGCCCTCTTGGAAGCAGGTAGGCGGCTTATGATGGAGGCTGAGGCCGTGTCATGCTCCAGGCGGCCAAAAAACCTTGTGTGGCATGCTTGTATGTGTGTGTGTGTTTTGCCAAAGCCACACTGGTGAGGCTACTCCCTTCCTGCTCCGATTTCTCCAAGGGGCAGCACCAAAAGGGTGCCTCTGTGGCAGAGACTTCAGCCCTGGCTTCGCCGTCTGATTTCTTCCAGGCTGTGGCTTCACGTCCTGTATTTTTCCCAGTCAGTGGGGCGCCAGGCTCTGTCCCTGAGGGGAGTTTTTAGATGGGCCTCGTGAGCTCAGAGGCAAATTTCCATATGCCTTGGGTTTAATCTATCTCGGTGTGAAAGGATCTTACCATGAGCTAAGTAGCATCTCAGTGGTTGGCGGTTTTCAGAGAGAGCTTGGCTGTCTGTCTGACCGGGATGCTTTAGCTACCCCGGGGGTTGGACTAGATGACCTCAAAGGGGCCCTTCAGAGTCCACATTTCCATTCCGTGATTCCACCATCTCAAATACTGAGGCTGTGTCTTTGGTGACTTGCTGTGGTGCCCCAGCCACCACCGTATACTTGCCGAGGCATCTCACCCATCCCACGGCGTCTTCCTCCTGAGTTCTTCGTCCCTGGCTCTACCATGGAACCGTCGTTTGGTGAAAACCTCTGTTAGAGAGAGACCTTGTGCACCGAATTCTAATTCCCTCCCCAAAAGATAGTTCCCTTCCCAAGGTGGAACCGTGACTGTTGAAATGAGATGGAACTGATGCAACGGCGCAGTTTGGAAACAGCCTTCATCCTGGGGGGCTGCTGTTTTTTGGGGGGCTGATTGCTGGGAGGCCCTCCAGATAGTCCCAGAAAGAAGGTTTCCGTCTGCTTTTACTTTCCCCTGTTCTCCTTTCCATTTCCTCGGTTATGCAAAATAGGGCCTCGACCTCTGTAATTCTGTCGATTTCACGTTGACCAAGAGAACGAAAACCTCTAGGTTTTTTCCCCTCCGTCTACTTTGCTCCTTCCTTCCTGGCTGTCCCTGGAAAGACTCTCCTCCTCTGTGCAGCTTTATTCCCGGTGCGGCAGAAGGAGGTGGCACATCCTAGGGATCAGAGCTTAATAATAACTTTCTGGACTACAGGTCCCAGAATCCTCCAACCAGCCTGTCCAGGGGACAGGAATGACATTTTCCAGGGCTCGTCTGCAGAAACCTACAAGGGACAGAAACCTCTCCCTGTCTGTAGGCAAGGGGGGTAGGCAGATTTGAGGGACAGCCCCCAAATCTGTGACTGGCGATCAGAAGGGTTGTTTTGGAGTTGGCTGTTCCGATCCCGTGAAAATGCAAAAAAAGGGGAGGAAAGACCAAAGCAAGAGGCTTTTTATTATCACAGAGAAATTGTTGGTGATCTACCACGTTCTTCCGTATTTCGAGAAGATCGCAAGCCCACAACCCTTTTGTATATCACTGAATGCACTAGTTTCAAAATGAGAGGATGATGGTAGTGCAAGCCAGAAGGGAAACCGATCGAGCCAAGTGCTAAAAGATTTGGAGGGGGTGAGGGTGGACCCACCGGGAGCCCTAAATGTGCCCCCTAAGGCGTATTCCTTCCATGACCCCCGACTGGGACTCCCTCTGGTAAATGCTCAAATGACACAGATTCTTGACACCGGGAGATGCTCAGCAGTTCACAACTAAAGAAATAAAGCTAGGAAGAAACTCCACGTGCCACCAGGAGCTCGGGGGGAGCCGTGGCCAGCCTCAGCCTCCAAGCAGGCTTAGAATAGCAATGGGATTAGCCAAGCGGCTTGAGGATTTGGGCTCCTCTGCCCAGCTGGGAAGCTGCCACCGCCATCAGTCTGTGTGCTGGAAGCTGCACACCATGTTCCTCTGTGCTCTTTTGCCGCTCTCTTTCGTCCTTAAGGTACCGGGGGGGTCACGCTGCTGATCTTGCAAGGGGAGGGGGGAAATACCAGGACCCTGCCTCCCCATCACTCACACACATACAAACATAGATAGAATCCATGGCTTGTTTTGTGGGACCCCTCCTCTATTCCTCCTCTCTCTCCCCTTCCAGGCGCCCGGGCGGCAGAGGAAGAACATGAATGAGTTTTTGGGGGACGCCAACATCCCCAGCCAGGAACCCTCCCAGCAGCCGCTCAACCCCTCCTGGTCCAGCAATGGGACCGACACCTGGAAGAACCGGGCGGCCAGTCGATTCAGTGGCTTCTTCGGCTCCAGCAGCAGCGCCACTCCCTGCCTGCGGGTAGGTCGCCCCCCCCCTCCTCTCCCCTCTGACCGGTCCTGCTCTCCTTCCACTTGGATCCCCTCAGATGGATATTTATATATATCTCCATTAATTCAATTGCATTCATAAACGACGGCCAGGCTTTGTTGACAGCAGGTGGAGCCGAACAGGGCAGGAAGGGTCATAAAGCCTTCTCTGTCCAAAGTCTCTCTTCGATGCAACGTGCCGTTTTATGGGGATGAGGAAAACGTTCTCCTCTTGATCCGACCAGGCGTCTTTCAGGAACCTAAATGGACCTCGGGACAGTCCAATGGGTGCAGAATTATTCTTAACATTGGCAAGGAAAATCGATCCAAGGTTTCATCAGCCGTCCTTCTAGGTCTTTGGCTACTCACGTTTCCCCAGGTTGGGGTTTCAGGGAGTGTGGCTGAGCTCCCTTCCTCCTTCTGTAGGCAGAATGGAGGCGGGGACCATCTTCCTTTTGGCCTCAGGTGGTGAAATGTCTTGGGCCAGCCCTGTGAGGCACCGGGGGGGGGGGGGGATTCAGCAGATCTGCCGCCCCGTGAGGGGTTGGTGTCCACGAGCATCACACGAGGCGACTTGGAAAGAGCATGAGGCCAACGCTTCCCAGGGTTCGGGAAAACCTCCACATTCAGAGGCAGTCTACCCCTGAATGCCAGCTTCTTGGGATCAGCGGCACAGGGCGGCTGTGCACAGGGCAGCATCTCCCAGGATCTTTTCTCAGCCCCTCCGTCTCTTGCTCTTCCAGGAGATGGACAAGACGGAGCAGCTGGAAAGCAAGCTATACACCTACGCCCTCTTTGGCCTGCCCAGGTTCCCGCAGCCGCTCCGCTTCGACCAGGATTCCTGGGAGGAGGAAGAGGAGGACGACGCCAGCCTGTGCCTGGAGGAGAGCTGGCAGGAGATCGTCGAGGGCAGCGAGGTGAGGGCGGGCGGGCGGGACACCTGGAATAGGCCGGACACCTGGCCCAATGTCATCATCACCTGAGAACGGCAGAGCAGGAAGGGGGACTCCGTGGGATCCTCCAGTCCAGCCCCTGTCAGGGAGGCCCAGTGGGGGGAATCGAACCCCTGACCGACCTCTGGCGCCGCAGCCAGAGCCCTGAACCACTGGGCGATCTAGCGTGCTGTGACGAGGGCCAGCTCTGAGCCCAAGTTCCGTTCTCCTCATTTGCCACTTCTTGGGAAGTTAACCCAGATCAAGGATGCTTCCAGAATGCATTTTGTTCCCCCCCGCCCCCTTGTATCCTCCTTCCAGAGCAGCAAGAAGCTACTCTGGGTCACAATAGAAAACCTTAGATGTTTTTTGCCATGTTTCATTGATTGATTGATGGCCTAACTGTGCAAGCTTTGGAGATCGACAGATCTCTTTGTCAGGCTAAAAAAAGAGCAACCCAACTTAGGGCACGGGACCCAAAGGCCAGCACAGTGCCTGCCATGTTTTGAGTCCCTCAAAGAGGCAGGAAGGGGATGGGAGCTGAAGTGGGAGAAGGCTCACGCCCCCCCCCCCCCCCCATTATTCCTGGCTCTGTCCCCCACTCCACCCACACCCTCCAGGCTCTGACGCGCCGGCAGTGCCACCAGCAGGAAGCCATCTGGGAGCTGCTGCACACGGAGGCTTCCTACATCAAGAAGCTGAAAGTCATCACAGACGTAAGTATTGCCCCATTTGCCTCGGAGAATCGCCAGCCCCCCCGCAAGCTTTCCTAAATTATCCTGGGATGGTTAATGGTGCGAGACCCGCATGTCACGCTTCAGCATGTCCCACAGGGCAGTGGGCATTCGGGGGATGCTGGGACCGGTAGTCCTGCACCTTCTTGTCTCGTTTGGGAAGCTAAGCAGGATGGGGGGGGGGCCGCTGAGATTTCCCAGAGAATCCTAGGGATTCCCAGTTAAGGAAAGAACCCTTGCTTGAGTCCTCGGAGGGAGAGTTCTGACATCCGGAATCAACCGTGCTGGGCTAAATGGAGGGAGGGGGCCTGATTCTGAGCTCCCTGAGTGCCTGGGGTCCCCTCTCTTCTTCCCGAAGCAACGCCAGATCATAGCTGTGGGTCACCATCAGCTCCGCATCTTCACTGAGGATGGCTGTGTAAAACCAAGAGGATATAGGTAGGGTTTAGTTCTAACCGAAGTTGGTAGACTCCAGTGCCCATCGTCCTTCACCGTGAGCTAGACTGAATACGGCCGATGGGGATGACAGTCCGAAAACATCGTCTTGTCCCTCTTTTCCGGAACCCAATGGGAAAAACGGAGCACATACCCGCACACCCCACACAAACCTTCCTGGCCAGGGGTTTTCCCCTTGCTTGGCTGAACCTGAACCCGGCACGGCCGTGACCTCTTTGTTTCTCTTCTCAGCTCTTCCTGTGTTGCCTCTTAAACCTACAAGACTCTGGGCTCTTGTGCGAGGTAAGGAGGCCCGACGGTTTCCGTTCCCAGCAATCTGCCCCGCAGGTGGGAAGGGGGAGTGTCGAGCGACCGCCATGGCTTCGCCAGGGCCAAGCGCTCTGTTGTTTGCGCCCACGGCTTTGTCGTGGCCTTTTCCTCGCGGCGGCATTATGTCATCTGTGCAAGCTGCTTTCCCTTACTGACTCCGAGGAGGAAGTGGCCCCGTTTCATTTTGTCAATTTCTGACGGGAAGCAGAGCTGAGCCATTTCACTGTTTGAAGAAACAGAAAGGCTTTAACCGCACCTCCGGCAGGGGTGATTTTGAGGGGGAAAGCGCCGGGAGAGCGATGGTTAGCAGCTTTTAAGAGACATGAGGGCTCATATATTTCCCACTGCATGCAAATACTTTTTTTTTTTTTTACTCTGGTGCATACGGGTGAAGCAGGTTGAACAGGATTTTTTAAAACCTGGCCACCCTGTTTCACCACCAATGAAAGCAAGTGAAAGGTTCACACCACAAATAGAGCACATATTTTTGAGTTGCCGTCTGGTCCATGAAAAGACCTTGCCTGCCTCCAGCTAACAAGCGGTGCTTACGTCTATAGAAACACACACACACACACACACACACACACACACACAGTTGTGAAATTAGAACCTTCAGTTCCTCCAGATATTCAAGGTCCCAAAATCTGTTTGCTGGAACAGCTCAAATCACTCACCCCGTGGGGGATCTATTGTGAATAAGCAGAGCTGAGAAACACCCAGTGAAGGCAAAAGAGGACATGAGAGAAGAGGCAGATAGTTGAAAGTGCACCTTTGCACCATTCCTGATTAACCAGCGGAACTCCCTCCCCCAGGATGTAGAGATACGGTAGTCATGGGCCAACGTTCCTTCGTTTCCCAGATGAAAATATTGTTACTGCCTGGAAGAAAACCACAGAGTAGAGACCAGCCTAGTTTTCTAAATAATAATAATAATAATAACAAGAAAGCAGGAAGAAAGTTGGGCTCCAGACTGTGTTCCTTCCTTCCTTTTCTGCGAAACCCTCATCAACTTAGCTATTTTTAAATTCAGGGATTTAACCCCCCCTTTAATCCCTGGGACTGATTTCTGCCCACCCCACTGTCTGCTTGATGTCTCTTATGGGATGCTAACCTTCTTGGAGCAGGAACCTTTCCTCCTTGGCAAGATTTAAACGATCAAAAATCACTTTTGAGAGTAACTGCAAACCGCTTTGGGTGGAGCGGCCACTTAGTTTTTGCTTTCCTCGCAGGTGGAAGCCGACCGCCTCTTCAGCAACATCCAGGAAATCATCCAGCTGCACCGGGCACTCTGGCAGAGCGTCATGCTCCCCATCCTGAACAAAGCCAGGGCAAGCCGGGCCTTGCTGGACCCCACCGACTTCTCCAAGGGCTTCAAGTCGGTGGGTGTGAGAGAGAGAGAGGGGCTGCTGCGGCCAGGGGCAGCGGGGCACGTGGAGAAACAGGCAGCCCGGGCAGGTGCCCTCTTTGGTCTCCCCAAAATAGCCAGAAACCCATTCCCAGTCGTGGAGATGCCAGGTTGGCTGTGGCTGGATTTAGGATGGAGCAGAGCTTGTGGAAGAGAACTAGATGTGTGTGTGTGTCTCTCTCTCACTGTTTTGCACTACAATACCCAGAATCCCCAGCTGCCATGGATTCTGGGAGCTGTAGTCAGAACCAAAGGAGTGTTCCCATGATCTGGGAAAGGGGATGCCTTTTCTCAGTGACAGCTGGCAGCCTTAGTGGTTGGCACAGGGGCAAAAACGGGTATTCGTGTACCCAGAAATATTTGTACTCGCACATTATGCTGGTCGGAAGGAGGCAGGCAGGAATACCTTACTGCGGGGCCCACCACTGCCTTTTTCCTACGCTCACAGGCACCCTTTGTTTCCGTCCTCCGAGGGCAGTGTTCTGTTTTGGTACACTCAGGGGCATAATGTGTCAGCGCTGTGGAGGCAAGGGGGGCAGACGAAGGAAGGCAGCTTGGCGCTGGGGCTGCAAGCTGAGAAGCAGAGAGGTGTGGCGTAGGGGTGTTAGGCGACGGGACGGCCTGCATTTCACCGTGAGACTCCGGGTCCCTGCAGGCAACTGGATAGGACCTCATAGGTCCCTTAGAAGCGGTCACTTTTTCGGAGCACGTAGCTGCAATACCCTTTCTGGCCACTGGCAGTGGGGGCGCTAAAGAGCAGCAGAGAACCCATTAGCCCTTTGCTCCTCGGGTGAGCCGGCCCCTTGGCCCGGAGACCCAGCTTGCCGCCCTTCTTGGTCAATCGGGTTCAAAGGCCTGTGGGGCCCCCTTGCCGGCCTCTTCCCTTCCGCCGCCCCCCCCCCCCTTCTGAGTCCTGTCCCTTTCTCTTCTAGTTCGGCTCCCACTTCAAGCCTTACATCCGCTACTGCATGGAAGAGGAAGGGTGCATGGAATACATGCGCAATCTGCTTCGTGACAACGAACTCTTTCGCGTCTACGTCACGGTAAGGACGGCCCAGGGGAGCATGTGGCTTGTATCTGAGTCCCGGACGTACCCTGGGGGGTGGGGGGTGGGGGGGAGAGGCACAGCAGGAAAGAGTGAGGAGCCCGCAGTGTGGTTTAGAACAGTGGTGAGAAAGGGCTGAAGGTTTCCACCTAGGCGGAAAGGCAGGGATGGGAAGGGGGGGAGCCTTGGGGAGATTATGTGGTCCCCCCCCTTCCCTGTGGCCTCTTGCTGGGGCCCTTTCCTGGCAAAGATCTCTTCCTTTCAACACACACATGAGTAAAAGGACAGACTCAGCGTTAGGCACCACGTCAGGCTCGAACCGAGTTTCGGCTGGGGCTGTTTCTGAGCATTTTCAAAGAACGCCCTCCCCTGCCCGCCCTCCGGAATGGACTTGTGTGGCGTAGTTTTGCCGAATGTGGGGCTCAGACCAGAGGAGAGAAAACGGGCATGGCGATTTGCCGCTTCCGGCCCCATAGATCATTTCCCCAAAACATTTCGTGTGGGTGTCAGTATATAGCAACAAATCCAGCAAGGGCTCCCGTGATTCCTTGTCCCTCTTCCTTGCCCCCCATGGACCCTGCTGCGCTCGGTCTGGGTTTGTGGGGACTGCGCCTGGACTCGGGCGCTGGCCAATACAACCAGACGCGACAGCCTTGTCCATAGTTAGGCACCGCAGATCAACGCTGTCTAATAGGAATTCCCCTAAAATAGAAAAAGCACATCTTTGTTTCCAGGAAATTACAATGCAACCAAAATTCCTCTGTCACATTCTCAAGATAACTCTCTTTAGCTTGGCCTCTACCCACGGGTAGAAAGTGACCTTTCCTGGAAGGGGGCAGGCGGCTCGTGTTGTGATCCACCAGGGTTGCCTTCCTGTGGCCCTCTGGACCTTGTGGGACTGCGGCTTCCATCATCCCCCACCCCTTGGCTGTCTTGCCTAAGGCTGATACGGCTTTCGCAGCCCAGTCCAATCTGGAAAGTGGCAAGTTGCCCTTTTCCTAGTGTCCGGTCTTCCCCCTGCCACCTGGGCACTACAACTCCCATCATTAGCAGCTATGGGGGGGGGGGTGTTTGATGGGACTGGTAGCCTTGCCCCTCCGGAAGGCGCCTGGTTCGAGGAGACTCCTTCGGCCTTCAAGGCAGGTGGCCCTTTGTGGCGCGCTCAGGTTGCTGGCCAAAGCCTTGCTTTTGAAGGGTGGCGATCCCGACTGAGCCAGGCAGGCAGGCAGGTTTCTCGGTTGGGTGTCGCGGTGGCTGACCCTCCCCTCTTCCCCTGCGTTGCAGTGGGCAGAGAAGCACAAGCAGTGTAATCGGCTGAAGTTGAGCGACATGCTGGTGAAGCCCCACCAGCGCCTCACCAAGTACCCCCTGCTCCTGAAATCGGTGCTCAAGAAGACGGAGGAGCCCCGGACCCGAGAGGCGATTGTCGCCATGGTAAACCCGGCGGGGTGCGGGTGGCGGCGGAGATAAGGGGCACTTTGGGGGGGCGGGAATGCTTGGGGATCTGCACATTTCTAAATCCCCTCCGCTCAAAAACTGTGACCTGGATCGCTAGTCCAGGCCCTACCGACGGATGCACCCGGATGCAGCCGGTCCAGGAAGAAAACCGTGTGGGCAATTTTGCATCCCAAATCGCCTTCAATTTTTGTTTTTTAAACCATTGGCCCTCTTCTGGTGCGGGAACCTTTTTGAGCGTAGGATCCCAAGAGCCGGTTTCCAAGGGTGGCTGCGTGCAGTCTTTGGACCTCTGGAGTTCGCTTTTATCAGTGCGCACCTCTAGAAAGGCCAGGTTGAGAAAAGTCAGCTTCTTCAGAATGTCTTCCTGGCCAGGTGGAGACTCCACTTTTAGGAGAAGTCTATCTGGGTGTCAGCTGCTAGGAACTAAGAACAAGGGAGAAGCATTGGCTTCCTGCCTCCTCCTCCTCCTCCTTCTCCTCCTCCTCCTTCTTCTTTTTCTTCTTTTTCTTCTTATTATTATTATCATCATCATTTTGTGGTAGGTGGAAGGGACTTTAATTTAGACATGGCCAGCTAGACCTTTCATGGAGCACCCTCAGTTTTTTCCTGATCCTTCTGATGTGTTCTCCCTCCGCCTTCCAGATCAACTCCGTGGAGCGCTTCATCAACCATGTCAACTCGCGCATGCGCCAGCGGCAGGAGCAGCAGCGCCTGGCCTCCATCGTCAGCCGCATCGATGCCTACGAGGTGGTGGAGGGCAGCACGGACGAAGTTGACAAGGTGAGGGAGAGAAAGAGTTAACACGCCTCTTTCACCCTAGTGGCAAGATTTTTTTTTTTTAATTTCTGAGAAAAACCTCAGATTGTTGTTCATGGTTATTTTTTTTTCCCCCTTCCTCTGGAAGAAAGCCCAGTTTGAACAGAATTATTGCAATTCCTGCGTAAAAGCAGCAAAAGGCTACACAGAAGGTGGCTGATGGTGGGGAAAAAAAGGAGGGTGAAGCGGGAGAATTTTAGAGGAAGCCAAGAAATCACACTGGTGCAGAAGGAACATCCCGATGAGGCCTGAGAAGACTCAAAAGATGATCCAAAACAGGAGACTTTCTCTAGATCCCTGTCTTGAACGAACTCATCAAGGATGGGAAACCAACAGTCTTTTAGCCTGGAAGCCTCTGTGCAATTTAACCGGGGAATTCAGGCTTGAATTGGAACCTCTGGGTTTGGTCCCTGCCTTTTAAAAAAAGGATCTTATGGACCTAGAAAATTTGCCATGAAAGGGTAACCCAGCAGCCTGGAGAGACTCCCCAAGGGAGAGAGGTTAGCTTGCATCATTTGGGATTATTTAGTGGAGCCGGGGGGGGGGGGGGAGCAAATAAGGGGAACCAAGAAAGATGTGTGTAAAAATTATCCCTGATAAAACCCGGGATACTTTTTTTTCCCCCTCCCTTTTTCAAAATATTTAGACCCCTTTGGGGCCACCCAAGAAAGCTGAAGAGGGAGAGGCTCAGGGCAGGTAAAAAGCCGGCAGAATTCTTCACCCAGGTCCCTGTCATTAAACCATGGAACTCCCTGCCACAAGATGTCACTGTGACTCTCCCCTCGGATGGCTTTAAAAGGGGATTAGATAAAGTCGTGGATGTTGAAGGCCCTCGACGCTTACAAATCAGGATTGTTCTGTAACTCTTCCTGCAGCAGGAGGTGGAAAACCTGGATGGGGAAGAGGGGAGTGGGCTTGCATTTATTCCTCTCCATTTGTGGGATTCCCAGAGGCATCTAGTTGGCCGTTGGGAGGAACAGGATCTCGGTCTCAGGAGGCTTTGGGTCTGATCCAGCCTAACCGATTTTCTTACTCTGTCCTGATGGTGGACGGTTTTCTGTGGATCCTGAACCTTTCGGTTCTGAACCCTCCTCCCCAGATCCTGAAGGAGTTTCTGCACCTGGACTTGACGGCCCCCATCCGGGGAGCCTCGGCAGAGGAGCCTCGGCAGCTTTTGCTGGAAGGGAGCCTGAAAATGAAAGAAGGGAAGGACAGCAAGGTGAGCCTGGGGGCTGCGTCCGATGCTTATCTCCTGTCGGGGGGGGGGGGGGGGAATTATTTTTCAGCACAGCCCTCTCCTGCACTGGATGGTAATAGAGCAACAGTAAAAACAAGGAAATGTGATATACAGTTGCATCAGCAGAGAGCGACCGCCCAGCTCAAAGGAAGGGATGATTCCCCTCTGCTCTGCTCTGCTCCCCGGGAATGTTGTGTCCAGTTCTGGACACCACCGTTTGAGGAGAATATTGAGGACCTAACAAGGTGTCCCAAGGAGGGCGGCCAGGGTGGTGAAAGGTCTGGAAACCAAGCTTTGTTGGGAACGGTTGAGGGAGGTGGGCATATTGAGAACGGGAGACAAGAATTTCTTATATCAGAAGGACTGCAAGCTGAGATTTATATCTCGGGGCATAAATCCTGAGATGCACCAAGACTGTTAATTTAATGTCTATGTCCTGTCTATGCGATGCCTATGATGGTTTTATTTTTATCTCTTTCGCTTTGTCCTGTCAGATTTTATACTGTACACCACCCAAAATAGTGCTGTGTACAAATGGGGTGGTATAGAAATGAAATGGAAAACGGAGAGAGCGAGGGAGGGAGGGAAAGAGAGATGGATGGATGGATGGATGGATGGATGGATGGATGGATGGATGGATGGATGGATGGATGGATGGATGGATGGATGGATGGATGGATGGATGGATGGATGGATGGATGGATGGATGGAGAGAGAGAGAGGGATGGATGGATGGATGGATGGATGGATGGATGGATGGATGGATGGATGGATGGATGGATGGATGGATGGATGGATGGATGGGGATGGAGAGAGAGAGAGATGGATGGATGGATGCATGACTTTACCCCCACGATACTAAGCCATCTGCAACCAGGGGGCTAACTTTTTGCACAGAACTCTGAATAGGTTTCCACTCCCTCTGTTTTTAGCAAAGGTGCCGTGTCTTTTTAAACAGTAGTGGTTGTGGTAGCCTTCAACTTCCTGAAATGATTTTTGACTGTAGATTTATTGAGTTTAATCATTCCTGTCAGCCCAGTCTGGTTAGTTTTTGTTTGATTTCAATGCTTCTGTGCTTGAATTTCTTTTTACTCTTTCTACGTTGGATGATGGCAAGTCGCCTCGAATGCTACCTGGCGGCAGAACTGTGGGATATAAATGTAATAAACCATATTAACAGCAGCGACGATGACAATAATACACGTTGCCTTCCCTAGATGGACGTTTACTGCTTCCTCTTCACCGATCTCTTCCTTATCACCAAGCCTGTGAAGAAGGCTGAACGCACCAAGGTCATCCGGCAGCCTCTCCTGGTTGACAAGGTGGTGTGCCGGGCTCTGAAGGATCCCGGTGAGGCTCCTATACCTGTGTTTGTGTGTCTCCGTCTGTCTGTCTGTCTGTCTGTGTGAGAACTGCTGGTTAACTAAAACTCCCTCCCTTGTGCCAGTTTCCCATCCATTTTTGCAAAACAGCATCTTGTGAATTATATTTTGCTGTGGCAGCCACAGGATTTTACTGCCTTGGGTGCAAAGGCAGCAAAATCCTGTGGCTGCCCCTTTTTCGTGGCAGCAAAATGTAATCGGTCTCAATGGCCGGTGTAGGAATTTGCTGCCCATTTTCTGACATCCAGCACCTGGAGGTAACTGCCCTGCTCTGCCTAGTGGCTGGGCCGGCCTACCTTCTGTCCCAGAGCTCCCCCTCTGCCAAATGCTATTCTGGGCAGGAAGTCCTCGTACGTGGCTCCCTACAGGGGACGGTGTGCTCCTCATCCCCCAGAACATGGTTGTAAGATTTTCACCTGCTAGAATTCCATCATGTCCTTGGATCATGAGGACTAGCAACATGCTTGGTTTGTTGGTTTGTTTTCTTAATGAAAGTGGAGGTTCAGGGAGCTGAATTCTCAGGGCTGATGCTCGGTTTCCTGCCCCTCCCTTTCCCCAGGTTCCTTCTTGCTGATCTATCTCAACGAGTTCCGGAGCGCCGTTTGTGCCTACACGTTCCAGACCAGCGGGCAGTCTCTGTGCCGGAGCTGGATCGATGCCCTCTGCAACGCCCAGGTGGGTGCTCCGGGGTCCACCAGGAGAGGGATGTTGGAGGGGGTGTGCAGGCCATGAGTATCGCTCCCCTTCTGTTCTCAGTCGACCTCTGGCTGGCTCGCCACCTTGCCGCCCATTTCGCTACAGCCCTGCTTTGATCCCAAAGGACTTCTCCCCTTTGCAGGGAGTAGGAAAGTTCTTTCCTTAAAGACTACAACCCCCAGAATCCCCAGACCACCACCACCCTTTCTCTTGGGCAGAGGGGTTCTTTGGCTTGCAGCCCCCAAAATGGTTTAGAAGCTTACCTCTCGCTGGTCCTACCTTCCTTGCTCCCTTGGCACATCTGGGGAAGGACCCCTCTCCCTCCCATGGCCTTGGGGGTCTGGCTTGCAGGTCTGTGTGTCCCCGCCGCCCTGCCCCCCCTGGTCTGTTGCTTCGTGGTCTTTCTTGAGCCTTGGTTACATCTTGGCTGGAATAAATCTGCTCTTGCTCACACCACTGGCTTTCTTCCCCCCCCCCCCCGCCCCCGCCCCCGGGCCCTGCAGAACAAGCTACAGCACCTGCGCCTTCAAGAACTCCAGCGTGCTCAGCAGCAGCTACACAGCCTGGAGGAGGAAGAAGAGGAGGAGGAAGAGGAGGAGGAGGAAGAAGAAGAGGAGGAGGAAGAGGAGGGCGAGAGCGGGACCTCTGGAGGCAGTTCCCCCACGATTCTCCCGCAAGAGCACCAACAGCTTGGACTCTCAGCAGTGGTAAGGAAGGAAGGAAGCAAGGAGCTGATGATGGATGGGAGGGAGGGAGGGAGGGAGGGAGGGAGGGAGGGAGGAAGGAAGGAAGGAAGGAGCTGATGATGGATGGGAGGAAGGAAGGAAGGAAGGAAGGAAGGATGGGAGGGAGGGAGGGAGGGAGGGAGGGAGGGAGGGAGGGAGGGAGGGGGAGGGAAGGAAGGAAGGAAGGAAGGAAGGAAGGAAGGAAGGAAGGAAGGTAGGTAGGTAGGTAGGTAGGTAGTAGGTAGGTAGGTAGGTAGGTAGGTAGGTAGGTAGGTAGGTATAGAAAGGCTGCCAAGGGAAAATGCTCGGGCTGCACTGGGGCCAACAGGGGTGGTGGCCAGTGTCCTGTTTCCACTGTGGTCATCCTGCTGCTGCATCACGGGAACCTCATCCCCAGAAGACCTCTGTCTCGTGATTGTGGGGGAATTAGGTGCTTGTCTAGATGTAGATTGGAGTTTGCAAGTCATTTATGCTGGAGATGTCTGTCAGCAAGCATTCAGTGTGGAAACCTGGCATGGAACCTCCAGCTTCAGAGGCAGTCTACTTGAGAACATCAGCTACCTAGGGAAAAGCATCTTGACAAGAGTGAAAAATGCTTTGATGCTCTATAGGGGAGGCATCCAGGAGCCCCTGCCAGAGACAGCAGACTGGGATCTGGCCAGAGCTTAAACCATCACCCAAAACGCAGAGTGGAACAGAAAAGTTTATGTTTCGCTCCCTTTGCTTGGTTCTGAAGGAATATCACTTAAGCACTCTTGGTTTGAGCAAACCAGATTCCTCCAAACTAGGGTGACTGCTGTTGCGTTTAAGGGTCTGAAGCACTGAATGGGTTGTTTGAGTCTTTCTTGACAGTCAGCTTGTCTTTCTGCACTTGCTGTGTTTGCAGGCTTTGCTTCTCAAGGGGAAATTACACCAGAGTGTTTTCTGCACATTATAGTAACCTGGGGTCTGGGGCAGGAAGGGGAGGGGAGGAGAGAAAGAAGGGGAGGGGGGGAAATGGGGATCCCGATTTCCTTGGTGACCTTTTCCAACCTTCCTTTGTAGCCTCTCTGACGGCTCCACTGAGACCATCTCCATCGTGGTGGTCGACGCCAGCGAGGGGCCCCCTTCCCCCGATTTCGAGGTCGGCCCCTTCGGCTCTTCGCAGTCGGACGAGGCGTCCATCAGCACCACGGCCTCCTCGACCACCCCCACCCTGGAAGGGGGCGAGGCCCTCCCTGTCGGCACTGCCGAGCCGGGCCTGAAACCCGACCCGGGGTCCTGCCGCTCGTCCTCCATTGACAGCGCCTACGGGACACTTTCGCCCACCTCCATCCAGGAGTTTGCGGAGCAGCAGCGAGGGAGAGCTGCCGGGGCCACCGGCGCCAGCGGTGGCGGCTGGCATGGGGCAGGACGGGGAGGAAGGCCCAGCTGCTCCTTCCCAAAGAGCAGGCTCCCCGAAGCTGCGCCGGCAAACGCCCGTCCAGCTGCTGCCTGCCAAATCCAAGGTCTTGAAGTCCAAGTCGGAGGCCAACCTCCTGCAGCTGGCTCCGGCTTGCCTGCAGTCCATGAGCCAGAGTCAGAGCCTCTCTGAACTCGGCCCGGCCGCCTTCCTCCTGGGCGCCCCACGGACGAACGGACCCCAGAGCTCAGGGTTCGAAAAAACGGGGCACCCCCGTGGCTCCGACCACAAGCAGCAGTGGCGGGCAGCAGCAGCTCAGAGCTGTCCGAGACCGAGGACCTGGCCTTGCCCGGGCGGTGTATTTCTCCAGCCTTGGGGCAAGCTGCCCCAGACGGGCTGCGGCCCCCTTCCCGTTGGCTCTCCGGAGAGCCGCGCCACCGCCAAGGGGAAGAGCTGCCCACCCCCCAACGGACGCTTTCGGACCCTCAGGCGATCCAGCACCGCAAACTGACGCTGGCACAGCTCTACCGCATCCGGACTACCTTGCTGCTCAACTCCACACTCACAGCCTCGTGAGTGGCGCTGTGGCCTGGGGGTTGGGGGGTGGGGGGTCGGGGGTGTGTGCCAGGGGAGAGAAAGGGCGGTGGGCTCGGTATTAGCTTTAGCGGCTGGGGGATGGGGCTGCTGGGTTTTGCTGAAGGACGTGCATGTGACGGCTGCTCAAGAGGCCCTGCCCTTCATTTCCAATTTCCACAGTGGAAATTTCCACTGCCTCCCACACCTTGTTCCCCATCCCCTTTCCCCATCTGTAGCCCGGGGCGGTGGTGTTTTTGGTCTCTGTTTTTTTGGAATGAAGGCAGAAGTGGACATTGAAGGTGCTGCCTCCTGAGCAGCCGAGAGCATTTTAGTGTTGGAGAGACATGATTCTGGCAGACGTTCAGGTTTGAGAAGCCAGACTTTAAAGGAATCTGATGCTTATGTCCTAGAGACCCATCATTGGGCGAAAGAGGGTAATCTGCAAACTCCAGGATGTGAAAGAAGCTCTCATTGTGACATCCACAGTCAGCCTCTAGAGATTTTCCTTTCTTTTTTTTTAAATCATGGGTCATCTATAAGGTCTCTTTCTGCCTTGCTGTGACATTCACACTTAATCAGTCCCTACGGATCTTCCTTTCTACTGATAAGCTACCTATAATGTCTGTTTCTCCCCCGAGAAACTTAAGGAAAGTGGGAACAATGCAGTTAAGTAACCAGTTTTGTCTGGTTGTCTGTCTGTCTGTTGCAGGGAGGTATGAGACCGTCAGGAAGAATGGAAGAAGAGTCACCGGTCCGCCACCTCTAGCACCAGGGATTCCTCCTGTTTTTCAATGAACTGGCCACAGGCACCAGAGATGTTCCCCTGCTCGTGTGGTGGTGCTTTTCCACCAGCAGGGAGGGTGGATCAGGGCACAAGACGTACCATCCCATGAGCAGAGAACCCGCGGAGAGGACCTGGCGGTCATGCACTTCCATGTGGGCAGGCTGGATGTGCATCGATGCGCCCGGATGTGTGTTTGCGTGTCAAACGTCTGTGTTTCTGTGGCCGCCGTGTACGTCGGGGCCTGGGTGCGTGGAGGACGTGAGAGGCAACAGTGTGACAGGGGAGACGAAAAAGGTCTAATGTCCAGCAAGGGTTCTTGGAGAGGCTGAGGTTGCGTCGGCCTCCCCTTTCTTGCACTAAGCGGCTTTTTCAGGGCCCTGTGGTTGAAGAGGCACGGTAGATTCGCCTTCCTTTGAGAAGGACCTCTGGGGATGGAGGTGAGGGGTGGGGGTCCTTCCCAAAGAATGCACTTTTGGAATGCGGTCGCATCCCGCGTCCGCACCGCTGGACCTCAGTCCGCCGGTGGTTGCGAGTCACGACCGACCCCTCCCCTCCGATTCACTCATAAACCAAAGGACATGTCCTGCTGGAGCCCTGCTTGTGAGGAACGGGAGTTGCGCATGACCACCGACGCACCCCAAGGCTCAGGTTGGTCTTTTCCCACTCGGCCGCCTCCCTTCCTGGCTGCACTTCCATCCTTCTTCTTGGCTGGATGCTTCAGAACATTTAAGGATGTCTTCAGAAGGAGGCCACATGTCTACCCCCAGCCCAAGGAGGTCCTTCCGCCCCCCCCGCCCCCGCCTAGGGAGGTGGGCAGTTGTAGGGGCAACCATTCTGTGGGGTCCTGTGCCCTACACTTCAGCTGGTGGAGTGGATTCAGCCTTTGCAACTGAGCTGTTTTATGGGTGGAAACCTACCTGGCCGCCAAGTTCAGGAAGATATGTGAGGCTGTCTTTTTCCTATCTGAAGTATGCAAAAACAAACAAACAAACCCAAAAAATGGGGAGTGGGGGGAATATCCAAAACAAAACCTTCAGATGTTCTATTGTGGAGTTTTTCTGAGGAGGACCTCCAGCCATGTGGTAGGGCTTGCCGGTTGCTTCCAGGAGCATAAGCTGAGCCACCAAGCTGAGGACCAGGAAGATGAGAGAGAGAGTGTGTGTTTGTTTTCACTTCTGGCCAGTTTGGTGTGGTTCCAAGACCCCGGGACCAGTATGGCATGGCCCCCCATCAAGTCCGCAAAGGCTCTCTGCACTTGGAGATCTCTGTGGCTGAGGAAAGGAAGGTGGAACTAGAATGTTGGGAAGGAAAGAAGGAGGGGACGGTGTGGTTGACGGGCCAGGAATTAGGGCGATCCTGGTCCGAGTGGGGGGGGGGCAAAGAGCGTTCTTGGCTGCCTCCCGGCCGAGAGGGCAAGGATCAGGAAGGAGCAGAAAGGGGAAAGGCGAGGGGGAAAGCCAGCCTTGCTGTGGTGCCAGCCGGGCATTTGAGAAAAGAAAACAGAGGATGGGGAGAACGAGCCACATGGTTCATGTAACACCCCCCCCCCCCGAGGGAAGTTGGGTACCCTCTTTAAGCTCAGGGTGGGTAGCAGACGGTTTCTAAATGAGCTGGCAGTGCCAGCCCAGACGGGTGATGTCAGCAGAGGGTTTGAAATGGAAGTCAGATGCCAGGACGGGAGAGGAAGTGGCCCTTTTAAAATCACGTCTCCTGGGGAAGGTACCTTTCTTGCCAAGGAAGTGACCCACCTCTTTCCGAGCCAGGCTCTTGACTTTGTCCTGGTGGCAAATGGACCCCTCTCCCCACCACCACCACTCACCAGCTTCATTCATGCTTTGGCAAGACGTGACGTGGACTCGGGTCACTCTCCCATTTCCCTGACCACCACCGCCACCAACCCCACAAGGGAAAATCAGAGCCCAGGTTGTCTTTCCTTCTGGTTAACAAGATGGTCAACTTCTTCCTTGTTAAATCCAAAGTAAGTCCATGGGTGTTGATGGCTGTACAGTGGAGAACGGAGCTATAAGAAGTCTTGGAGGGGGTCATTAATTTTGTATATTCTCTTCCCCACCCCTTCCCAGTTTGAATTCCCTGTGAAAGATTTAGCCAGCTGACCTGTTTTTGTGTGGTTTTAAAGTTGCAATATTTATTAAGCTGAATCCTGCCCTTTACTTCCAAGCCCACCTCCCCATGTTTATATATATTTTCTCCTTGGAGAAGAAGATGCTTTCCAAGTCCAGTTCATTTTATACCACGTTGTGTAATGATGTCTATGCGCCCCCACCTCCTCTCTCCTTCCCCACCCCAGTATGGTCCAAGTTGCCCATTTCAGTAGCCCTCTTAATTGCTAATATTTCTGCTCCATGCTGTCACCATAATGGATCAACCATTAAACATAGACCAGATCTCCCAGTGGGTGTTCTCTGTTTTCCCTTGGTGGTGTCTCTGCTTGTGTGTGTGTTTGTGTGTGTGACAGAGAGAGAATAGCCTGTTTCAAGCAACCAAGTCCGTGGGTATAAAAATCTATCAGTTTCCCTGTGGTTCTATTTTCCATAAAGTGTGCATAGATAGATCAAAACAACTGAGCTATCCAGCAGCTCTTCACTGTAATTTTGGATGGACGGATGGGCAGATTTGTAAACACTTCTCAACTCCACCAAAAAAAAGAGACCATTTCTTAGAAGTAGGGCTCACCTCTAAGAGTGGTTGTAGGACCACCTTCTTTCGTATTTCCCTAAGGCTGTCCAACTAAGGATAATTGTCCCACCATTCCAGCAGCCGCCAAGATAAAAACCAAAATGTTGGCGGCCCCTTAAAAGACTAACTCTTCTATTTCAACACAGGCTTTCATGGATGCATCCATTTCTTTGGGCATTTTAGAGTGAAGTAAAACCATAGGTTTCACCCAGGGTAGGTGCAGGAGATGTATTTGCAAAGTGGCAACCGCATTATTGACACAAAGAATTGCAAGAATGTGCCACCATGTTTTTGTCCTGCCTTCCTGCCTTCCTTTTTTTTCCCCTGCCTTTCTTACTTCTCTCTCTCTTTCTCTTCCTTCCTTCCTTCCTCCACTCTCTTTTCCTTCCTTCCTTCCTTCCTTCCTTCCTTCCTTCCTTCCTTCCTTCCTTCCTTCCTTCCTTCCTTCCTTCCTTCCTTCCTTCCTTCCTTCCTTCCTTCCTTCCTTCCTCCACTCTTTTCCTTCCTTCCTTCCTTCCTTCCTTCCTTCCTTCCTTCCTTCCTTCCTTCCTTCCTTCCTCCACTCTCTTTTCCTTCCTTCCTTCCTTCACTCTCTTTTCCTTCCTTCCTTCCTTCCTTCCTTCCTTCCTTCCTTCCTTCCTTCCTTCCTTCCTTCCTTCCTTCCTCCCTCCCTCCCTCCCTCCCTCCCTCCCTCCCTCCCCTCTCTTTTCCTTCCTTCCTTCCTTCCTTCCCTGGCTGTTCCTGGGGGGGGGGGGGGGGCAATTGGATTTTGCAATACTCTGCTACCTTCAGCTGGTGTCGACAGGCTGGCCTTCTGTTTGTCGTGCCGGCTGGCAGTGTGTTTGCAGAAGCGGCTTCTCCTCCGGGATTGTCGGAGGTGGAGGAGCCCGAGGGGTTCTAAGGATGATGGCCCTTCCCACAACCGACCGGCCAGCGGCTGCTCTTTCCACTGCCAGTTTCTGTCTACCTGACAAAACCACAGACCGAGCTCTTGGCTCATGCCCCCTCCGTGTAACGGCACCCTTTCCGTGAACCAAAAGGACACACACACAAACCAGCTGACTCAGCAGCTTCATTGACTCATCCTATCAACCCATTTTGTCCCTCCAATGAAAGTTCTGTTCAGTTACCAAAGAGGTTTTCCTTCCAGGGAGCAGGTTCACGGCTGGGGCTTGTGTTTTTCCCCATACCAGTTTGACCCTAGAAGGGCGGCTGGCCTTTTCTTTTCTGGCTGTGGACCAGAGAACTCTCCAAAGTGCTGCCCGCACCGTGGAGGGTGAATCGGGGCTCCTGTGGGCCCGGGGGTGTCAAGGAAGGAAGGGGTCGTCCTCTGCCCAGCTAACACTCAGCATCTCCTGAGTGGGGAAAAACCCCAAGCATTGAAGTGTTACTCAGCCCCCGGACTCCCTCCTGCTTGATGGGCAGCCTCACTCTCTAGGGCTGTGTTCTTCAAAACACACTTCCTTCCTTCCTTCCTCCCACCGTGGTGGCTTTGCCTTAAAAGCTTCGTTGGGGTGGCTTCGCCTTCATTTCGCTGCTCTGGGTGCAGATCGCCCGGGCTGTGCCTGTCCGGTCTGACTTTCGGGGTGGCCTCTCGCTGGCCTGGCCACTCCGGGCTGAGCCTCTGGGCTTTCCTCAAAAAAAAGAAAGAAAGAAAAAGCTCCGATAATGCTCCCCCCCCTCCCCGGGGACACTTTGGAAACCTACAGCCTCTTCTCCGTCCGGGTCTTAAGGGATGGGGTGCTGGCAGCTCTTGGCTCCTGCTGTGGTAAGTTCTCCTCCATACGCCTGCAAGACTTAGAACAGGAGAAAGGCAGAATGGGGGAGCTCAGGCAGGTGGGAAGAAGCCGTGGGGCATGTTGTTTTACTGAAAATGGGGAATCGGATGACACCTGGCCTCTGACCCACACCTTTGGCCCCAGACAGCTGCTGAGGATGTCTGATGTGTCACTTCTGAATGACCACTGTGGCTGTTTGGAGCTCGAGGCAGAATCCTTTCCTAGCCATAGCCCTTGCTGCAGAATCCTTTCCTAGCCGTAGCCCCAGCTGTGTTATTTGGGGTGCGAGTCTCCCATCCACTTAATGAACCAGCCCCCAACCCTTGTTTAGATTCTGAAGTTAGGTGAGATCAGGTGTGATCTGATGTCGCACCCCTCACTTCCATGTGGTTCCTTGGCATTTAAAGCCTGGGTGGCAAGCTGACGTTCAACAGGTGCAGCACTTCCAACATGGAGGTGCATTGAAAGCAGAATTCTCTTCTGCACAAGGAGCGATGGTGGCGAATAACCTAGAATTAAGATTCCTCTTGCTGGCTGATCCAGAGATGGAAATTTTGCCAACCTTTGGGGATGACAGCGCCCAGATCTCATCCAGCCTAGGGGAGGAGATTGTTGAAATTGTCAGATGCGAAGTTTGGGGAGGGGAGAGTAGAACTGGTAAGACCTCAAATATCTCACTCACCTTGAAAGCCCTGTTAGGATCCCATAATAAATAGGTCTTGTTGTTATTGCTGTTGTTACTTGCCGTCAAGACACCTTTGACTCACGCTGAACGAGCACTCTCCAAAATATCCCCTCTCCAGAAGCCCTGCTCAGCTCTTGCAAACTCCAGCCGGTGGCTTCCTTTAGGGAATCAGTCCATCTTGTATTTGGTCTTCCTCTTTTCCTGCTGCCTTCAAGTTTTCCCAGCATTACTGTCTTTTCACGATGTGTCCAAAGCAGGACAGCCTCAGTTTCCATATTTTTACCTCCAGTGATGGTTCAGGCTTGATTTGACCTACAGGTGTGCTATTAAATCTGCCAGCAGGGCTTTAACTAAGGTAGAGTAACTGAGGCTTTGCCCGCAGGCACCAAAACCTGCAGGGTGCCAACATCTAGAGGGAAACGGGCTGCTGAATGTTCAACTAGGGGCAGGGATCAGCAACACTCCTGTATGGGCCTCCTAGCTCAAATGGCCCTGTCTGGATTCTCCTTCTTGGTTGTGGGAGTGCGCATGGGGAATCTTGACACCTCTCCCACATCTCTTTACATAAACCAAACCTTGTTAAGATGCCATCAGCCAGCATAGGAAACGGGATCTTTACCAATCTGGGAGATGTTTGACTTCTTCAGAACACACAGAGGAAAAAGACACATGTCAGAAAGATCTATGGATCCATCCGTTCTCTGAATGCCTCTGGTCTGGTGCGTCCCTAATTCATGTAGGAAGACGGGGTTACATGAAAAGGAAACACACTTATCTGAGGTTACGGGGCTTTCCAGGGGAGATGAGTGAATTTTGAGAAGCCGGGGGGGGGGGGGCATTACAAGGAAGGAGGGGAGAGGAGGCCCTGAGAAGACAGAGAGAGATCATAGCTAGAATAAAGATCCTCCAGGCAGGAGGGAAACTGCTGCGAGATCATCTAGACTGATTTCATGGCTCAATGGGGACTAGGAACTTGACGCACCTGTTTCATTCTACCTCCACCTACATAGCCTGCCAACCAAGGAGAACCTTTCATGAAGCCGATGGTTGGATTTCTGCAAGAAACAGTGACAGGAGAGTCTTTTTAGATGCAATAAGAGGCCTGCATGCTTTTTACACCCATCACGTAACTCGAGAAGTCGTGATCCATCACAGTTTCACAAAGTGTGTAAGTGTATATGTGTTAGAAAGAGGCCAACCTTTATAACATTTTGACCCAGATTCCAACAGCTTTCCCAAAGCAGATGGAAAGTTAGGCACCCATCTGTTTATTTCACTTCTATTTGATTTTTTTCACTTTGTGTTTTAAAAAAACACACGCTCATCCAGCTAAAGCCAATTCAAAACCAGGAGAAAACCTGCAACATCTGCCCTGTTGTAAGGGATTTCGCCTTCCTGTCGGTGTGATGGGCAATGCAGAGCCAGCCACCCCGACAAAACCTTTGGCCGTGCACAGACCCAAACGATGTGAGGTAGCCGGTCCCCCTGGGTGCCCTTGCCTCTCCTGTCCTCCTTGGGTGAGCCAGGCATGGGCTAGGCTTAGATCAGTGAGGCAATCTGCGCTGCATCAGCAGCTGGGGAAGCGAAAAGGTTGTAAGCGTGGGCGGAGATGTGATATTCAGGAAGAGAAAGAGAGGATGACGTTGTGGATTGATGATAATAATGCGCTGATAAACATTTCTTTGGGCTGGGGGAGGATGTGGTTTGGCCGCCTAATCAGGAGGCAACACATGGCCTTGGGGCCTCACTTGATGAAAAGCTGATCCTGTATCTAGAGGCAGTGCTCCCTCAAATGGCAAAAGGGGTCTCGTTGAAAAGGTACATTGATAGCCTAACTGGAATTGATTATTGGAACGCTAACAGAGCCTTCCTTTTCCAGTTTTGTTTGTGACGTGTATAACAAAGGAATTTTTTTTTTGCTGAAAGGAAAATGGTGTTAAATATTCATTCCTTGATTTTTTATTTTTTATTATTAAAGTCCTCTGCTGGGTTGTAAGTCACATCACAGCTCCCGAGAAAAAGTTGGATTATGCCAGGAGAGAGAACAGGCTTAGGATGTTGATGTCACTCAATATGGAATAACTTTTGTGTGTATTTATTTTTCCTCTTCTTTCCTTTTGCCCAGCTGGCGGGCGCTGTCTCATGGGCAACCCCAGTGGGTTCTTCTCCTATCCTAAGAGAAGAAGGGGCACGTCTCTTTAAATGTCCTCCAATCTGATCTATTCCCCGTAAGCATTCCGATTTTGAACAGGTAGTAAGTCCGCACCGGGATTTAGTCCAAATTTTAAACAGAGCTGGGGGGGGGGGGGAGTTGCACATATTTCATGGAATACTAGAATCATGAAGTTAGAAGGGGCCCATAAGGCCATCAGGTCCAGCCCCCTGCTCAAGGCAGGAATCCCAATCAAAGTCTATCTGACAGACAGGAGAGCTCCTGTAATGTCTGGACTAAAAGCCAAAGCGGACCAAGCACCCCCTTCCCCATAAAACTGGAATTGTCAGCTCTCTGGCCCATTCCCCAGTTTCCCCTGCTTCTGAGCCCGACATACTCGCTGTCAGCTGTGAAAACTTTCAGCAAAGATCTAAACCACGACGTGTTGTTTCAGTTCAGGATAGAATGAATAAGGACAGTGTTAAATGAGAATTCCCCTGCTTGGGGGGGGGGGTGTTTGTCAGAGCAGAGACGAAGGGGGTTTCAGAGTGGCTAGATTGGCAGGGCCACCGTTTCCCTACCCCTGGCAATCTCACGGGAACTGGTGCAAGTCCAGAACTGCTGTGACCCACGTGGCACCAAAACATGGGGGGGAGGGGGGAGTCTTTGGGAACTACGAAACTCAGAATCCTCCAGGCATCATTTGCCATTTTGGGCACTCCGATGGAGAAGTAAACAGCACCCCTCCAGCTCCTGGTGGGACTGGGGAGATTAAGAGCAGCTCCACCCCTTATGCTTTGCGGGGGCTCGGCGTGCGCATTGCTAAAATGCTCACCGCTGCAACCACACTGCCAGACTGACGCTTCATGGGATGTTCACTTATCTCACCGTGGGGGCGTGGGTGGCTGCTTTTGCCAGCCGCCGGGTATTTCCCCTTGCAATATCAGATCAAGAAGACAGGCCCGAACAGCTCCAGAAACAGAGAGAGAGAAAAAACCCAAAACTGCCACCCTTTGGAAACTGTACAGAGCGGCCGCAGGAAAATAATGCTTCCTATCTCTCCTTCGATCGGCCACTTTTGCAAATTCGTGCCTGCCACGTCATGCCATGTTTCTGATAATCGAGACGTTCCCTGTTCCTCTCGGCTTGCACCGAGAACACGGCACACACCTGCAAAGCAGGGCGGGGTGTGTGTGCCATGTCCCAGGACATCAAAATTTGCAAGACCCCAATATCTAGCCATGAGCGTTGGACAAACTTTCTCAGCCCTGTTCATTTTCCATCCCTTTCAAAGCATCACTTTCCTCTTTCTTTCACGGCAGGGATCACATCCTCAGGTCTCTCTCTGTGTGTGTTTGTGTGTGTGTTTCCTGCCCATGCTTCTGGTGGCACCGCAGCTTGCCTTGGCGGCCAAACTGCCTAATTAACGGCTCTGCCAGAAAGGGGGATTCTGGAAGACAAAGAGGCTTCTTGTGACCCAGAGGTTCACGGGCGTCTACTTCATCCTGAATCGGCTGGCATTCAGAGCTTTGATTGAAATAATAGGGAGCCATGGGGTCAATACACGGCAGGTGATACCTTTATAGACCCCCTTTTTTTTAAAAAAAGTCATTGTACCATCTGTGAGCTTTTGTGGATGAGTGTGAAGAAGTTAACAATCCAAAAGTTCTTGGCAAGGTGGATTTCACCAGTCTTGTCTTTCTTACCTGTAAGTCAGGAAACATGCCGGCCGCATTAGCGCTGTTGTTTTAAAGTCACAACCGAGGCAGCTGCTGATGTTGAGAGGCCATGTGTCTTCTTGTTGGTACCGGGTTGGGCAGCTATTCTGCTATCCCATAGAAACGAGGGGAGGCGTGTGGTCAATACAAAAGACCCTTGAAGGAGTAAAGGCAATACCTTTGTAGACCGCTACCCAAAATATTGTTAGAAAATCGGAGAGCTTTCCTGCATCAGGACCGCTTCGTGAGGCATGTACAAGGGTGAAGAACTTAAAGTCCAGACCAAGAGCTGTGGTTGTAGAAGTGTGAAACGGGTGCACCGAGACCCGCTAGTGGCAGTTTCCTAAAAGCAGAATATTTGCAGTGTCTAGTGATGCTGTCAGATGTCCTAGCCTGGATAAATTAGTTTGCCAATGTAGGTAGGAAGTGGGAGATAAAAGCCATCGTCTCTGTTCAAACCACGGATGGTAGATCTGAATTTAGGGTTCCATGCTGGAGATTCGCCTTTGGCCGTCTTTGGTTTGAAAATGGCTACCTTGAGGACTGCACCAGGAACTCATAGCCACCCAAGGAACGGGTTTCCACTCAGCCAGACCTCTTGATCCAGGCAGCCCCATATTGTCAACACTGACTGGCAGCAGGCGGGATTCTTTCCAAACCTGAACTGGGGAGGCTGCAGGGGAACTGAACCCCAAAACTCCAAAGACACGGCCATCCAAGCTGCCATGCCTGGATACTCAACATGTAAACAGAGCCGGTCACTTCCTCTTCATGAACTTGTTTTGTGCCATCTGCTTTTATGGTCATTTGCAATTGCTTTGGGTGCTTTTATTTTTATTTATCCTCTGTTTTCTATTTGGCGTAACCCCCCAGAGTAGTGCCTGGGCACTAATGGGAGCGGGATATAAACTGATGAAATAAATAAACAAACAGGATCAGCGATCCAACACAGAAGCTGATTTGCAACCGGCAAAGCTGGGAAAGATATTAAAGGATAATCACAGCTCCTTGACTGCTTAAGTCAGCTCCCGTTCTAATTGCAAAGCTCCCGGTTTGGTGGATTTGGGTCCTCAGACGTACACCTACAAATTTTTATCTCTGAAGAGACCATGGGCCATGTTTATTTACTTATTTAAAACATTTATAGCCCTCCCTATATCACAGGGTGGGTTACAGAGTGGTATTCCTTCTGCTGGGCAGTGCAGGCCAGCTTGCTCTGCCCAAAGCTTCTCCTTCTGTTCCCCTTGCAGGTTGTTCTGATGAGTTCCTCATATAGCTACGAGACTCAGCCCAACGTGCCCGTGGAAGCGTCTCCAAAGACAGGAAGAATGGAGATGTGTCCACAAGGTAAGGGGGTCAGCATTCTCCCTGCAGGGGCCGAACCTGCTTGGTTGGACTTTGTTGTCCTCGCTCTAATAATGAGGAGGGTTTGATCTCAGAGCCTGCATTCATATACAGATGTTGGGTTTCTCCACTGCTTCGACACTGACCGATTTTTAGACCTGTTTATTGATTTTTCTGCCCAATCTCAAAACCAAAGTCCCAACAGCTCTGATCTCAAAATTTAGCCGTCTTTGACTTTTTAGTTAGATGTTTTGCTTAGATTTTTCTCTTGATCACTTACGTTTTAGCTGGCTTCCAATGTGAAATGTTTTAAGTTTATGAGAAGACTCCCTAGCCTGCAGAAGCCTCTCTCTATTCATCCCTCATTTCTTCTGGAAGAGCTTCATAACCTTTTACCTCTGCAAGTATGAACGACCCATGGCATAAACTATCAGTGATCAAGTATATTGAGACCATCTGATATAGGTGTTCGCTGATGGTTTGGGCCATCAATATTTTACTGGTGTTTCAAACAGGCTTAAAGGCCAGTTTATATCTGATTCCTATCAAAAATTATATTGGTTCTCAAACTGACCCCTGCTGTTTTTAGCTGCTGCCAAATGGGAACCAATGCATTTAAAACAATGGTTTTACCAGGTCCACCCCCTTCCAGTGAGTTTCCGTGGCCAAGCTGGGATTGGAACCCATATTGAACCCTGACTCCTAATCCATCACTCTCTCCACTGTGCCATACCGGGTGTCATCCTAAACCAGAGCGGGCCCTGGGTCTAAAACTCATGAGTTCCTGAGCCCAGCCTTGGGCTTTGGACCAAACTCCCTCCAAATCTCTTACACCAGCGCCGACACCCGCATCCGACCCAGTACGAACCTCAAGGGGGTTGGAGAACTCCAGTCTTTGAAACAACCTCAGGTGCCTCTAAGGCCTCCCGCTCT
Source organism: Intellagama lesueurii (assembly GCA_037013535.1). NCBI lineage: Eukaryota > Metazoa > Chordata > Lepidosauria > Squamata > Agamidae > Intellagama > Intellagama lesueurii. Next base: position 3,617,038 of record JBAJHW010000016.1, on the reverse strand, counting down.
CCTGGGTGGGGCAGAGCCTCGGAGGGGAACTCTGGGCCCAGTGGGGGCAGGAAGGTGGCATCAGTGGCATAGACTGGACAGGGTGGAGCTGTCCCGGGTGCTGAAATGCCCCCCCCCCCCCCGAGCAGCAGGTTTTGACATCCTGTCGGAAATGTGTGTATTCTTGGTGTTTTTAAATGATAGAAACTGTTTGAAAATGGCTGCAGAAGTGTGGACGAGGTGTTTCATTGCCATCTGTTCATCTTTCAAATATTGGTTTAATACTTTTCATTGCAGCTATTCTTATATATAACTTTGTAATCCATCCTGGGTGGGATAGGGAGGTGGAATCTATCTATCTATCTATCTATCTATCTATCTATCTATCTATCTATCTATCTATCTATCTATCTATCTATCCATCCATCCATCCATCCATCCATCCATCCATCCATCCATCCATCCATCCATCCATCCATCCATCCATCCATCCATCTAATCACTACAGTGTACAACTGCTGGACAGCTCAGGGGTTCAGGTCTCTGGCCGCGGAGCCAGAGTTTGGGAGTTCGACCCCCCCCCCCCCGTGCCTCCTTGAGAGGGGCTGGACTGGATGATCCAGGGGGTCCCTTCCAGCTGTGCATTATGATGATTAGGGGGAGGATTTCTACGACATTTTTTTCCTGCAGCCTGTGTTTGAACTTATAAATGGGTTTGGACCCATTTGGGTGAAAAAGGCCAGTTTTACTCATAAACATGTTTAAACTTGCTTGTGGGTTTAAGTATAGGTGGCAGAGAAAATGTCATAGAAATCCCCCTAATGATGATTACACACACACAGAGAGAGAGATACCCATTGTGGTGGAGTGATGGACTAGGACTCAGGAGGCCTGTGTTCGAATCCCTGCTTTGCAAGCTCACTGGGGATGATGGGACTGGTGAAGTCACTCCTTAAAGTTGAGTTCTCTCATCTTGAGAGCCCTCTCAGAGTCACTATAAATCGGCACCATCTTGCAGGCAGATAACAAATCTACCGTTTATATCAAAACATATGTTTCTGTTTGCATTTCAGGGATGTTTTTGTCACCAAGGATGTGCCGGTCCCTCAGTAGCGGATGCACATGCGTGGCGTGTCCAAGCGGCTACTACCAGAACTCCCCCAATTTAGAAGTCAGCTGCCAGCGCTGCTCATATTGCCTCTGTGAGGATCTGGTCAGCTGGGAGGACTTGGAGGTGGGGCTGGCAGGAGGGCTGGGGGAGGAATGGATGAAGCCTGCAGAATGCTGGTTGCCACTGGGTGGGATGGGGGAGTCCCAGGGCCCCCAAAGCACTCCTTGACGATTTTGCCTGCCTCCCTCCCTCTCTATTTCTCTTCCATTCTTGCTCCCACCTTGCCGTTTCTGGAGGAGCAATTTTCCTTTGAAGCCATTTTCGGACCCTCTGCACCCTTTAAATGTTTTTTTTAACAAATCGAGCAAATCAGCAGTATAACTCCGACCACTTCCTTTTTATTATTATTATTTTTTTAATAAACTGTCTTCTTATCCCATTCTTCCTCCAACGAGCTCAGGGCTCTTCCATGTCTTTGATTCTGTCACTTTCCACGTCTTTCACACAGCAACCCTGTGAGGTTGAACAGGCCAACAGAGAAAGAGAGGAGAGAGAGAGAGATACTGGGCAAAGCTAAGTTTCATGACTCAGTAAGGGTTGGAGCCCAGGTCTCCTGAGTTCGAATCCAACCTTAGAACCAAGATGCCACGCTTGTTCTTTGTATAGATTGGGGGGGGGGGAGCTCAGCCCCTAGATTTCCACTTTGACCATTTAGAGAGGTTCTGAACCCCATTTCAAAGGAAGCAGAAGGAGAGGAAGCATCCAGGCATGCAGGCTGCTTCTTCTTCTGCCTCTTCATCCACAGCCAGAGAAACAGAGGGCTGGCTGTAGAGTAAATGCAAGCCATCTTATTCTTCCAGCTTATCTTGGCCAAACGGTAGTCAGGACCTGCACGGCCACCCAGGACACGGAGTGTGGCTGCAAACGCGGCTACTACAAGGCGGCTCACCCGTTTCATGACTCAAATGACCTAAACTGCAAAAAATGCACAAACTGCTCAACTATGCACCAAGAAACACCGCGGGACTGTAAGTACTCTTCCCTATTTTCCTCTTAGCTCCTTGATCAGTATTTCTGAAAGCCTCAAAGGATTCTCCTGTTGCTTCTCTGCATGGGCTACAGTGCTGTGGGCCAGTTTCATTCCTTACTTGTTGACGGGTCTTTCTAAAGCCCCCCCTGACCGAGCATCAGTTGCAATTGGAGCATCCAAAGTCAAAGCAGACTCACCTGTAATCTTGCTCCGAGGCTTAACAGGGGCAGCTGGCTAGGCAGAATGGCACTGCTGTATCTTCTCTTGGGAACTCTCTCTCTCTGTGTGCAGCTTCACACAGGAAAGCACATTTAGTCCCTGTCTGTTAATAGCAGTTGAAATTAAAAAAAAATAAGAGGCTGGAATCTGAGAACACTGGAAAAGGTTTCCCTTCTTCTCTTCACAAGAGCTGGTGAATTAGGAGCAGTCTACCTGAGCTTTGAAAGAAAGACTGGAAACTTGGCAGAAAGTTTGCAAGTTATTCTTATATTCTCTGCTTGCTGGTCCTCGGAAGAAGCCCAGGAGGAGGGGGAAAAAAGGAAAGTAGCCCCATCAAGAAAGGGAGGGTTAGATGTCATGTGCATTGGCTTTGAAAAACTAAGGCACTTCTTCTCCCTGGTTGCAGGTTCAGAAGCAGCTGATGCAGAATGTGGCGGCTGTCTGCCCACCTTCTGCGACTTTGGAGGCCACTGCCAGCCGTGTCCACGGTGAGACCTTCCGTGTCCTTCTGGATCCCCTTTCTCCGTGTGGAACATAAAGCGGAGAGAAGCAGCTGCCTCAGGTGGCAGACTTTGTGAAGTGGCGGACAGGTGTGGAAGGGCCTCCCTGCCTGCCCGCCCCCCATAGTCACCCTCCTGCCTTCAGGTGATGTGGGAGAACAGACGGAAAACCTGTTTTTCAAGGCCCACCTCCCACAGTTCTGTGGCTCCAACTACTAGCATGGGGGATTCTGGGAATTGTAGTTTAAGAAAAAAAAACCTGACCCTCTCTGGGTGGAAGAATTTGTCTTATCAAGAGAGCTCCAGGTAGCTTCTTCCCACGGAATATTAGGGGAGGAGCCATTTCCACCCTGGGTCTCAGGCAGCAAAATGTCTTGGGTCAGCACTGCCTGTTTGACCAGTACCGAGGCAGGGCAAAGGGTGCAAGCTGATGGGGTATCCATATGTATCATCTGAACTTCCTGGCAACCCCCTGCTCTCAGTTTTACTTTCTGAGGTCCCCTGTTAAAATTTGGTGCTTGGGATCGGTCATGCTTCTAATGCCTGCCACTGACTGTAAAATATAAAATATTCAACCGGGAAATCAGAGTTGGGAAAGTAACTTTAAAGTTAGTCACTAACAGAAGCCAAAATCCTCTTGGCCGGCCTTCCTTCCTTCCTTCCTTCCTTCCTTCCTTCCTTCCTTCCTTCCTTCCTTCCTTCCTTCCTTCCTTCCTTCCTTCCTTCCTTCCTTCTCATAGAGTAAATGGCCGGTCATGGAAGCCAAGTAAACTTGTTCCATTTGAGAAAAGTTATTATTTACTTCCTGCCTGCCAAGCTTGCTCCATGTCTGTATGGGGCAAGCTGGGCATTTTTGAAAATGAAACCTAGGAGATCCAGGATTTCAACATCCCGCCCAGTAATCTGTTTTGTTTTCCCCCCCTCCCGCTTTTCCTTAGGACTACACCCCAACAAGAACAACTGATAAACCCCACCTTCCCATCAAATAAGTAAGTTGCTTCAGGCTCAACCCATTGACTGTAATCTGATCATTCTCTCCTTTCTCTCTTTCCCTTTGCTCCTCCTCTCTCTCTTTCTAACCTGTCTGTGCTGGAGATTGTGTGGGTGAATATTCTGGGATGGACAGTGCTCTAATCAGAAGTGAGACCTGCCTCTTTCTTTTGGGGGTGTGTGTGATAAATACACACACACACCCCGGCACACTGAACCGATGGGTTCATGACACCACTCTGGAAATGCAGGCGAAGTTTCTTTACAGCCCTCAAGAAATAACTCTTTGACAGAAGCCAAGGGGACGGTGATAACAGGAGAGAGAGAGGCTCCTGATAAGGAAGAAGGAGAATATCTCCAAGTTATATGAGGCCCGGACGGTCAAAGCTTTTCCCAAAGATGTCACGGGTTGTCATTCAGTGGTGATGCTCCGAGACTTTTCTACAGCACTTCCACCCCTCTTCCTAGCCTATAAGGTTCTTCGGGTCTTGAACATTTCCCCCTTTTCGAGACGCAAGGACAACGGGGGCTGTTCCAGCATCTGTTAAACTCAACTTTCTGTTCCTTTTTGCCTCTTAGCGTGACGCCCAGCGTTGAAACCTGTGGCACGGCCTGCCAGTCCAGCACGTGGTGGCTTTCGGGAAGTAAGTAAAGGCCGTCAACTCAGTTTAGCTCATGGGACAACTCGGAGTCGAAGGCAACCAGGTGCTGAGGGGATGCCGAAGGCGTCCGCCGGAGAGGCCTGGCTTCCAGCTTCCGGCCTGTTGCTCGGAGAGTTTTCGTCCTGGGGCATCCAGGAGCGCATCGGGAGGCAAGCTGTGGGATCCTCTGCTCGGCATAAAATGAGCCATGTACCTCTGGAGTCTAGGAATTCACATATTCAATGAACCACTGTAGATCCTGGTTCACGCTGAAGGTCTTAAAAGTGATGTCCAGGGCAGGGAAAACATATAAACTCTAGTTCCCCCCCCCCACACACACACACCTTATATCCCTTTGGAATTAAAACCTAGGCTCAGACGATGATACAGCTAGCATGTTATTAGATCTTGACAGCATGTTTTCCCTCCAGAGACGTATGTCCCTCAGAGCTCTGTGCCCGAGCGGTCCACTTGCAAAGGAAGCCTGTGCTCACTAGTCACTCAACAAAAGTGAGCTAAGAGGAAGATGCACTTCTGTTAGGATCCGCAGGTGCCGTTAAGATGTTGAGGGGGCTCAGTTTCTGTCTGTATCAACTAGTTTGAACCTTAGAGGCCGAAACACCTGGAAGACCCCCGGTTGCCAACTTCCTTGACATGCTCAAGAGGAACGTTGCCGTTGTGGGGATCGCTTCGCTGAGTGGCTTTCTCTTCTGTGCGTCAGTTATAGGATCCTGCGCCTTCCTCCTCCTGCTAGTTGGCAGCCTCGTTGTCTACTGCAAGCGGAGCCGATCTGGGGGGCTCCGGCCCCCTCCGAGTGCTGAATCCTCGCTCAACGTCTACGCAGGAAAGCCCTCTTCCGGTGAATCTCTTTTGGAATGGTAAACATAGGGTGGAAAACCACCCCCAGGTGGGCTCCTCCATCTGGAGGGCTACAACTCCCGTCGTTCCTCACCACTGGCTGTGCAGGCTGGGGCGGATGGGAGTTGTGGTCCTCCCACGGGCAGAAGGGGATGTCTTGACCGCCCCTGAGTTAAGGCGGGCAAGTTACGTTCTTTCCCATTCCTGACCTCGCGCTTAGTCCACGGAAGGCCAGGAAGGAGTTTGAAACGTTCACCTGCCTGGATTACAGATCCCAGCGTCCTCGGCCAGTCAGGCTGACTGGGGATTCTGGGCTTTGTAGTCCAAAAAGGTCTAAACTATTTTGGAGAAGTAGAGTGAAGCTGACTCCCCCCCCCCCAACTCCTTCTTCTCCCAGGCACCCCTTGCCCCGAGATTGGTTTGCTGACGGACGGAGTCCCCCTCTCCTCTCCTGTCCTCCAGCAGGGTCGGAAGCTGTACACCATCATCGACGCCGTCCCCGTCCGCCGCTGGAAAGAGTTTGTGCGCGGCCTGGGCCTCCGGGATGGGGAGATTGAACTGGTGGAGCTGGAGCACTCCCAGTTCCGGGAGCAGCAGTACGAAATGTTGAAACGCTGGCGCCAACGGAGAGGCGCTTCCCTAGAAGCCGTCTTCACCACGCTGGAGGAGATGCAACTGGGGGGCTGTGCTCAGGAACTGAGGGAACAGCTGGAGCCCAAGCACCTCCTCCACCCTTTTCTCTGAGGCACCGCAGGCTGGGTTTGGCCGATTCCTGTATTGGTGGCGGGTTGGACTAGATGACCTTTGAGTACCTTCCAAGCCTACGGTTCTCGAATTCTATGCAAGGATGGGGAGACTCCACACCCTTTTTCTGCCTCTTTCTTGGGTGTTCCTACACAGGAGAGGGCCAACCGACCCGTCTTCGAGCCGACAGCCTCTGAGGCGCCGTTGATTCCTTGGGCATCTTTCTTCGGGTTCTGGGCCCCGATCCTACCACAGACCCATTTCCACCATCCACAGAAGCCCCTCCAGCCTTCCTTCCCACCTTCTGAAGCTGTCTTTGGGAGACTGAAAAGACCCAGGCCCCAATTCTCAGGATTTGGCCCTAAAACTATAAGGAACCAGATCCTGCTACCCCTGGGTCTTTCCACTGTCTTTTTAACAAAAAGCAATTGGTTGATCTGATGGATCGGTTTTTAGGGCTAAGCCCGGGTGGTGGTGGTGTCTGCATTGGAAACTCAGTTCTCTGTGAGGTGGATGTTTAACTTTTCCTAATGGAAAGGGATTTAGGCTGGGGAGACGGGTTTGAGGTGACTTTCGTGGTTTTATGGGAACCCAAGACCCTGGAAGCAGACCCCGTTGGGAGCAGGATCGGGTGGAAATTGGCAACCTGGGGGCTGCCCCTCTTCCCCTTCCCGCAAGCCATGAGAGACGCCGGGGGGGGGGGGGCAATACTTGATTTACTGCAGGGATCAAGAATTCTAGCGTTAGGGCCAGTCCTACCTTGAGACAGATTGAAGTACTTGCCTCAGGCAGGAAATGCTGGGAGAAAACAGCGAGGTGCTAAGGAAGGGATCTGCCAGCCCTGAGGTGTGATGGAGGTTGATCTCTGGTTACCAGGGTTCAAGAGAGACCCCCACCGCCTGGCAAGCTTCGGGCACAGAACGATGCCACACCTCGTTCTTTGGCATCAGGCCACCAAGTCTTTTGGGTGGGGCCCGCTTCTCCCCTCAGCGCCCTCTCTCCTGCCAACGTTTTCGCAAGAGGCCACCTCTTGAAAGCCTCCCTTGGCGGGACGGTGGTGAGAGGCCCCCGGGATGTATTTCGGACCCAAGTCTCAATGGATGATCGAAGTGCCAACCTCTTGCGCCTCGTGGGGTTTGCTACTTTTAAAAAAACACTGCTTTGCACACGGGCATCTAGGAGAGAAATCTTTAACGATGCCTTTTGCACACTAGATCTTTGATGGAGACAGGAGGAGGCCATTCTGCTTCCACCACTGGAGAGCCAGACCTCTCTTTTTCCAACTGGAGGTTTTATTTTGCCATTCTGCCGTCGTAATAGCTCGCTGCAGGTGTTCTGGGAATACCTGCCCCCTTTTTCTTTGCTGCGCCACACAGCAATGCCCAAGGCATTGAAATTCTGCAGGTCCTGTATTTCCCCAACTGTGAATGCACCAGGCAGTTTCTGCCTACGAACTGGGAGAATACAACAACGATCTACCTTACAAAGACTGCTTTCGGGTGAGGTGCTCAACAAACGCGCCACACGGCTTTGCCCGGCTACAAGGATGGAAGGACAGGCAGACTGCTCGCCCCCCCCCCCCCCCGTCTTCCATGACCTTTCTACCTCCCAGGCCTTCTGCAGATCTCTTCTCAGCCAAGCTGGACTGCTGCTTTTCTTCACAGCTTTAGGTGCTTTTGGCGCTCCGTGACGGAGCCTTCCGCCACAGCAGTTTGGGATTCGTGAACATTCCGTGACTTCCAGCGAGCTCCTCTCCTGGCTGACTAAAGGAGTGGCAAATCTGTTTATTTATATAATTTATAGAGAGACTCATTTGGGGTTGCTTTTCATGCACTCGGCGGGCGAGGCCTCGATCCAGGCTCAAATGCTGGGTAGGGTTCTTCTGAGTATTCCTGTGCACAAGTTCGATATCCCTTGCACTTGAGTAGGGAGTACAGTCACCTTACCTTGGCTGATGGGGGAGAAGGGGGTCTATAGCGCAATGGTGAAGCCCATGCATGGCTTCTCAACCCACCGAGCTGGATGGGGTGATCTCAACGGTTACAAACCATTGAGTGTAAGCCAACAGGATGGATCTAACTGGCTGAAGGGGCTGATACCACGGAAGGTCATTTTCTATGTTCCCTATGCAGAACAAGAAGTAAATATTAATTTTACTAGAGCACTTGATGGTTTTGTCTGGCTGGCTGTTTATGTCACACACACACACACACACACACACACACACAGACGTCAAGCAAGAAATGAGGTTTCGACTAAAGAGGAGGTGGAACTACTGCTCAACAGTGGAACAAACAGTCTTGGAAAGCAGAAGAATCTCCCCTATTTTAAGAGGAGGTTGGGTGTCCCTTGGTCGAGAGTGGACTAGATGACCCTCGGGGGGTCCCTTTTGAGACTGTAATTCTATGCTTAGCCCCTAGGCAACTTGTAGCTGTCCAGATGTTGGTGGGATGCTGTGCTGATGGGAGTTGTGGTTCAGCAATGTTTGAAGGACCATCAGTGGTCTGCCGGGCTACCTCTTGTTCTCCCTTCCAGGCAAAGACTGGCCTGGGGAGGGGGCACCATTCCATCCTTGCATCTCTGTGGACCATCAAGTGTAGGAAACCTTCTCCTCTCCACAAGACTCCCCCCCCCCTTCTGCTTGTAAACCTAATCAGGCCAAAGCGGACACCTTAAAGATGAGCCAGTTTTATTGGGCATACATATGGGTGGGCTGATGCCTGCTATTTCAGAAGATGAGCTCTACAAAAACTTAACTAAATGAAATACAGTAGGACTCCCATATCCACGAGGGATTGGTTTCAAGCCCCCCATGGATAATATCGCGGATAATAGTGAACACTATACAAAAGTATGGTAAAAGAAAAAGATCCAGAAATTTTTCCCCACACTGTATTACCAAAACAGGCCACTAGAGGGAGCCAGAGACCACGCTATGTGTTGTTCGACAACAAGAATACATCACATGGTCTCTGGCTCCCTCTCATGGCCAGTTCTGGTAAATACACCATGAAAATACATGTATTTCTAGTTTTTATTTTATTTTATTTTAATATTTGTAATATTTTCATACTGTGAATAAATGAAACAGCAGATACCAATCCTGCAAATACAGGGGTCCTGCTGTGCAGTTAATAGGACACCAGAATCAATGGCAAAGATCCAAGTGAGTTTTTAATGCCCGTGTTAATAGATGTTACACATTAAGAAGTTGGCTGTGTGATTTCATGAGCTCATGCCTTTGCTAACGTCACCCCAAGATTTATGCCAGTTGTGTTGTTCAGGCATGCATAGCAAACAGGGCTTCCCCCCGGTTCTATTTGCTGCAACATAGATAACATGGCTTACACCACGTCCCCCACCCCCACCCCCACTTATTCCGGCCACCAAGCTATCGCCTCACATCAGGAAATGAAAACCCAGTCTGTCTTCCTTAGTATGGCTTCTGCACAATCCAGACCCCTTTCTGCCAGTTTACCAGGAGCAGCTGGTATAGAAAGCCATGGCACGCAGGCTGGTGCAGGGCCTCCCAGCCTTTCGGACGTTTTGGCTCTTGCAGTGGTGCAAGGAAAGGGGGTCAGGCCAGCTGTTTTGAGGACCCAGCCCCCTCCAAGTAGCCATCAACTTGTTTTCCCCTCAAAACATCTCTAATCCCGGCCACAGAACGGGTGGAAAGATGGAAGCCTCGGCAGAGCCCGGTTGGGAAGATTTTGAACATAAAGAAATAAACTTAGCACAAGGGTTCCCACATACCATCCCAAGCCTTCACCTGCCTCGTTTGGTCCTGATCCTGGGCCCGTGATGGGGCTTAGATCCCCAGGCCTAGGAACCCCTGTGAGCCCAACAACCACATTCAGCTACAGAGCTGTTTTGGGGTCCCGCATTCATTTCAAGTGGCAGGGGGTGCCACAGGCAAAAGGGGGTAGGACTCAGAATAAACAACATTATTTGGGTTTAAACCTCTTACTGCTAGAAAGCATGGGGTTTTGACCTCCTGGAATGGGAAGAATAATAATCTATAGACAGGGAGCCCTTGCCCACCAGCAAGCACCACCTAAAAATATTCTGGCCATCACATCTATAGAGAGAACAGACGGAACCATGCTGCATGGATGCTACTCAGAGGATCCTGTTTGAACAGAGAGAAGACCCTAGAAAAGGGGAACCAGTGACCATCCTGGAGAGCGTGCCATTTTTTTCAGGTTTTTATTGTTATTTTTTTTTAATAGCTGATACGATAAACATTCTAGTTCAGAAACAACCTTGACCCCTCCCTGCTCGAGGTGCCAAGGGCAAACAGGACAAAAATCAAATAGAAAAAAAAAACGTCTGAAAGAGCCGAGAGCGAATCACGCTGCCCTAACGAGAAAAGACACGTCAGTCCGTATGGCCGCTGAAGGAACCTCTCACCTCTACCCAGCCAAATTCTCGTGCCTTCTTCTGCAAAAACCCTGCCTTCTTTCTTTAAAAATGCCTCTCTGTGTGTGTGTGTTTGTTTAAATTTTGCAAAATAATAATAATAAAAAAATGTACATCTGCAAAGCAGGGTCATCTACTGTTCATTCTACAAAGATTTTATCAGGAGAGGGGGCCGGACGATTTTAAGGATCTAGTTTACGCATTTACGTGGCCTTTGCCGATCCTGCGCCTAAGATCTGAGACATTAAAAGCCTTGGGACGCTCGGTCTACGATTACTCAAGAGTTGGAGTTGGTAGGAAACGGATGATTCTGGATCAAGAAGGTGCAGAGACAGCTGAGAAGACATGGGGGTTTTCCATGGAGGGAGAGAGGGCATGGCTGATGAAACCAAGAGTTTCCAGAGTTTCCGTGGGTTTTGGACCAAACAAAACCTGACCCTTTGCAAAAACCATTTCCTTGCTCCTGAAGTTAGCCCGGAGGGAGGTGTCACGTTGCACTTCCTCATAAAGGCTCCCAGGAAAAGGGTAGAAATCTTGCACCCCATTTCAGTAGCAAGGAAAGCACGATTCCTTGGCTTCTAGGCTTCGTGCAAACAGAAGGGAGTTGCAGGGTCTCTCGTTCTGCAAAAAAAATTGTCCTGCAAGAATTATACGTCTTCTTTCGCTCTGCAAGGAACAGCGAGAGGGCCAGGAACCAGACAGGGTGCCGATCCTCCACGCCTCTTTTAAGCAGACTGTCTGCACCACCCTCCGTGCAAATCTTCATAGTCACAAGGAATGGATGTTTGATTTAAAAAAAAATAGTGGTGATTCTCCAAAGGCTGAACCCTAATCCTCTGCTTCTGTGGAAGAAGTCTGGTTCTGCTTAAGTTCTGGGAAACAGGCAAGCTGCACAAGCAGCAAAGGTCAAACAGGGACACATTGTTCTGGACACGGCATGGTTGATAACCATACCAACCAGGGAAATGCTAGTTGCTAAGGTTGCCAAGTAGCTTTCTCTTTCAGCTCAGCCTCTCCGGGGAAGACCGGCTGACTCATCTGAGCAGAGGTCAACCTTCTTTGTCACAATGTGGTCGAACACTTTCATATAATGCCGACACTGTCTTTCATCAAGACACCCACCTCCCCTCTTGCCCCAATACTCTAAAGAAGGTCACACATGTGCCATGAACCTCAGCTGGAAAACACACAAACATCTGCACAACGACATTGAGGGCTGGTGATGTCCCGAGTACTAGCCAGTCAGTGCCTACCAAAGCCCGTTACTGGGCAGAATTAACATTAGGATCTCCTTTTCGTTTTCGGGGACTGCTCTAGAAGAAGAAGATGACATTGCCTGTTGTTGTGTTTTTGTCTGTTTGGTCTGCGAAGGTGCTTCCAAACCACGTCCGCCTCACCTGACGTGTTACATTTGTCTTCGCCTCTAGCGAGCGGAACCCAGACATGGGGAGGATGAATAGGAAAATGAGCGCAGAAGGGGGTGAGGATAGGGGTGTGTGGTTTTGCTGGAAGAGGAGCCAAGCCCAGACACCGGAAGCAGCCCACCGCCTCTTGACAGGTGGTGGGGTCTAAAGGAAGGACGTTTTTCAAAGCACAGCCGAGTCAGGCCAGCCGGGGCCATCTGGGTTCTAGTGCTTGGCGATGTCTCCTTTCTTGAGGATGATCTGCCTTTGCCAGGGCGCCAGCTTAGTCTCATCGTAACCAAGAGTCCTTAGCTTTTCCGACTGCTCTTTCTCCTTCTCCTCCTCTTCTCGCCTCAGTTTCTCCTGCTCTTTTCTGCCCAATAAAAAACAAAACCCAAGAAGCAGCATTGGTCACCACCATTCAGAGAATGAGAACGGCAGCATAAGACAGGAGACACACAGCCTGTGCAACCGTTTCCAAAGACCTACCTCTGTTAGCCCATCCATTTTCCATCCTCCTCACCCCCAAACCCTTCAATCTCATCAACAAGCTGTTAAACGTTCAGGAAACATTCACCGGACCAGCCACTGTGTAGGTACCAGTGGCGACAATCAGCTGTAAATACAACCCATTGCCATCTTAAGGGGTGCCAGGCTTTCAGGGGGCAGAAGAAGCAAAACTGGAGATAGTTGGGGTGGTGGTGGAATATACTGCCTAATTCTAAATTCCAATTATTGGGAGAGAGGATTTTATAAAATAATACTCTAACCTCTTTGCTGTTTCTACCATTTTTTAAAAAAACATAACTTTGTCTCTTTGGCTTTAACTAGTACTGGTCCAAGAAATTTGTTGGGATTACATGCCACCAAGTCGCCTTCGACTGATGGCGACCCTATGAATCAGAGATCTCCAGAATGCCCTCAACAACTCTGCTCAGCTCTTGTAGACTCAAGCCTGTGGATTTCTTTAGGGAGTTAGTCCATCTCCTATTGGGTCTTCCTCTTTTCCTGCTACTTTCAACTTTTCCCAGCATGATCCTCTTTTTTAGAGAATCCTGCCTTTTCATGATGTGCCCAAAGTAGGACAGCGAGAAAAACAAATCTTATAATGGCTCCAGAAGAAGAGGAAGGCCATTCTAATGAGTTTTTCTTTGGCTTGGGTTTTTATCCACTCCAGGGAGGAGAGTCCTTCCTTCTTCCCACCCACTTACCTGGCTTCCTGCTGCTTGCCAGGGGAAGGGAGAACAGAAGGGGAGAGAGGCCTCCTTGGCCACTAGACCCACTGCGATGGCTGTCAACCGGTCTGCAGGGAGGCTTGGAAATGCCGTTTGCTCAGACCTACTGCTGTAGGCCCAGAGCAACCACACTCCCCAGGGCTGGCAGCTCATAGCCACGCCTAATAATAAAGCTGGGCTAATGAGCTTTAATTCTTTAGACCCTTGTAGGGAAGATGCTTTCACAAAGGACAGAAGGAGCAACCTTCTGACTTAGCCTCACGCGTTCCTTGAGAAGTCCTGGCGTAGCTGCCGTAGCATCCCCCGTGTTTCTGACCAACGCTTGACCGAGTCGGTTGTCAGACCTGCCTTGCCCATCGTTGGGCCCTCCCGGAGCCCTCGACTACCGGTTCCACCATCCCCATCAAGCAAGGCTGCGTCGGAAGGCCATGGAAGTCAAGACTCACCGTTTTTGCTCTCTGTGGAAGAGAAGAAAGGGGTGGGGGCGGCGATCAACCAGTCAAGAGACTACATTTTCAAGCTGATTCATGCTTCCAAAAAATAATCTACGCTACATAATTTATAGTAAATCCAATCAAAACTAAATGCGTACTTCAAACACTCAAGATGGAAAATGCCCCTGCTGGGCCAGTCCAGCGAGCTCCCAAAAAGGAAAGGCATAGCATGGGGCCAGCAAGGGACTAGATTGAGACAAGGTGAGTCCCCCTAGCTTGGAGGGTCCCAGTTATCTTCTATATTTCCATAGAGGGAGGGAGGGAGGAGCTCATGATGGATAGGAGGGAGGGAGGGAGGGAGGGAGGGAGGGAGGGAGGGAGGGAGGAAGGAAGGAAGGAAGGAAGGAAGGAAGGAAGGAAGGAAGGAAGGAAGGAAGGAAGGAAGGAAGGAGCTCATGATGGATAGGACGAAGGAAGGAAGGAAGGAGCTCATGATGGATAGGACGAAGGAAGGAAGGAAGGAAGGAAGGAGCTCATGATGGATAGGAGGGAGGGAGGGAGGGAGGGAGGGAGGGAGGGAGGGAGGAAGGAAGGAAGGAAGGAAGGAAGGAAGGAAGGAAGGAAGGAAGGAAGGAAGGAAGGAAGGAAGGAAGGAAGGAAGGAAGGAAGGAAGGAAGGAAGGAAGGAAGGAAGGAAGGAAGGAAGGAAGGAAGGATCTCTTCCCCTTCAAAGCGGGCTCACCTTTCCTCCTCCATCTTCTTGCGAAGGATGTCTCTCCGCCAGGCGGGCATGGTAGCCAGGCGAGCCTCTTCCTCTCGTTCCTGCAAGACAAGACACACACAGCGCTCAGGGCTCCCTTCCCATGTCAGCCAGAAGGAGAGCCCGGAGGGGGAATTGGAGGGCGAAGCAAGTACCCAGACGGGGCCAACCATCCACAGGTTTCCAGTCTAATGGAGAAAGAGGGAAGGAGAAGAAGAGGTGGAAGGAGGGGAGGCAGGATCATGTCCAGATCATCCGAAGGGTAGGAGGTCCCAGGCAGCAAACAGACCCATGCAGAAATCTTGAAATGGGTGGCAGAGCACCTCCCAAGATTAATCCTCGTGGATTCTAACTTCTCTCTTGACTGGGGCACAGCTGAGTTTCTCTAAAGCAACCCTTTTCTTCCACTTTCCACCCTATGCCTTGAAGAGCTACTCAGTTCAGGACTTCTGCCTTTATCAGCACGCTCATGAAGCTCTTCTTTCTCCAGGGATACGGCTAAATCCCACGTCACTGTGGTGACGGATTTGAGGGTGCGGCTGCTCGGAGACTCGTCTTGCAGAAAGAAAAGGTGCCTGTTCTGCCGGAAGTCCAAAAAGGCCGAGCAGAGGTTGGTCCATTTGGAAGTGTAGAGGGTGGCCGTGGGCATTTTGGGGTAGGGGGAAGTCCCAGAACGAGCCAAGGGCTGGAAGAAAACAAAAAAAGCCACTGCCAACCAGCGAGGAGGCAAAACTGGATGTGCCCATCCAAGCCCTTTCTCGTTTAGAGGGAAAGGAGATGGACACGAACCCTTTGCACCAAGGGTTCAAGAGGATCCCCGAACATCTTCAAAGTGGCTTACGAGGCACACAAAATTCCAATGAAAAAGGTAAAGGAGAACCACAGCTAGCATCGTTGAGGAGATCATGACCCTACGGGGATTTGACAATGGGGTGTGTGAGTGTGAACTTACATGTGGGACGATCATGACGGTGAATATCAGGGAAAACTTCCTAACTGTTAGAGCAGTAGAACAACGGGACCCATGACCTCAGGAAGTGGTGGAGCGCTCCAACGCTGGAGGCCTTCAAGAGAATATTGGACCACCCTCGGTCAGTTCTGGTTCGATCGGGATTCCTGCCTTGAGCAGGGGGTTGGATCCGATGGCCTCGGAGGCCCCTTCCAACACCATGATGCCATGACGCCGGTACCCATGGGGGTTAAAGTTTGCAGAGGTGCAAAGAAACAGAGCTTTGTCCAGGAAACATGATGGTTTACTGTGTAAGGAAATTGTGGGAAAATAAAAGCCAGGAGACCCTGGCCCGAAGGAGGTGACTGTATATATTTTAAGAGTGGAAGGCAGCAATGGGAAAAGGTGTGTTCTGGAAAAGTCAAAGATGGGATTAACAATGCAGCAGGTCTTTGCAACCCCGTTTAGGCTTTTTGGAGTGAGGGTTAAGCCAACGTCTTAACAGAGAGGGTGGGTGTCAAGAAGGGGTTCGAAGACAGAAATGGCTATATCCATTAGATGTTCCTAAAGGGAGTTTTAGGCATAAGGAGTGGTAGCAGGACCATTAGGGAAAGATCTCAGTGATTAGTAGAATAGAAGGGATAAAAAGGGACTGAGGGCAGCCCCAGCGATTACAGGTCACGCATCCTTAGAAACAAAAGCATGTTAGTGGTGGAGAGACAGGACTCCGGCAGAGGGCTGCATTTGCAAAACGTGACTTCAAAGGCGTCTTACGCTTAAGTCCTAAGGACGCATCCCCAAGAAAACAAGGGTTAGGGTTTAGTTTAGAGTTTCTGTGACACTCACACACCAACAGCACTGAAGGTTTTTTGTGTTCTAATGACAGGTTGTCTATAACCTTCGTTTCTGCCTTGAAAAATGAGATGTTGAGGGGCGTACAGTTTTAGTGGTGGAATTTTGGACCACGGACAGGAAGCTGAGCCGAGGCAAAGGGAGGCCAGATAAGGGAGGTGGCGATGGAAGTTGCCCATGGGTGGCATCAGCCAGAAGGCTACAAAGGTGCATGCAGAGAGATGCTATTCACCCTGCTTATGCCCCCTCTCCTCGGGCATCGCAAAATTACTACGCAGGGAAGGATTGCCTGACGCGATCCCTCAGGCTCAGCGAATGACACAACTCGGCCAACCTGACCACCGGGCCCGGTGGCGTCCTCAGATGACCACCTCCTTCTTGCCAAAGACGTCCGGGCTGGCTCTGTGCCCAGAAAAACCAACCAGGGCAAGAAGCTTAGGTGGGAGAGTCCCCGAAGCACGCGGGGGCTTAGCGCTCAGCTTCCCCGGGGAACTTGGGCCTTGAATTCCCGAGAGGTTTAGCCTTGAGAGGATCAAGGGGGAGAAGGCGCTAAGGTCAAAGGAGGCCACGGGCGGGTTCCCGATGCCAAGGAACGAGCGGGGCTGTGTGTGAGCGCTGCAGGAGCCAGTGGGGCCGGCATGGCCCATGGTGGGCAGACACCGAGTCCCATCAACCATCTTCCCCAAGATGTTCCATATTCCGGGTGTAAACAGTCCTGGCCTTCAGGAACCAAGGAGCTGATTTGGCTTCTACGGCAAATGTTGCTTGCTGCAGTTTGAATCAGTCCCAGGAGGACTGGAGCCTCTCCTTTTAGCTTTCGGGGAAGGGAAATAAACCCAGCGGAAGAGGAGCTGGTTTGTGGGCAGCGATGCTTGTCTGCCCTGCTGCCTCTCCGGGTGGAGCCGGGAGAGAGAACCACGCCTGAAACCCTGGAGGGGGGCCACCGTTGCCAGCCAGGGATGACAAAACCAAGCAAGAGGTACCAGGGTACAAGGCCGTGCGGTTTGAGAAAGAAGAGTCGGGTTTGAATCCTGATCCAGCCCCAACGATTACCCGGAGACCCTGAGCTCCCCTCTCTTGTTCTCCTTGTGCTCCGAACCTATTTTGGAGGGCTAGTAAGAGACTCTAGGCCGGCATCGATCGCGCCAGCTTTGCACAGAAAAGGCTCTGCTTCTAGTTTCCCCAGTTGACACAATCTCAGGCTGCCGCTGGGCTTCAAAATGAAAGGCTTTGGACTACATCTCCCAGCATCCCCGCTGTCTGGGGATTCTGGGAGCGGCAATCCAAAAGGGGCGTCATTTTTCCAAAGCCTGATGGGAAAAGCTCCTCGGAAAACAGCTGCCCGTTCAGCAGTCAAAAAGAGGGCGGGGAAGGGACTTCACAAGAGAATTACAGATCCCAGACTCTTCCTCCATCCACCCGCTCTCCTGGCTGGGGGATTATGGGAGTTGTCGTCCAAAATATAATTTCCCCAGCCCCTGGGCTAGAGGCATGTGGCTGACGTGCAGAAGGCATCGGGCTGAATCCGCGGAACTGGGCATCAAAATAAACAGTACAAGCTTTGAGGCTTAGAACTGGGGGACCATTTAAGGTGGGGTGGAGTGACAGGGTTTGGGTAGAAGGAGGAGAGTGGGGATACAGGACTCATCATCCCTTTCAGGGCCCCCTTCACCCCCTTTACTCCCCCCCAAATGCTTCCATTCCAACTGGCCATATAATTTTGCAGACCGGAACCCAGACCATGGGGTTGTTTTTCCTCTTCCCTCCTCATCCTTCTTCTTTTGCTGTTACGTCTTTTCAGGCAGCAGGCCTGCAGGCGGGAACTGCCTTGCATTACTGATTGTATCTAATCCGCTTTGGAAGCCCTTGTAGATGACTAGAAGGGGTAAAATGCTTTAAATAAATAATCCCTTCGATTCCCCCCCCCCTTCCCGCCGGATATATCCAAAGAAGGCATTTGTTTACTCCTTCCCCCCAGGGTCATTTTCCCCCCTGTGTGCGCAAGATAGTTCTTCTCGGTTCTAATCGCTTTGCTGCGGATTCGAGGGAGGCCAACGCGAAGAAATTAAGACTGAACAGAAAGTCCCACGCCTTCAAAAAGAGTAACTGGGACAACCGTCTTGGAACTTTTAACTCCCCAGCGATTGGAGACGTTCCTGTTCCGGATCACAGGTCCATTCCACAGACACCTGATGCCAAATGCAACACGGGAATCTTCCAGATCTCACAGGTCTCTTTGGGCCTTTTCTTGCAACGGACCACTGGCTAACATGATGTTATCACTGGATAGCTCTGTGGTTTAGGTCTCTGGCTGCGGAGCCAGAGGTTGGGAGTTCAATTCCCCCACTGGGCCCTCCTTGACAGGGGCTGGAATGGATGATCCCATAGGGTCCCCTTCCAGCTCTGCCATTCTCTCCCATCTGAGCTGCCTGGACATGATAAGCCCCCTCAAGCTGGATCCATCCTGGCGGAGAACCAGAACGGTGCCCTTCTGTCTGGCTTTTCTTATGAAAAGTTTCAAAATGGGCTCTGGGAATTGGCCTCACCCCTTTTCAAAGAACGTCTTTTTAAATCTATTTTATGGTCTGCACTTTTAGAAGCCTAGGTGGGTGGTCAAATGGCAAGCCGTTGTGATAAATAAATATTAATTAAATGGAAGCAGAACTCGGCAAGGCAAGGATCAGCATGTAGGTCAATAAGCCCACATCTGGGGGGGAAGTAGCCAAAGTGTATTAGCCCAGCTGTTTTCCCAGGGTGCAGCTATGGGCAAAGAGAGGATGCTTTTGAAGTTGTCCTTCCTCGTCACCTGGAGGCAAACTGAGCCTCACCACAGGCGATCAGGGAAGTAGTTGTTTACAGGGCCAAACTGGGGAGAGAGAGGTCAGTAGGATGGGGTTGGGAGATGGAAGAGCAGGAGAAACCACACACACACACACACGACACCCCAGGCGAGCGGTTAGAAGAACATCCAAGCCATTTTGGAAAAAACAATGACTGAAGTTGGCAATGACCATGAGAAGCCGAGATACTCCTTCGTATCATTTTTGTGCTCTTTCCCCATGCCCCCCCGACACCGTTCCCTGACATTCTCTTTAACAACAGCATGGAAAGTTCCTTTTTAAAAAAAGTTCCCATGACTCATTTCAATGTTCATAAAGCAACCCACTGCCATTCCACCCTCTGATTCACCTTCTTTTTCTGGATGAAATGACATTTACTGAGGAGAGACCCAATAAGGCATAGAACTCGAAAAATTCTTCTCGCACTGCCTCAAAAATGTCTTACACTTCCTTTTAATAAAGGGGGGATTTTGAAAGCAACTGGAAGACTTTACATATCACACCAAGAAAAGAGAACCGTGTTCCTGCCCCCTGCCCTACATTTAGAAGGCAAATCGGTTACTTCCTCATTACACCAAAAAAGGAACTAGAAGTGGACAAAACGGGGGGGATCAAAGGCTCTCTGCACTGCCGGCATCCTTTTCTTGCTTTACTCTATTTTTTGGAAAGAAAAAGGGCAAACCAAAGCTCATGGATCCTCCAGAAAAAGGAAGTCACAGATCTCGCCCGAAGAAGCATGTTTAAAACCCCCAAATATCAATTTTTCAAAACTAGACATAGATTTCCTACCGTCTTTTGTTTTCTCCATTTTCTGGCATATTGAGGGCAACGTGTGGAGCCTTTCTGGGGTCCCCCCATCAGAATGCGGGTTCCCAAATCGGCCCAAAATGCCCACTCCTATGTTATAGGCGAACCCCTGATGTATAATTGGCAACGTCTGGTTGGCATCCAGCAAGTTGTGCCAACGAGACCAGACTT
Source organism: Intellagama lesueurii (assembly GCA_037013535.1). NCBI lineage: Eukaryota > Metazoa > Chordata > Lepidosauria > Squamata > Agamidae > Intellagama > Intellagama lesueurii. The sequence goes on along the minus strand of JBAJHW010000016.1, from coordinate 3,597,097 downwards.
ACAGAATGAGTGGAGAGCCAGGGTGGTGTGTGGTTGAAGAGGGTGACAGACGGCCAAGAAAACTCTCCAGGGAAATCCTTGAACATCTCATCAACCTTGAAAAACCGAGTAAGTAAGGTGGCTTTAAGTTGGAAGAGACTGGATGGGCTAGAACGGCAACAGATGTGTGATGACACAATTCCACAGAGCGGCTGATGCAATGGGTCTACTCTCTTTAGGACCAGATACTAGATTTAGGTCTGCCTTGAGCCACTGAAGCCAAAGAAGAGAACCTTTCTATCACATCTCCCCACCTCTTCTCCACCTGTCTTCCCACATCTCTGGCAAATCTTAGACGCTGCAAAGTGTCTCGTCTACTCAGAGAGATTCTGTACCCCGCGGATCACAAAACTTGGCCCTTCCTGGCCCCGACCCTTAGGGAGTGCGAAGTGCGGGGTGTACTGTGAAAAGCAGCAGCACCAGAGAAAGAAAGCATGATGTTATTTTCATCATGGTTATTCCAGAAGCTCCTTTGGTCTTTAAGAAAAGAAGGCCACGACAATGAACAAATTCCCGTTGGATGCCCTACAGGCCCAGTTCCAGTGGGAAAGAAGTCATTTGTGGATCGGATCCCACGTACGCACAAAAAAACAAAACAAAAAAAAGGTTCGGCACGAACACACCCAAGAACACACCCAATCTTTTAAACGCCACGAATGAAAACAGATACCTCCAGTTCCTTCCACACAGCAGGCAACTTTATTGCTGAAATTGTCACAAAGCAACACCTCTCCCACTAAAGGCACACACACCACAACCTCTCTCCCCCCCCACCGCCCACTCCTCAACCCCACCTTGTGAACAAAACCAGGGGTCCATCACACACTCCTACACTGGCTGGAACGAAGAAACCCCGAATCACAAAGGGAAACAGCACACAGGGTCGGACCCCCGCATCCCTGCTCGAAATCACAGGGTTGAAGCATGCGAATCTCCTCTCCAAGGCTGCCCTGGCAATTCTGGGGTGAAAGGGCAGCACCCCCCCCCAAATAAATAAATAAGTCTGAAAGCAACTTAATGAGAGGGGGACGTCCCGTGAGAAAATCCCAGTGTGTGGGAGTCAACGTCCATATTCAGGCGAGCCAGAGGAGCCTGGATAGCAACCAACAACTGTCCAATGTTGCCAGAGTACAACTCCCATCAGCCCCAGCCAGCAAAGTCAATAGTTAGGGATGATGGGGGTTGTGATCCAGCCTCTGGAGGAGCCCCTAGACCGAGGCCCACGTTCTCAGCTCACACACGGCTTGGTGGTCTTCGGCTTTGTCCCGCGCGAATTCTGCACTCGTCTTATGACACCTCTACATTATGCATGGCAGGGAAGGACTAGAACACAGGACACACTTTCTTCTACAGATGACTGCTGTTCTGTGACCCTCCTGTTTCTTCTAGGGGCATTTTTTTAAAAAAAAAAAACCCACTAAACACTCTTGCTGGTAGGTTTCTGCTCAGCTCTGCACAAACTCTACTGCTGGCTTCTGCAGGACGTTGTTGAAAACTCCAGCCCATTTTTGCAAGGGTGAGGATTATGGCCAACGAGCTTTGTTGACAAAAATTAAAAGTCTACAAAGCCCTCTACTTTTCTGACCTGCTCATTTTACCTTTTCCGTAGGACTCTGCTGCTAAATGTTTGCCGCTCAACCTTGGCGGAAATCTTGAGAAGCAAAACCACCTTGATACCAGACAAAGGCTTCCCAGTGCTCCAAATTAAAGCCATTGCCCAATTCCCCCCCCCCCCCAATTCCATTGATGGGTTTTCTCTAGTAATGGGGGGTGGGGGAGAAAGAGAAGGAACACCCAAATGCAAAACACAACAAGGCTGAAAATGTAGGGTTGACCTTGCGGAGATCTCCCCCCCCCCCTCCCCAGCATCAGTGAACTGGGCCATGATAAAAGGACAGCCTAAAAGTGCCACGTCAAGAAGGATTCAACCACTGGCCTGCTGTTTTTTAAGATGGAAGAGGAGGGAGAGACCGCTTGTTCCCGGCCTCAGGCAGCAAAAAGCTTTGGGGCAGCCCAGCAGAGAGTGAACAGAGTAGCCCCCTTGCTGAGCCTAACACGGCCTGGGTGTAACAGGAGGGCCGAAGGCTTTAGAGTTTCGAGTTCTAGCATGAAAAGGGGGTGGCAAAAATCAGCAAAGGGCGTTGACTCCAGTTTCATGGGGCTGGTGAGCGTGCTCCGGGTTTTACTCCTAACTGTACAGAAGCCATAAAAGGTGGCAAACCCAACCCTGTAAATTCTCCTTAATCCTTTAAAACCTGGACCAAACATGGAAAGGATTCACTGACTCGTGAAACTGGGTGTCATTACAATATCCACAGATGAGATAATACAATGTATTAAAGTACTGTATATTATAATATGATATTATTACAAGGGCATCGGGAAGTTGAGCTTCACCTACACATTGCTTGGGGCTAGGGATTGTGGGGTGGGCATGGGTGGGAAGACCATATCATGGGGGGCCCTGCTTGGTAGGGGGAAGACTCCAGAGTCATCTCTAGCTTGGAGGTCACAAGAGAAGACTCAGCCTCAGGCCCTAAAGCAGGGGCTTCCCACTCCTGGCTCCAGCCACTAGCAGCCCCGGCCCAAATACCCAATGGCCACGGGTTCAAGGAGTGGAAGCCCAAAGGTGTCATGGGTGGCGAATAAGACCGTGAAGCTGAACCGTTAGGGCAGCCTTCCCCAACAGAGCTCTTGGATTTCAACTCCCATATAATCAATCCTTCCCACTGGGGGAGGATGTCCTACAGCATACCAGGAAGGCTTCACATGGGGTCAAGGGGTGTTATAGGTCTGCAGGGACAGGATCCAGCCCAAAGCCTCTCTCGGCTGGCGCCCTGTTCCCACAGCAGCTGAGTAGGGGTCGCAGAGAAGCCGAAGCTCGTGGGGCGATGGCGGCTTTCTACGGTCACCTGCTCCTATGTAGTCCTAGGTATTCACAGATGCTCAAGAGCCTGGGCGCTTGGTTGAGCTGTCATGGCCAGCGGGGGTCTGCAGGGCTTAGCCACCCTCTGTGTCCCTGCCCAGGCTCTTTTTTCAAAGCCACAAAAGCCAGATTCCAGGGGTTGTGTGTTGTCTGAAGTGGACCCTGTTGTCTTCTCTCCACCGTCCACTTCGCCAGGGAAGCCTGCAGGTCCTTGCACATCTTAGGACTGGAAGACAACCCCAAGCGAAGCCCAGCAACCGTGTCCTCTCCTCTCCGATCCCACCACCAACTTGGGTGGTGTTTCCTCCTGAGAGATCTGCCCAGAGCACCTCCCAGGAAGGTGGCAGGGGGTCCCGACCAGATGACGCCCAGACTGGGAGGCAGAATTGGGGGGGCCAGGCGTTGGATGAAGGCAGCCACGCTCTCTGCACACACGCAGGAGGCTGTGCCCTCAGATGTCAAAGAGTTCGGCCTCCTTCTCTTTCCAGAAGGAGAAGCTCCGGTCGATGTAGCGACAAATGTCTTCATTGCAAAAGTCTCCCAGCTCTGAAACCAGCGGAATGGAGCCCTTCCGGCTCTGGGGCTCTGGGATCGGAGCCAATTCTTCCCCAGGCACGTCGGGTTCTTGGACGTCGCTACCCGTCAATGTTTGCGAAGACTCCTGGTGGGAGAGGCTGGGCGGAGCGCCCGGTGCCTCCGTGGGCAGATTGCCGTCTCCTCCATCCCCGTCGGGCGGTCCCAGGCTGTCCCCAAAGAACCGCTGCTTCAGGTCCTCAAAGCCATCGGCCCAGTCTCGCTGGCCGGCCTCCACCTCCTCCATCACGGCCTTGTGGAACTGCCGGATCAGCTCCCAGCTGTGGCTGCCCAGCCGGTCAAACATCTCGTAGCAAAGCAAGTGCCTGAACCGGCGCTCGGCCCGGCTGAGGTTCATCTCCAAGAGCTGGAAGTAACCCAGCATGAAGAGGTCCAGGGTGAGGTCATCGTAGGGCACCGGCGAGCCGCCGACGTGGGGCAGGAAGTGCTCCGGCCAGGAGAGCATGTTGGTGCGGCTCAGGCGCCGGATCTGCCGACTGGGCACCTGGCTGATGATGCTCCGCCAGTGGGCTATCAGTTTTCCCACCACCTGCCGCTGCTTCATGAAGTACAACAGCCGGTCGTCCTCACTGGGCTTGTTCCCCGCAGACGAGCCGGGGGAGCCGCCGTACGCTTTGCCCCCCTCCTCCTCCTCCGAGTTGGCGCAGGGAGCAGCAGGCGTCCTCGGGGGGGCCCTGTGCCGCTCCGACTCCGTGAAGGTCCACTTCTTCCAGTGCTCCAGGAAGAGGTAGACGATCCGCTCCTTCCGCATGTCAATGCAGTCTTGGACGCAGCTCAGCTCCGTCTGCACCGGGAGGCTCCGGGTGAGGTGGTCGGCACTGAACAAAGCCTCCGCCGAAGGATCCCCTTCGGCGCAGGGAAGACCCCCCTGCCTGGGGAAAAGGGCTTCTGCTTCCCCATAGAAGGGGCCCTCCCCAGGCACCCCAAAGGGCTCAACGCCGCCGATGTAGTCTTCCTCCAAGATGGGCTGCCGCCCAAGTGGGAGCTGTGCGGTGATCACCGGCAGAGACCGTTTCCTCTTGTACACCCTCCCGGGCGTGGCGTCCGGCCGCTGGGCCTGCAGCTGGAGCTCGTAGTTTGCCTTGAGGTTCTTCACTGACACCCCCGACTGCACGATCTCCTTCTCCACCTCCTCCCGGGTGCAGCTGAAGGACTGGGACCGGGCGATGTGGGCCGGGCCTTCCTGGACAGGTGGAGCGGCCTGGGCCGCGGCGGTGTGGTGGGCCGGACCGGCCGGCTCCAGGGCGTCTGGCGTCACCCGGTCGGCCAGGCGGGTGGCCTTCCCCCCCAGGGTGGCCAAGAGGAGGGCCGTGCTCTTCAGGAGGGTGGAGATCTTGCTGCACCAGGTTGGCAGGTCCTCCGCCGGGCCCTGCAGGCGCTCGGGGTTGACCGGGAAGTGCGCCTTGGCCAAGGCGGCCGAGACGGGCAGCAGCTGCTGCAGCTCCTGCTCCATCTGCGCCAGCTCGTGCTCCACCCTCTCGACCTTGTGCATGACTTGGATGTTCTGGATCTGCTTCTCCAGGTGGAGGATGTCGTCTTCCGTCATGAGCTCCCCGAAGGGTCCCAGGAGGGCGTGGTGGGCGTGGGAGTAGCGCCAGCCTTCCTGAGCGTAGCCACCCCCAGAACGAAGCTACGGCAGGACGAGAAAGCACAGGAGGGGGGCAAAAGGTCTCCCTCAGGAGGGGCCTGGACTGGACGGCGTCTGTCTCTCGCGCACGCGGTGCCTTACATGGCCCTTGTGGTGTAATGAGTAACCGAGGAGGCCGGCCAAGGAGGGCGTTGCGCCGGGAGGAACGCAGGCGGGGTGAGGGCTCGAGCAGAGCGGCCGGGAGGGAGTCATCGGAAGGGGGCAGAGAGGAAGAGAAAGACTTAACGGTTTTCTGCTCACGCGGTGGGCCTGCGGGGGAACCGCGCGAGGAAGACAACGACATGATTGATGCTACGGCAAAGGCCACCGGGAGCGTTCGCACATTACACCACGGAGTGATCATGTAAGGCATTTAACCCTGCAGTATCCGGTCTTGGGATGGGCTCACTTGCCTTTCTCTCCCCCCCCCCCCCGCCCCGGTCAGGGGACCGTTCCAATTGGAAGCACAGTAGGAGAAGCTGAAACCCGGCCCATCAGGGTTTCTATGAGACCCCCTTGGCCCCGACCGCTGGCCCCCCGGCCAATACTGCAGGTTAAACGCATTTCAGAGCCGGCCACACCAAAGCAAAGAGCGAAAAGATCCATGCCGAAGTCACAGCAGACGCATGCAGCCCTCCCGGTCACTCTGCCCACCCCGAGCTCAGAGAAGAATCTCACACAGGCTGGGAAGGAAGAAGCCTTAGACGCTGGGCCACCGGTTGGTTCTCTAACCCTGCCTTCTGAGCTCTCCAAAACGGGCCAGAGAGTGTGGCCAAAGCGTTCAAAGTTGAGATTGAGGATATCAGAAAGAATGATAGATTGGGGGGGGGGGGGGCTCGAAGGACCATCCAGGGCTCTTTCAAGGCTGCTTTGAGCATCCATGGTCCTACCAAGGGAGTCACTGTCATGCAGTGGGTGGGGGTGTCAGACTCAGGAGGCCTGGGTTCAAATCCCCACTCAGCCCTGGAGACTCACTGGGAAAGGTGCCAAAGGAAAACCATGCTCGAACCATCTCACATCACTCAAAACCTTTTAAGAGGTGTCGTATATTGGAAGCAACTTGACAGGTTGTACCCGGAAGTCGTATGAAGTTGTTAAAAGCCCCTTTGTTTCGATTTTATTCTGGTTTGTTGTACAGAGAAACCAACGTATATCTAATCTGAATCTCTTGTTTATTATAGGGGTGATTCCCATGACACAGGATTCGCCCATAAAGGAGCTTCGGAACCAAGAACAACAAAACAAGTCGGTCTCACCAAACCCATCCAATGAAAGAGTTTACTGTTTTCCACTGTGGCCTTACAACTCCGTGACACTCTCTGCCTTTCTGCTTGCATGGACAACCCCGGGGTCTTTCTGGCTCAAGAAGGATCTAAAGCAAAAGGACCGGCGGCGAAGTCCTAGGTTCACATTCCAAGAACGGAAATTCCAACTCAACATTGGGAAGAATTTCCCGAGGGCAAGCTTTGTTTGACAGCAGGGCACATGGTGGAGATGAGGTGGCCTCTGCTTTGTGTTTTTGAACTAAGCGACCAGCGTCAGGTCCCCTTTTGAAGGAGAAAGATGGGAGAGAAAGAAAATGAACCAAGGAACCGATGAGCGAGGCGAGGGGGATTCCTGCACTGGCAAGGGGTGGGCGAGATGGCCCGTGGGATCACTTCCAACGCGACCATTCTAGGATTTGACCATTTCCTGCTATAAGCTGGAGGGGATAAAATGGAGCAACGTGTCCCAACAGTCTGGCAGCTCCTGTGCCTAGCCGCTGATCGATGAGCCACAAATACTCTGGCTCCTCAGGTCCAGCTCCTCTCAAGGAGACCCAGTGGGGCATCAACCTCCCAGAAACCTAAGCCAATGAGCGATCCAGCAGTTCTTTCTATCTTTCCTCCTAGGACCTGGTTTCCAGCCCCCTGATCATTCTTGTTGCCTTACAGAGCATCTCACCAGACTATCCCTCAGAGGTTCAGGCGAAATGACAATGCCGTAGATTCAGACCACAGGCAAGACTGGACCTTTTCCTCAGGCTCAGCAGCCAGGGTGCTTACGGCCCTCCAGATGTTACTGGGGCAACCTCTGTGTCACTGCTCGCCACGGGCTACTAGAATCAGCCTAGCCACATCTGCAGGCCACCAGGGCCTCCTCCCCAGTTCTCCAGAGAAAGCTCCTCAAGAGGATATCACTGCAATCTCCACCACACCACACAGGTCGTGCTTCGAGCCACAGTGGCCCCCCCCCACGAGTGCGCCCCCCCCCAACCCGCGTTACCTTGCGTCTCTGCTCCTCCTCCTCCTGGATCTTCATCTGGAGCTTCCGGACCATCACCTGGCGCTTCCACTCCGGGATGGGCCGGCCCTGCTCATCGTGGGTGGGGATCAGGCCCTCCAGGTCCACTTGGCCAGCTGGGGCCGCGGAGGCGAGGGGCGGCAAGGAGCCGTTCACGACCGGTTCGGGCGAGGCGGCAGGCCGGGGGGCAGAGGCTGCTTCGGGAGTGGAAGGAGGAGTTGGGGTCCTGGTCGGGGAGGGGGAGGATGCCGGAGTGTCCACCTGGAGGGGAAAGAAGCAGAACCTGAGTGTTTCCAAAAGATGCTCATCCCTTTGCATGCTGGAAAAATTCTACCCCCTTCTCTGGTCATTTCCACGGTTTAAAGTTCAGCTGCAGGAGGCAACTTTTTTATTTTTAAAGAAAAGACGCACAATTTCTTTCGTTTTGTTCAAAAGCGCAAAGTTAGTGGCCTCTGTTTTGAAAGCAATTGGCCATCGAGCCGACTAGCCTCAAGGGGCAGATGCCAGAAGGTGGCAAAGAAGGCTTTGGAGCAGGGGTTCCCCAACCTTGGGTAACCCAGAGGTTCTTGGACTAAAACTCCCAGAAGCCTTCAGTGCTCGCTGGGCTGGCCAGGATTCCCAGGAGTTGCCGTCCCAGTACATCCGGGGACCCAAGGTTGGGGAACCCCTGCTCTGTGGGAAAGAGGTCTGTGATGTACCGCCTGCCTTGAGCCTCTGCGTTGAGCCCTCTGGAATCAAGGCAAGGATGCCGAGGGCTGCCGAGTTGCCCAAACCAAAGAGAGGTTCAGCACCAGTCCAGCCAGCTTCTGCTCACACCCCTAGCCCTTGGCCTCAGGCAGCCAAACGTCGGGAGATGGATTTGCCTGTTGCATTACTTACGGTAAAGTGGGGTCAACTGTGCTTCCCTTAGTGCCCAAAGTGGGCAGGGTGGGGCAATGGTTGGCCTTCATTTTGGGGGCACGGAAGCTTGAACTGTTATTGGGGGGGGGCCCTTCGCAACCCGCAATGGGGTTGTTCCACAACAGATCACCACAAATGCTTTCAAAATTTAACCACTACATCTCAGATGTTGACTGAAAGGGCTGTACTGGGTCATTTCACCTTTTATAATGTTAACTATTATTTTGTATTGAATTACACTACATGATTCAAAAACACCAGGCACAGTCAATCAAAATTATAACCACCTTGACTGGTATTACTTCACAGATACAAGTTTTGACCAAAAACCTAAGTATCTGTTAAATATCGGTGCAGTATGTACGCTGTTCCTAATATTGCCGTTTTTTGTAGCTCTGATTGTGTTATTTCTGAGTTCTGCAACTGCTTACAATACTGATGATGATGGTGGTGGTGGTGGTGGTGATGATTTAAAAACCTTTCTCATATAGTAGATCTAAGGTTTTCATGCAATGTGGACTAAAGTCACTTCCGGGCCCCCTCTAGGATTTGGGGTCCTGAAGCTTAAATTCTTTAATTTCAGAGTAGATCTGCCCCTGCTGGTGGTGGTGGGGCATCCTGTCCCGTTTCTAGAGTTGAAGCAAGGGTTTTGAGCTGCTCTCCAGCTACCTCTGGATGCCAAAATCCATGCCTCCCTTTGAAGTAGGGGCAACTTCCCGTCGTACTTCCTGCCATGGCCAGAGCATCACTCCGTGAGCCAAACGAGGTGGGTTTCAGGGTCAAAAATGTCCGAGGACACCCTGTGCTCTTCAGAGCTGCACAAGTTGAACCGGTAACTGGGGGCACCCAATCAGAAGCACCCCCACCTGTAGGAGAGTCCTGTGGCTCCAGTTTCATGGAGGGGGGAAGAGAGGGTGGCCTTCACTCCAGATTTCAGTTTTAAAACTTTTAGGAGGTCTCCGTGGTGCTGAAACCTCTCCCCAGAATGGATTTCAGCACCTCGGACAGCTCTTTTCAAGTCTGGGCTAAACCTAGGGCCAGCTGCCATAAAACCGGAGGCGCCGGCCCCCACCCCAGCCACCTTCAACATCAAGCTAAAAAATAACAAGGATCAAGCACTTGATATTCCTCATGACAGCAAGGAGAGAGAGAGAGAGAGAGAGAGAGAGAGAGCAGGGGTGCAGTTACTCTTTTACTCTCTAAAACATCACTATCCCCCCCCACCGCTAACCCCATCTTATGCAGGAAAAGGAACCAATTCTGGCCAACCCGCATATTTTTGCTGTGTTGCCTGCAGGCTCTGATTTTAACCCATTGGAAAGCACCTTGCTGAAGTTTTGCTATTCGGAGGGGGGGGATATGTGGCTTTGGAGTCCCCCCATGAGAAAAAGAAATGGGACGTACATCAAACAAGATCCATTTTGCATACCTAGGATTCTATAAAACAGATTCTCTGCTGAAAATCCAGTGTTGACTCAACTTGATACATACCCGTTTTGGTCACAAGGCAAAACAGACAGGGTTACCACCACAGGGCGACAACCCAACCTAGCAGGGAAATGATTTCCTTGTCTCGCTGAATACTGTGGGGAGATGCCTCAGTTTTCCTGCACATCTCGATACCCACAAGAAATGCACGAAACCGTTCTGTTTGTGGAAACAAATCCATTTTCTAAAACATTTACTTCCCAACTCTTTCCATTCAAAGTGCTCCTAGCACTATTAAAGCCATGATAAAAAAATAAATAAGTACATCATAAAATCAACAATTGAAACAACAGCTAAACGGACAGATTGCAGACCAAAAACAGAGCAAAAATACAAGATGGGAAAAAAGATGGAGCCCCAGCACAGCTTTTGGCCTCTGGGCAAATGGAGTTTGGGAAAAATGGAGTTGGGGGGGGGGGGTACATGTCCCATAATTCTCCACCAGGGAATCGTAGTCTAACAAAGCCACTGTTTCGAATCAAAGTGTCATGGAGTTGGAAGGGGTCTCTAAGGCCATCGAGTCCAATTTCCTGCTCGAGGCAGGAATCCAGATCAAAGCAGATCAGACCGACGCTTGTCCAAATTTCTCTTCAATGCCTCCAGCATTGGAGTGCTCACCATCTCCGTTGGTTCCGTTGTCGTACTGCTCTAACAGTTGAGAAGTTTTTTTTCCCTTTCAGCCTAAATCTGGCTTCTTGTCACTTGAGCCCATTCTTTGAACATTTGAAAAGTCCTATGCTATTTCTCCTTCACTTTCTTTTCTCAAGGCGAAGCACGCCCACTTACAACCTTACAATAGTAGAGCTGGAAGGGACCCTTCTGGATCATCAAGTCCAGCCCCTCTCAAGGAGGCCCAGTGGGGAATTGAACTCCGAACCGCTGGTTCTGCAACCAGAGACCTAAGCCCCTAACTATTCAGTTCTTCCAGTCTTTGGGCAGTCAAGCATGGGGGGGGGGGGGTGTCTATGCAAGTGAAACCAAGAGCCCTCGCTTTTGCACCAGCAACATGGTCAGGATGCTACCCATGCAAAAAGGCTCTGTCCGCTTCCCATCCCCACCTGCTGAAACAACAACCAAGCTGATCAAGGCTGCCCCGAGGGGCTTCCTATCTGCCCCACGTCCCACTCATGTATGACAAGGCTCATCATGATCAGAAGTTAATCTCTGGCTCTCTTCCTGTGGCTCCCCAACCTCCTCCCCCCCCCACCTTGCCACTGGGTTTTAAAAAAGAAGGGGGGGCTCGTTTGTCTGGTAGTCCCCTCAGGATCCCAGGACTTACGTTGGCGCCGGCCTGGCCGGAGCCGGAGAAGACGGTGGTGAAGCCCTTGCTCTGTGGGGTCGGTTTGAGGCTCTTCCCAGCCTTGATCTCAGCCAGCAGCTCTGCGTTGTCACCGGTCGGGGACATCATGTTGAAGGATTTGGTGCCTGCGGTCAAAAATGGGTCATGCAGGGTGGGGGTGGGGGTGGGGGAGTGGGGTGGGGGTCAGAGTGGAGAGGGAAGTCATCAGAAAAAACACACAACCCCTGTTCCAGAACACCCTCCTCATGGATGGACAACGTGGAGCAGCCTTGCCGGCCCCATTCTCGTCCTTAACAGGACAGGTTGTCTGGGCTTGTCAAGAGAACCTCTTGAGGAATCGCCGAGAGATCTAGTTGTTAAAGTGAGCATAAAGAAAAGAAGACCTTTTTTTCTCTTTTTCTTTGGACAAGTCCAGAAAAAGCTTCACAACAGTGCCTTTCTCCCTTTGTGAAACCAAACACACACACAGAGAGAGAAGAAACAAGGGCAAAGGGCAAGGCTGTTTGAGCAAAAGACACAAGCAACCCATCTCGTGCTTCTATGGGTTACAAGTCCAGCTGACAAAGCACCTGCCCTCTTCATTTGACGCAATGGCATGAAAGCCATATATATAACCACGTCTTGTTCCCACACCTGGAAACAAGTGAAACAGGATTTATGTTCTTACTGGGAATGTCAGCCACATGGAATGAGCAGACAGCTGTTTCAGCTGCCTCCTCTCTGCTTGTCCTGTTGCAAGAGCGCTTCATAATAAATGTGATGATAAAATAAAATTGAACAGGATTGAGTTTTTGGTCATTCCAGAAAAAGACCTCCTTAGAGTCGTCGGATTGACCTCCCTGGTTAATCCTTGTTCTGCTCGCCACACGCTGTCTGAGTTCCTTTTTTCACATTCTTTCCGTTCTTCCAACTTAATCTTAAGTCACTGGTCCACATTGTTCATAACCCCTCCTGAGACCGGAGCACTTTAGAAGCAAGTGTCGGGCGGGGGGGGGGGGGGGGAAGAGACTGAATGTTAATTACAAAACACTCGGCACACAGAAATAATATAATGCAGGGCTTTTGGCTTAGGGGATTATGAGGAAAGCCCCTGGTGTTCCCTCCTGCCAGCCCTTGTCACAAAACACAACGAACGGTGGGAGCTGAAAGCTGTCGCACCCTCCATGAAAACCACGTGACTGATCTGGCATGAAGCTCTTGGCCCACGCACGCCAACTGCTCATCACACCGAGAGGGGGAAAAACCCCAGACACAGCAAATTGGAAGTGAGGTGATGTTAACTCCCGGGAGAGGGCACCCCGAAGGTCTGACAGCTAAGGGGCAGTATAAAATCTAAGTTAAAACTCTAAGGCTACATCAGTGTTACATTTTCTTTCTTCCTGAGGCTAACCATCAGACAGCCTTCGCTCAGAGAATCCCGCGCCTGCCCCACCTGAGTCACTGAGTGGCCCCTGCAAGCGCTTGTCTGCTTCAAAGGTGTCAAGACCAGACTCAGGCAGAGATGCAACAGGGATCCTTCTCAGAAAGTAACGCTGCTGGATTCTGTTGTTTTACTCCATCGTGGCTAATAGAGAGACACCACAGAAGGGCTCGCCCCCAAATGAGACATGGACACGGATGAACAGTAACTCACACAGAGACTCACACAGAAACAAGCAGATTCCACTTGCAGGGGGGCGCTTTCCTGCTCACAGAAGCTTCTAATGTGATTGATTCCTCATGGTACAACACATGTTCCCTGCACCACTGTCTAACAGAAGATGATTAACTAGGAGGAATGGAAAATCCACTCTGAATTCACAAATAACGAAAAACGAAGCGTGGTTCATTCCGGAGACTAAATCTCACCAGAAAGCTAATCTCTAAGGCCGACCCTCCCTCTGAGTTTCCTTTTACAAAATTACACCAAATGAATCACAAGTTACTTGTCCACATTGTTCCTAAGACTATTCCCGTTTCAGAAAGGAGGGACGAAGAATTGAGCAAGGAACACAGAACACTCTGCCGTGGAAGTCGTGAGTGTTGGGGGACATGGTTGATAAAACCTCATTTTTCTCTCGGATATGCTAGTTTTGCAGGCGAGCGTTCAAACTGGTGACTCGTCGTTTCTCGTCTGAGATGCCAGTGCCCTGCAGGAAGGCCATCCTGATAAAAAGAGGATGGCCGGGCCAAGGAAGTTGAGGTCAAGAGCTATGCTTGCCTCCCCGGGTGCCGGCCTCCCTGTCTGACCCACCTCCACCGATGCTGTGAAACTTGCATCACACCGCGGCAGACCGGTGAGGCCGTGCATCGCATCTAACTGCACCCTCAACATGGGGGGGGGGGGGATTCATCTTATCCTTCTCAGAAAGCAAGGCAGAGAATCAGAAAGCAGTGTCTCTGGTTGAAACGTTGCAACCAGAGGCCAAATTCAAGGTCGGAAAGAGACCCACCAGCCCCATGAAGGATCTTCAAGAAGCTAGGAGGAAATTCATTCTTGGCAATCATGCAGGACTCCCCCAGGATCCAAGCCGGCTGCCTCTCCACTGAGAAAAGCCCCCCCCCCAACCCCTCAATTCCCAATAAGTCAACACCTCTTCTTGGCTGGGCTTTTACCTCTCTTCCTCCATCAGGCTGAAAGCAGCCCTTTCAGATCAAACTAAACCAAAGGGTCCCTAAATCAAACAATGACAGCAGAGCTGAAGTACGTAACGGGTGTCAAGGGACCCAGAGAGAGAGAGAGAGAGAGAGAGAGAGAAGGAACCACCACATGCAAGGGCGATGCTGCCTTTAGGACCCCAGCCCCTCGTGCCACACACAAGCTGATCCCATTTCAGTGGGAGACGAAGCAATGGGGCCACAGTCCAGTCACTGCAGCAGCGCATGGAAAGAGCAAGCCGTCCGACTGGCCCCCCCACTGGGCCTTCCACAACCCTCATCCTTACTGCTTCGCGCTCCCACAAGACCCTCCGTTGCCCCGTGTTCTGATCACCACCCTTACTGTGAGTCCCAAAGACGGCAAGACCTCCAAGGTCTCTGGGCTGTTTTGAAAAAGGAGGAGGACACTCACATGGAAAAGAGGAGCCCGGCCAGCCGGGGTTTGCTGGTGCGAAGCCCTGAACAGACTCCGGACCTCCCCTGCAGGCTTTCCGGCACCGCCTGCCCGGCTGCCCCCTTTCAAGTCTCGGAGGGCCTCCTTGTGGCTCGGTCCTGCTCTCTGCCAACAGGAGAGGATGTTTGCCACTCAGGTGCAAAGAGGCAGACAGGTAGAGGTTAAGAAGGGATAAAGCATGTCAGGGGCAGGTCAGGGCGGTGTGAACACCGCCTCTCTTTCCGGGGAGACCAGGAAAAACGCCGAGCCCAGAAAGGGCGATGCCAGTGAGCCCTGACGCTCACCATCCTGCCTCCGGAGAGACCCTTCCAGCGTGAACCATCTCACCACCTCGCGACGCCAACGTCGTAAAGAAGAAGAGATGAACGTGCAAAACACGTCACCAGGGCGATGGGCAGCTGACAGCATGGTGAAGCGTCGCCTATCCTTGGGAAGATACTTGCCTGGCTTGGCATGCTTCAGGGTAGCTCGGAGGGCACAGCCCCAGTGCTCCTGAGCTGCCAGCGCCGTGGGGCAGCCCTCTGGCTCCTGGCTCCACCATCCATCCTCCTGGGCCATGCAGGTCAAAGGTCCTCCTTGGTCCCTAACAGGTCATTCCTGATGCTGGGAAGGGACGGAAGAGCGTTTGGTGCGGCCGGCCAGCCGCCCGGCCAGGGGGAAATGAGCGGATGAGTCGTCCGGGGGGGCCCCTCTCCCTCGGGGCTCGAGGACAAAAGACCGCAAGCATGAATGACCCACGCTGGGAAAATGACATGCTATTAAGCGGCCGGCTTGAGGCCCCAAATCCTCTGGGATTCGGGGCTAATAAGCGCAACGTGTTGGACGCCGGCCAATCTGGGAAGTGTAATAAGCTCCCGGAGCCCAAAGTAAAGTCTCGATGGATGTTCACGTGTCCGGCTAATGCGCAACATATGAGCATAAACAAAAGGCGCTCTGTGCGCCTCTCATGCGAGCCTTTGTGTGTGTGTGTCTGAGAGAGAGAGAGAGAGACAGAGAGAGAAAGAGAGAGAGGAGACCTTGCCAGTGCGGGGCATGGAGGGGGTAGCGACGCTTCGCAGAGGAACGGCGTTCTGATGCACAGGAAGTTGGCCCCTGGCAGACATGCGAAGGCAAGCAGGATCAGTGGCGCAGCAAACCTTGCCCGCCGCACCCGATCCTGGCTGTGACGGCTCTTTAAGAGGGAAATGCACATGAAAATCCTCAGGCGGGCTTCTGGAAATCAGAGACCGGCTCAGGGTTCAAGTTGCAGTGAGTGAGAGAAGAGGACATAAGAAAATACAATTCAAGGATGGGGTACTTGATAGGGGGAAACGTTATCCTGTGCCTAGACCACCTCTTTAAGCACTTATGGGGTCTAGGGCCCAACACCATGAGATCAGGTTTCATTTGAGGGGGAAACCCAAGTTTCTAGCCCTCAAGATCCACCGCAAAGAATGTATCTATTCCTGATGAAATTGTGGGTGTCAAAGAAGAGGGAGAGATGGGAGCAACGTTTCTAGTGGCCACGTCTGTGAGAAACCCAGCGACGTAAATCCCTCTTTTGTCCCCACGTGTCATCAGGGCAGGTGAGCCCAGGAACATGAAGACTGGTTTGCCGCAATGCCCAAGCTGTCGGTTTTGTTGAGTGCCTTCCTGTTAAATCACAGTGAATTGCTGATTTCTCTCAGCAATTCACTGTGGTCTGGAGCCAGAGGTTGGGAGTTCGATTCCCCCCCCCCCTGGGCCTCCTTGGCTGGGGCTGGACCCCATGATCCATAGGGTCCCTTCCAGCTCTGCCGTTCTAAGATGCAACCAAAATATCACCTGTAGACAGGTGAGCTTTATGAAGGCGCAACATCACCGGTTACTGTTGTTGTTATATGTGTGTTCTATGATGTGTTTAACTATATATGTATACATACCTATATGTCTATAGATGATGTTTTGGTTGCATAACGTGGTTGCTTTTTAAGCTCCCAACTGGCAGGAGGTGCAGGCCTCTTCAGAGCCCCACCCTACTGTCAACAGAACCTCCCCACTCAGGGGCAGTCTACCACCGACACTTGCTAGAAACTAGACAGGACACTTCATCTAGCGAGAAGGTTCTAATAAATACACGTTCCTCTTTTGAAACACACTCAGGTGTCCACAGAGAGAACTCCAAAGCAGGGCAAAACACCCATGTGAAATCAGCCTGGCTTACTGGCCAGGAGGTAGAACGAGAGGGACTGCCTCCGGTGTGTGTGTTTGTACATGAAAATGGAGCCCTTCCAGGTTGCTGGCTTCTTTTCAACAGGCATGGTCCTTCAGCTTCCCCTAAATAATGCACACTTAGCTTGGGTGTGTGTGTGTGACAGGTAACTACCCAGCACAAAAGACTGAGGATTAAACTCCCATCAATATTTAAGAACCCGGAGCCTTTGCTCACGGAGGCAACCACGAATGTATTTAAAAGCCAGGGACGGGCAGGGTGAGATCCGTGGCTCTGGACGGAAGCACCCATGGCCTTTTAGTCAAGCAGTTTACTCCGAGGGCCCCTTTTCGCTCTGCATGAGTTTGAGACCTGCTTATTTCACGGCCCTTTCTAAACCACGGTAGCGGCTGAAGGAGCCCACCAGAAAACCAGCAGGCACCACAGTTACACAAGACGGCAAATTCATTTCAAGAGCGGCTCCTCCTGGCCGGACAATCAGCTCAGAACGGTGAGCTTTTGGGCTAGCCGCGATGACACAGGATCACATTTGATTACATCTGATCAGACTTGGGAGGGATCTGGAGTTCTAAAGGAGCAATGTAGCAAATCTCGGATTTCAGAAGACGATCCGTTATTTGTTTTAAGATCTTTACTAGGTTTCTAGGCCTTATGATTGTGAAGCCGTGACCGAAGGGACGTGGAGAAGGACCAGAAGGGAGAGAGTGACATAAGAGCCTTGTTAAATCAGAGGCTGATTCCATATCAAGAACCAGTGCACCTTTAAGAGGAAAATGTGGTTTATTCTAACAAGAGCTGGCCTTGAGCTGCCTTCAGCAAATCTGCCTGCTTTGAGTTGCACCTGGTGAGCTTCAAGGTAGCAAGCGCTTTGTTTGCTTGCCTCACCTGAAAGATTTGTGTTCCTGCAGGGACGACACTGTAAGAGGATGAAATACGCACATATGTGTGGTTTGATCTGGAAATTCTCATTAGCTGTATGTGAGGCCTATCTGTCTGTTTCTTCAGGTAATTCCTTGGGACTTTCTCAATAGCAGGAACAAGCGCATCATCTCCCACATCCCTCGGGCTTCCCTGTTCCCTCTCAGCTGAGCTGCACGCCTCACAAGATTTGGGGAAGAACCGGGACAGCGTTGCAGGCTACCTCTGTTGCAATGCAAAGTACTGAGAGTGACACTAAAGAGCCATTAACTTTGCAAAAGACCGGCTCTTCGGCTCTAACTGTCTGCATTTCTGGACTTCTTTCTTTCTTAGGGAAGGAGGGCTGATGATGGTCTTGGAAATTTGCTTCCACACCACCGGTCTCTCATCAGAGGATTGAGCTGGCACAACATTTTTAAGTGCAGAAGTGTAGAAGCTGCTTGCTTGCTCTCTCTCTCTGTGTGTGTGTAAGAGAAACACACACAGAGAGAGAATGTAGGTAGAGGTATTTCTACAGAAGTGCAGGACTCTGTAGTAAGGCAGCTGGACAACGCACACATACAAGCCGCTGAGCAATTAACAGTCAGTAATTAACAGCAATTAGCCCAACTTCCCACTGGACTTACTCGTTCCTTCTAAGCAGAGAAATTCTTCCGGGAAAGGCGTCTTAAGTTAATGGGGGAGGGGGAACCCCACAGCTTCCACTGGCCACGAGAAAGACGGGATGCCCAGAGATGGACTCTTGCATGCGACTGGAAGCCGAGCGAGGAGAAAAGGCCAGCCCGGAAAACAGAGCTCCAGAAAACCACCAATAGTGCAGGGTCTAGCAAGGGAGGATTTCAACCTCCCTCGAACCCAGACCGCCTTTCTGTGGCCCTGAAAGGGGCGTCTTGCTAAATTAAATTATAAATTAAAAACCCCGAACGCGACGTATCCACCCCCCTCCCCTCCTAATTTGCACTGACGTTTGGAAAAGCTAGAATTGGCTTCCATCTGGCTGGGGTGGCGTCAGAGCGGGTGGACTTTGAAACCACCAGAGGCCGGACACGGCAAGGGAAGTTGTAAAACGGGGCTGTGGCAGGCGACGGAGAATCAACGGGAAGCAAAGCAAATCACAGCTGGCTTCGTGAGGCTCCCGCTCAGGCCTGAAAATGGTTCCGTTCCCAAATTCCCTTGGATGCTAAAAACAACAACTACTAACAACAATTATTTACCTTGGAATTTTGCTTGGTTTTATTTACTCTTCTGTTACCCGGACGCCTGGGTCTTATTGGGTTCACGCTATCTGCTCCCTCCGGTCCGCCCTTTTGCACTCCTAAGTGAGTCACGTTTCTGACGGCGCTAGGGTTCTTCATCCCCCACGCTGGCCAACTAGATGCTTCTGGGAATCCGACAGATCCAAGACATGAGAGCAATGGGTGGCAATTGCCATGGAGGGATAGACTGCTCCTGGACATGGACGTTCCATGGGGCCATTGTGGCCAAGAGCCATAGAGAGTCACAAAAGTGTGGAATCTGAAGAGACCCCAGGGGTCGTGGAGTCCAACTTTCCACCCATGCTGGACTGTAGGAGTTACTGCAAAGTTTCACAGCATTCAAGAGAAGCAACCTGGAAGGGCTACGTTTGGGATGGATGCTCCGTGAGAAATTTCCACCTATTCTAGCAGTGGTGAGAGGTCTCACGCCTCACCTTTCCCCACCTGTTGGACTCTACTTCACTAGCTAGATCTGAGTCTCTTGGCTTCAAAGGCAGCCGGAGGTCTTCCCAGACGACCTGCCAATAACTTCTCAGCCCCTTCTCAAGAGTTTGCTTCCCACCCTCTCCTGCCCCCAAACGGATGACTGCCTTTTTTTTCATGCTACAGCCACAAACAGGTATTTAAATCATTGCTCATTTTCCATGCAGCAGGCAATATATATATTCCTTCACTAACTCTGCTGATGACAATAAGATGTGCTGGTCTTTTCACTCATGCTAGAGAAGCAAGAAACAAACTGTCTTAATCTGTCTTACTAATTAATTTAATTTGTTATTGACTTTCAGTTGGCACTGATTACGTTCTGTTCTGTTCTCTGTTATAGTTCACTCATTGTTAGCTGCCAAGACTAACCACTGTGTTAGATGGGCGATAGAAAAATCAATCAATCAATCAATCAATCAATCAATCAATCAATCAATCTCACGAGGGGCCCTTTTTCTGACTGGGTGTCTCCAGGTATTGCCACAACCTTTTTCAATGGGGTGGGGACAAGAAAACCTGTGGGTATTCGTTCCATCTCTGGTTTTGGGCCTGAAACATCCCATGATTGATTGAGGGGCCAGGATTCCAACCATTGCATAGCCCATGTTAAAAAAACAACAACCATGAACCTCATCAATAAAGATGCATTCTTTGTCGTGTGCGTGTTGTGTTGTACTCTCGTTTTTACTTCCCAGATAGTCCTCCCACAAAACCCTGGAGTCTGGAGGCCGAAAATCCTTAACAACGAAGCAGCTGCTGTAACAAAAAGTTGCAGCGCGAAAAGCGGGCCTGTGGCTGCTCCGTTCCGTTCGGTTCCCCCTCCCAGTCAGCTCAGTATTAGAATCACAGAACTGTCAGGTTGGACATGGGATCCCCCAGGGTGATCTAGTCCACCCCGTGCAAAGACGGGAAATCTACCACTCAAGCCTCCTCAACGCTTGGCTGCTCAAGGTGTTTTGAACCATCTCCAGTGAAGGAGATCTTACTGCCCTCCAAGGCAGCCGTTCCCCTGGGGAGCAAGGGTCCCCCCCCCAACATGAAGTGCTTCCTACGTTTTCATTGTAATCTCTCTGATTTTTGCCATTTAAATCCACCGGCTCGAGCCCCACCCTCCGGAGGTGCAGAAAACGAGTCGGCTCCACCTGGCCCGGGAAAGCCCTTCAAACCTTGGAGCAGGGCCATCGGATCAGGCCTCCGTTCCAGACCAGTTCCTTAAAGCCGACCTACAACTGCCAGCATCCTCCTGGCAGGGAGGGAGGACTCGTTCCCCCGGCCAAATCTACAGTGCAGAGAAAGGGGACATAAAGTGGGGAGGAGAAACGGGTCTGGACTTACTTCCAGTCGACGAGGACGAGCGCCGTTGGCTGGTCAAAGACGGGTGGTTCTCGGCGGGCAGCAGAGGGGGGTGGCGGTGGGGGGCAGGCGCCCTCTGGGAGCGGAGGGGGGTGGTGGAGGGGGAGGCACCTCGCCCGAAGGCTTGCTCTCTGCCGCACTTCCATTTTGCACACTCTCCTCGGACAGAAGCGAAGCCTTGGGAGAGAGGGAGAGATAAAGCCACATTAGCACCAAGGACCACCCCATGAAGGGGTCGCACCGGAACGTGGACATCAATGGGAGACATACCCCCCTCTTCCCACAGAAGTCCACTAGAGGTGTGCTACTGTGCCTGGACACAGAAGCTTCCCCCTCCCCACAAAATTCTGGACCACCTCGCAGGGCAGGCTTTGGGTTCAGATATATATTGCTTCATGGATTGACTTTATTCCTATCTTTCCCTTCCCCCAATATCGGCACCCCAGGGGACTGGATGCAGGATGAATACCAGATACAGGTACAATTATAAACACAGTACAGTAGGATCCCTGTATTTACAGGATCAGTACCCACTGATTCACTTATCCACGGTCTGAAAATATTTTAAAAAATTAAAAGAAAAATCCTAGAAATATCTATTTCTAAAGATGAAATTCCCAGAACTGGCCTCTAGAGGGAGACAGAGACCATGCTATATTTATAGCATTTGCTATAATCTCCTTTTTTTCAGCATCCAGTGGGGGGCTGAAACCAGTCCCCCTTGGATATGGGGGTCCAACTGTAAGTTACAACGATAGAATATAATGAAAAGGGATTGTCCCGTGAAACAAAAAGTCTGAGTGAAGAGCGATGTATAAGTACAGCACCCTTCCTCAGCAGATCATTATCAGCCAAAAAGTCTCTGTAAAGAGAAAGGCTGGTGGAAGGAGAACAGGTAGGGGGCTGGCCGAGCTTCTACTGGCAGGGAGTTCCACAGGCTGGGAGCAGCCACCAAAAAGGCCTTCTTTTCCACATCCACATTCCAAAGTCAGTATGGGGGGGGGGGCTGTGCAGGTCCTGCCTCCCACCCACCCCCCAAACAACCAGCCTGTTCAGACAGGAGAAGGATGAAAACAGGAGGGAAGCGGCCCGAGGCAGTCTTCCCTAGTGGCTCACCTCCTCACTGTGGGCCATCTTCCGGTTGCTCCCGGCTGGTTCACCACCGCCCAGGTGTTTGTAGTAATCGCCCGTGCTGGGCTGCTTGTTGAAGTTTCTCGACTTCCGGCTGGAGTCGACACGCCGGAGCTCCGGGCTGCTCTCGAGAGAGGTGAGCTGAAAAACCAACAGCACACAGGACTCTTTCATTTCTGTAAACGCTGGATCAGGGACACCCCCACCCCCACGAGCCCCCCCGGGGTTTGTTCCCATCCCTGGGCCCCAGAGCTCAGAATCCCACCAAGAAGGATGCACTCCACGTTTCAGACAAACCTAGCGAGCTCTAGGCAAAACCAGGCTCCTGGCTCCCAAGAACCCATAGAGGGAAACAGATCCCTCGGGTTTAAGCTCAATTTTAAATTCCTCGTGTCTCTATTATTTCTTCTACAGGTGTTCCCCACCTAAGATTCTACTTCTTCTGATCCCATGGGGGGGGTGTCTCTCCCTCTCTGTCACAGCCATTGTGTGTGTGTGTTTAAAGATAGCAATGAAATTGATGGAGCTTCCCGGGGAGCAAGCAACCCAGAAAACATCTGGCAAAACCAGCACACTTGGCCAGTTCCACGGTGCTTCTCGGCAGAGCGGCACCAGTTGCACCGGGAAGTCTGAGCGGCCGAAGGGTGAGGGGCCCCGACTGGCATGTTGAACAGTGGGTGGATTTGAACCCGTCCCTCTCTCCTTCTCTGTCTGACATACATCACAGGGCTGTTACTTGGGAGAAGGAGATGAGCAGGAAGGCCATGCATGCTGCCTTGAGGTGGAAGAGGAAAGGGAGGTAAATAAAGGACACCCTGGGCTTAATCTGTTCTGTTTGTTTTCATAGCTGGCAGGAGTGGGTGAGCGGGCGGGCGGTGTGGCTGGGGATTCTTCCCTTCTCTATCCAGACAATTATATGGGGACAACACGGCTCGGCACCAGCACTGCCGTGACAGTGCTCATTAAAAAACCCATTCCATTTAGTGGAAACCCCACCACCCCAAAAACGAGCCCCTGAACCCGGAAAAGAGGTGGTGTCTACTTTAAAGGAACTCCCTCTTCTTTCCTCTGATAGTTTCCCACCGAGCCTTGTGCCACGTGTGGACGGCGGAGCTTGGACACCCCGAAAATGGCGGTGATCAAGATGGGGGGGAGCCCCCCTCGGGAGCTGGTGTTTCCCGGTGATAAACCCCCCCCCATTCCCCCACCCCAAGAGGACCACCCCGAGTACCCGGCGCTTCCCTCCTGCCTGGCTCCAGAACCAGCACCGGCGTCGGCTTCTGCCACCCCGCCAACACAACAGGATTTAAGGTCAGCAAACAGAGGAAATGACCCCCAGCGCCCCGGGGATTAGCATGGACAGCTTATCCCTTTCTCAAAACACTGCCGCCCCGTTCCTTCTTTGGGAGCACCCCCTCCCCTCTTGCCACTTCTTAATCCGCAGAGGGGGACCTTGGGCAGGGGGGGGCGTCCCACACTGCAGTGCCTGGCACCCCTCTCCCTTTGGAGGCCTGGTTTTCAGAAGCACAGCCAAGGCCACCAATGGTGTCCCTCTCCCGCTCCTACAGAAACCCTCTCCGGGCTGAAGAAGGGTTCTGTGGAACTCAGAAGCTGGCCCCTTTGTTGGCCTATCTAACCACTGCAGCAGAGGTAACAGGAGGCTCCTTGTCTTTCTCAGAGCTGCCCAGTTGCCTCCAACGTCTGGCATCTCTAAGAGGGTTTCTGGGATGTATCGGACAGTCAAGAGGTGGTGGAGGCGGCGGCACAGAAATAGAAAACCACCCCTTGAACATTTCACAGGCCTCGGAAACCCTATTAGGATTACCCGAGGTCGGAAGCAACACAAACCAAAACGGCAACCACACAGCTTAACTTTCACAACCACAACTCTCTAAGGTAGGGCTACTGGAGACGAGCAGCTAAACTTGAGAAATGGACTGAGGCCAGAAAGAGACATTATAGACAGCCCTTGATTGGAAGAGGGAAGTTCTTGTCTCGGGTAAGCATCTGAGTGCTGCAGCTTCACACACTTTTAGGATTATGGGTCGGAGCTGGAAATGCCTTTGAAATCTGGTCCCCCAAAAGTGGGGGACGGCTTCTGTCACCTCTCCACAACACAAATGTGCCTCAGCGCTAATTCCTGGCTGTCTCTTAGAGCAACATCCATTCAACAACTAGATATTTCTCTCCAGCGTGGGGATGTAGGAAACCTGCCGGGTTTCTCCTACCGGTGACCTGCCTTGCCGCCATCAAAGAGAGCAAAGCCACGGAAGATGACGCGGATAACAAAAAGAAAAAGGAAAGAATTGTATCGCCTGAAAGATGGAGTGGTTGACATGGGTGTGAAACAAATTGGAGTCTGAGGAAGTGGAACCACAGAAAGTTGCACTGAGATAAATCGGACATTTCGGGTGCCCAAAATCCCTTTTTAAAAGTCTTCTTATATGGGCTGAAAGGATCTAATGTAGCTGTGGAAGAATGTCCAGCTGGGTCAGTAGAAGCCCATAGACAGCCGGGCAATTTGGGGGAGCGTAGAATCAACACAGGAAGCTCACTGTATCTGGTGTTCAGATATACTCCTTCTGAGGAGGGAGTTTCCATTTTGAGCTGTCACACGAACCCGTCTCCAATATTGATTGATTTCTGCCAATCATACCTTGTCACTCACCCCGGTTTACCCAGACCTCCATACAAATGCAAGACCTGCCTGCAAAAGCAGGAGGAAAGGTTCCTTGATCCAGCGTACCTGGAAGGCAACAAGGAAGGAAGTCTGCCCTTCTTCCCCTGCACCCCCTAAGTAGGGCGTGAAAGATCAGCAATAAACCATCCCACTGGTTTTTGGGGGTAGGCTGCTACTGAGCATGGAGGTTCCATTTCACACCACCATCAAAACCGTCAGAAATGTAGCTTTTGGACTACAATGACCAGAAACCCTGGCCAGCAGGGCTACTGCCCGTAAAGAGTGGGGGATTCTGGGGGGTGTAGTCCAGAGGTAACTGAGTCACGCTTTCGAGTCATGATGGCTGAGGTGGGGCCTGCCAGATCACACTCTCTCCTCCCACCCCGTTCATCTCCTATAACCAGGCAGGATGGGAGAGCAGCCAACGGGACAAACAGAACCGAGACCAAATTCCACTTCCCATTATTATGGGGCAAAGCTATGACTTCTCCATTTACTGTGGAGTTTGCTCCCAGAACACAGTGACGCAAGCCCAGCCACAAAGCAGCGCACCATGAAAAGTCCACCCCCCGTGTCACACCCACAAACACCCTATAGAGGCTAAAAACATCCGTAGGCTTTATAAACAGCCCGTTGTGAGAGCTGAAAGAGACATGTGAGTTTGGTTTTGAGAAATCAAGCTTCAAAGGAAACCAGAGTTTCAGACACCAAGCACAAAACGAAACAAACAAAGTGGCAAAACTCAGGAAGTGAGAAAAACTCCTGCTGGACACTCAGACGCTTTTAGTAGTTAAGGAATTCCCTCCTCTAATGACACATCATCTGTAACATTTATTTTTGTCCCAACTAGAAGCAAGCAGGCAGACCTTTACCCTGAGATGCCATGGGCACTTTTCTCACTGGGATGGATACTTAGAGCTCTGAGGAGGAGTTCGTTTATCTAGTTAATTTCCTGTGCCATGTGCATTTTGCATACACGAACCACCACCGTATATTTTTCCTGAGGGTGCTAAATAAAATTAATCTTCATTTTAATCTTCATTTTAATCAGCAGCAAATTCCTGTCTGATTTAAGAGTGGATCGGCTACTCCGGACTTGCAGTAGTTGAACAGCTAACTAAAGCAAAAGCCGCCGCCACGTTCACACGCTCTATCCAAATCGTGCTGCTAAAAACCAAAGAGGTGGTGGTGAGTTTTAAAAGCTCTCGGAGGGCTAAGTATTGCCTGGAAGGAGCTCAGCAGCAACCCTGGGAAAGTGGCTACAGGAACCGAGTTCAGGTTACCGGTTAATATTTAACAGGGTGGTTGAAGCAAGAGGAGCCAAGGAGAGGCGGGAGATCTCGGCTGGCTTGGTCTATGCCGGGGGCCCTTCGCTAGCCCGCCAGGGTCTTTGGGCAACCCTTCAGTAAGGAATTAAGTTAGGGGGGATCAGACTGGGGTAGGGCAAGGATCATAAGGAGAAGGGGGAGCAGAGGGTTCTCAGTGGGGCAAGGAAGGGCTGAAGGAGGCGAGGGCCCCCCAAGCTCCAGGGATTGGGCTCAGAGCTGGCCACGGGCCCTACCATGAAGGGTGGGGAAGGGACCTACCTGGGAGAGAGGTAGGGGGCAGAGATGAGAAGAGTGGAGGCAGGTGGGTGCCCCACAGCTTCCTCACCACCCCCTAAGCTTGCATGTGGTCCTCAGGTCCTGCCCCTTCCCTCTCGTCAGGGTCCGATCCAGCCCCTGGTGTGGTCGACTTAACCGACGCAGAACGGGGAGAGACCCTGGTCTTTGTCCCTGGCAGCACAGGGTCTGGAGCCAGCCTGGGGTGGCGGGGTGGGGTTTGGCGGGGTGGGTGTTTGTCGGAGAGCCACCTTTCTGCACGGGCAAAGGTTAATTCTTTCATCCCTCATTTCGCAAATCCTCGAGCAGGCTCCTTTCCCCCCTCCGGCACCCGAATCCCAATCTGTTTTCTTTGCCTTCCAAGCCGTCCGTGGCTTTGCGCACCCCTGTCTGTGTGTGTGTGTGTGTGTGTGTTGCGGGGGGCAGCACATGCCTCACGTGGAATCCCGCCCCCCATGCTCAACCCTTGGCATCTCATTCCTCATGCATGCGACTCTTCCACAATCTTCTTTGAACGCTCCCCCAATACTTTCAGTCCGTCTCAGACATGCTATCATTTTGATGACTGAGAACCTGAAGTCCTGTGAAGGGTTGTAATCCTGCTCAGGGTTCCTGCACAGAATGGCCATCTTTCCTGCACAGGATTCAGCAGAAAAAACGGTTACAGTTCCTGTGCAGGACAGCATCCTTCCTGCACAGGATTCACAAAGTTCTTTTCTTTGAATGCTCATCACATCCTTAGTCCTGAGGCTTCCACCCTAAAGCTTTTTCCATGCTTTTGCGAGCCGTAGGCTTTCTTTTCCTTTTCGCTACGGCTTTCTTCGTGCGCACCTCAGGTGCAATAAGCATAGATGCTCAGAGAATGTGTTCACTACGCGCTAAGTTGCTTCACAGATAGTACGTAAACTTATTTCATCTTTGGCAAATGCCTGTTCCTGGATCGGACCTTTGCCAGAGCGATACAGAGATACAAGAGCCCGTCTAATCATTTCACATCGGAAAGTGAAATGCTCACATTGCCGTTTCTTTCTCAAAGAGCAAATTTTAAATCTTGGCAGATGCTCGTCTCGGTTCGCCAGGTTCCACCATATCCCTGCAGAGGCTGTTCGATACAAAAGACTTGGGCACCCGCAGAAAATAAAACAAGACTCTGGCAACCCTTTTCAGACGCTGAGTTTGGCAAGCCAGCTCACAGCAGGAAAAGATAAGTACAGGAAATATACCCCCAAAGAAAATGAATTCTATTGTACACGGCTCTGTGGGAGGCAGACCACCCCTCTCTGGTTATAAATGAAGACCAATGGGATAATTCTCAAGCTTAAGGTTCTTCTTTCCCTGGAAAAACTCTGGGAAAAGACTCCAATCTACCTGGGCTATGGAAACCCCTCTTTCCAGACCACTGCGTAACAGCGATATAACACATGTAGATTCGCCGTGTAGAGTGTGTTAGACTCATCTTTGGGAAAATCAGGCTGAAAGCCCCAGTGAATCTTGAGACTCACTATAGGCTCTTGGACCAGCTACTCTCTCCCACCAGTTGACCCACCTTGCAGGGTCGCTGGGAGGAGCAAGGCTGACTGGAGCTCTGAGGAGGAAGCGCCCAGCCAACGAACCGAAGAATTTGGGAGACGCGGGACTTACTTGTGACTTTTTGCTCCTCTTGGGTTTGCCCCCAAATTCTCCGTGGGAAGTCAGGAGTGACCAACGAAAGGGAGATTTCCCCATCCTTTAACGGCTTTCTGACCCTCCCGTTATCATCAGTGAGCAACTGAACCAGCTGCGAACAGGACTTCCAGCAGACAACCCATTTGCTCTTAAACTAGGACGGAGGAGGGTGTATCTCATTGGCCCCCCAGGAGTTAAAAGGATTATACATTTGGGGTGTGTGTGTGAACAAAAGAAAAATATCTCCCTTCCTCCTTTAGAATCAAAGAATCATGGAGTTGAAGGGTCTCCTTAAGGCCATCCAGTCCAACCCCCTGCTCAAGGCAGGAATCCCAATCAAAGCACATCGGACCGAGGGTGGCCCAGTTTTCTCTTGACCGCCTCCAGCGTTGGAGCGCTCACCACCTCCTGAGCGGACAGGTGTGAGACTGCAAGACTTATGGGGCAGAGAATGAATATGAAAAAGATGAGCCTATGATTTCCGGACTGATCTCTTTTTTAAGTGCCTGAGAGGATTCTTGCTCCCAGTGTCAAAGCCCTGGATGGTGGCGATGGCTCACAACCCTCTCTTCCTTTAGGTCCTGTTTCCAGCGCCCCAGCACTTAGGAAAACGGGCATTCCGGAGTCCAGCTCTCAAAAACCCACCGCTACGATGGCCGTGCTGGGAACTGGGCATCTTTTATCCAAACTGCACAGCGGGCAAAGCTTCGCACACGTATACCGCTCTTTGGTGCTGACGTTCGCCGGCAGACACTGGCCACTGCACCCACAGAGCCCCCCCCCCCGGTTCCAGAAAGCTTCGGCCGAAGCGCTTTCATTCCCAGCAATACAAGCCCATAACTCTTGAGAATTTTTCTCCCCTTTTAAGAGACCCCCTCCATCGCCCCCCCGGGCCTTTTGACGCTTCAGCACCGAGCGCATCCATCGCCACGCTTTCATCCGCAGAAGCCACTTCACAAATAATATAAATACATTCCTAAGCCTCCAGCCACATTTTAACTGCAACACTAACAACAACTCTGCAGTGTGGGATGGCGTGCGCTTGCAGCCTCCGCTTTCTCATTGGCAATACAGAGAGATGCAAACAGCCCACCTGAGCACCTGGACGAGGTGAGTTTTTTGAATCCGGGCACCTGTCGGCCGACACATTTGGCCAGAGCTTCAGCCCGGTTTTCACACTCGTTTCATGTTAGGCAAACCTCTGTGTGTGTGTGTGTGTGTCCTCGAACGCCACCCAGACTTCCTGAGAGGGAACAAACCCATCTGGATAAAAAGAAACCCCCTTCTGGATGGAAAACAAGGAAATAGGCCACAGGCACCTGAGCTGCTGGTCGAGTGGTCTGCCAGAAGCTCAGGAGAGCAGAGCAGCTGCTCTCCGAGGCAAGCAAGCAAGAAACCCCAGCCCTGATCATTCCGCTCTGCCCATCTAATGCAGCAAAAATAAAATAAAAATCATATATCTCAATATCTCTCTCTCTATATCAATCTATTTGTGAATTTCTCTCTGCCTTCCTCTTACCTGTTCCGAGAAGCACCAAACCCCAGGAAACCTTCCCCGGTTGCCTGAAACATCAGAGTCACCCGATACCTGCCCTCGGCACACCTGGGACACTCAAGCCGGCCTCTCTGGTTACAGGGGCCCTCTAATGAATTAGCTCCACACCTATCCGCTCACCACCACCACCACCCCCAGCCACGTCACTTGGGCCCCGTGGCCAATCCCCGTCCTGCAGGATCTCTGGTTTGTCTCTTCACCGAGCCGTAAGTAAAGATCAACCGGGAAGCCGGGCAGCTCTGGGGAGGCAGGGGGTGCGATGCATCTGGCAGGTGGAGTCTGGGCTGCTGGATACCAAAGCCGCCGCCGCCGCCGCCCCCCCCCCCCCCGTGCGGGACTTGCCAGCTCATTGGAAATGAGTAGGGAAAGAGGAACCGACATTGTGAAATGTCTTGAGCCGCTGCATGAAGCCACCTGTTGTGTGACTGGGTCAGGTTTTGCTTCGGTTAGGAGGGGAAAACCCACAGAGGCATTGAAGGGATGTGCTTGTCAGACTACCGAGATATCCCAGCACATCCCCTATCATCCCCCAACCTGTCCATCTCAAGTCATAAAAGAGGGATTGGTGAATGGCTACGTAGTCTTTTGGACTACGAACTCCAGAATCCCCCTGGTTGTGAGAGCTGTCAACCAGGAAAGGAACTTTCCCATGCTCCAAGAGGGAGGAGAGAGTGGCAACGTTTGGGAGAAGCATCAATATTCATCATGCTAGAACGTCCCAGCGGGGGCCTTGGGAAAGATCCCTAAAGGTCATCTAGTCTCACCCCGGTCACTGCAAGGTTTCCCTGTGTTAGGCAGGTGGAACCCAGAAGCCCAGGGCGTGGGCTACCAAGTTCCTCCTTCCAGGGCCACTGGCAGTAGAGGTGGCCCGCCTGTGCCAGGCCAGCGCAGCCTTGGGATGGAGCAGAGGAAGGTGCTGGGCAAACTGGACACCAGGCGCGGCACCCGGGCAGTGGCTTCCTTTTCTCTGCAGTCTCCTAGCGAGAAAGTGGGTGGCCGGCCCAGCACCGTCCATGCAAATGTGCTTTGCATCCACACAGCTCAGGCCGGAGGCGTCTCTGTGTCTGTGTGTGTGTGGGAAGAACACACAACACCGCAGACAGCCGCGGCGCTGTGTCTCCACCCACAACCTGCCCGAAGGCCAAACCCTGCGGGCCCAGCCCAGTTAGACAACAGAGCCTCTGAGGAGACACAAAGGGCTCTCTCGTGAGCCTTCCCAGCTGGCCTTCCCAGTACGGCCGTGGGATCAGGGGCCCTGGCCGCGGCCCCCCATTCCCAGAGGACAGGAAAACCAGCAAGGGGGGGGGGGAAACAACTCAGGAGAGATTTTGGGGATTTTTACAGCAAAGGGTCGGCCACCTGCGGCCCCCCGCCCGATGCTGCTGGCCTGCAATTCCCAGCTACCCTCCTGGCTGGCAGTGCTGCCTAGCGGCACTGGAAGCAGAGGGCCAACATCTGGATGCCCACAGGTCTCTGCCTCTGGTCTTCGAGCAGGGCACCCGTAACTCCCTTCTGTGCAAACAGCCACAGGGCTCACAGGGCGCACCTCTGTCATCCCTTCGCCGGCCAGGCCAAAGGCTGGCTCCGTTTTTTGTTTTTTGGCCTAGCATTCTGTCTCTGATTGAAGCTGATCGGAACAGAACACTGCTCCTGAATATGGAGGTTCCATCCTTTCGTTTTTATTTTGTTGCCGTTGGGGCTAACGTCCATCTGGCCCAAGGCGTGTTGCTTCCTGAAGGGGAACTTCATATGGCACAGCGCCTTATGACTGAAAGAGTGGGCCTTTGCTCAGAGCCCCCCCTACAGAAAAATCCTTCTGGCTGAGAGAAGGCCGAATCTGCGTATACACAAATTCACATATAATCAACACCATTATTATGATTATTTACCATCATCACCACCACACAGCCATGGCATAGTAGCAATGTGCCCTTCACTGGGCAAAGCTGCAGACAAAAGGCCGACACGATGCGACCATTTCTACTTCGCCTGGCCTGCTGCCCTCACTAAGCCTCGGGGCAAACTTTGGACCTTTTATCCACCACTTTGGAAATATGCCAGATCATTTCATGGAGAAAATAAACAACATCATTGTGCCGCTTTTCTTTCCAGGGACTGTGTGCCTCACACAAGCTTGCGCCATTGGACCATTTTGATCCTTCTTTTTTTCCTCTTGCGTACGGACGTCTGGCTATTACCACCGGTTGCCGGTTTTCCACACCTGTAGATGGCGCATTCTATATCGGGAGTCAGTCTGGATTCACCATCCTAGTGTGAACGTTGTCCGAAGGAAGCTGCTTCCACCCCCCCCCCCTTTTCTCCTTCCGTTCTCTCCTCAAAGGTTTCCTCTTCCGCTAATCCCTGCTGAAAGAAGTAGCATTCAATAGTTAATGAACCTCCAGCTCCTGGAGATCATGATCTGGGTTAATTCAGCCATCGACGGATGGAGCTATTATGCCGGAAAATGATTCTGCTGAATCTCCCTTCAGGAGCAGTTTAATTTTCTCCACAGCAGGTGAAAACCATTTCAGTGAAGGTTCACGGATCCTTCCTGGTTACTCCCCTCACATCGGGCAAAACCGAGTGTGCAGGCATTTTTGTAGTGGTGTCAAAAACCACACGAATCTGTTTCATCAGCAATGAGGCTAAAGTAGCCATGTAACGGCAAACTTGTGGCTTTTGATTATACGCCATCACGTCGCCCCTGACTTATGGCGACTCTATGAATGAGCGCTTTCCAGATTGTCTTATCTTCAGCTGCCCTGCTCAGCTCTTGCAAACTCAACCTTGTGGCTTCCTTTAGGGAGTCAGTCCATCTTGTATTGGGTCTTCCTCTTTTCCTGCTGCCTTCACCTTTTCCCAGCATTATTGTCTTTTCCAGAGAATCCTGCCTTTCTCGTGATGTGCCCAAAGTTAGGCAGCCTTGGCTTCAACATTTTTGCCTCCAGAGAGAGTTCAGGCTTGGTTTGATCTAGGACCCACTGGTTTGTCTTTCTGGCAGTCTAGGAAAGCTCTCCTCTAGCTATACAAATCAGCTTTCTTCACTGTCCAGCTTTCACACTCATACATGATGATCGAGAACACAAGAGTGTGGATGATCTTCTTGGTCTTGGTCTCCAGCGACACACCCTTAGACTTGTTGATCTTTTCTAGTTCCTTCATTGCTAGCCTTCTGAGTCTCAGACTTCTTCTGATTTCTTTATCTAAGAACAATTCTTAGGAGTATTGGACCACAAATTCCTCCCTTCAGTGATGCTGGTGTGATTTTCAGAGACCTGCTCTTCTCCCCCCCGACCTCTAGCTAAGTGAGGAGAGTGCACAGAAAAGGGATCTGCCCCAGGGGCTCCCCTTGCTCATGATATTGTTACAAAACGCCACAGTTCAGGTGCAAGGCATAGACTACACATATCAAAGAACCCGGGTCTACTCCCTGATGGCATCTTCAGCTGAAAGGATACCAGGAACAGAGGTGGGAAAAGTGGCTCTGGGCTGGAGAGGCAACCCCAGTGAGATTATCCTACTCTTATCGACACCTGGTGTGTGATATTTGTAGGGTCAGTCTACAAGGGGAGGCAGCAGTGGAATAAATTTGGTTGTCCACATCCCGGGAAGAAATTGTTTGAAGTAAAAAAAGAGAAAGAAACGGAGACAGGAAATCTGATGCACGAAGAGCTAATCATTATTCATAAAGAACAGACATGTTTCAGAATTATACTCCTTTGGATGCGCAGGTTTTGAGGAACCAAGCATCAACAATTTCAACCTTTCTACTATCTTAAAGGACCTCCCCATTTGCTGGCCTCAAAATTTCATTTCTTGAAGGAGTATAATTCTGAAACTCATCAGCTGTCTGTTAGTAATTATTCAACCCATCTTATTTGGAACTTCAGCTCTGTCTTCTCCTGCGGTTCAGGCTCCACACTGGTTTCCACCCGTGTTCTTTTCCTATTGAGTCCATTGTCGTTTTCGTTCTTAATCGGTGCTCCGGCTCTTCACACCTAAATCGGAGTCTGCCCTGTGGGACGTCAGGTGACGATGACCAGTGGTTTAGGTATTTGGCTGAGGAGCCAGAGGTTGGGAGTTCGAATCCCCACAGGGCCTCCTTGACAAGCGGCTGGACTTGATGATCCAGAAGGTCCCTTCCATCACTACAGTTCTAAGATGATTATCTCATGAGATGGTCTAGAAATGCCAAGATAATGACTTAATTCTGCCAATGCTCTCTCATAAGACATAGGATTGCAGCCATGAAATGATTTTATGGGTCTTTGCAGGCAATAGGTTGCCGGATCCTGTCAAGACTATATATAGACCAACCCTAGGGATCAGGCATCTGATTCCTCATCTCATTGCCTGCAGAAATCTGTGGGACTTGGTTGCCGCCACGGCCATGAGGCTACCACGTTGACGTGGCAGATGCTCCTAACCAAAATTGTCCGGGTCCGCTCTGCCCGTCTTCACGGCCTGGTGTTCACTGAGCGAAAGAGTGGCCTGAGCCGGTGATCAGCCTACGTGCGGGGCAGATTCCAGGATTTGTGAGCTGCTGGCTATGTGTTTGTGTGTGTGTGTGAAGGGTCACATTGCAGGGAAACTGGAGAGTGGGTGTATTTAATTCCCGGCCACGATAACGGTGCCACCCAATCCAGTGACCAACAAAAGACCTGCCACCCCCCCAGGCTGGGCTGCGATTCCTCGAGTGCCATTTGACATTTCATCTCAGAAGATGGCCTGTCCCTTCTCTATCTCTTCCCCATCATCTTCCCACATCTGAGAATGAGTCCGCCGTCGCCGCGTGCCCATTTTTGGTACGAGCGCCATCCTGAGAAGATAACTAAGAATCTAAGCCTCCGTTTTGAAAAGCTCTACGGCTTCCTCGGGAACCGGTGGGAAGTTCGTTGGTCTTCAAAAGTGAGCGCTTGGTCCCGATGCAGCCGCTGATCTCAGGGGTTCTGGCCGGGACAATGAAGGCCTCATCCTGCACGGTGACTGACAGCTGTCCTCAGTCCTGCCCCCCGCTCCCTCTGCTGCAACCCAGGAACCATGACGAGACCGTGAAAGGAGCCGGCATGCCAAGACGAGAGCTCTGAAGTTGGGGGGGCTATCCAGGGCACAACCAAAGCCGCTGAGTCAGCCCATTTGGCTGCATTCTTGGTACCGAACCAAAGTTGGAAAGAAAAGCCCATGCAATTAACACAATTACTGACAGAGTCGTCATATCCAGGCTTTCAACGGGCCTGACAAGATGGCTATTGTTTCCATCTGCCTTCAAGCTCTCCAGCAAGGCCAGATCCAGATCAGGTTTGCACTCCCTCGCCCTTCCACTGCCACGGGGGATCAAAGAAAGGAATGAACGGAAGCAGGTGCAGGCTTTCCTCTGGAAAGTTCTCTACAGCCGCCCAAGCTTGGTGCCGTGCACCCAAATTGAGATTGTTAGAGCAGTATGACAAGGGAATTCATGACCTCAGGGGGAGGTGATGAGCGTTCCAACACTGGAGGCCTTCCAGAGAAAATGGGACAACCCTCTGTCAGATCTGCTTTGACTTGGATTCCTGCATCGAGCAGGGAGTTGGACTCGATGGCCGCAGAGGCCCCCTTCCGACTCCACGATTCTAGGATTAAAAACTCACTGAGCTCACTTTTCTGTCTCAACTCTGAATCAGCACCACTGATCTTAGAATACAGTCACAAAATCATTATTAAAGCAAAAAGGTGAGCGGCCAACACCAAACCAGAAGAGCGGATCAGACACACGTTCACAGAGGAGAAAGCCGAGGAAAAATCAATCAGGCCATTGGCTTTCAAAATGGTTATGTTTTTAGCCGACCCATGAGCAACACAAGGGAAAAACCAGCTCTGCCTTCCCCATCAGGCTGTCCTGGGCTGAGGACCGACGCTGGAAAAGAACTTCACCCATTGAGTGCAGCTCCCGTAACAACATGATATGGGGCAAGTCCTCCCATTACCCAGCAAGACTTTGAAGGGGTGCTCCTTTTCAGTTGCCTTAAAGTTTCAACTGGACCTCTTGGTCTCTCGGGGTCATGATTTGGAAAACCCCTTCCCATAAAAACCCACCGGTAGGTCCTGGCGACGGCTTAACAAAAGCTTCACCTGGAAACAACAGCACATGGCTTTGGTTCAGATTTAGCAGCTCGCCCAAGAGTCGTGTGGCCGTAAACCGCTCCAGGAAGGAACTAGAGTGGGCTCATTGGTCCATTGGTCAAGGTTGGGCAAAGGAAATCCTGGCTACCATAGCCAGCCGTTTCCTCAAGAGCAAGGCTCTACCCAAGACCAGTGGTCCCCAACCTTGGGCCTCCAGATGTTCTTGGACTACAACTCCCAGAAGCCTTCACCACCACCTCTGCTAGCCAGGATTCCTGGGAGTTGAAGTCCAAGAATATCTGGAGGCCCAAGGTTGGGGACCACTTGCCAACTCATCTAAAGAGGCTAAAGCAGCGCTATCAACCAAGAACCCTACCTGGATGACCCTGCTGTCTGCATCAGGATGGAGCACGGCTTTGCGAATTTATTTATTTTGCTCTACAGCTCTTGGAATACCCCAGGCGGCAGTTCAAAAAATGTTCTGAGTTTGTGTTTACAGTAGGACCTCCACTATTCGTGGGATCAGTATCCGCTGATCCACTTATCCATTGGCTGAAAATACTAAATAAAAAAACCCAGAAATACCTACAGTATTTATATGTATTTCCAGGGTGTATTTACCAGAACTGGTCACTAGAAGGAGCCAGAGACCATGCAATGTACAGTATTCTATACTGTACGTCCACATTTTTCAGTATCCACCATGGTCTTACTCTCCTTTAAAATTTAATCCCCATTAAAGCTGCTGTCGTATACAACCTTGTCTGGCAGTAACTCCTACTGAACACAAAGGGCTTACTTTTGAGTAGACATGTATGTGTAGGTTGGTCCCTCAATCCACCCTGATTAACATTTCAGTTAATTAACATTTCCTGTAAGCTTTCTGGGAAAGATTTTGTGATATTTATGGAACACGTCCCTTTTAATTGAACTTCTCTAGTTTCCTCTTTAAGTCAAACAAATGGGTTAAATCAAATTCTCATTAATTTGAGGGCACCCACTTCCATGCCATCTCATGTTTCAAAGTTGATTTGCTTGTTCATTTAATATGATTCGTAGGCTCCCTTTCTCCCAATCAGGAGACTCAAGATGGGTCA
This sequence comes from Intellagama lesueurii, assembly GCA_037013535.1. NCBI lineage: Eukaryota > Metazoa > Chordata > Lepidosauria > Squamata > Agamidae > Intellagama > Intellagama lesueurii. The sequence goes on along the minus strand of JBAJHW010000016.1, from coordinate 3,560,817 downwards.
CAGTGTTAAAACAAGTAATATTTTTTTAAAAAATTAAAAAATTACACATTAAAAAGCACCTAAACTATAAGAATAATTAAAAATACATTAAGTGATTTAAAACACTTAAAGCTGTAAAAGCAAACTTAAGGAGTGGGAAGCACAGGTTGTTTTGCCTAAGAAGCATGTTTTTTGGGTTGGAAGGCAAGGTATTTTACTTGGCTGTGAGAGGGTTGTTTATTTTCAATCTCTTGTGAAGTCGATTTATTTTCAATCGTTCTGGCCTATGTGAATGCCTCTGTCAGCATAAATTGTGTCTGTGGGTTTTGCCGCTCACTGGTGTGCCTTCCCTGATCCTTCTCTTCCTCCACCTGCTCCCTCCCTGTCTCGGTGTGCATTTATGTGTCTGTCTGTGTGCAGGCACCTGTATGTCTCTGTCTCTCTCCCCCTCCTTGTCCATCCTGGTCAATGTCTCTGGTCAATTTCAGCCAGAACCTTAAATTCAGAACCTTGGAGAGCACCAGCGAAAAACCAGAAAGTTGAGACTCAAGCCCAGGGTGGATTTACTGCCCTCTGACAGTGAGATGCCACCAGCCACTGTGCTGTCCAGGAGGAGGAGCATCCTGGAGATCACCTCCATGTGACCATCAAAGAGGGCAACTCTTGCATTTGATGTTGGACATCAAAGGCCCCTGCTTTTTGCATCTCTGGTTGAAGGTCTCATAACTCTGCCCTGGAGAGCAGTCCAACGAGACCAGGGTTCCTCAACTCTCTCTGTGTGTGAGGCTCAGATGCGTAGGTCCACAACTCCCTCAAGACTTCCCACATTTCTTGTGGGACATTTATGAGAGTTGTAGCCCTGTGCATCCAGAAGGCTGTGGGTTGGGGAAAGCTGCACTGGACCATGTGGGGTTCTGCTGACCCTCACTGTAACGAAGCATCCCGCCCACTCAGAGATTCCTCAGAGATCCTACCCCACCAACGTCTACATTGGCTTGGGTATGTCGTGAGAATGGCTGACAGTCGGATTCCAAAAGATCTCCTGTATGGAGAATTAGTGCAGGGAAATCGCCCCAGAGGGAGACCACAGCTGCGATACAAGGAGATCTGCAAGCGGGATCTGAAGGCCTTAGGAATGGACCTCAACAGATGGGAAACCTTGACCTCTGAGCGTTCAGCCTGGAGGCAGGCGGTGCATCATGGCCTCTCCCAATTTGAAGCGACCCTTGTCCAGCAGGCCGAGGCCAAGAGGCCGTCCCAAAAGCAGCCAAATCAGGGAGCTGGACAGGGGACAGATTGTATTTGTCTTCAGTGTGGAAGGTACTGGCACTCTTGAATTGGCCTTCTCAGCCACACTAGACGCTGTTCCAAGACTTCTATTCAGAGCACGTGACCATCGTCTCTCGAGACTGAAGGATGCCTACCTGCCCCACCTTAAACCCTGCCTCTGTTGGGTTTCAGCCTTTGCAAAACACCAGAATTGTGGGGTGGGGGTAGGAGTTTATCTTGGGCTGCAGGCCTTACCTCTCGCTTCAACACTTCGCTCTCCACGTGGCGGAGGTTGTTCTTAGCCTGGACGTAGATTTCCGCAGTGTGCTGGATTTCGGGAGGGTTTGGCGCCGGGTAGCCAGGGGGAGGAGGGGGCACTTTGGAAGTGGGGGGCGGGGGAGGGGCGGGGAAGTTGGGGGGGTGGGGGAGGGGAGGCATCGCTCCCTTTCTTGTCACAGCCGGGTCCTGTATCCGGATTCAGCATGTCCATATAGGTCTGCATGTCTGTGATGGTCGTTTCAGGAATTCCTGGAGGAAGTTGGGGGGGGGGGAGGGGGAGAGAGATGGAGGGACGGAGAGAGAGTCACCCACACATGGTTTTCCCACGGGCTCATCATATACCAGAAGCCAGTGGCCATCTGCTGAAATGAGAGAGCTGGAAGCTTGGGAGAGGATTTTCAAAAGATCTTTGTCATCCCTCAGCAGAGTTAGACCGTGGAACTACCTGCCACAAGATCTAGCAATGGCCACCAGTGTGGGAAAGGTTAAAAGGAGACGGGGCGAATTCACCGAGAAGGCGGCCATCAGCAGCAATGCATCACCCTCTCTGAAATGCCTCTTCTTCTCAATTTAGATTATTCCGACTTGACCGCGGAGGAGGTTGGAAAGCTACAAGATTCTTCAGCCCCCACTTAACAGCGAGACAAAGTTCGTACTGGAGGTTAGAGAGTTCTGCTCTGGGGATCCATGATTTAGTTTGATTTAACGAAGGTCTCTCTTCCAGATATGCACCAAACTTGAGAAGCAGAGCATACACACAAATAGCAAGCCCAGAACTGCTGGATGGTTGTTAATAAAAATGCAAGCAAACCATTCAAGGCTTAATATGGTTAAATTTCCACCAAGAACCGGTCATCCAAGATTTGTGCACCTTCTTCACCAAAAACCATCCATAAGTGTGAAGACCAGCTCAAGGCTAGCAGAAAAATCTCACTAGTAAGGATGGGTACGAATTTCCTGGGTCTTCCAATAGAGTTCTTGAGAGAATGAGTTTTGCACAGAGCGCGCCCACCATTGCAGAAAAATCGCCTGTTCCCCCCCGCAAACGTATCTAGCTTCGCCCAAACTTAAATAATAAATAAATTGTCCAAACTGGACAAAATGCCCCATAAATAGGACGACGGTTGCTTAATTTCATTTAAAGCACTGGATGGGTTGTTCACATCTTTCATCACGATCAGTCAGTCCTTCTGTGCTTGCTGTGTGTTTGTGTGCTTTGCGTCTCCCAGGGGAAGGAGAGATATTTTATGCGGTCTCTGTTGTAGGACTTTTCATAGAGGGGTCTCATCCTGTCGAGTCAATCTAAACCAAAAAGCATGAGAAACCCAGCAAATATCCTTTCTCTCCATGCCCTGCAGCACCGAGATCACGATCCATGAGCCAAGGCTCAGCTCTGTGCGAGCCCCTGGTTCGAAATTCTGCTTAGGTGGCAGAGAGACAGAAAGTACCAAATGAAAAGACAGCAACACTTCAGGTCTTGAAGCAGATTTTTAAAGGTTTGTTTTAAGCACTGATGCTTCTCGGGCCTTGTTCTAGGCAACTTCCTCTTCTGTTTTACCTTCTGAAGGCTGTTCACCCCAACCCGGATTCTCACTCCCGACCACTAGATCTATCTCCTTTTTAAAAAAAATTAAAAAGGCTCCCTCACACCCTCTAGTGGCTGCAGGGACCAACTTTGCCTCTTTACTTCCTCCCCCTTCGCCTCCCTACGTGACTTTTGGTGTGGAAGAAAGGGCTGGCTTTCTCACACACACACACATGGACATTTTTCCTCACGAATACCTCCCTGCCCGATCCACTTATTTTGGAGCAAAAATGCCATCCCCCCCCCCCCAAAAAAAAATATCTTCTTTTTCAACTTCGCTTCCACCCCTATCAGCAGTTTTTCTTGCATGATTCTGAGACCCGGAGACCCCAGAGAATACAAACATTTGGGTTCACGGGCTGATTTTGAAAGCACAACGCAGGAAAGCTCCTGACAACAAGTGGACTAAACAAAACTCTGCCCCTTTTCTGCTCTGGAGAAGAACTTTGCAAGGGGCGGTAAGCGAGGAGGAATTTACACGATAGGTTTTGACCCAAATCCTCCTGGTGTTCACGTAAGGTTTGCCTCATTTGCCGAGGCTAATTGCGGCTTATTGAGAAGCTGCCGGGCACATCCCTATTACGCATTCGGGCCCATAACCGGCCATGTAACCAAGATGCACCCTGACACCTGGACAATTAGCCACAATTAGCTGCCTTAAGACCGGCTAACCTTTCACGGGATTCTGGCCCATTTGTCACAAAGAATGAGTTACTTGCAATTAATTCCCTTTCTTTCTTTCTTTCTTTCTTTCTTTCTTTCTTTCTTTCTTTCTTTCTTTCTTTCTTTCTTTCTTTCTTTCTTTCTTTCCTAGCTGCCTGCCTGCCTTCTTTCTTTCTTTTCTTTCTTTCTTTCTTTCCTTCCTTCCTTGGTCCATCCGTCCGTCCGTCCGTCCGTCCGTCCGTCCGTCCGTCCTTCCTTCCTTCCTTCCTTCCTTCCTTCCTTCCTTCCTTCCTTCCTTCCTTCCTTCCTTCCTTCCTTTCTTTCCTAGCTGCCTGCCTTCTTTCTTTCTTTCTTCCTTCCTTCCTTTCTTTCCTAGCTGCCTGCCTTCTTTCTTTCTTTCTTCCTTCCTTCCTTTCTTTCCTAGCTGCCTGCCTTCTTCCTTCCTTCCTTCCTTCCTTCCTACCTACCTACCTACCTACCTAACCAGCTGCTTTCTTTCTTTCTTTCTTTCTTTCTTTCTTTCTTTCTTTCTTTCTTTCTTTTTCTTCCTTCCTTCCTTCCTTCCTTCCTTCCTTCCTTCCTTCCTTCCTTCCTTCCTTCCTTCCTTCCTTCCTTCTTTGGTCCTTTCTTTCTTTCTTTCTTTCTTTTTTCTTTCTCTCTCTCTCTCTCTCTCTTTCTTTCTTTCTTTCCTAGCTGCCTGCCTGCTTGCTTCTTGCTTGCTTCCTTCCTTTCTGCAATAACTACTGCATAACCAAGTTACCATACTGTTATAAAAGGATGGTTTCACTCTTTTCCCAGCTATTACTGCTTTAAGTCACTTTTATGTTACAGGATGCTGTTTGTAGCAGCTTCTGGCACTGCAATTTATTTTAGTTAAATGCCATGGCTAAGTTGAAAGGTAAACCAGGAGGCCATAATCCTATTTATTTATTTAAAATATTTCTATGCCACCTCTCTCCTAAAGGATCCCAGGTGGCTTACAGTATTAAAAGAAACAAAGTTTTGACTATAGCTAGTTCGTACGAGAGCAGCCCTATTGAATCAATTGCTCAGTGGTGAGTCAGCATTCACAGAATTCCCACGAGATGCACCACAGTTAAAAAGTAAGCTACTGGCTGTTTAAAAGTACTAATAGTAACTTGAAAGTATTAACAGTAGCTACTCAAGTTATTTTTGAACAGAGACCAAAAATATTACTTTTTTGAAGCCAACAGGGAGGCTTAGGTGTTATCCCAAAGGGCAATGTCTCAAAGAGCTGCTTGTGCATACCACAAAAGTAATGAGTTACTTTTAAAAGAATGTGTAACTAATTACTAGTAACTAATTACTTTGGGTTCATGATAGCAGCTAACTGCATTTTTTTCAACGACAATCCCATGCTCTGTGAAGGGCTGACACCCCTACACCCCTGCCTCCCAGCAAGTGCCCCACCCCGCCTGATGCTTACGGGAAGCGCCGTCCGAGGGAGGGTCTCCCCCCGCCTGATGCTTACGGGAGGCCTGGCTGTTCCGTTTCTCTCCCGTGCTGGACTGGCTGGAGTTGCAGGAGTCGTAGTTGGAGAGGGTGCTGCTGGGCGAGCCCAGGTTGAAGTGGGCCTGTGGGGCAGACACGGTGGTGTTGGGAGAAGACATCCCCGAGTCGGGCTGCTTGAACTCCAGGTCGGTCGATGGGTCTCGTGAGAGGACCCGGTGTTCCACGCTCTGCAAGAGACAGACCAGGCACGGGGGCAAAAGAAAACACAAACCCATCAACCCAAGGGAAAATACTGGTGGTTCATCCCCACAACCCCCGCATTCTCCTTCTCCTTCCTTGAACCCAGGTCCCTCCAGATCTCGCACAGAAAATCAGACCGACTTCACCGGTTGGAAGCACCTGATGACTTTTTCTTTCATATGGCTTTTGGGGTGTCAAAGCAAGTTTAAAGCTGGATCTTAGACCCACAGATCGTTTCTAAAAGAGCACTGACTTAAAATTGTGTTGTTGTTTTTTTCCAAATACATTTCTAATGGAAACAGTTGTCTTTTAGAGTTTGGGACTGTTGAAGTTTTTACAACTTCGCATGTTGCTTTTAGTAGGTTTGGCTGGAAGGGATCTTTCTGGGCTGCGGTGATTGTCAGTCACTAACAGCACCAACCAATCATTCCCTTCTGCCTCTGAATTCAAAGAGAGCCCCGCCTCTCTGCTCAGTGCTCTTTCCCTTTCTTGAGTCTGTTGGAAGCAGTCAGTTGTCTGTTGAGGTGTGTTGATAAAGGCAGTCATGTTTGTCAGTTTGCTGTTTGATCTGTTCACAACTGTAAGTAAAGAAAAAAAAATATTCTTTCTCTTCCAAATGTGTCTGAGCGAGTTACTGAGGCTGGAAGTGCCAGAAAAAGGGGTAGACTAATTTAGGGAGCTTGTATTTCTTCTGCTCCGCAAATCCCAGCACTTCTGCGGTGCAGCTAGAGGAATTTAACCGAAAATTCAAAACTCTGCAACACTGACTGACTCCGGAGCCCTTGTGAGCTGAGCGGCAATAAATAAATACTTTCAACAACTAGATCAGTGCAAGGCAGTAACTGGGCCTTCCTAAGTAGAGTACTGGAAGTTCCTTTCCACAGAGTCAGGCCAGCGATACACATCTTCCAAGATTGATTCACTACTGTGAGGAAGTTACATATTTGTCACCCGAAGTCCCTGGGCAAGTGAAGGCAAATCGAAGGCAGGGGAGAAGAGGGTACAGTTCCACTAGGCCTCCAAGGGTCCATGTGATGTGGTTGTCAGTTGTGCGGGTGGGCTGGGCTACCGCTCCCACCACCACCAGCCAGCAGTCCAACCGATGGGGGCTGTAGATCTGATTGCCAGGTGGAAAGCCGATGTATACGGGCTGGCCGTGGGCCTCCAGAGCCCTCGGGGCTGAGTGCAGGACCTCCTCCAGCCACCGAGGCAGGTGCTTTCCCCTTAACCCACTGGTCTCAGGAGGAAGTGCCCCCTTAGGACTTGGAGAGCTGTGGATAGATTCCTGCATCGTCAGGGGCTGGACTAGATGACCCTCGGAATCCCGGCTCATGCCACATTTTGATGCATCAGGACGGGACGCATCAGGTGGCACTTGTTAGCCTGGCAAAAATTGCCAGCTCAGGTGTCCTGGAAAGCCCAGATCTGGTCTGATTGCCATCACCGCCCTACCTCTTCCACCCGTGCTTTGCCTCAATGGTCCAGAGGCAACAAAGCACGACAAATACAAGTTTCAGGCCTGCCTTAGGGGCTTCTGGGTGTAGCCCCTTCGTCCCGGTCATGTGAAATTGGATATTGGGCCCAAGGAGTGGTTGTGGAGGGCTGCCATCAGGCCTCCAAAGTCCCTCTCCCCATGACTCACTCTCTGGCTACACACATACACACACACACACACAGAGAGAGAGAGCAATATTGTAATAATCTGTGAAATGGGTCTATGTGCTCAGCGCACAGACAAACAAGGTACATAAATCAAAGGAGCTGAGACGTTTAGATTTTCCTGATATGCAGGAAAAGAGGGCAGCCGGAGAAAGGGGCTAGATTCAGAGCTAAAGGAAAAGGCTGAGCCTTGCAGGGGGGTCAGTTCTGGCCTATGGGGCTACCGGAGAGAGAACCTCCATCTCATTTTCCATGCCCATGATATCCCCAAAGCTATAGATTTCCTTCATGCCCTGGGGGCTGGATGAGATGACCTTTGGGAGCCCCTTCAAAATCTACATTTCTGTGGTCGCCTTCCTTTGCGCGCGTCAGCTCTGCCTGTCCACTCGGCCCGGCTGGCCCAGGAACAACCCCCCCCCCAGCCCTGGTGCTCGTCCCCCGCGCACCCCGCAGGCGACAAGCTGCAACACACACACAAACACACACACACACAGCAGGAAAGCCCAGCTTACGTTGCCCATGATCTCGGAAAAGCCGGGCAGCTGCTGGCCCGACTCTGCCGTGGCCCTGACTGGCAGATCACCCTTCCCAGCACCGGGGAAAAGCCGAACACAACAGCCCGGGGCTGATCCCCGGGGGACCAAGGGCAGAGGCAGGCAGGCCTACAGCGATGAGGACAACGCCTGCCTGATATCATTATCCCCGCTGCCCTGGGTAACAAGCCAGCTGCCAAGCTCCCATTGGCCTCCTCCGGCTGCTGGAGGGACATCTCTCCCCCACCCTCTAACCCGGAGGCGACCGCGTTGCTGTCACTTTTTCGGATGGAGATGTAGGGAGAGGAGCAAAGGCTCGCAGGCTTACCTGGGGGGCCGTGGAAAGGAGTGTGTCCTGTGCAGCTAAAAGACACACACACACACACACACACAAACTCCTCCCTTCCCACATCAGGATATGGTGAGAACTAGTGTAGTGATGAACGTGGGATGAGGACCCAAGGAACAGGGGCGCACACCCCAATGGCCTGTCAAATTTACTGGGGGACCTTGAGCTCGTCTGTCTCTCGCACGCTCAACACGACCTGTGGTGGGGTGACAGGAGGGCTGCACACACCCCCTTGAGTTTATTGGCGGGATACAAAGGCAATCTCTAATTCTTCTTCTGGCTCATCTACTGCCCCATCCTGTCTGGACTGCCCTCTGGGCAGTTTACAACATGATTATACAAAGAGCCACCGGCTCTCCAGGGATCTGGGTCCTCGATTTCCTGACCTCAGAAGGATGGAAGGTAGAGTCGACCTTCAGCTGGCTACCTGAGCCCATCGCGATCGAACTCAGGTCATGAGCAGAGTCTTGGCTGCAGTACTGCAGTTTAACCACTGCGCCACAAGGCTCGCTATAAATTAAATCCAGAGGCAAAGGCTGCCAGTGGAACATGAGGTGGAGGACTGTGAGGTGGTCCTGTTTTTGGGTTCATGAGAACAATACATCAAGACCAAGGACTGGTTCACACCCAAGTGCCTGTGGTTTTGGGACTGGGGTCCAGCCCTACCACTGGGCACAGGGAGAAGCCACCTCAAGCAGCATATGTTGTTGTTGTTGTTGTTCTGCATCTCCCAAATTGTAACAACCCTAAGAATTAACGACCCCCAAAGATTCCCACTGCTAACAACCATACTTAGGTCTTCCAAACTCAGGGCTGTGTCTTCCTTCGCTGAATCAATCCATTCCATACTCAGCCCTCCTCTTTCCCTGCGGCCTTCAACTTTTCCCAACATTATTGTCTTTTCCAGCAAGTCTTATGTTTTCATTAAACACCCAAAGTTTAATCAATTTCTGCTTCTAGGGAAAGCTCAGGCTTGGCCTGATCTGGCACCCTCTTCTTTATCTTTCTGGCAATCCAGGGTATTGATAAAGTTCTCCTCCAACACCAAATTTCAAATGATAGTGCAGGTTTTTCCTTTCAGCTTTCATCACTGTCCGTTTTTCACATCCATAGATATTAAGCATGGATGATCTCCGCTTTGCCCTGCAGTGACACTTCCTTAAACTTCCGGACCTTTTCTTGTTCCTCCTTAGCTGTCCTTCTCAGTCTTGGTTTTCTGATTTCTTGGCTGAGGTCCCCATGATGACGGATAACCAAACAAAGCTATCAAAAACCTATAACCATTTCAATTTCTGCACCCTCAGTATTTCTTTTACAGTACTGATTTTTGTCTTTTTTTTTTCATTTTCAACTGTAATCCTGCTTTGGCACTTTCTTCTTCCATGTTCAACAGTAGCCATTTCCAATCATGGCTGTTTTCTGCTGGTAAAATATCTTCTGCATCTCTTTAACAGAAGGTTCAAGGGCAGGAAACCAAGCTCTTTACTTGGCTAGGAACATATTTGCAGTGCTAGAGATGAGCTGAGGTGTTTGTAGGATTTTATGTCTATTGTGTCAAAAGAACACACTCGATTTTGGGGTTTCTGACTTGGGTGGGAATGGGGGGGGTGCCATTTGCCCTTCTGCCTCAGGTAACTTGGAAAGGTAACTTGTACCGGAAAACAATTCCCATAATTCCCAAGTCAGCATGGGTTAGAATATTCTAATTTCCCCAAAACACAGTTTGTGAGCTTTAACTTCTCTGAAAGTTCGGGGGGGGGGGGGGGACGGGGACGGACACCTTCTGTGTTTGACTTCAGTACAATCCTTCACAGCACCAAAACTGTCTACACACAAACACACCACTTTCTATTCTGCCTTGACCAGCTATTGTGAAAGAAAGAAAAGGGTGACCCTCTCCCGCTCTGCCGAGACACAGGATTCGCACCATGTTCTCCACCGTACGCAGGTACTTGGCGCAGTGCACATGCCCATTGTAGTCTGCGAGGTCGGCAGCCGTGTAGCCATCCTGGTCTCGGATGCCCAGGTTCACGCCATTCACCACTAAGATTTGGCAACACTGAGTGGAAAGAAGAGAAAGGGGGGTGATGAGCTTTTGGAGGCCAGGGGGAGGAGAAGACAGGTAAAGGATCCAGGGCAACATCTACTCGGTCCATCTTTCTTTCCTGTAGCCCAAGGGTGGGAAGGTAGACACTGCTCTCCATCAACTGCAACACTTATCATCCTCTCCCATCAGCAAGGGCTGGCAGGACTCTCCGTTGACTAACCTCGGAAGCCCAGTTTTTTCTTTTTTTAAAAAGAAAGGTTGTACTTCTGAAGACCTCAAAATTCCCCGGAACGTGGCGATCCCTCCTTCTCCTACTGCAGTAGCCCGACTTTGACCCCATCTCCCAGGACCTGCATTGACTACAAGTTATTTTATGCAGCGCTTTCCTTAAGGGTCTCATCCATTTCACATGCATTATCGAAGGCTGCTGAGTTCACTCAGCGAGTCAGTCCAGTAGCACGTCCGCGCTACAGAGTTACAGCGGTCCGATACCTCTTTTAACTGCCATGGCTCCTGGTTTAGTGAAGGGGCAGCCATGAGACAGCGGTGGCTGGGGACTCCCATTTCAGACAAGCTAGGAATCCACTCCAGGTTTTCCCCCATGCTTTACAGGAGCTCTCCAGGGTTCTGGACCCGGTTCAGCTCCTGGGCTACCTCTAGTAAAGTGTTGACTAAACCACGGGGTGGATTCACAGCTCCCCTGAAATGGGAGTCACCTTCCACCACTAATGCTAGTAGAGCAGTGATTCTCAAACTGGGGGTCCCAGATGTTCTTGGGCTGCAATTCTCAGAAGCCTTCACCACATGCTGTGCTGGCCAGGATTTCTGGGAGTTGGAAGTTCAAGAACCTCCGGAGGCCCAAGGTTGAGAACCACTGTAGTAGAGGATTCTGGTTCTTTCACCAAACTGCAGAGCCCATGATCCCCTAGGATGGCACACCCACAGTGGTGGAAACAACTGAGCTTCCAGAGGTTGTATCAAATGGCTAAACTGGGCCATACAGCTACACTCCAGGTTTATACCCATTTCACTGACTTTGTCTGGGTCGGCTGAGGCAGGGGCCTCACAACTGGTTAATCTCCTTTAGTCACTTTGCAGCCAAAATGAACCAGAGATTCCTCATCCTTCTTTCCCCGGCTACGCTAGCAGTTAAGCCCAGTGATCACACAACGTTGTAACTGTGAGGTGACATTTTAATGCGATAAATGGAAAAACAACCCAGATGCAAATATGGAGCTCAGAGGGTTGTGCACATCATCATCATCCTCCAGCGCTTCATGCCCCCATTGGCCAGCTCCCACCTCCCAACTGCTCCCTGGCCGTCCCGGCTCAAGGGGCGCAAAGGGAACAACCCACCGACTCACCTCCAGCTCTCCGTTCTCGGCCGCGTCGTGCAAGGGGGTCCCCCCCCAGTGGTCTGTGGTGATCTCCCCTCCGTGCAGCAGCAGCCAGCTGAGCACCTTGGCGTGGCCCCGGCTGGCGGCGAAGTGCATGGCAGTGGCCCCGTCGTCGTCCTGCTCGGAGAGGCTGATGTCGGTGAAGCTCATCTGAGGACAGGAGACAGAGGGAGAGAAACGGAGGGACCGTTCTAGCTCTGCCCGTGCTCGGCAGGAGGCAAGCCAGAGAAAGACACGGAGAAGCTGCTCTGAATTCCACGAGGAAGCATGGAGCAGAAGCGTAACCACCTCACACGCACGTAGGAACTCTGCAGAGGGACCCGCTCCCCAAAAGGCACAACATGAGGCCTTCGGGGGAGATTCCAGCTTTCATTCCCTAAACCAGCCAAGTCGCTAGTCCTCATGTTTGCAAGCACATTCTTGAGAGCGCACGCAGAGCCACCAGGGCCTGCTGGAATCTCTGCCGCTAGCAAAGGGCCGGAATGACCTTTCCAGGTATTCGTGCACCTGCTGGCTTGACGTCCTTCCCAAACCCCTGCAAAGCGGAATTGGGGGAATCGGTCAAAGCCGTGAATGGGGCGCCTCCAGTCCGTTGCCACCAGAGCCCCAGATAAGTACAGGAGTTCAACGGGAGCAAAGCACCTCTGGGTGAAAAGGGCAACCAATGGGTGGGCAGCTCTCTGATATCAATTTAAGCAGCCGCATGGAAGGAGGAGAAGGAACCCAGGATTTGGGCCTCCTTTCCAGAGACGGCTCCAAGTCCTGTTTCTTCCCCCTTCAAAGAGAGTGAAAGGGGAAAGGTTTATAATAATTTCACCGTGTGTGTGATTCTTTCAGGTTTACCCTGTAAGCAAGCCGTGGAGGTTTGCCTGTTTACACACTGAAGCAAGAGATGCCGGAATTTTTACAACCTCGCTTGCAGCCTGGAGGACCTGCGGCTTGGAGGAACCTTTTCGGGGTGAGGTGTCAATTTATCTGGTATGAACCAGTTCTTCCCTTCTGCCTCTGAATTCAAAGATCGCCCTGCCTCTCTGCTCAGTGCTTTTTCTCTCTCTTGAAGTCTGTTGACGCCTTTTGCCGAAAGCAGTCATGTTTCTCAATTTGCTGTTTAATCTGCTCAACTGTAAGTAAAGAAAATGTTTTTTTCTTCTTTCTCTCACTAATGTCTCAGCATGAATTATTGAGACTATAAGTGCCAGTTAATGAGAAAAAAAAGTGATCTGCTAAGGGAATCTTGCAGCTGTTCTGCTCTCTGAATCCCTGCACTTCTGCTACGTAGCTAGAGGAATTTAACCAAAATTTAAAACTCTGCAACAAAAGTTACAAAGGAAATGAAAAAAAAACACTTTAGACTGGGGAAACAGAAGGGAGAGGAAGAATAACTTGAAGTAAACTATGGTTCTCAACCAGAAAGAGCTTCCCCACCTTTACCCTCAGGCACAAACTCAGACTGCAGGGGGCATAGCCATTCCTGCTCAAACTGTCTCTTTCGGGCAGGATCCGTGCTCCCTTGGGCCCACCTTGTGCGGTGATGTTTGGTGCTCACCAGCCAAACGATGACGGTGTTGTGTCCCATCTGGGCCGCAGCGTGGAGAGGGGTCATCCCGTCATTGGCGCGTACGTGGGGATCCGCTCCGCAGTCCTTCACCAGATACTGGATGATTTCCAGGTGGCCTTCCTGGCAGGCTAAGTAAAGTGGCGTGGCACCATTCTTGGTTTGGGCAGTGACCGAACTGCAAAGAGGAGAAGGCGGAGGTGGCATTCAGACACGGTCATGAAGTCCCGGGCGTGGAGGAATTACCTTTAGCTACTCCATGGACCCATGTGCTTTTTTCACTTCCAGATTTGACCATGGAAGGACAAATCATTTTAAGACCACTAAAAAAATCTCTCATCATCATGATCAGAAAATGAAAGGTAACAAAGGAAATGTAACATGGCAGGGACCAGTGCTGAAGAATTTGCACAAGCCGGCTGCATCAAACTAAACTCAACAGCAAACAAAGGTGAGTTTTGCCATCTGGATCCATTCTACATGTGCCTATTTTATTTCAATTCTGAATCAAAACAGAACTCGAAGCCTTTTTTGGGGGGTGGGTGGGTGGGATACTTCTTTCTGGTTTTGTTCTGTTCTGTTTTAATCCCCATTATTTCTTATTCTCCCAGTCCATGGAAAAGCATCCAGTTAGATCCTAAACTTTCTCCCAGCCTCTGGAAATATTCAGGTGCTTTTAAACCATTGCCAGATTTGCCCTATTGTGCACCAGACTAGATTTTTAAAAAAATACCATCAGTTACATTTCGATCCCACCCTTTTTGCACGCATCCAGCTGGCTTGCGTTCAAGTCCACAGGGCCAGAATCCTGTGGGTGCTGTCGTGAAGCTTTGCAGAAGCCACTGCAGTGAAGAAAGTTAACGGATGAAGGTGCATCCAGGTTGTGCATCCAGGTGCACAACCAGGCATGGGACTGGGCTGTGCTGCAGCGCACTGTCAATTAGCCACAATTAGCCACATCAATCCTACAAACTGTACACAAACCTCAGTGGGATGTGTTGGAGTTTTTACAACCTTGCATGCTGCTGGTAGTTTGTTTGGCTGGGCGGGACCTTTCTGGCCTGGGGTAAATGTCAATCTATCCAGCACTAACCAATCATTCCTTGTCTGCCTCTGAATTCAAAGAGAGCCCCGCCTCTCTGCTGAGTGTTCCTCCCCCCCCCGGCTCAGTTCTCAAATGGTGTTCAATCTGTTTCTTTGTTTGCTGTTTGCTTTTCCCAACTATAATGAAACATTTGTTATTCTTTCTCCTACTAGTGTCTCAGAGCGACTGAGACCATAAGTGCCAGTTAATGAGAAAGGGGTGAACTGTCTGCGGAACTCATCGCTATTATCTTCTTTGAGTCTCTGTACTTCAACTGCATAGCAAAGGAATTTTAACCAGAAATTCAAAACTGCAACAGGATTCTGGCCCATGAATTTTAAATAACCACCATTCGAAACCTGCCCTTGTTAGTGAAGGGGGGGCAGTGGATGATGCTTATGAATTCTTGTGTGCCTCGCCCCCTCCCCGATCTGCTGTCCTGCCCATGTCTTGGTCAGGGTTGAGAGAAGGGCTTTTCAAACCGACGAGGTCCTGACTTCCACAATTTAATTCTGAGTTCTCTTACTCGGTTTTTCCGACATCGGCCCAGAGGCATATTGTGAAGTTGGAACGCTCATAATAACACTCCCCCCACAAAGGAGAGTCCTCCCCCCCCAAAAAAAGTAGGGAGATGGGTTGAGTTGTAGCATGCTTGCACCTCCTCAGATAAGGAACGGGTCTTTTGTAAAGCTAACGACCCTGGATTGCCTTTTCAAGCCCAAGCCAACCTGTCCAATACTTTGCATGACATGTCATGAGAAAGACTGGGGTGGGGTGGCTTGGATTCGAACTGACAACCACCCATTAGATATTCCGAAGAACATATTGTTTCCGGGATGTATCCTGCCTCTGCCCCGAGAGACTATTATATGGACAGCAGCTAAGATCACAAACAGAGAGAAGCTGTTGCATGGTGCACCACAAGCCACTTCCTGCCTCCTTGAGGCAGAGCTCTCCTGCTGGATCATTAAGTTAATAAGCATGCTTAGAATAAGCTTCTTCTACCGGCTGTTTTTGGATGCTGCAATTTTGCAGTATTTTTAAATAAGCAGATTAGACCACAGGCGCTGTACACACTGTAAACAGAAAAGGCCCATGGCGGCTGCCATGAAATGTCAGAAACAAGAAAAAGGATCACAGCAAAACAGAGTCCGTTTGGGGCGGGAGGTCCTACCGAACGTAGCAAAGAGCCCAGGAAGGCCACGGGAGAGAGTCCTTCTAAAATGGGAGGTCTGCTCAAAAGGCAGGGTGGACGGGAACCATTTATTACAGGAGAAAGGTTATCAAAAAACCTCCTGTTGCTTCTAAATCTTCTTTTAGTAATGCTTTTACCTACTGTTTTAATCTTTATATTTGAAGCATTTACCATTTGTAGCTTTTAAGACTGTGGTTTTGAATGATGTAAGCTGCCTTGGGTTCTTTTTTTTTAGGCTAAAGACAGGGTATCGATATTTTAGAGAAATAAATAAATCAAAAAGAATCTGGCTTTTCCAAACTCCAATCTGCAATGGTTCTGAGTCTGACACTCCTATTCTGACTTCAAAAACCCCACAATACAGGCAAGCACGTATTTAGACAAGGTGCTCCGTCAGGTAGTGGACGGGATTGTCCTAGCACGGTGCTTTTCCTCACCTCCCTATCTTTCATTTAACATGCTTGTTTTGTGATTGGTCACTGGAAAGTGGCCCCCGCTTAATTTGCAAAACAGAGTCCTCGGGCTTGCACATCCATGTTGTGTGTGTGTGTGTGTGTGTGTGTGTGTGTGTGCGCGCAGGGGGAACAGGCTAGTTGCAAAGAATACAGCTTTCCCAGATTTTCACGGGGACTAAGAAGAACTTGGAACCCACGGTGCTAATTAAAACCAACCTGCAAGTCATGATCACCAAAGCAAAAACCAAAAGTTTTTAATTTCATTAAAGAATGGCAAATTATGACGTGACTAAAAACAATAGAACAATTTGGGAAAAAAATTGGTAAAATCCAGGAAACAATCCATTAAGAAGCAGGAGGCAACAGGTCCTCAACATTCATTCCACCTTCTTTGCCAGGGAAGATTGCCAATTCTATGAATATCTCTTGAAGCAAGACAGCGGATGCTGTTCACAGCCCGAAAAACGCCTGGGTGGGCCAAGTCAATCTTTCACTGGTGTGGGTAAACCTCAAATTGCAAAGCTTAATTCCTGGAATGAGAGGTGCTGGTCTTCAGGAAGGCAGGTCCCCAGCATCGCATCGCTAATCCACCCCAAGGATCTGTAGCTTGCCGTTTAAATAGAGCCACCCCCAAAAGGTCAGAAACCAAAGCACCCAGAGATAGATCTGGCTCACCACCAGTCCAGCTGCGACAACAAGCCTGGGGAATAATCATGCTCTCCCCCCCCCCCCCGCCCCCGGATGCTACCAAGGGACATCTCAGAGATATATCCTTTCCACGCCCCCAATCTGTCTGGGGTGCTCTCTGCAAGCATTCCACGGGGTTATAATGGAAGCTTCCTGAATGCAAGGTTTTCCTGCCGGAAACCACCATTGCGGCTTTTCACACTGGGCCGGGCTAAAGCTCTCGGGGAGCACCGTCCGTTTCCCACCCCACCCAACGCAAGGAGCTGACCGTTCTTTGCCTTGTGATCTCCGCCACCCCCTTTATGAAACCCGTCCTAAACGCCTGCTTAATTTTTTAAAAAGCAGAAGCAATAAATACGCAGCCCTGCTATCAAAACAGAGGCCGGGGCTTTCAATAATTCATCGCTGTAACTTTGAGAAAAGAAGGCTTGTGAAGGGGGGGGGGGAGGCACACGGGAGAACCAGGGCTTGGCCCTTCAGGAAAACAGAACAACCTTCTGTCTGATGTTCCCCCACCACATCTCTCTCTCTGTCTCCTTTTCCCCGTCTTCCTATCTCCCAAGACATTCAGAGCACAAATCACACCACCCAGTGGACTTGGGTTCTAGGCTGCCTTGAGTGTGTCCTTCTGGCCAGGTCTGGGTACGAACTGATGAGGGTGGCCCCAGCTCCTCTTTTAGGGAGACCTGTCCTCTAAATGAGTCCAGGTGTAATTCAGAGACCAAAGCCATGAAGGAGGAGGGAGGTCTGGGGCCAGAAGGTTGCCCCCAGCAGGACCTTGAGGATAGGCTCACCAACAAGCACCAAGGTCATCTGGACTCTACCATCCCCACTCAAGTGAGATGCACTGTAATCTTGTTTCAACTATAAATATTGATTTTGCATCTGGAGGTAGAGCAGGAACCTTGTATCTGCAGGGGATCGGTTCTAACCTTCCCTTTGCGGATGCTGAAACATGCGGATGATAGCAAACACTATACATAACATGGTCTCTGACTCCCTCTAGGGGCCAGTTCTGGTACCTTCACCTTTAGAAATCTATATTTCTAGGATTTTTCTTCTAATATTTTTAATATTTTCCCGACTGTGGATAAATGAATGAGCGGATACGGATCCCGCAGATAACAGGGTCCGACTGTACCATATTCACAAGTGCTTTCCCTAACACATTTTAATTCCTTATGATGAGCCATGGAATGGTCCCTGCCTTCCAGGGATTTTAATAAGGCTTTTCAAGGCAAGCGAAATGCTCAAGATATGGTTTATTGCTGCCATCCCTCAGTGAGGTTCCATGCCTGAGCAGGAATTTGAACCCAGATCCCTTGAGTCTGAATCAGTCCCTTTATCCACTAGTTCTCTCTTTATTCCTGGCATTTACAAAAAGCGATCTCAGGGGTAAAGAGTCTAAAAAAAAGAAGCAAACACTTGTTATGTATCCGTAAACACTCTTAACTCAGGGACATCTTTGAAAGCCAAATCAAAACAAATACGTTTCTCATGACTGGGATGTATTCACCAGGAAATGTCTCTCTGCAACAATGGGTATTCAGCAAAAAATAACAATCACGGTCACTAGCACATTTTTGTGTGAGTTTTCAGTAACAGCCACTTTCTGCTGGATGGGGGAAGCCATGACGTGTTACTGTGCGTTGAGCAATTGGAGCAATGGGTCTTCTCTAGTGGTTGGGACCTTGTGATGTCAAACAGGCAGGCCTCTTTGATGTCACAGGGGCCGGGTAGGCAGGAGCTGGGAGAGACATAGGCTCCTGTCTGGTTCAGATGACAGCGGAAACAAACACATGAGAGGCAGGTAAATGGATCTGGATTCAGAGACCAGAATAGCTTCAAGTTCCCCAAAGTAGTCCACCCCTTTTTTTCCTCATCAACGGGCACTTACAGTCTCAGCCACTCACTCTGAGACATTGGTAGGAGAAAGAATAAAAGGTTTCATTGCTTACAATAGAACACAACCAACAGCCACCTGACGAACATGACTGACTTTCAACAACAGACTTCAACAAAACTCAAAAGTGAGGCAAAAAGCACTGAGCAGAGAGGCCGGGACTCCCTTTGAATTCAGAGGGAAGGAAGGAATGATTGGTTAGTACTGGACAGACTGACAGTCATCCCAGCCCAGAAAGGTCCCTCCTAGCCAAACAAACTACAGACAGCATACAAGGTTGTAAAAACTCCAACAGAATATGGGTGAAGCCTGGCCAACCAAGTAAATGTCTGCGAGGAGGGGAAGAGGTCTGTTTTTTTAATAGCTTGACAAGCATCCAATGATGCCCAGGAATCACAGTGTGGGCTGTCACAGCCTCTAGATCTTGCAACCCACCTGGCCTTACCAACAGTCTCCGTGACACTTCGGGGGCCTTTTCCCCAAGCCCAGCTTGGCTACTCAAACTTGTGAAAAGCGGACTCTATCAGGAACCATTTTTTCCCGGGTCTTGCGGGGTGACTACAAAGGCTTGGAAAACTCAAAGGCTCGGGAGTCACGGTGCTGGTGCTCACCTCCTGCCATGCTCCCAACGGCATGGTGGGTCCCCATTCCATGCACCCACCAGCTCTCTCCTGGGCACAGCCAGTCCTTGGGAATGCCAGGAGACATCATAACCCAAGATCTAATACCGGTGAAGAAGCAGGAACTCTCCTCCCTTTGAGATCTGGATCCACCCCCTCTCTCCGTTCGCCATGTGAATGTTCTTCCCTCATCCTTATATCCCATTGCTAAGCCTTCTTCCCATTGTTTCTAATCTGGATTCTTCTTCATTATAGGCCACCCTCCTGATCCCGCCTATATCTATAAAACCCGCTCATCCTCTCCTTTTCCCAGTTCATGCCACATCCTTTAAGTCATTCCCGAGTGTATCTATAAAATATGTGCGCCCATTGCTATCAGATTGCCTTGAAATACGAAGCCTCAAGAAAGGCTATATCTACTGGTCCCACCACAGTCAACCTATCGAACGGACAGGGTTGGCATGTGTTCTCGTGGCTGCAGACGACACAAGTAACTTTCCCAGTCCCTGGGGAGCACCCAAGCTGCTCCCCAGAGTGCGCACACCAAAGATAACATCATTAAAGGATAGCCGTGGGTCGCTGTCAAGTCACGCTTAAATTGGACTGGTGATTCGACTCGGATTAGACTTGGGTTTTGTTTTTTCAATGACTCGAGTCATGACTTGGAACCAACCATCACTCCCTTTTTCCTGGGGGGTGGGGGGAAGCTCGTTTTTAATTGAGACTTGAACTCGGGACTCGGGACTTGGTACCAAAGACCTGGACTTGGGACTCAGACCCAAAGACTCGCCAACATCCCTGCTTTTTACTCAGAAGGCAGCCCACGTCCAGTTGAAAGATCAGGAACTGGCCAGGGAGGTGCTGGACATTGCCCTGGGTTGGGGAAAGCCACCCTTTGCCAACAGTGGGCACAGCCCCTGAGGTTGTCCACGCGGCTCCATCTGTCCATGAGAGGAGGGCTTCGGGGGACTCAAACACATACCCAAAAAATCAGTCAATCAACCATGGCTCCAAAAACCTTGAGGGTGATAAAGAAATCCAAACAGCCCAAAGAGGACTTGAACGAGGGGAGAACGCTGGGAGAGAAGGGGC
Organism: Intellagama lesueurii; assembly: GCA_037013535.1. NCBI lineage: Eukaryota > Metazoa > Chordata > Lepidosauria > Squamata > Agamidae > Intellagama > Intellagama lesueurii. The sequence goes on along the minus strand of JBAJHW010000016.1, from coordinate 3,540,753 downwards.
CTGGAGAATCAGGTGGGAATGGAAGGGCACATCCCGAAACCAGGCATGGCTGGCGTACTAGAGCCTCATGACACAGTGGTTCTACTACTCCGCTCACGACCTGGGGTTCAATCCCAGCTAGCCGGCTCAAGGTTCACTCAGCCTTCCGTCTTTCCGAGGTTGGTATATTGAGTGGCTGAGGGGGTGGGGCAAGGTGTAGCCTGCTTCATTAACTTGCAAACTGCCCAGAGAGTGCTTAAGCGCTGTAAGGCGGTATATAAGCAGCACGCTTTGCTTTGCTTTTTGGCAGGAAGGAGGGAGGACGGGCCGTTTTGTTTTCCCAGCAAGTTGTGTGGGGTCACGGGAGGCTTGAACGTGGTGGTCTCGAGTCCAACACTCTCGTCACCACACAACCCAGCTGCCACTGCTCAACTTTATTTAAATAAAAACTCAGGGGTACACCAGGCTGGTGACCCTCCCTGGGAACCTGGTCATCAGCTAGTAAATCTGAAGAGATCCCACTGGATCAGCTGGAAAGATGGGCGGGAGGGCAAGAACCCAGAGGGCTCGCTCTCTCTCTCTGATATTCTTTTTCCATCAATGCATTCCTCATTGGAAGCCTGCAGGTGGCTCTTTTGTCCTGTCCTGTCCCTGGGCGTGTTGCTTTATTTACTCAAACTGGCAAAGGTCTGGTTTCACCTACTGTGGGGCAGGTGGTGGGGAGGTGGGGGCCACCCCAGGTCTCGTTGTACGTAGATGTCTAGCTGCACCCAGAGCAAAGGATGGAGCATGGCGGAAGCACAGACAGGCCACAGAACAGTGGCGCTGGGTTTCGGAGTCTGCTCAGAGTTCTGGTCTCCCCAACCCTCAGCATCGCCTTCGGTTCGGACCCAGAGTTTTCCCGTCCCCTGTGACGGAAGGAAGGAAGGAAGGAGGGAGGGAGGGAGGGAGGGAGGGAAGGAAGGAAGGAAGGAAGGAAGGGAAGGGAAGGGAAGGGAAGGGAAGGGAAGGGAAGGAAGAAAGGAAGGGACCAGGACCACGGGGGTGGGGGGTGGGGTGCTACCTGAGAAAAGCAATCTGGTGGTCCTGACCCAAGTACTGAGATCCATGTAGCTGGAGAACCAGACAAAATCTCGGGGTACCCAGCAGACTAACAGATGTCCTTGCACTTAAGTTTGGGAGGGGGCTGGTACCTCCTCCAAGACTCCATGAATACCATTGACAGGCATGTGAGGGAACCTTGCTTTTCGTAGGCCTCTGGAAGCCGGGCTCCTTTGGCCACCCCCTGGAAAGTTTCTACCCCAAGAGATGTGACTTGGAACCAAAGCTGGGGTTTCCTCCGTGGAAAGCCAAACCTGTGCCATTTCGGGCAGTGGTGGCCACTCGCCCCCACAGACATAAAAGCACAGCTGATCTTTTTTTTTTCACCGTATGGATCACAACAGAAATCACAGTCATGTTACCTATGCCATTTACACAAAGGGCAAAATCCGTGCCCAGTCTTCCTGCCTGGGATATTTTGTTTATTTCATTTATTTCAAAAACTCTTCTACACCACCTGATTAGTGCTAGGTGCTACTCTGGGCAGTTTACATCAAAAGAAACAATCAATGAAAAGATAATATGACATAGAAAAAACCCATCAAATCATCAAATAAAAATGAATAATTTTAAGGGGCAATGCCTGCAAGAATCCATGGGGCAGAGTAGGTAAGACTGTAGGGGAGGAGTCCTGGGTTCAAGGCCATGAATCTCCCTTGGTGACCCCTTGGAGGGTGGTGGTGATGAAAAAGTATGGAGGAGGAAAGCCACGTAAGCCACCCGAGCCACGTAGGGGAGAGATGACACATCAATGGGGGGAAAAGACCCAGCGATGAATCTTGGATGAGAACAGAAGCTGAGAGGAAGAGGAGCTTAACTCCGTGCAGATCGGGATTTTAATATTTTTTAATCTCTCTAATGAACAATAATCTCTCCGAGGCCTATTATCTGCTAATCAGGGCAATGGGGCCCCATCCTAAACCCATCACGGCCAATTTCAACCTCATCCGCCATGGGGCAGATTAATCCCTGCATCATCTCCACTCCTTTCCCCTCCCCCCCCATCTCATTCTCCCCCAACTTCAGCCTGTCTCTCCCCCTGGGAAGACAGGGCTTGGGAACATCCCGGATGCTGAGCCCTCCGATAAATGCCATGGCCATCTGGCATCTTCCGGTCCCAAGGGGGCCTTGCCACGGGTGGCAGATGCTGGAAGGGGGAGGGGGAGGAGAGTCATTCCTGTGTTTAGCAGAATCTCATCCCGTCTGGGCTGCATTCCAAAAGGGTCACCAGACCATTGGGTCAAGCCACGGAGCAAAGCGTGGGCCATCTTTAGGCCTCACAAAGTGGCCGTGGTCTGTCTGCGTGGCCTGGTTGCATCAGAAGAGCCCAAGTGCGGTTGTGATGAAGGGTGATGGATGGCGAGACTTAGTCTTAGAGGATACAGGTTTGGGTCTGAAGTTCATTCCAGATATGATCCCAGAGGAATGCTCTGTGGATTCGCTAGACAAACACACACACACACACACCCAGAAAGACAGACAGCTGGGTCCTAGATCAAATCCACCCCGCCGAGAATCGAAAAATGGTGAAACTAGGGTTGTCGTACTTTGGGCACATCCCAAGAAGACAAGACAAAAGCGTGAGTAAAAGGGGAAGGCAGCAGGAAAAGAGGAAAAGTCCTAGCGTGAGATGGATTGGCTCCATAAAGGAAGCCATGACCTTGAGTCGGCCAGCTGTAGGACATTTGGGAGGTCATACGTTCAGAAGGTCACCATAAGTCAGAGGTGTCTTGATGACACATAATATAAAGTCCCCAAAGAACTATGAAACTCGGGGGGGGGGGGCGCTTAGGGTGAGGCGTACATGTACATGAACGCATGCCTTCTCTCTCTCTCTCTCGTTCTGTCTCTCTCTTTCTCATTGGTGCTACCAAGAGGACCCAGTTGAGGAACAGACTGGTGCTTTTTTTTCTCCTTATGAGCCTGTCAAGTCCCCGGAACCTGGAAATCACCTTCTCAGGGCAGAAGCAGATGAGACAGCTTCCCAATTAGAAGGTGACAAAACATCGTCGCTCTAGAGTGTCATTCTTCAAAGCGGCTGTGTTTTGCCCAATTTGAGATGTAGATGAAGCCTGTCATTTACTTCCCAGAAACGAATCAACAAAAGAAAAACAAGCGAATTTGCCACAGCAACATCACTGGAGGACAGTCCAATGTCCTTTGCTACTTAAGTCAGCTTTGTTTCTAATTACGAAGCCGCAGCCTTGTTGGTTTTGTCTTTTGGAGAGGCAGCAGGATGGTCTATGAAATAAAGAGGGAGGGAGGGAGACGTTGAGAGACAGAAAGTGAGAGCGAAGTTATGACCGTATATATTTCTCCGTATTCTCACCAATCTCTGCATCAGGTGCAAGCCCTGTGATTCCAGTCAAAGGATGGCAGATTGGCCGGCGGAGAAGAGAACATCTGGGTTTCTGTGTGCGCCTTGCAGCCCTCTGGACAAGACTCAGGCCAGCCTCCTGAAAAGCTGCCGTTGCAGTGATAAGCTCTATCTCGGTCATTCACAGGCGCCTCTGGCAGACCAAAACAGCCGCCAGATTTACAGCTGGGTGCCCAACCCTGGCGGGCAGAGGGAGGGCCGTAAATCAGGGCCCACAAGACCTGCCCCATTCTCACAGGCCCCCGAGAGCTTTGCAGGGGCTGCCGAGGGATTGCACGGGTGCAGGATCAGAAGGTGATCACAGGCGGGCACACCAGCTGGCATAACAAGACACAGAACGGGGGGGGGGGCAAGGGTGCTTCTTCTCCCCACTGTTCCTCTTTGGAAGGTTCTGTTTGAAGGTTAAAAAAAAATTCTTTGGAGGAAATGGCCTGCCTATGCTTAGATGCAGCCCCACCAGTGAGGCATGGGGGGCATCAGAAGCACCCTTCTCCTGAGTCAAACCCTCCGGCTCCCTAGCCCAGCCCTGCCATCTCTAGCTGGCCGCTGCAGCCCTCTATGGCGGCAGGGGATGTTGGCAAGTCTTTGGGTCCAAGCCCCAGGTTTGAGTCTTTAATTCCATGTCTTGAGTCCCAAGCCCATGTCCCTATTAAAAACAAGCTTCCCCCCCTAGAAAAAAAGGGAGGGTGGGTGGGTTCTGAGTCACGAATTGAGTCCACTGGGGGTGAAAATGGAGTCAAGTCATTGGTGCAACTCAAGTCTGACTTGGCAGAAGGTCTTGTGACTCAGGGGGTCTTCTATACAAGTATTAATGGAGGCAGGTGACTCCAGTTTCAGAGGTGCTGTGAATCCATGCCAGGTTTTGCTCTGTCCTTTACAGGCGCTATCCATGGCACGGAACCTATTTGGGAGACAGGTTTTCAGCACCTCAGACAGCTCCTTGCACAGGGCAAGCCAAAAACCTGGCACTTCTGAACTGGACTCCCCCACTCCTATGAACACCCGTCCTGCCCTGGCTAGCTTCACTGACGACATGAGATCACGCGTGTTCGGGTGGTTATGACACGGATCCGGGTGCAGCCATCGTCCGGGCGGCAGCCTCTTGTTCCCCAGGGAAGTTAGCAACAAACAGAGTGCCAGCGGCACGGGAGATGCTTTGAGGAGGAGCCCCCCTTTTTTTCTACTCTGTTCCGAATCCAGTTTTTACATGCAACCGTCTGTATTTGCATACCCCCAACCTGTGGTGCTACAACCTTGCCTGCATATTTGCATCCACATCACCTAAGCCGGGATCTTTCTTTCTCTCTCCCATATCTGTTGTCCTCTCCCAGCTCCTGTCCTCCCAAACACCCGCCCACCCAAAAGCCTAGAAAAGAAGCCCTCGTCTCATGGCTGCTATGATCTTAGAACGAGAGATTCGTAAAGTTGGAATGGACACCGGGAGGTCATCCAGTCCAACCCCCTGCAAACACAGGAATTCCCCCCCAGCACAGAATTCTACAGCTCACACAGCAGGTACCTGTTGGCAAGGCTCCAGTGTATTTGCCTTAGCTCCCCCCCGCATCTCCGAGATGGCTTGCGTGCTTATTTAAGTCTCTCCATGAGATCGCCGTGAGCCAAAAAAGACTTGATGACCTATAGCAGCAAACCAGCACCACCACCATGTATCAATGAGCCTATGTGATGTTATGCAAAAGTGTGCCCCCTTTTGTCCCCCTTTCTGGGATGTACGTCCCCTTTCCGGTGATGATCCCACTGGCAATGGCATAGCGGACTCAGGAACCATAGGATCCACATACCAGCACGATTTGATTCACGAGGGATCAGGCCGTTACCTCAATCCCAGTGGTAGCTGGGCGGAAGACTGATTTCCTCAGCAACCGTGAAGGGTGGCAATCAATCTCTGTCACCATGCAAAGCATTTAAAAATGTTTTGGTCTCAGCCAGGCCATTAAGACCCATTGGCTTTGCAAAAGACCTGTTCCCAGCAAAAAAAAAAAAAAAAAAAACAGCTAGAACTGGTTTAGAGATCAACAGAGTGCCCTGAATTTTTGGACACCCCTGTGGGGAGAGGCTATGGGGGTGGCCACAATGACCACCTGTATGTCAAAATATACCACCTACTCTCTCCCCCCCCCCCCGGGGGAAGGGGCTGCATGTCCACTCTTGCATGTCCTTGACTCCAGGGCATGCCTGTAAGTGTCGGTCGGTGAAGACAAAACACCAGCAGGGATTGCTGGAAATTCTGTTAAAAGAGACGAACCAGGTCGATGGCGGCGAGCTTAAAACTTTCTTTTCAACTCTCCTGACCTTTCAGGGGCCGGAGATGTGGGTCGGAGGTGCGTCCGAGCTGCCCCTGTCCTGAGTACCAGGGCAATGCCGTGCCCAGAGCAGGCACAAGAGAGGGCGTCCCGGGGCGACATGCAGGCGCAGGGGCGGATCTGGCCGTGTCCCATGTACACCCAAGAGTGGCACGAGAGACCAGTTCCGGGAGAACCCCAGTACCCTCCAACCGCTTGGAGGGATTACAGTGACTGGAGCAATGGCGGCAAGAAGAGGCGGTGGCTGGCCAAGCTGGACGCCGCCTCTCCCCTCGCCCCGCTGATTGGCACCGGCCAAGCTGATTAAGCATTAACAGGACAAAGCCTCCAGATTGAAGGCCGGCCGGCCCTGGTACTGATCAGGTTTGAAAGCCGGCCGATTAGGAACCGGATTAGACAACCGCAGGCTGACGAGCCCGCCCTGGAACATCCCTCTGCCACTGCCACCCCCTTGCCTACAAACCCCACGGTGCAGAAAGACCACAGCATCTGTAGGGGTGTAACACCACTCATGGCATTCCCCAGGAAGGCCTCCCTAATTCATTTAATCATCAACCCATCTGGCGGTAGGCAGGTAGGTCGCCTCATCATGGGGTGTAAAATAGGGGTCAGGAGCAGTTCCGGCCATCTGGGTCTGCACAAACCACCTCTACCGTGGGCTCCTTTTCACAAAGCCTGATGGCTGGCTTTTGGCCCCAGACGTCTGGCACCCAAGTTCGCCGTCCCTGGGAATAATGATGCTCAGCACACTTTCATCATCTCTCTCTGTGCCCTGGGAATACCGCACGCTGCCACCTGAGGGTGCATGCTCAAAAAAACCAGTTGTTTTGAAACAAACAAAAACTTCCCAGACCCTATTGTGACTCAAGGAGAGCATCCTTTCGACATTGGGGCTCCATGTTGCTAATCCATTTCGGAAATTAGCAAGACAAGCCTAGTTCAGCCAGCCCATGATATGTTTTATAATTTCCTCAAATCAGCATCCAAAGGAATGGCCCTTTGCCCTCACCCCTGTAAAATATCATTTCCTGTTGCACTTCACACACACTCACACACCATTTTCTGCTTAGGTCTGGATCTGGGCTGGGTAGCTTGAGAGAGAGAAAGAGATTCAGCGAGCTTAGTCAGGATTTGAATTCAGGTCTCCCAACTCTAATCTGACACATGTGTACCCTTCTGATGTTTTGAAGGACACCCATACCTGCCAATTCTACCCCAAGGGGGTTCTGGGGGCATTCTTTCCTCCCTGTAGCAAGGCTGGACAATCTCTTCGGATCCGGGACCAGCTTTCAGCCCCTCTTTCCCCTCAGATCCTCAGAGGGTCATCTGCTCCCACTCCAACCCTGCATGTGCCCTCCACACCCTGGAGAAATGGGAGAAAAAAAGGGCAAATTCTGTGCCCGGACTCTTCTGCAGGGTGATTTGTCATTGTTATGTTAGCTTTGTCCCCCTTTCCCTGCCTGTTTGAGACCAGGAAAGGGCTGGGGCGGCATGTTTAAGATAGGCGACAAAACCAATAAAATGTTCCCCAGCTCCGCTCCCAGTAGGGAGCCTGTCCTCCTTGGTCATCTCCTTTAAAATGGTCGCTTCTAAAGCGTCAACTGCCGGAGCCTTCTCTGAGTGCGTCCGCTGTTCTTGGACCACCAAATCCTGGCACAGGAGTGCCAAAGGCTGCAGAAGAGCGGCTAGCAACCGAACCGTAGGGCCGTGACCAGCGATGGTGGCGAGGACCCTGTAAACAGTTCTTTGGGGAGTCTCTGGAACCCCTTGGCTCTTCTCCTTCAGCTTGACTTATGGCAAGGGGACCGGGGCAGTTTTTGAAATCCAGACACTTGCTACTACGTTCCTCAAAGAAGACCACCTTCCCTGCAGGGGAGTCCAAAAAGGGCAAGCAGCTGACAACTCATCCAGTGGTTCCCAACCTTGGGTCCCCAGATGTTCTTGGACTCCAACTCCCAGAAGCCTTCACCTCTAGCTGTGCTGGGCAGGAATTCTGGGAGTTGCAGTCCAAGAACATCTGGGAATCCCAAGGTTGGGAACCATTGGTCTACATCAATGGTTCCCAACCTTGGGTCCCCAGATGTTCTTGGACTCAAAAACTCCCAGAAGCCTTCACCACTATGTAGCTGTTGCTGGCCAGGATTCCTGGGAGTTGCAGTCCAAGCACATCTGGGGACCCAAGGTTGGGGATCAGGCCAATAAAACATCTGGCAGGACCTGCTAACTGAAGCAATGAATAGCTAGATGACTCCACTCCTGTGGTCTACTTGCATGCCCACATTTGAAGAAGTGGATTGTGATCCAAGCTGGTCCTAAAATCAAACTGCCAGTCTTTAAAGTGCTACCACATATTTGCCTTCCCCACCCCCTTTTCTACTTCCTTTGCCAACACTATGATGGACTAACAGCCATGTCTTTCGGAAATGCCAATAAAACAGTTCAACAAGGTGGGCGCCACCCCCACCTCCAGCAGGAGCAACTCTTTTGCAAAGCTAATGGATCTTCATTGCCCGTCTGAGAACAAGAGGGATGGCTCACAGCTGTACAGACTTGTCGAAGGACAAGCTCTTGCCTTCTTCTCTCTCTCCTGTCATCTTTTAGCAGCCTTTCCATATGGGTCCATGCGAGGGAAGGCAGGGCCCTCCCTGTGACTAAGCATTGGGGTTGGGGGGAAAACATGCAACTGGTAAGCCACATGTCACAACCCAGCACATCTCAGCCATATCTGAAAAAAAGCCCTCGGCCTGCCGAGATTGCCCACCACTTCTCTACATCCCCAGCACTCCTCCCCTGCCCCCAAATTTTAACTTTTTTTTCCCCAGATTTTCTTTTTGTTCAAAAATCCCCTTTGTGAACCTCAAGAGAGCAGCGTGGGGCCATTTTGCTATATTTTGAGCCCCCATTCTGTCCCCTGGAGAATCCTCATAAGCCCTATTTTTAATTATTTTTTTAAATACACATTTCTGGCCACTAGAGGGCGCGAGAGTGCTATTTCTGTTTTTTTTTTTTAGAAAAAAAAATTTTTTTTCATTAAAACAATTTTTCCAGTTCACAAAGACACATGGAAGCATCCTTTCCAATACACGACCACCTCAATACGACAAATTTTGAAGCCCATTTTAAAAAAATTAAATGTGCAGCTTCAGGCTGCTGGCCGATCTGAAAACAGCCCTCGGCCCAGCTGAAATCGCTCACAGCTGCTCTACAACCCAGACACCGGGCTAGCTTGATTTCTCACTTCCTTTGTGGCTTTGGACTGATGAACAACCTTGTGGGCCTCTAAGTAGGGACCCTCTTGTTCCTAAACGTACAGACCTATTGAAGGCTAGAAAGAAGAAATGGACAACGTCTAGTTTCCCCTGACACCATCTCTCAATCACAGTGGTAGGCAGATGTGGTCCTCCAGATGAGTTGGGACTCCAGTACCCATAATCCCCCACATTTGGCTATTCTGGATAAGAGGGGAGTCACAGTCTAAAACTGGGCACATCTCCGCACTCCTGAGCTGAGCAGACGGGCCCTTCGAAATATGTCATCCAACACTTCCCATGGTTTGTGACCCTCCGAGGTGCCCATTCTGTGGGGCTTGATTATAAAATGAGAACGATGCGTATCGCTAGAGGTTTCTTGGGCAAAAGATGAGGCAGTGGCAGAGGAGAGAGATGTCGCCTCGGTCACCAGGAACCAAAATCCGTAATTCTGATTTAAAAGTCAAATCCAGAAATGTACAGCTCAGTGGTTTAGGTCTCTGGCTGGAGAGCCAGGGGTCAGGAGTTCGATTCCCCCACTGGCCCTCTTTGCAAGTAGAGCCAGCCGATGTAGCCTTGGGCAAGCTGCACAGACCCAGGGCGCCCCTAGAGGAAGGGGTAAACCACTTCTAAGTACACTCTCTCTCTCTCTCTCTCTCTCTCTCTCTCTCTCTCTCTCTTCAGGAATCAAACAGAGACTTCTTTGCAAACGTCTGATTTCTCAAACACTTGCCTGAATCATGTCTCTCCAAACTGATGTCCTTTCTTTTCCAATCATGGCTTGTCTCTATGGTCTGTTTTTATTTTATTCCCCCCCCCCCCCCCATCCAGTCAATTCTGACTTAAGGTAACCCTTTTCAGGGTTTTCTAGGCGGACCGTCTTCAGGAGCGGTTTCCCCTTCCCTTCTTCTGGGGCCACCCTGGGACTGTGCAGCTGGCCCAAGGCCACCCAGGCTGGTTTTTCTGGAATGCCCAGTGGAGAACTGAACTCCCAACCCCTGTCTCCACAGCCAGAGTCCTAACTCACTGAGCTCTCCAGCCAGCAGTTTTCAGCCTCAGACATTTCACCAGTTGTTCTTGTGGGACATCAGCTCAAAGCAAGAAGAACCAGAAAGGTAAGGAAGAAGGCAGAGATGTCCGGGGGTCTCATCCAGGGTCTCGGCAAACCACATTCTGAAACTGACCTTAATCCCAGAATACATGGCCAGCTGCTTCCACCACCTTGCAAATGTGCAGGTAAATGGGCTGTGACCCTTCAGCACATAGTTCACAATTTTGGCTAGTGGCCCATCAGCTGTCTTCCCAAGATAACGCCTTGGGCTAGTGCCCCAGTCAAGCTCAGCTAAAAAAGAGGGACAATGTCCTATTGCGCCTGAGAGGACTGTGTATTCCATCAAGGGGGAAACACGAGCCTGTTTTCATCCCAGTTTCACCAGTTGCCCCAGTTTCCTTCTGATGTGGCATCTGCTTGGCTTCTCTGGGGGGGGGACGAAGGGGCAACTCCCTCCAGATGTGCTAGCCACTGGCCACATGGGCTGGCAGAGAGAGGTGCTGTTCATATCCACACATCTGGAGGGCAGGAGGTAGCAAAAGGCTTGTTTTTATCATACACAGAGGAACCCCTTTGTTACTACATAAAATGCTAGTGGAAGGCCACAAAACCGGCAACAGAAATGGGTTCAATTACACCACGGCTGGGTTTTTGACCACAAATGCATGACACTTAGGAAAACATTGCCAATGCCGGGGCAAGCCTGCATCTCATGCCCTCAGAGGAAGTTGCCAGTATGCCTAGGCAGCAAAGACTGAACACTGACTCGCGCAGAGATGCATTAGATGGACTCCCCAAGGATGGGTTCTTTGTGACATTAAAAAAAAATAGATGTGATCTTGTTCTTCTAGGAACATGTCTGGGGTTTTAACTCAGGAACATAATGTTGTTTCTTGATCAAAAGTCTAGAAAATGCTGGAATAGGTTTGGTTCCATTAAACGAGTTCCGATCAAATCAAGGCTGAAATCCCGCTAGAAGCTGAAATGTTTAAATGAGGCTATCCTATTTTGGACACATCAATGAGAAGACAGGATTCTATGGAAAAGGCAATCATGCCGGGAAAGGGGGAAGACAGCAGGAAAAGAGGAAGACCCAATATGAGATGGACTGACTCCCTAAAGGAAGCCACAGGCTTGAGTTTGCAAGAGTTTACAAGGGCTGAGCAGATTGTTAAGGATAAGATCCTTTGGAAACCACTCATTCACGGAGTCGCCCTGTCCAGAGGCAACTTGACAGCATGTAAGTCCAATGATGCCCAACATCGTTGGGATGACAGATTCCATCATCCCCAGCCAGTACAGCCAAAGGTCAGGAATTCTGGGGGAGTGAGGTCCAGTAACCAGCTTCTCTAGACCCAGGGACTGCCTTCTTTTCATTCATTAGTAAAATGTTCCAAGAGGACCTTTGGCTGAAGGGCAGGGTAGAAGTGTGAGAAATAAACGAATAAATAGATAGAAGGAATATATAAACACATTCTAATTGTGTGCGGAGGATAGAGATAGAATTGACCCCTGCAATTTTTCTATTTAAAGATCTGCCTTAAGTTTTGTGAGTACTTAACAGGCACCACCCTCAGTATTTTTTTTTTTTTTTGATCGCCAAACGTGACTGAGAAGTCAAACACACACCTGCAGAAATGCACCCACAGAGAGGACAACGTATATACACCTGGGGAGTGGCAGGTCCCGCCCCTTCGAAGCCTCCGTCCAGGTCGCTGGTGGCCCCTGGGGATCCGGTTGCAAAGGGCCGGTAACCGAGCCCAGCGTCAGGCTGTCTGCGGGAGATGCTGTGAACACGAAGTCCTTACCTGGCGGTAAATAATTCATGCCCTCCCCAAGCGAAGGAGGCCAGGTGATCCCGAGGGAAAGCAAGCTGAAAGGGACAGAAGCAACCGTGACCAGGAAGGTCCCCCCCCCCCCCGGCGTGATCCTGGGTTAATCAAAAAAACTACTTAAAGCTAGGAAGCGTCTTGAGCTGTGACGGTCGGGTTCCCACACCGAAGAGAGAGCGCCCCGGGCATGCTCTGAGTTTGAAAACAGTCCAGATCCTGGATCCAAGGGAACCCTGGATAAATTCACAACAAGAACTCTCCCCGAATACTACAGTGGCACCATGGAGGGAAGCCCTTTAACTTCATGGCCAGCGTCCCATGGATTAGAACCCACTGCTTTCAAGAGAATCGCAGGTCCAGGGAAGTCCATACTAAAATGAACGGGTTTGTCCGAAAGGTGCCACGGTCGGGGACCGCCGTGATCTTATCGTTGCTCAAGTAGACCAAGACGGCAACGTTTCTGAACTCTGGAGGAATTCGGCACATTGTCCCTTCACATACCATTTTTCGTGCGCTTTGTTCTTTCGTTTTACGCAGACCAGTACTCGGCCTGACCTTTTTCCATTTAACCACAATCATTCAATAATGACTTTTTCATTTCTCATTCTCAGAATCCTTAGCCAGAATTTCAGGAATTTTCATTTTCTTTCTTGTCCTCTTTTTTTGCTTTCGGGCGAGCTTTGGATTTTAACGCAGCGAATCTGCGCAATCTGAGCCCTGAGCCACGATCCCCTGTGCACGGTGTTTGTTCCTTTCCACCTGTGGTCAGATTCCAGAGGAAACACGGCAAAGAGGGATAGAGAAAGAGACAGACACTGCTTTCCTTGATTCATTTGTATCCTGACTTTCCATTCAAAGCGAGCACCCACGACGGTCACCAAAAATAAATAAAACATTTTAAAAATCCACAATTAAAAAAATAAATAAATCCATAGACTAGGAAGCAGACATAGAATCAAACCGGGTCATATTTTGGCCTCAGGTCTTTGTTCCTGGGGGTGGGTGGGAAGTCATAAGAGTGAACGGGAGGAAAAGATACTTGGTACAAAATGTTTCCAGCGCTGGGAGATATTCTCCAAACCAAAGCGCAAGGGCAGGTCCTCAACCATCCAGAGAAAAACTGGGGAAAATAAAACTCACAAGCAGACCAAATCCTTGTGTTTAACTTACAAGGCAACCTTAGACATCAGTGACAAAAAGCCACCGATCTCAACAGTGATCTTACTCCGAAGTAAGCCTGGCTAGGCCTATAGTCTCACCCTGATTCCACAAGTCAACGGGGAAAACATCAAAAGTGTGATGGAGAGTGAAATGAAACCAAATCTGTTTAGCTTGTTATAAACACCGTCAGCAGAATCCTAAGAGCCACCACCCGTTCGGGAGATTCTTTTGTGCATAAATACTGTTCAACGAAAAATTCATTGTATTGTGGTGTTGTCGTCTTTTACAGGCATCCTTTTATTGGCCCTTAAGTAATATCATCACGCAGACCCATCTAAGGAGGCTTGGAGGATTATATGACCTCAAGACCAGAGGAAGAATAATGCTAGACTCAAGACATTTACACCCATAACAACCACAGCACAATATAACCAACAAACACTAGGGGAAATTTAAAAATATCCCTTCCCGCCCCACACAAAGATAAAATCAAGTCTTTAAAAACTAAACCAGGACCTGAAGCCAGGGGCGACGGCCACCTGAGTTGACCCCATTCAACCCCTGGGATTTATGCAACTCAACAGTTTCCCTGCTTCCTTGGGTCTTCTCTTTTTGAGACTAAGAATTGGATTCTGAATCCAAATATTTAGAATGTGGATTATCTTCGGGAGGGATATCCTCATTTCAAAGCACAAAATGTGTTAAGGACATTTGTATTTTGCATACTTTATTTGCCTGCATGCATGGCAGTGTCAGTCCGTTTGCTTCACAGTTACAGGATCAGAAAGGAAGAAGGAAGCAGGTTAAAAGAATAGGGCCAGGCTTTCCTGAAAAGGGGGTGCCAGAATATCCACACCCTGCCGGTGCTTTGAAAGAAGTAACATGAGTACAACCAGCGGTTTGGCTTGATCCCTTCAGTTGCACCCTGCTTTTGCTGGCACAAACGGCACCCGCGGCTGTGTTGTGTTACCGGGTTGGTTCAACGCAAGGGGCTTTTGTAAGAGGTTGATGCCCCCTCCCGTCTCCTGGGGGCTCTCTCTTCCTCTTGCCCAAGAGCCGAGCTTGCCACCTCCTGCCACCGCTCTGTGCTGCCAACCACGCGTCCCGAGGCCACCTGCTTGGTATAGATCCTAATCCACTTAGTTGACTTGTAGTTACCTGTACGGACTAATCCACGGAGAAAAAAAGAATCGGGCCAACATTTCCTTGAAAAGGTGTTCTGTATGCAACAGAAGGGAGGCATCCAAGACCCAGATTTCTAGCTGCTAAGGAAAATCCCCATGACACACCTCCCCATCCATTAATGTTAGAGGAACAGCATGATCCGAACATACCCAGACTTGTTTGATTCTGGAAGCTAAGCAGAGTCAGACCTGGTTTGTCTTGGATGGGAGACCCCCCATAAACCCTACGCATCTTCTACTGAGGCTAGGAAAAAAATCTTACTGGAAAAGTTTGAAACCCAATGTGGCCAGTCAGAAATAATAGCACTGGGCCAGATGGACTGGTATGGACAGGCTTTGACCACAGAAGGCCCCTTCAGATACCGAGTTCTTATGTGCTCTTACTCACAGAGGAGGACACGGGCTCCCGTGGCAGTGGTAGGGTTGTCTGCACTTTGCTGGAGCTATCCAATGTGCTGAACCCCGCCTTCAAATGGACTTCACTCCCTTGGGTAGCTCCTGTAGAGTTCAGACCAAAACCTGGAATGGATTTCCCACCATCAACACCACTGAGACCAGGGTCTTCTCTGCTGATACCCAAGGCCACCTTTGAATATGTGAAGGAACAGCTGTTAGGTAAGGAAGACAAGAGGAGAAGGGGACGACAGAGGATGAGATGGTTGGACAGTGTCACCGAAGCAACCAACATGACTTTGACCAAACTCCGGGAGGCCGTGGAAGACAGGAGGGCCTGGCGTGCTCTGGTCCATGGGGTCACGAAGAGTCGGACACGACTAAATGACTAAACAACAACAACAAGGAAGGCACAGCAACATGGCCTTAAACCAAATCTAGACCACCTATAATAGTACGGTTTGTGTTGACCGGCAATGGCTCTCTCTCTCCCAGTCCTTGTCATGGCGATCCTTTAACTGGACCTGCTCGGGATTGAATCCAAGATCCCTGGACTTGCAAAGCTCTGCCAGTGAGCCCTCATCTAATCCAATGAAAGCCAGGTGAGATCCACAGAAAACAGCTGTACGGCAACTCTCACCATACTTCTGCTTCCAGATCCATGCAGAAGTACAACAGGCAACCTTCTGTCATTTTACAGCTTCACTTTTTCTTTAAGGGGCACATAAACTATTCCATCCCCTGGAATTAAGAGGATGAATAGAATGACCTACCTAGGCGAGATCAAGAAATGGAGTAGATCAGGCACCCCAGGCTTGAGGTCTGAGATGACTCAGGGATTTGGAGTGACCCCCTTTCAACCCCTGCTCTACGTGAGATCTGCCACCCAGTATTAAGACTGAGCAAGCCGTGCCAGATAGGGCCCCCAGATCTGCCCTCTTTTTTAGGATCTCAGCTTTCACCACTAAAAAGGAGGAGGGGGAATAATCACATTGATCGCTAGGAAGCTGTGCTGTAACTATGCCTGCAGAAATATCCTTAAATACCCTTGAAGAGTCTTAAAACACCTCAAGGACCAACGGGTTTGTTTGGTCCACTTCCTCACGTCCCCCCAACCACACGAAGTGGACGGCAAATCAAACTGGCTGAACTTTAAGGCCAGGGGCAGCCAGTAACTCCAGTTTCAGGAAGTGGGGGGGCTGTTAATCCACTCCGGATTTGGGCCCGCACTTTACAAGAATGGTCCAAGATGACACACCTGTTTGTGGGGAGGCATCAGCACCTCGGAGAGCTCCTATAATGGGCAAACTCACGCCCAGGGTGGATTCAGAGCCCTGCAAACGGGAACCGGCTCTGTTTGAGATTCAGTGAGATCCCTCTCTTTCGGCACACATTTACCGTTCTAGAAATTCCCAAGACAATGCTGTCCAAATAAGTCCCGAGAAAATTATTCTCCTTCTTTTGACTCTCTCATTTGCTTTCTCGGACTGACCACCAACCACCCTTACAGAACTTTCTGACCCTTGGCATAAGCGGCAAAACCAGAATGATCCCCCAACCGTTTCTGGAAGTCCAAACCAAACCAATAATAAAACTGGTGCAACATGTCAGGATTTACAAATTTCATTCTGGTGTGTGTGTGTGTGTCTAAAATAGATGGCGGGCAAAAAAAATACATAAAAGAAGCAGGCTTGGCTCGTTTTTCAAACCGTTCAGAGCCGTACCCTGCCTCCTTCCACGCCAGCCAGTGGCTGGTCCCCGATTCTCATCAGGCAGATTTGCATAAGCATTTCTTGGTGGAAAGAGTCTCCAGCTCTGGGCAGGTTTTTAATTACCACGCAGGCTCCCTGCTCTCCGTCCGGGTTATTTATAGGCCTCACCACACTCACTCATCGGGGCAAATGAGATTACAAAGCCTGTAATCTGCCCAGCGAGGCTCCACCACTCCCGGCCGACCTGCTTTCACGGTGAGAGGTTATTTTGCATCGACCCCTTCCCCCCCGCACACACACCCCTTTTGGCCAAAACAGCATTTCTAAAACCACACCTCGCCACCGGCTCTGCTGACAACCACTTTCGGGCACCCGGGGCCTGGTGCCAACGGACCTCCGGGCATCCTGAGGGCCAGCTCTCAAAAGCAAGATTTGTGGGCCACGGAGACGAAGGATTTGAGACCCACCTGTTGACGATTTAATCCAGAAGAAGCAATGCCACCAGCCTTGGGAAGGCACCGCACGTCTCAAGGCTGCCTGATTGGCAGCCGTGCGCAAGGACAAAGCTCAGACTTAGCTTCATCCGGGCCTTTCGGCAAAATCTTGAAGGCTGGCGTGGGCCATTCTTAACTGCACCAGAAAAAACGTTTTTTAAAGACAGTTGTGGATAAATAGCCTCTCGGTCCCCAGGTTCTAATACAGAAAGAGAAAACCGCTTCTACAGGGTGGCAGGAGTCAGCATAGATTCCTGCCCCAAAGACCTTACAATGCAAATGTGAAAAGGCTAAAAGGTGTATACAGGATTCCTGGGTTCAAAACCCAGGTTCTATCCTGCACAACCCCCTCAGGTTAACTCTTCTAAATTGCCTCAGGGTTTAGCTAAACAGCCTCTCTGGACCATCTGGCGGCTGATCAGCATTGCAGCTTCCGTGGCTTCCAAAAGCAGGTCTTTTGTCGATCTAATGGGTCTTAATTCCTCCCCAGTGATTTTGCATTACAACAGCTTGTGGCAATATCCTTGGCTGAGCAGTCCTGAGCTACTTGTGAGAACTGCCGCTAAGTTTGGCTGAATTCAGAGGGAAGAGGGAAGCTGGGTGGCAGCTAAAGCTCCTATTGAGCAGAGTCCAAGCGCTCGGGGAATGCTGATTCTTCTGTGTCCGCACTTTGGCAGACAGTATCCTCCAGCAGTGGGGTAGTGACCCTTTCAGAAGTGCAGGCCCTCCGTGTGCCAACCTGCCCCCTAACCAGAGTCCAAGCATGCAGGCTACTGTGCCAGTGCAGACCAAGAAGGAGTCGGTCTTTTGTAAGGGTAATGGCTCTGAATTGCTCATTCATGACCAAATCATCCTCATGTGCTTTGTATTATACCAGGGCTGTCTTGGCACAACAGACTTCATTGCTGGGAAAATCCCGTTCTCCCCCAGTGACTGAACGGATTGCAGCTATGGGCAGAAGGCCTGGGAGCGATGTGGTGGACGGTTTCCTAGCTCATTTCAATTATGACTTTCCTCTGTTCTTTCTGACCCACCCACGAACATGGAACATTGTCTTGTTAATCATGAGTTGGGTGTTTTGGAAGGAGGGAAACAGATGATCAATCCCAGTCAACACCAGGTAGAGAGCCCAGGTGGGACAGCGGATGGAGCATCGGACCCAGCACTCGGGAGATCTGGGTTCAGATCCCTGCTCAGCCATGAAAACTCCCTGGGGAGGGGCCGTGGCAAAGCACTCCTTGAACATCCCAGAGACCTCAAAATATGCCGGGAGGGACTTCGTGGCCCCAAACAACAGCAGTAGGCACTTGATGGCCCCCTGCCACAAATCCAGTTGCCACGGCCTCATACCACGGCCTTTGGCCACCTCCGAATTTCAGCCGCCGGCTCAACCATGAAACTCGTTGGGCACAAAGCTTATTGAAGCAGCAGCTTGTAGAGCGAGCAGAAGGGCAACGGGGAAACCGTGACGCTTGGCGGAATTGCCCCGAATGAAAGCGAAGGGCCGGTGGAAGCCTCATCGGGGCCACCGTGAGATGTGTAAAACGGCCACAGATTCTCACCAAGGGCGGCCGGCGAAGGAGTCCGTGGCTGTCTCCAGCCTTCCTCTTGCTGGACATTCGGATAAACCTTTTGTCGAGGACCAAGGGGTGGGCGTGTTTGGGCACATGCGTGTCTCCACGAGGCCGAGATCATAAGAGGCAAGACCCTTCTCTATATGGCAGCCTCGGGAAAACCTTTTCCAGCCAGGAACGGTCCTTCCAGATAAGTAAACCCCCAGGAAACCCAAGGACTTTTCTTGGGGGGAGGGGGGTAAGGACACCACAAACCGAAGCACCAGGAAACAGACTTGCATTATAATGAGCACCTATGACAGACTTGCATTATAATCTTTTCAGGGCTGGCTCTGTGCTCACAATGCCGGCAAAGAAACATACAGACACGCATGCATACACACATACATTTTAAAATTATTTTTATTTAAAATATTTTTACAACCCCCCCCCCCCTGGCTTTTCTCCTCAAAAGGACCCAAGGTGGCTTCACACCCTTAACGGAACAATTGGCAAAAGCTAAAAACAGGCGAGTGTATTTAAAATAGACTCAAATTCAAATTTAAAACACTCTCTGCCACGGTGGCACGGTGGTGCCAAGGAGCTGCCGGGGAGCCGTGGAAGGCCCTCTCAAAACTCCCGCGGACGAGACCTCAGAGTCTTGTGGAACCACCTGCCGAGGGGAAAACCGAAACCCAGAGCTGAACCACCACCTTTACAAGAGCCAGCCAAAATGCCGCCAAAGGCAAACCCAAGCGTTCAAGTCCTCTCAGGTTTTTCCTCCGTTTAGGCAGCAAGAAAGGAGTGGAACGTTCTGACACGGAAAGGACAGGGTCCCCAGCCTCCATCTTGGGACACTGTTTTGTTGCGGACAACAGCAGACGTCGGTCCTTCCGCCAGTGAAACCCCAGGTCCCTTGGCAGGACTGAAGGTTGTGGAGAAATCACGCCCTCATCTGCTCCTGCCAGCCTTTTGGTGGGTCCCGACCAACCTACTGCCAAAGGGCAGAAGACATACATAAAAGCGGTCTCTCTTACCCCAGGCACGCCATTTCATTAGGAAGCGGCATGTCTAAGTCCTGTTCCATCATTTCCCTACCCACTTACGCTCAGGTTGGTAAGAGGGGGAGATTGTGCTACAAGGGAGACCTTCTTGCTCAGGTCTAAAGCCCTGCAGATGTTCTGCTTTCTACCCATAGAAGGCCATGATGGAGAAAGGATGCATTAGTCAATCCCCTTGAAGGAAGGCAAGCTGATCCTGGCAGGGAAAGACCGAATAGGGCTTGCAGATTTAAACTAGACCAAGTGTTGCTCATTTCAGACCTGGGGTGGGGGGCATTGTCTACTCTTGTGGTTTCACACTGGATCCTCCCTCGTTCGCTCTTCTTTTCAGAGGGTGACAAACAGCGAGGACACAAACACTTTTGGGGATCCCGAAAGTGTAAATTCTTGCCTCAGGCACAACGTTAGTTTGTCATGGCTCTGTTTGTGGAGGTAGCTACAGCCCTGCTTCTGATGGTTTTCGCAGCCTCACATGCTTTCTGGACACATCTGTCAATCTGTCTGGCACTAGCCAATTGTTCCTTCCCTGCCTCTAAATTCGAAGAATGCCCCGCCTCTCTGCTCAGTCTCTTTCATCCGTTGGAAGTCAGTGGGTCTTTTGAAGTCTGCTGAAAGCAGTCATGTTTATCAGTTTGCTGTTTGATCCATTCAGTTGTAAGTAATGAAACCTTTATATCTGTTCTCTTACCAATCTCTCTGAGTGCGTTATTGAGACTGTAAGTGCCAGTTGATGAGAAAAGGAGGGCTGGACAACTATGGCGAACTTGAAGCTATTCTGCTCTGTGAATCTCTGCACTTTTGCTGCTCAGCTAGAGGAATTTAACCAGAGATTCAAAACTTTGCAACAGTTTCTGCAGATACTGTTCAATCGGCAGCTTCTGGGAATGTCGACAGAAATCTGTGGAGAGGTTACCGGTCATGTCAGCAGGCCTGACACAGGAAAGCAACAAACGCCTTCTAAAATAAAGGTGCTTAGCCTCAAGAAGGTTGTTCTTTCTTAAAATGTCCTCTTTCAATCTCATACTAGATAGCATATATTCATAGGCTGGAAGAGAGACCGAGCACTCATGCAGAGACTCAACAAGCAGCAGCCTCTGAAGAGGCTAATACTACTTACTCTCTCTCTCTCTCTCTCTCTCTCTCTCTCTCTCTCTCTCTCTCTCTCTCTCTCTCTCTCTCTCTCTCTCTCTGCCAAAGTATCTTTCAAGTGCACTTGATGCAGTGATGCAAAAGAAAAACTACCAACGAGCAAGAAAGACTGATTGGAAAGAAGCCAGTTGGGCACAAGTAACTCATACAGAGACTCACCAGCCATCATCCCTACCCATAGGGTTGATGGCTTGAGGTTTTGAAGACCCTGTGTGGTTTGTGTGTGTGTATGTGTGTTATGTTATGTTAATGCATCGGTCACCCTCACAGCACACATCTTAGCCATCACTCTCTCTGAACTGTTTGCTGACCTGCTTGTAAACCGGTAGGATGTAACCCCACACCCGCATGCAGACAGCCAAAACGCATCTCAAGGTTCATCGGCGCACGCACAGAAGCCGTGGCCCATCCGCAGCACCCCACGCTTTCTCCCCGCACTTCCTGAGCAAGGAAAAGCTGCTCTCGACACACGTTTGAACAGCCTTCCTTCCCAAGTGGGCGGCCAAATCCATTTACATAACCTCCGGCGGAGACAAAGGCCGCTGTGTTATCGCCCCTTCCCAAAAGCGCTATGTGCAAATCCTCGGCAGCACCACGTCGACCGGCGAGCTATATTTCCATCAAGGTTTAAAACGTGCTTTGTTGCCACCGTGTTGAATGAGTGGCCCTTTGACTCCCTGCCATGATAAAGCTGTCACTGGAGGAGAAAGACCGCCGGGCTTAACAAACGAGATCAAATCTGACCGGCTGTCAAGCCACTCATCCTTCCCTTGGGGTATGCATTAAACGGACTTTTATTGTCATCCCCGGGGAGGAGGTGAGCCAGGTTTTGCCCAGCTGTGATCACAGAAATAAGCTAGTCAAAACTCTGACCCTGCTCACTGTAGGAGGAGTCCAGGAAAAGGGCCATGTCATGAAGATCCCTCCTCTTGTGTACTGGAAGCCCAGTGGTGTAGGCAAACCTTCACTGCAGAGGGAACTCCTTTAGTGCTGGTCATGTGTGATTGTCACGGCAGATGTTATTCTAGCTCACCTCCCACCACTGGCAAATTAGCCTGTTTTGTTTTTCGACAGGTCTTCCCACATCTGGTTTCTTCCAATGGCTTTGCCACTCCTGACTCCTCATGATGGGTTTGCACCTCTAAAGTTCTGTAATGTCTTGTTTGGCCCTAATAGGGCAAACTCTGGGCTGGACCGGTACAAAGAAAAACACGGCCTGAAATGTGGTGGCTTCACCATGAGCAACTTTAGAGTTGCTGGTCCTGTAGACACCCGCCTGGTTTCCCTTGTCTCAAAAGCCAGGAAGTGTCACCACCTGAACAGTTAGCTTTCCTGAGCCGAGCAGCAACCACAAAGGATTTTTGTTCACGCTCAAGATTTCCCGCAAAAACGCTCAAGATTTCCATCAAGAAAACCAACAAGGCTGCCACCATCCTAGCATTTTCCTCTCCGCTCCCCTATGCACCCTTCTCGTCAGAAGGGACTACAATTCCCATCCTCCATAGGTGCCAAACTCCTTGATCCATGGCCCTCCCATAAAAGCAGAAGCTACAAAAAGCCAGAATTCTGGCCCTTAAGATCAGGGAGCTGTCATCCCACCGTGGTTTACTGGTGGTCAGGATGCGTTTGGCTACAGCCATCACCAAGCAGTGCCCTCTCCCCGGGCAGATCACACTACAACTCCCATCATCCCTAACCAGCAGGGGTAATGGGGATCGTAGTCCAGCACACACAAAGGGTGTCCACTCAGGGGAGGCTGAACCAACTATTAGGAGAGAGGGCCAGATGATTTATCAAGCCCCGTTTTTCATACCACGTCTGCTTTCAGGAAGTTTTTCCACGCTTCCCATCAAGTCCCTTAATCTCAACCACTTTTGCTCTTCTCTGTTCGGAAAGCACGCCAAATCACAGCCATTTGGGTTTCCCTTATTGGGAGTGGAAGAAACCGGCATTTCCCCCTGCACATAGTAATCTAGGATGTGGAGCAGAGGTTTAAACACACTTGGAGTTACCTTTCCAACATCACAGCCACACAGAGAAACGGATCCATGACAGAGGAGACGCACCAGTTTCCCCGTGATGTGGAAGGAGGGGCGAAGGCGTCTACGTCACATGGACCCTTTCATCTCTGTTCAAGATTTTTGCATCCCCATCAAGAGGCAAGTCACCTGCTTTAGGGTTAGACCAGAGATGGCTTCTTGGTCCCTCAGAGAGCAGCTTCATGACAACCCACAGGGGCGACCAGCCGGAGCCCATCTCAAACCCAGCATGGAAAAGTTGCTACTCAGACCACAAGTCCCATACTCCCCTACTGGCACGTTCTAAGCCCTCCTGACACTGACGCTCAGCCACTCCAAACTCTGGCCCCAAAGAAAACATTGTCAAAACTACACGGAGGGGGTCTGAGGCCGGATTCCACCCGGCCAGCCTGCCATTCTGTCACTCATCCAGAAAACAGTCGTGGAAGTTCTCCAGAAAACCAAGAAGGGCGGCTTCTCAGCTTCATCAATTCCTGAGAGTATTCACGGGGTGAAGGTGGCAGCTGAGAAATTCCTCCCCAAACGCTCTCTTTCTCTGTCTCTCTTACCTGGGGCAATGCCCGATGAGGAGTCTCAAGGAAGGGAAGTCTCCTTTGGCTGCAGCGTAGTGAACAGGTAAAGCCCCCGTGTCTGTGGCCGCCAGCGGGTCGCTGCCCCCGAAGCGCAGAAGCCAATCAATCACCTCGTGGTGGCCAAACCGAGCGGCCAGATGCAAGACGGTGGCACCGGAATGGTCTGTGTCCTGTTAGACAGAAAACACGTGCGAGGAAGGTGAGCCTCCACCATCTCATGCTGGACAGATATTAATCTAATAGGGATATAAATATCCATATGAATAAAATATCCATTAATAAAATAATATCATTGAGCCATTAGTACAGGACTTCTAAGTTTTTTAAGACTCCATGAATGCTGGCAAACTTGAACCTATTGTTCGGTAGAGCATCAGCATGGATTTAAAATTTCTGCAGGTGCTTATTTAGAAGATTTTCTTGATTTCATAAGGAACTATTTGCCTGGTCGCCTAAGGCGAGGGGGAATTGCCTGTAGAACAAACTGGCAAGGAGCACAGTATTAAACCAGCTGTTTTTTAATAAGAATGTTGTTAGTGTAAGAAGCTGGGGATGGGCTACCTATACAGCAATCCAAGAAAGCAAAATCAGCTTCAGTTTGGCAAGAATTCTCAAGTATGAATGCAAGAACGGGTGTAGTAATGTGGTGAGACTAGGTCCAGGAAGAACCGAGTTCAAATCTCCCGTCTTCCGTGTATAATTTTTTCTTCGACCTTAAGCAAGTTCAGGTATATATATCTTGACTTGGGCAATAAGCTTGTGATGGCTTGTAAAACGCCAGGCACGTGATCTAAATCTAACACAGTATAAAAAGAGGAGGCCAGACAGAACCGCAAAAGTCAAACCAAACCGAACCACAAGCCAGCCATGAAACAGTTTCAACAAACAACTCAGAAAAGCAGCAACAGGCCAGATCCCCAGGGAGTGTCTCAAGAAACTGGATGTCTCCCTGGCAGCCACTATGACCTTACAGGGTTGTTGTCAGGAGGATTTCTTAAATAGTGTATGTAAAGAGCAGAAATCACGGCACATACTTCTGCCTTCCCCTAAAGTAAAGGCCAGATAAGAACTGCTGGATAGCTCAGGGGTTTAAGGCTGCTGGCTGCGGAGCCAGAGGTTGGGAGTTCGATTCCCCCCCTGGGCCCTCCTTGACAGGGGCTGGACTAGATGATCCACAGGGTCCCTTCCAGCTCTGCCGTTCTAAGATGATGATGATGATCTGTTCTGCCAGCAGCTTCCTAAAGAGGAAGCAACTTGGGGTATGTGTGCACATCTGTCTTCTTCTGGCCTGTTTATATTCTGTGTTTCTGAGCATTTGCAAAAGACTTTCCTGCACGGACCGAGTAGACACACCAGAGGCCCAGGCCCTTCCTAGATCAGCAGCGGATGCTCCTTGTGGCTGGCAGGACAGAAGGCACAGCCACCGACGGTGTGTCTGGGCAGGGGATGCCAGGCCGCTGGTCGCTGGGGCGGCTTCCCTCTTCTCCCCGGGCCTAACCACACAAGTGGTGGAGGAGAGGAAGACAGGCAAGGCCCCGATCCTCTGGTACAGAGGCCGAGGGCAGCAGATTGTCCGGAAGTGGGGCACTGCCCATTTCGCCTTCCATGCCATCCCGGCCACGGCTGCTAGTTTCCAAAATGACATATTTACTGCACCACAGAAGGCGTGGGTGACATAGCTCATCTTGCCATACCCATCTTCAGCTCTGTTCTCCCCCCCCCCCCGCCCCTGCTTCCCTTTTCTCTAAAGACTGGGTGGCCAATTTGTTCATTTCCAACGAAGAGATTCGTGTCCCAAACAAAACTTGAACGGGAACACATTCAGACCTTGGAAAAATAATCTTCCTAGGGTCCAGATGCAGTTGGAGGTGGGCAGGAGAGAGTCCAGCAGGGTGAACCTTTGAAAATAGGTATGCACAAGAATGTGCCTACTCTCTCATCCTTCTCAGCTGTGTTTCCTCTCTCTCTCTAGAAGCAAAAAAACAATGCAACTGAGGCTATTGTCCTTTGGGCACATCATGAGAAGATGAAGCTCACCGGAAACGGCAATCATGCTGGGGAATGGTGAATGCAGCAGGAAAAGAGGAAGACCGTGTGTGAGATGGATTGAATAGACAGGAAACCACAGCCTTGAGTTTGCAAAAGCTGAGCAGAGCTATTGACAACAGGACTTTTCAGAGGTCACTCATTCACGCTGCTGTGGTTACGTGCCATCAAGTTGCCTCCAGCTTATGATGACCCTATAAAGGAGTGACCTCCGAAGTGTCCTTCCCTCAATAGAACTGCTCAGCTCTTGCAAACTCAAGCCTGTGACTTCCCACAGGGAGTCAATCCATCTCATATTTGGTCTTCCTCTTTTCCTGCTGTCTTCCACCTTTGCTAGCATTCATAGGGTCACCATAAGTGGGGAATTTTTTTTATTTATGTATTTATTTGTCTTATTTATAGGCCACCTTTCTCCCAATGAGACTCAAGGTGGCTCCCAGTACTAAAAAGAATAGGATTAAAAACTCAGTAAGTGTTAAAAAATAATGAATGAATCCCCCCCCCCCTTTCTTTTTTTAAAGGAATGTCCTTAAAAGAGCAAGGCACAGTTAAAGAACCCCTCAGCAGGTACGGATCGCTCTACTTGTTTATTTTATTTATTTATTTATTGTATTTTTACCCCACCTATGGTCAGACGACCACTCTAGGCGGCTTCCAACACGCATAACATACATAACAAAATATAATATATATATATATAAAAAATATAAAATATAACATCAATAGACAAATAATTCAAGATGGAGAAGGGAAAAGGAAAAGAGAAATATGACTTGACATCACACAACAAGAACTCCTCCTTTTGATTTACCCAGAATGCAATGGGGTCATCAACTAAAGACGTTCAGGGCAAATTTATATATATATTTTGGTCCACAACACAGACTGAAGCTATGGAACTCCCCGACACAAGATGCCCTGGTGGGCAGCAACTTCGGTGGCTTTAAAAGGCGTCTTATGGCATTTTAAATTTTATTTGCTGTGAGCTTTCAAAGACTTTCCACACCTGGAAAGCTAACATTTCCTGCCCCTGGTTGAACTAGAACTTGGAGCTTGCTGCCGGGCACGTTATCCCGAATCAACCTATTTGTCTGCCCAGCTCTCTAGTCCTCTCTGACTGGTAAAGCTTTGGTTGGGATCCTTCAGTTAAGGGGCAAACGGTCTTTGGCCTTCCAGGGTCGTTTTAAGGCCCACCATGTCCCAGTAAGGCTCACGGTAAGGAATTAAACATCTGGAATGGTCCCTTTTGCTAAAGAAACCTTCCACATCATTTATTAGACAAACTTTAGAGGTGGGGGGAAGGATGAGTGGCATTTATTTGTGACAACAGAACCTAGAAAGGCTCTCCTGTAAGGCTAACCACCTTGTTTGAAAGAAGCTTCAATAGGCGACAACCCACTCCTAAAAAGTTTATGAGCGATAACTTTTATCTTTAAGTTGGTTCTTTGTTCTGATCATTTCTCTGGAAGATGTATATAAAGAAACCACATCCCACCAGTGTGAAAACAACCGTTTTCCTTTGCTAACAGATACTATTTTGGTGCAGACTCCCTATCTTTTTGTTTATGATGGGGTCAACGGGCCAGAAGCAAAACCGGAAAAAAAAGAGAGAGCCAGCCATTGAATTACAAAAGCAACAGAAGCCACCGGCCACACAACTCAAGGAACACAATCTAAACATGCCGGTTTTGCATTAAATCAGAATACCTACACTTCCTTAAAATCTGCTTTGTCTTACAGCTCATAAACTGCATGTTAAGGGCTGCTGAAATTTGCCCTGTACACTTCATGGGGTGGGGTACTAGGTTATTCTCTGACATAACTTTACTAATAAGGCTGCGTCATTAATAGATTGCGTTCCCAAGCTTACTGGAGCCTAAAGTGACATCAGGGGAATGTAACTCTTTTCAAGCTTTCTTCCTTAGTCAACAGCAAAGGCAACCCTCAAGTTGTTAATTACAAGCTTGCTGTGAATGAATCATTCCGTTCCCAATACCAGGAAGTCTTCAAGAGTATTCCCTGAAACAGAAGATCATGTGGGTCTCCGCCCCTTTCTCCAGCTGCTGGTAAAAGTCAGCTTTAAATCCTAAACCCTATTGAAAGGGGCAGATCTTAAAAGAAGATTCTTAGAACAGCAGAGCTGGAAGGGGGACCCTGTGGATCATCTAGTCCAGCCCCTGTCAAGGAGGCCCGGGGGGGGAATCGAACTCCCAACCTCTGGCTCCGCAGCCAGAGGCCCAAACCACTGAGCTATCCAGATGTTATGAGGCAGGTAGGGAAGGAACAGTAAAGCAAAAGAGAGAAAAATGGAACTTTTTGAGGAAAAGGGAAAGGACAATTGGATTTAATCAGAGCGGAGGCCCAACAAGATCTGAAGCCTAGATATAAAACAGGTACATGACTTTTTAAAATAAATAAATCCCAATTATTCAAACCTATAGCTTATTTCGTGAGAAATCAATTCTTAGCTTCAGTATGTACAGCTATAAGGATTAAAGACCCAGCTTGACTTTGCTGCAGCTGCAAAAAGGTTTGGAACCATTTTTTTCCCCATGATTCAGGAATAATGGATTTTTTTTCCCCTGGGGGCAAGTGTATGTCCACATGTGCTGGGAAGGAGGAAGAATTCATGCCGCTTCTCTCCCTCCGATGCCTTCTCAGCCTCTAGAGCAGGGGATCCCCCCCCCTTGGGTCCCCAGATGTTCTTGGATCACGGCTGCCAGAAATCCTGGCCAGCACAGCTAGTTTTAGTCCAAGAACATCTGGGGGACCCAAGCGTGGGAACCAATGGCTGAGTATTATCAAGGTGCAAAAGCTGGATCTTGGGACCTACTTAGGATACCAAGACCTGGCCAGGCAGTTTCACAGTTGTGGGGGGGGGGAATAACAGCCCCTCTATGCACACGCAGAGCGCACGTCACTCCAACACAATTAGGAAAAAGCATGGAAGAGTCAACCAAAGCCAGGAGTCAGAGATAAGGTCATACCTGCACGGTGTAACAGCTGGAATAGTCAAGACCTGAGTTTTTAAAGCAACATCTGGGGACATGGGGTGTCTTCCCACCAGACCATAGGCAAGTGGGCTTTCTGAATGACTGTGTCTACATCCCGTTGCTATGCCCCACACTGTGAGATGTTGTATCCTCCCACAGAGAAACGGCGGAGAATGCTCCAGGCAGTAAAGTTTAATGCTTCACAGACTTAATATTCAGTGGCTGAAATCCTGCTGCAGAGTGAAGTAAGTCACCCCCTAGAGCAGACACATGTGAATCCATTGCTCCATAAGCCCCAAGGACTGCTTCATCAAATCCCCCTTGATTCAATGGGCTTACTCCGGTTGCAACTTACAAGTCTAAGTACCAGGATTTCAGCCTCTGATTGAGAAAGAGGTTACCACCCTAAGGGACCCTTCACGGGCGTCATTGGTCCCGCAGCGCAAAGGAAGGGACACTTTGCACGTGCTCAGTGGAACTCTCGCTCTCCTTTGCACCGGCTGCGATTCCGCTTAGCCGGAACAATCATCATCTGCCTGCCCCAGTGATTGAAACCTAAGAAGGGCCTGCCAGCTTCCCCTTCTTAGCCGAGAGCTGCGTTTGCTAGAGGAGGGACTGATCCGGTTCGGGGGATCGGTAAGCCCCCGCTGCCCAGTTTTCTCCCCGTCGCCCGTCCTCCCAAATCCAACTTTCTAAAAAGAAGAAATATAAGGAGGCAGCCGTATGAAAGAGTCACCCTCCGACCCTAGGGCGCGGGGGGTCTGACTCTGCACGTGCTTAGAGGTGCCCTTGTTTGCTCAGGTCTGAAGGCCATTTTCTGGCTCCTCTCCTCTCAGGGCAGAATCTTTCCTCCTGCCAACCCTGAGCCCTTCATTGACCTGCGAAGGATCGTCCCCGGCCGCTGGCGCGGAAGGAAAGGCCGCTTCCCCGCGGTGCGCCCAGGGCGCAAAGCTCCGAAAAGCGCCAAAGGGCCCAACCGAGGTGGGGGAACTCCTTGAAGGGACCCCCCCTCCCCCAATAAAATGCCGTCGTCAGGGGAGCTTTCCAGCCTCGCAGGCCGGGCAGCGAAGAGTCGGAGGAGCCTCCAGCGCATCCTGGCGAGGGGCCGGCGGCGCAACGCTCTCCAAAGCGGCCCGGCTTGGGGGGGTGGGTCCCCTGTCCCGCCCGCCGCTCACCTGGACTCGGCAGCCGCCCTGGGTCAGCAGCCACTGGAGGCAGGCCAGGTGGCCGGTGGCCGCGGCGTCGTGGCCCGGCGTGGCCCCGTTGCGCGCCCGCCCGTGGCCGGCCAGCCCGGCCTCCTCCACCAAGAAGCGCAGGCAGTTGAGCTTGCCGGCGCGGGCGGCGTGGTGAGCCGGCGAGGCGCCCAGCGGGTCCCGCAGCGAGGCCGGCTCCAGGCGCCCCTCGGCCTGCAGCGCCTTCAGGGTGTCCACGTCGCCCTGCCGGGCGGCCTGCAAAGCCCTCTCCAGCGCCATGGCTCCGGCCGCCCGCCTGCCTTCACCACGCCGGGGGAGCCATGCCAGCTCCCGGCCGTCTGTCCGGCTTCCTCGCTTCTCCGGCGGAGCCGCCTTGGTGCTGTGTGGCCGCCCTCGCCGGACGGCGCGCAGGAGAGAAGGGACGGGGCGCACGGGGGAGGAACGCCTCTCCTTTGCCGCCCCCGCCTCTCCGCCGCCCGAGACTGCGAAGCTTCAGCGGCGCATCCCTGCGCCGTCGAGGAGCGCGCAAACGCCGGCGCACTTTCCTCCGGCCGCGGACTCTGGGTGAGGGAAGCCGAGCTCTGTGCCGCTGGACTGTCAACTCCAGCCCTCCCCTCCCTCCCTCCCCTCCCCTCCCTCCCTGGGGCGCCCCCTGGCGCCTCCCGCCGCCGCCTCCCGGCTCCTCCCCCGTTGGCTGGAGGAGGCGCCGCCGAACCGGCCCGGCAGCGAGGCCACTTTCCGCCTCCCTTGGAAACGCTCGGCTCCGGCAGGCGGGCGCGCACCTCTGAGCACGGGCAGGGCGCCTTTCCGCCAAACGCCGATCAGAAAGGAAGAAAGAGACCCAACTCTTGCGCCAGGCGCTTAGGACGAACCGCTTGCCCGCCGCGTGTTAGAAAATTATACGGAGAAAAGAGAGAAAGAGGAGGGAAAAAGTGCCACCGGAAAGACGGGTTTGTTGAGCTCACGCGGAAAGAAGTCGGGCTTTAAAGGGCCACCAGGTTTTGCTCTTTCATCCCCGCCATCCCCTTTAATTTTGCCAAGATGATAGAACAGCCGAACAGGGCTGCTTCTCTGGAGCTCGGCTTTCGGGTGAACTCTCTTGGATTAGAAGTCAATTCTTCAGACACAACTGGGCCGTGGGGTGCCAGGTGGGAGAGGGACCAAGGGGAGGGGCACTTACATGTCCACACCTGGCTGCAAGGTGCTTCAAAGGGGACCAGGGCATGATGGACTCAGGAAGAGAGCGCTCAGAGTGTTTCTAAGATCACCCTCCTCCTGATAAGGTAAACACACAGGACTTAGTGAGTTTTCAAGAAGAATGGGTTGTGCTCCAAATTGGTCCACTGCTTTTTCTCATCAACTGGCACTTACAGTCTCAATGACTCGCTCAGATTTGGAAGAGAAAGATTAAACGGTTTCATTACTTAACACCCAACCGTTCGATTTGGTTCTTTATCCCAGGTTGCAGCCCTTTTGGGTGAATCTCTGCAACAGAGGTCTTACCCTTGTCACCTACTCAAAAATCATTCAGAGAAATTTCCTGGTGAAATGCAGGCGTTCTTTCCTGTTTCCTTTCCTCCCAAGTCCTGTGTTCGAGTTTGTCTAAGGGAGCAAGCTGGTTGGCAACCTTGGGCTTCTTACTGTGATTATGAGTAGGCATTTATTTCTAGAGTGCCCACCCATGAACCCATTGCATGACCAAGCCAGCAGGTCTCTGCCCCAAGGAAGACACAGTTTAAAAGGTAATTGAGGGGAGACAACAGGGGAGATGGTCATAAATGGAGGCCTGGTGGTCAACATTTAAAAACTTTTTTAAGTTTTTAAAGAGCCATTTAAAAACTTGGCTATTTAGGCAGGCCTTCCCTTCTGTCAATTCTTAAATTTTAGTTCTTTGTTTTTTATTATTCCCATCTTGAATACTTTATATTATTGTTTCAATTGTTTTATTGTTTAATGTTTTAATGTTTTATATATTTGATGATATTTGTAAGCCGCCCCGAGTAGACATTGTCTAGGGGGGCGGGGTAGAAATCTAAAAATAAATAAATAAATAAAATAAAACATGTCAGTGGCAGAAGCTTAGCCTCAGCGAAAGGGATATTTGGGGGTAACCAAGCTCCTTGCCAGAGGTGCTTTTTGAAGATGGGGGGATGTGGCTGCAGTGGGGTAGAGGCAAACTGGGGGAAAGGCACCCCTCAGGACAGTCCCCACAAAAGACAGTCCAAAGCACAGACAGCCATGCCAACAATCTAGTCATAGGAGCAAGTCTTTTGTAAAGCTAATGGATTTTAATGGCCTATTCGAGAGCAAGGCTCCCCCAGAAGACTTTGCATAAGAACAGGCAGGGCTCTCAACAATATGATCAGTCCATTTACATTGCAGCCAAATGGGGTGGAAGAGGGAAGCTTATGGGGCTGGCATTTTGACCCCTTGAAAGCCCTCTCCCCACTTGCAAGGTTTGGGTTCCATCCCCACATGGGGGCTGGGGTGGGGATGAAGCAACTGCAGATCCAAAGGGCAGCCAAGAGAAAGGGATACATCCAGGTCGGCAGCTGGCATCCTTGTGTGGCTGACCAGGCTGGTGGGGCCAACCCCGCCATCATTAAAGCTCACCAGGTATCCTCTAGTCTCAGCCCCTCAGCAGAAGCACAGATGTGTCACCCTCTCGACCCAAAGTCACTGAAAGTGCAACCAGATGGGCCACATCAGCTAAACGGTACTGGAAAGCCGTGATTTGCATGTGTTGTAGTTAACATGAGCAGCCTTGTGCTTAAGTCCTTCTGCTTGGTGTTTGGAGGCTTTCCCCAGTTACAATAGCTTCCTGAGAGTACAAGCAGTTTGCCAGTGGCACAGACCACCTTGAAGGCTGAGAAAACTTCCTAACTGTTAGAGCAGTAAGACAATGGAACCCATGACCTCGAGAGAGGGGGAGCGCTCCAACACTGGAGGCCTTCAAGAGACACTTAGGCAACCCTCTGTCAGATCTGCTTGGATTCGGATTCTTGCATCGAGCAGGGGGTTGGACTTGATGGCCTTAGAGGCCCCTTCCAACTTCACGATTCTATGAAACAGGCTGAGAAATGGAGGTCGGCCGGCCAACTCTGTGGGATGCTTGAGGTGTGGATTGACTGGGTGATCCTTGAGCATCCCTTCTAACATTTCAGTTCTACACTTGCACAAGGATACAAGGAAATCTGCAAGTGAGATCTGAAGGCCTTAGGAATGGACCTCAACAGATGGGAAACCTTGACATCTGAGCATTCAGCCTGGAGGCAGGCGCCGCCGCATGGCCTCTCCCAATTTGAAGAGACCCTCCAGCAGGCTGAGGCAAAGAGGCAGTCCCAAAACCAGCAAAATCAGGGAGCTAGACAGGGGACAGATTGTATTTGTCTTCAGTGTGGAAGGGATGGCCACTCTCGAATTGGCCTTCTCAGCCACACCAGACGTTGTTCCAAGACTGAGAAGGCCAATTCGAGAGTGACCATCCCTTCCACACTGAGGACAAATACAATCTGTCCCCTGTCCAGTTCCCTGATTTTACTGGTTTCCGGACTGCCTCTTCAGGACTGTTCAGAGCATGTTACCATGGTCTCTTGAGACTGAAGGATGCCTACACACTTCTACAATATCCTCCAAAGTACATTCATTCTTGCAGGCTGGCAT
This sequence comes from Intellagama lesueurii, assembly GCA_037013535.1. NCBI lineage: Eukaryota > Metazoa > Chordata > Lepidosauria > Squamata > Agamidae > Intellagama > Intellagama lesueurii. The sequence continues at coordinate 3,507,631 of JBAJHW010000016.1, read as the reverse complement.
ACCTGCTGTGCCAAGTAAGAGGAGACCCAGCTCTGCTGCTGGAGCCCCTTCCTTGGGCTGCTCCCTCTCTCAGACATAGGTGCAGACCATTCTGGGGCTGTCCCCCGCAGCCTCCTCGGGCGGACCCGTGCCCGGGATCTTCAGGAGCTCCGTTTCGTAGTACAGTGTCGCGGCTGCAAGGAAGGCTGCCAGGTTGCCAGCAATGGCCACCCACAGGGAGTAGCCGTATTCAAAGCTGGGAAATCCAGGGATTCTCAGAGACACCTAGGGAGAGAAAGCTGGATGAGCCAGGAGCTGACAGAGGAGACTCATCAAGGCACAAAGAAGGAGACATGGAGGCAAAGGAGGTTGCCTGGCCCAGAAGCCAAGGTGGAGTGGCCTGGAAGTAGTTTAGTGGAGTTGCTAAGAAAGAAGGACCAGCCAAGAGGTAGCTGCTCTGTGAGACCAGAGGGAACCCCGTTCTCGCTGGGGGCACCCTGCTGAATCAGTAGCTGCTCTCCCATATTAGGGACTGGTGCTGGGTGAGCAGCAGGAAGCACTTATGCGGGATGGGGGATTATGGGACCTGGTGTCCAAGAAAGTAACTTTGGAATTTTCCATCCAAGTTCCCATCAACAAGGACTTCTTGGTGGCTGCTCCCAGATGCCGGAACTCGCTAAGCCAGCCGGCTCCCTGTTGCTTTTATGTTGCCTTCTATTGAGACAGACTTTTTGGACACTGAGTGCCTGCTGAGGACAGGGATTTTGACACTTGGACTGATTCCCTTTGATTTTTCTTTTTTTTTAGTATGCCCTGTTTTTGTAATTTTAATTGAGATCTTTTCAAGGGTTTGCATTTTAATAGTACAAGGGAGATTAATCCATTGTTATTCTTTGTGTTGTCTGGAGTGCTCTTTGGTTTTGATCTTTGCCACCAGCTGTTCTGGGAGAAAGGTGGGCTATTAATTAGGTAAGCAAGAAAAGCTTGATCAACATTTCACTCCAAAAAAGCAATGTACAGAAAGAAGATCAAGATCCGTGGCTCCTGTCTGGCAACACCGGATCTGAACATCATGGCAATGCAGGGCAAAGCTTCGGATTCTAAACCCCTGCGATCCGCCAGGGCAGCGGATGGGCACGAGAGGAATGGAGCTTAGATTTCCAGACAGACAGATAGACAGACAGTGCTTTGCTACATCAGAACCGAGCCACTTTAGGGACAATCTGCTTCACCCAGGACGTCTGTGTGCATAGATGCATGCACGTATCTCACAACCCCGAGAGACCCATTAGTAGAGAATCAATAAATCAATGAATCAATCATACTTTTGAGGCAGCACCCAAGCAGCCGCCTTCCTCTCTGTGTTTACTCCGTGATCCCTCATCCTGCTCCAGTTTTATACCTCTGTTTGCTGATCCTCCCTTTCAAACTGACTTCCTCCTCAGCTTCTTTTTTCTCTTTTTCAGCTTCTCTTCCCCAAAAATCCACCACGGACCTTCCATGAGCAGTGAGCCAACCGTGGTCTTCCAGCTCTTGTCGGACTACAGCTCCCAGCATTCTGCATCACCAGCTGTGTGGGGCAAGGCAGATAGGAGCTGGAATCCAGCAACAGCTGAAGGGCCAGATGTTGCCCCCCCCCTTGGACCCCTCCAGGCATCACTGATTTTCCAGCACAGCTGAGCTGTCTGAGAGAAGTCGGCTGCGCCAAGACCACCCATGGGCAACCTCCATGGAGGGGACCTGCCCTCAGCTTCATGGCTTGGGTAATGTGAGAAGGCTGGGTGGCAGGACAATGAGAGTGTTCTTTCAAAGGCGTTTGACCCTCCCAGGTAAACCTCATTGTGTCTGGTGGAACGTAAAACAGGTAAGCCAGAGAGAGGACCTGGACAAAAGGCGCACAACTGGGGTGTGCAGGGAAAGTACCTCGTACTGGTGCTGGGAGAACACGTACATGCAATATCGGATGACTCCGACACAGGATAAAAGACCTACAAAGGAAGAAATGGACGGGTGAATTTGAGACGTGGAGGAAGCCACCCCTTTCGCTTTCTCCCACATTTGAATTTTTAAAGCCTCGCATGTTCTTTCTCCTGAGCATGAAGGCATTTGTATATTTTGGTAAAAGGAAGGAAGGAAGGAAGGAGTTGGATGGATGGAAGGAAGGAAGGAAGGAAGGAAGGAAGGAAGGAAGGAAGGAAGGAAGGAAGGAAGGAAGGAGTTGGATGGATGGATGGATGGATGGATGGAAGGAAGGAAGGAAGGAAGGAAGGAAGGAAGGAAGGAAGGAAGGAAGGAAGGAAGGAAGGAAGGAAGGAAGGAAGGAAGGAAGGAGTTGGATGGATGGATGGATGGATGGATGGATGGATGGATGGATGGATGGATGGAAGGAAGGATGGAAGGAAGGAAGGAAGGAAGGAAGGAAGGAAGGAAGGAAGGAAGGAGTTGGATGGATGGATAGATGGATGGATGGATGGAAGGAAGGAAGGAAGGAAGGAAGGAAGGAAGGAAGGAAGGAAGGAAGGAAGGAAGGAAGGAGTTGGATGGATGGATGGATGGATGGATGGATGGATGGATGGAAGGAAGGAAGGAAGGAAGGAAGGAAGGAAGGAAGGAAGGAAGGAAGGAAGGAAGGAAGGAAGGAAGGAAGGAGTTGGATGGATGGATGGATGGATGGATGGATGGATGGATGGAAGGAAGGAAGGAAGGAAGGAAGGAAGGAAGGAAGGAAGGAAGGAAGGAAGGAAGGAAGGAAGGAAGGAGTTGGATGGATGGATGGATGGATGGATGGATGGAAGGAAGGAAGGAAGGAAGGAAGGAAGGAAGGAAGGAAGGAAGGAAGGAAGGAAGGAAGGAAGGAGTTGGATGGATGGATAGATGGATGGAAGGAAGGAAGGAAGGAAGGAAGGAAGGAAGGAAGGAAGGAAGGAAGGAAGGAAGGAAGGAAGGAAGGAGTTGGATGGATAGATAGATGGATGGAAGGAAGGAAGGAAGGAGTTGGATGGATGGAAGGAAGGAAGGAAGGAAGGAAGGAAGGAAGGAAGGAAGGAAGGAAGGAAGGAAGGAAGGAAGGAAGGAAGGAAGGAAGGAAGGAAGGAAGGAAGGAAGGAAGGAAGGAAGGAGATGGATGGATGGATGATGGATGGGAGGGAGGGAGGGAGGAAGGGAGGGAGGGAGGGAGGGAGGGAGGGAGGAAGGAAGGAAGGAAGGAAGGAAGGAAGGAAGGAAGGAAGGAAGGAAGGAAGGAAGGAAGGAAGGAAGGAAGGAAGGAAGGAAGGAAGGAAGGAAGGAGCTGTGTGTTAATGTAGGGAATATTGACAGTTTTTACCTTTGAGCCTCGTGATGAGAGATGGGCCTAGTAGTTGTGAAGAAAATAACAGTGGCAGTAGAAGTATTACATTTGGTGATGGCTTAAGAAACCTAGGCTTATGTTCAGTCCATTTATACAGGTGCCTACCAGCCTAGTAAGTCACACTAGAAGAGGCCCATTGAAGCCGTGGGGATTTGGTGAGCCCACTGCTCTGTACATCCCATGGGTTCAAGTGGGTCTACGCTAGTGGTGACTCCTTAAGGTAAGCACCAGGATTTCAGCCAGAGTGTCAGAAAACACAGCAGAAATTAAAACTCAGTGGATGTTGCTTTGCCCCCCCCCCCCCCCGCCCTGCCCCGGGACAAAAGCCGGTGGGTGGCTCCTTCTACATGCCTGCCAACAGGGCATTGAGATCAAAAGGGGAGGATGCAAGACAGGTCCACCTGAGCCATCGGCCCTGATGCAGGTGCTATAGCTGCACTTCAACACCTCACACCTCTTCCATGGAGGGTCATCTTACCTTTGAAGGGGGAGGGTGGAGGACATACCTGCCAAGAGGTAGAAGGCCACGGAGAAATACAGGCAGCGCCGCTTGGCCGTGGCCTCCAAAAAGCAGTCGAAATACCAGCACCCGAAGAGGAGGCAAAGAAAGGCTGCAGCGCCAGCAACGGCAGACATGATGAGCGAGGCTCTGGTGATCACGATGGCCGCTGGAGGAAGGAAGGAAGGAAGGAGGGGAGAATAAGCAACAGGAGAGGGTTAAATGACCCCTGGCAGGTGTCCTAGTGGGGCTGTTAAACAGGGACCTCTTGAAGCTAGAGAGGAGAAAGGGCTTGTGGGACCCAGTGTCGTGTCTCTGACGGCGGCCCTCACGGGGTCTTAAATGCCGGTGGGAGAGATTGTGACCTGTTTAAAAGGAGAAATCGTCACCTTTGTTTGCTGGAAGAAGGGGCTGGGGGGAAGCTGGGCACCCACAGAACAGCCCTGGGTGGCACTTTGCCCACCCCAAATGAGAGCCAGGGCTGTCTGCAGCCGCTCTCTGCGACACCCAAAAGGAGAAGGGAAGGGAGGAACAAAATTTGGGTGGGGCGGAAGGTATGCCTCCTCTGACTTCCTATGATTATACTGTACACTACATGAATAATGCGTTTTCTTGGCTCAAGAGCTACTGGTGAGGATTTTTGCTAGAGGATGTCTTCACCGTATTCAGAGAGGGAATGAGACGTCTCTTTTCAGTGTTTATGTATCATAGAATCAGCCGACTCTGTGTTATGGAGGCATCCTTAGTTCTCGGAACTGGAGCCCGAGTGGGTTGATTCGGACCGATTTGGAGTCCAAAATAAAGTGAGTCTCCTTGTTAGCAGATAAATCTAAAACCAAGTATTCCTTCATGTTTGTTAGCAGTGTGGATAAGGAGGAATAAAAACACATGCAGAGCATCTTTGCCATGGGTAGGAGAGAAGGAATTGATTTCCAGAAATGTAACCAAGAAGGGAATTGATCCCTTTAGGCTCCCTGGATATGATGCCAGTTTATCAGTGTAGAAGAGGATGTGACCCGCAGGTTTTATTTTACCAGCCAGCCAGTGGCACCACCAGCAGCTGGCTGAGACCAGGGGTAAACTGGGTCCCCATCTCTTTTTCCATAGGCTTGGTCTCCCCCTTCTGGGTAGTCTTAGCACTACAGGTGCCAAGACTATCAAAAATAGACCTACCATCTCCTATGCTATTTCAGTCACCTTCGCCATGCTGTATTGCTAACCAATTCGTTCCTCAGCAGCAAAGAATGCTTAAAAACTCACCTGAAAGTCTGCAGCACAAGTTGACTGTGGAAGGCACTGGCTGGCCAGCACCAGTGACATCACTACTGTCTTCCTCCCAATCCCTGTAGCGGGTTTGCAACTGTTTTTTTTTTTTTAATGAGTCTGCTTGGGTTTTCATGAAGGGGAAAGGATGAACCCATGAAGAGCAAAGCAGACAAATTTGGTGCTTCTAGGTGTCCAGTTTAAGGTGATTTCTCAGAAGCATGAGCCAGGGTGGAGTCAAGCTTGACAAGCTCCTCAGCATTTACGGAGACAGAATTGACACCTTCAGGCAACATGCAATGAGGACTATATCACAAAATGAAGCACATGGAACTGGAATTTGTGCATTTAATCAAAACGAAGAGGGCATCTAACAGAGCAATGTCATTCAGTTGTAGAGGCTTGATCCTACTTCAACTCCCTGTGGTATCTTGGGGTTTGTCGTTTGAGGAGGGATCTTGGTTAAGAGGGTTTACTCGGGTTCTCTAGCAGAGAATCCAAAGTCCTTTCCCCAAACTACAAATCCCAGGATTCCACAGGAGGGAGCCGTGGCAAGTTAAAGTGGGATACAACAGGTGTGCTCCACGTTGTTCTCTTAACTGTCGAGCACATAGGGGAAGAGGCAGACTGTTCTCACATACAGATACCCCATGGAGACCCGCCCACCCATGGCTCGCCCAGCCACCTGATGCTGGAGATCAGTCCCACCAACTGGGAAGCTGGGAATTTTACCTGGGTGTGGATTCAGGTAAGAACTGTAGACATCGCAGGTCCAGATTTTGACAAATTTATCCCACACGCACTCGCCCCACAGGCCTCGGCAGCGCATGCTGAGCACCACGGAGCCTTTGCTGTTCACCTGGAAGAGAATGTCAGGTGGCTGGTCCACTTTGGAGCCTCACCCGGTGGCCATCCGAGAGAAATGGCCATTCTCAATGGTGAGCTTTGTGGGGAATACAATATGGTTAAGAGAGCATGAAAGCACCAGCTGGTCATGATTTCAGTTTAGCCCTGAACTAGGAATAGAGAAATCATTCAATTTTGCTGTCCCCCAGATCAGAACCTTTTTAAAAACTCAAAAATCTGAAGCTCTTTCTATTTCAAATCTTCAAATTTGGCTCAATTCTTCTAGAACAGACTGTGAAAAGAAATTATTCCCCACATGCAACAGCAAACTTAATAAATCTAGTGATTCAGATTGTAAGGAAGATGATATTGTGTCTACCAGCCATCTAAGATGCAAAAATGCAAAGTATCTTGGGGGGGGGGGAAATAAGTGGTGGCACCTCAGTTTAAAACTTAGTTGACTCCTGCTTGGATGTACACCTTCATATGGTGAAGTACTTTGAGTGTGTCAGTGAAGCTGAGAGCAATGTTGTCAGGAGGCCAGACTCCATTATGAACCTACGGGCCCAGCAGGATCACCCAAGGCGGAATGAACCCCGCTGAGACACCAGACTAAGATGCATCCACCCTTTCCAAGGCAGCTACCGAGCAGCAGGAGTCGTTGAAAATGACTCTGGCAGATGATGCAACACAAAGAGATTCAAGCTAACTCTTGTTAGTACTGCGCAGAAAATGGAGAACAAGGATACAGAAGGAGACTTTTGGAAAGCACTGGGATAGGGTGAGTGAATGTGCTGATTAGTTCCTCTATGTTCCAGCATTTTAAGTCCCCAAGTGTTTTTTTCTTTCGGTTTCTGAATGTTGACAAATTATCTAGATGCACGCTGAAAAAAACTTCTTTCATCTTAAGAAGCTCGAGTTGCTGGTCATCTCAAACTCTACACCCCCTGGAGTAACATAAGAGCATGACCTCTCGTGCCCACTTTATTTCTTCTGTCTTACAGGCATAACACAGTAGGCATCCCTAAAGTGACCCCATACCCCCTTTTTTTGGGGGGAAGACAGCCCTGTGTTTGAAGGGCTGTAGGGGAAGGGGGTGGCATTGCTTTTGAAGGAATGTTCCATTTGGAAATCCAAGTCCATTCCATGTCGGACTTAAGATCTGTGAGAAGGAGTGAGATGGGGGGGGGGGTGCGCCCTGAAGCTGCTCATCATCCCCACCGGGTAGCAGTTGAACATCAGGCTCAGCAGCAGGCACATGGGCCACCGGGTCACCGTCTTCCGCACCAGAATAAAACACATTCCAACTCAGTTGAGATCATAATATTTCTTTTTCTCGTTTTTGCACCTGAGCATGTCAACTGTCTTGTGCGGTCTCATGCAAATCGGTGTTCTCTTTGGTCCTCCATTTGGGTGGGATGAAAGCAAGCACCCTACCTAGGCTGTTGTTCTAGAGCCCAGCTGTGCCAGTTTCTCTCTCTCTCATACACACACACATACACACACACACACACACACATTTTCCAGTGAACAACTAAGAAGAGGAGACAGTCCAGTTACCTGCCAGCAGTCCGTGCAGAGCGAGCCGACCGTACAGCCGAAGGAAATGGCCCCTGAGAAAACAGAGATGAGGGCCACCATGGCACCCATTGGAACAGACCTTGTTGGGGGCATAGATGCCCGAAAGCCAAGCTCTGCCATGGGAGCCCAGGGGTTTCTTCTCACCTAAGCGGTGATGTGCCAGGTGCAGGCCGAGCCCCCCGTTTGCCAGGACGGACCTGTGAGGTTCCCACTCAAAACCTGGCCAAGAGTCGGGGAGACAGAGTGCTTTTTAATGAAACAGGAAGGTTGCCTGAGCCCAGGAGGAGGAAGGAGGGGGAGAGTGGCCGCGGATTAAACTGGGAGCACAGAGGCAGAAATGTCAGGCGGAACGGAAGGGGGCAGCCAGCAAAGCTGCTCAGAGTCCTGATGGTTTCATGTCACGCTCTGGGAGTCAAGGGTATATATTGTGTTCCTCTTGCAAAGGGGAGGAAAAACTAGGAAGCCAAAAAATAAAAATAGGGTGAGCGTGAAGTTCAAAAGACTCAGAAATCCTTCTGAGATATACCTTGCGGTGACCTGGACATCAGTTAAAAACAAAGGGAGGAGCTGGGCATTTACTCCAGCACTATTAGTTGTTGATTGCTTTCGTTTAAACAAAGAAAGAAAGAAAGAAAATCCATATTTGCAAAAGCAGGCGGCGACTTGCAGGAAACAAGCTGTTAAAAGTCATACGGTTCCCCCCACCAACCATTTTAATGATGGGATAACTCAAAGAAGTGACCCTCTGTAAGAGCATTCTTAACACACTCTGGCCAGAAGGGGGTGCCGAACACCACCACCAAAAGCGACAGCCATGCCTCCAGACCTGTGGCCTCAGGCGGCAGATGCTGAGAGAAGGCAGCAGGCGTGTTTCCTCTGCTCTACTTGCCTCGTCCTGACTCAGGTGCCCCCCTGTTTCGTTCTGCACCTTGTGAGTGTGTGAGATTCAGCGCTCCGAGTGGAAAAGGGGAAGACCAGGCTGGAGGATGCTAAATACATGTATGCAAATATATTTGTAGGTTTTTGACTGTACTGTTTATTTGTATTTTATTGTTTTTATTTTCCGTTCTGTTAAATTGTATTTTGATTATGTTGTTTAGGTATGTTGTAAAACACCCAGAGTGGCCTGATGGGCGGTATAAAAATGAAATGAAATGAAATGAAATGAAATCAATCAATCAATCAATCATACTTTTGAGGCATGCCATTCCATCTGGCAAGATTCAGATGGAAAGTCAAATCACCTTAATGTAAGAGGGCCATAATACGCAGCATTATCCTTTTGTATGTATATACTGTATATACCGTGTTTCCCCGAAAATAAGACAGGGTCTTATATTCATTTTTGCTCCCAAAAACACATTAGGGCTTATTTTCAGGGGATGCAATTTTCCCCTCCTTCTTAAATTCCACCCCCCGCCTTTATTTTACCTGGAGTGATCAGCTGTAATAAGCTGTCTGCCTTATCGCTCTTTATACGATGAAAGCGTTCTACCTCTTTGTATTTTATGTATTTTAGAATCCCTTGGTCTTTTATTTATTTTTAAAATGCATGCGTGTTAGTAGCTATTCATTGGCCACCCTCTCAGTCCAAAGAAGCGACTCAAAATGAATCCAGATGTGGGGGGCCAACAACAGCAGATTGGTTGAGCTGATGGGACCTTGGCCCTTCCTTCTTTTACAACATCTCCCTCCATCAGTAGGTCTACTGGAGCTGACGTTAGCAATTCAGGCCAGGCCTGGGAGCCAAAGGAAGCATCATTAAGCATCGTTTGGTACCCAGCCCCCCTCCCTGCCTCCCTGGAGAGGCAGTTCAACGGAAAGAAGGGGATGTTCGGGCAACCAACCGCACGTGCCACTTAAATGTGTCTCTGAGATGGTTGTCATCTCCACCAGCAACCTGCTGTCAAGGGGAGGAGGAGGGGGGCAGGAGGTGGTGGCACGCGCCTGAATTGAAACGGCACAAAGATTAAACTGATAATGGTTCTCTGGGGACCACTCGCCAGCTGTCCCCGAGCGAGCAAGTGTTAACGAGTGCTTGGCGCAGAAGAGCAAAGGGATTTGAGCTCTCCTCCGTTTTAACCCTTCTCCTCTCTCTAAAACGGGCCGAAGGATCAGCCAGGCGGTCCAACTCCCAAGCGAAGCCTGGATTCTGGAAAAAGTTAAAAGAACCCACCAAAGCGTCGTCCTTCTGGGCAGCAGGGGAACAGACGGGGAAGAGAGGTTAGCCAAACAGACCTATGCTAATGAGGCCAGGCCTTCAATGTCCACTTTCTCTTGGAAATGCCAAATGAGCTTAAGGCACTAGCTGGCCAATATCGGCAAATATCAGCTCCTGTTTTTTTGTTTATGGTGGGGTTAGGGACATTGAGGGGTGCTCCAGGCCAACCCCCGCCACCTTCTGGTTCCTCCACTGTGGCTAGGTATAGGGGATGGTGGGAGTAGCTAGGCTAGAACATCTGGAGGGCTGAAGGTGCTTTACCCCAACACAGGATGATGGGGTTGGAAACGGCCTCAAGGGTCATCTACACCCTGTCAGACAAGCTAACCTACACTCAGAGCATCCTTGACAGAGGGCTACCCAACCTCCCGTTGAACATCACCAGTGAAGGAAAACCCGCTATCTTCTCAGTTAATCTGTTAACGGGGTTGAATGCCATTTATCAGCAGAAACGTGATCCTAATATGTAATCAGGATCTTTGTTTTGGCCATTTGGCATCCATTGTTTGGGACCATACCCCCTGAATCTCCAGAAAACAAACTTCACATGTCATGCCTTCAATTATCTGAAGACGGCTATTCTATTATTTCTCAGTCTTTTTCTCTCCTGGCTAAACACACCCAGCTCCCTCAAGTTTTCCTGGCAGAGCCTGGTTCCCAGACCCACGACGACGCTCCAGCTTGTCAATATCCTTCTTAAACCAGGTTGCACAGAACTCACGCATCGATTTGTTTGTGTTTAGTCTTTCAAAATATTGCAATCATTAATCGTTTTAGCTTTTAATATTCTTTCTTTTAATATGGTGAACCACCTTGAATCTCTTTAGGAGAATGGCAGCCAGCCAGCCAGCAAGAGCGAGCAAGCAAACAAATAAATGGTTGAATGTTCTTCGGCTCACACCAAATCCTGCAGGAGTTGGAGTGGAGCTTCTTACAGGACAGATTTCAAGAGATCAGGAGTGGGTTGGGGGCTAAGCTGTGGGGAAGCGGAGTTGGGAGATCCTCATGGTAGCACCTCCCCGACCCTGTGCAAAGTTGTAGGGCCGTGGGTCCCAACTTTGGGCCGTCAGATATTCTTGGACGACAACTCCCAGAAATCCTGGCCAGCACAGCTAGTGGTGAAGGCTTCTGGGAGTTGCAGTCCAGGAACGTTTGGGGACCCATAGTTGGCACCCACTGTTGTCAGCCAAAACCTCTCAGATGCTACCAGATGCTCTGGGCTTTCCCTCCCAGAATCCTTGATGCTTGGGCTGCCGGCTGGAGTTTCTGAGTATTGCAGACCCACCAACTTCTAAGAGACCCAAGGCTGACGAAATGGTGTTGTAGAGGATTTGGGAACCCCCTCTTAACCATTATGACGAGAAAGAAGCCTTAGGGTCGTCAGAGTTCGCAAAGTCTCTAGCCATGACATCCCGTCTGCTCCCATCTTAAGTGCAGTTTGGTAAGAAGGACACAACCTTTTGTGTCTGGATGGACCCTAACTTCAAGACCTGGCACATTCTTTGAGATGGTTATTTGCATCGAGAGGGGTACCCTCATGGAAGGGACGGGCCCTGTCTTCAGATAAATGAGGAAACAATGACCAAATCAGGGCTATTTAGGCAACTATGAAGCAACCATGGGGCACAGCAAATAGCCTTGGGCACTCACAGGATGGAGCACCACCCCCTATAGATTCATTATGATACACTTAGCATTCACGGGGTTAATTTTTTTAAAAAAAAAGCCATGTGATTAAAAGTGGGGGACAGGGAATCAAAAGCATGAGTACCTTATAAGGAAGATGGTGAACGGGTGCCAAAGGAGGAAACTGGGAGCTTACACTGCAGGGCATCTCCTGCACGCTCCCATTGTCCAGGGTCTCTGGATCAGGCCAGCCAGAAGCTGCTCTCTACCTTTCTTCTTTCTTTAGCTGCAGTGCAAAGGGAGGGACTTTTATTGGTGTAACATATCACATGGATTTTGCCTTCTTGAATGTACTTCCCCACCTTTCAAAACCATAGCCAGTTACACTAATAGGACTCTGTGTGTGTGTGTGTGTGTGTGTGTGTGTGTGTGTGTGTGTGTGTGTGTGTGAGAGAGAGAGAGAGAGAGAGAGAGAGAGAGAGAGAGAGAGAGAGAGAGAGAGAGAGAGAGAGAGAGAGAGAGAATGCCTGCACTCCTATGTGGATGTTGAGTGGCTTACCTGCAGGATGTCTGGTGTGTGTGTGTGTGTGTGTGTGTGTGTGTGTGTGTGTGTGAGAGAGAGAGAGAGAGAGAGAGAGAGAGAGAATGCCTGCACTCCTATGTGGATGTTGAGTGGCTTACCTGCAGGATGTCTGGGTCTGGTTTTCCTTCCTCCTCCATCACACTTGGGTTCCTCTTTACCTGTTGGTGAGCCAGTGGGCCACAAGAAAACACAAAGGGAAAAATAGCTCTTCTCTGCTTCTCTTTTTCTTACATTTTTTTTGGGCTGGAGGTTGGCAAGTAATTCTGCCTGAAACACCTCTGAGGGTCTTGTGTTTCCCCACCCCATGGCATAACCACCTGTGTTTCCTAATCCAGAGAAATGGGTGGTTTGCGGTGATCCAGAAGTGCACATTCCAACCTGGACCCGGACAAAGGTCCACTCAGAATGACCCCAAAGGAACCCAGAGTGGGTCCTTTTAGCCCCTCTGGATCCCAAAAAACCAGAAGCAAGATTTCGGAGTAGATGGCAGAGAAGATCACACTGATCTTTGACCGTGAGGTCCTCCCGCACCTTTTGTCTGATATTCTGAGGGTCTGCCTATCCACCTCATTCTCCTCTTCCTTGCTAGGATTGGGGCTTAAGCTTTTCTGTCTCAAATGGACCCTCCTTCATAGAAGTTAGTTATTTGGTTTTAGCTGCTTTTTCCTGCTCTGTTGTTGGTCAGTTGTGGGAGCCACCACCCCTGCCTCTGCAGAGAGAGAAAGCTTAATGTTGTCCTCGCTCATACTGTGAACACTCCGAACAAAGTGAACTGTAACTAGAGTGAGGGAGCTGGGGCTGTGCCCCATGGCACCCAAATTTAGAAGCAACCAGAAATCAAGAGGAGAATCTCTTGATGAGGGTTAGGAAAGCACATGCCAACACTTCCATTTGCTTTGCTTTGCTTTGCCTGCCTGCCTTTACTTTCTTTTTCTCTTCCTTCCTTCCTTCCTTCCTTCCTTCCTTCCTTCCTTCCTTCCTTCCTTCCTTCCTTCCTTCCTTCCTTCCTTCCTTCCTTTGTATGGACATGACACAATTTACAGCGGTTTGATACCTCTTTAAGATTAGGTTGCCTGAATCCTGTGATTTCCAATTTGGCCGGGGGGGGGGGGGGAGCTCGAGGGGCGGTTGTCCTCTCCCACCTGCCCTCCAGCCTTGAGCCCCGAAGGCGCCGGCACCTGCTGACCCGCCGGGACCCGACGAGGAGACCCGCGGGTTCCCACGCCTGACCCTCCCCCCCCCTCCGCTTGTCGGGGGCAGCGGGAGCCCCTTCCCGTCGGAGGCTGCAGAGCAGAAGGTCTGTCTGGCTTGCCTGTGCGCCTCTTTCCCTTCTTCGTCGTGGTCGCGTGCCGACGTTGGTCGTGAGGATGGCCGCTGGCCGGGTCCTTGCGTGGAGGAGAGGGCTGCTGCACCCGAATGATGCCTCTACTCCTCTTTCACCTCTCGGTCGGGAGCCCCAGTTCTTCATCCGTCCCCCGGAGAAGCAAAACTCTCCTCTGCCCCCAGGCCTGCCCGCTGGCGACCCTCCCCTTCCCTGTGTCTTACGACCGATTGGGGGGGGGGGGGAGAGTGCGTGTCATCATCTACCAACAGCCCTCTTTAAACTGTGGAGGGGTTGGGGGGGGGCGGACTAGCTCCCTCCCCCACTCCCTGGGCCTCAGCGATCTTTTGTTGAAAACTTCCTCCCGGCCTCTCGGCTTGGAAGCGGCCAGATAGAGATGGCGTGGCGGGGGTTGTGAGGGGGTGTCAGGATCTGGGCAGGGCATCATCTCTCTACCCTCCTGCCCCTCCCGCTGTCATGCTCCGGAAAGGGGTCCTAAGTCTAGCCAAGGACCAAACGCAGAGGTGGATTTAGAGACGGGGAGGGTCCGACCCCCCCCCCCATGGATCCTGGACGCCACCGGCTGTTTGAACTATCCAATCAGAGCCAGGAGTGGGGGGGGGGCTAGATCTCCTCCAGCTTCTAACAGACCCCCCCCCCAAAGATAGGTGGAGAAGGAGGGGTTCAACCCCCCCCCGGAAAGCCTCCACTAAGCGCCATCCGGCGGCGACCCCCAGTCCGCTGCGCCCCCTCCCCTCCCCTCAAATCGGGACAAATACCCTCCTCCCCAAGGGGGGGGTCGACGCGTGGCTTGGGGGCGCCGCTTTCCTGGAAAAAAAATGCCGTTAGGGCAGGGGGAGAATTCATGAACGCCAAATGCGGGGCCCTGGAACCGTGGGGAGGGGTGAGGGGGGAGGGGGGAGGGGTGGGGGAGGGGAGAGGGAGGTCCTGGGCATGAACTGAAACACCGTTTCAAAAGGATGAGACGAAGTCCCAGAGCCAGAGAAGCCGCCTTCCAGCCTCTATGGAACCTCCATGTTTAGTGGCAGTCTATCGCTCCACGCCACACATCTGCTCCGCAAGCCTTGCTTTCTGGGCTTCCTGCCCATCTCCCCGTGACAGTCAAGCTTCAAGCTCCCCGCAAACGGCCGCCCTTACAATAACAACTGTAAAAGCCCCCTTTCTCTTCCTCCTTCTTGAAAAATAACAAAATCAGATTTTTCTCCTGGTGAGACTATCAGCCCCCCTGCAATGAAGGGAACCGGCTAGAAGAATTAAGGTCATTTGCAAAAAGGGTAACATTATATGCCCCGCCGCTTTCCAATCGCAGAATTGGACCGATTTACGAGAAATTACAAGTTATTTGTAACGACTTACTTTCTGCGTTCATCTGTCCTTGCGTGGCCCTTCCCCTGTTTTAAGGAAGTCAGGACCCGCACCAGTATTTGAACGGGGGGAGGGTAGGAACTTAATTTTAAGCTCCCCTACCGAAATCTGGTTCGGTGACCAGTCGCAGGCTTAAAAGATGATGGTCCGGGAACTTCTGCCTCTACCTCCAAAGGGTGGTTGTGATAAGAAAGCAGGGCAGGAGGATAAGGGACTCCTCTGAGCCTTATTAAAAATATAATGGACTAAAAACAATTGTGGGAAACAGGTTAGCATCAGGAGCCCATATTTTGCCTGTACGTGGTATATAAGCCGAGGGCAACGGGGGCTGGAATTTTGGGGGGAGGCACCCCCTATGGGATCATAGGACACCCCCCCTCCGTGAATCAGGGAGACTCTGGTGAGCTCTGAAGCGACCCTCTCCTCCCCCCTTCGCCTTCCCTCTTTTTCTCGCTCTCCTCGTCCTTTTTCAAACAATTCCTTCTTTTTTTCCAGCCCTCCCGAA
This sequence comes from Intellagama lesueurii, assembly GCA_037013535.1. NCBI lineage: Eukaryota > Metazoa > Chordata > Lepidosauria > Squamata > Agamidae > Intellagama > Intellagama lesueurii. The sequence goes on along the minus strand of JBAJHW010000016.1, from coordinate 3,492,472 downwards.
TCTAGCCGAAATTTCTTCCGCTGCAAAAAATAAAATAAAAAACACCCCAGGGGCTTTACTGCGGGCTATACTGGGGGGGGGGGGGGGGGACGTCTTTCTGCTGCTCTCCCCCTCCCTTTTTGTTTGTTTGTTTGTTAATACCTTCCACGTCTGAAAAGTTCGGGAACAAATGGAGAACTCGCCCTGTCTCTCTTAACCCCTGATTATTGCCGTTCTGACGACCACGATGAGGGTGCTGCAAAAATACAAGACACGGTCTTTGACTGGTCTTCTATAACGGGTATACAAGTTTTAACCAAAAAACTTAAGTATCCATTAAATGATGGCTACGCTGTTCCGAATTTTGTTGCCGCTCCGGTGGTGCTATTCCAGAGATCTCCAGCCGATTATAATATATATTTTTTTAAATAAAACGCTAGCGGCCCTGTTCCCGATGCCCCACGACTGCGGGGACCCCTGAAATGTGTTTCACCCACAAGCGAGTTATGTCTATGGCCAGGTCTCTTGTGTTCTGTGACTTTTCCCCCGTTCTTTATCTTCAACTCTGGCATCGCCTGGAATGGCAAGGTCAACGGATCCGGGCATTGCTGCGTTCTCTCGCCGTCATGTCTGGGGTCTTGGGCTTATTCAGACTAGGATGAGACCGGGAAGCTCCTAGGACAGAAGAAGACTTCCCCATCCCCCTTTTTGCTGGCGGGTGGCGGAGATTCGGCGGAGCAGGGGGCCCCGGCGCGTGCCGCTTTCCCCCTCGGCCCCCTGCCCGGGTGGCCAGGCGCCGGTGCCTCCCTCGACGCGTGCCAGGAGCTGCCTCCGTCTGTTCGGCACGCGTCCCCCCAGGCTCAGTTACCGGCCTCTGGCTTGCCTTGAGCTAGCTTTGGGCAACTTCCCCGCTGCCTCTGCGCTGGGGGTGGGGGGTGGGGGTGGAGACCTAGGGAAGCCCACCGGGCTCTCCTTCCCAGCTAACCCCGTCCATCGTCTCCCTTCTCCGGGACGATCGCGTTTCAGCTTTGGCTGCGCAGTCGGAAAAGAGCTGAGGCTGGGCTGGGGAGATCGTGCTACCGACTGCCCAGAAGTAAGACTTGCGGGGGGGGGGGGAGCAGTAAACAGATCTGGAGCCCTGGGGCTGCCATCGCCGGCTCAGACCGACCCGCGGAAGGGAGTCGTCTCAACGCCCTCCTGGCTAAAGAGTGGCACCCCCTCAATGGAGTCTGGGGTGCTCGAGGAGGAAATGAGGAGCCCGGTTCCAGGGAGGGGGGGGGATTGCGAGCCGAAGGCTGATGCCAACGGCTTTAAGAGAGAGGGAGATCACTCCCCTTCCCCCAGGTAGCCGCTGGCTACCTCCTCCCCATCGTCCTAGAATTCAGGTCGGGGCTTCCCCAGGCTCACCTGCGTCTTTTGGGGAGGCGGCTGCGAAGAAATCTCCTCCTTCGAGCTTCCACGAGTTGTTTCTGGGCTTCTAAACCCCCCAGTTCAGGCCTACACCCCAGCCTTGCTTCTGAGCTGCTCCCCCCCCCCCCCACAGCCTCGCCTCTTCCCCCAAGCCCAGCCCGCTCACCTCCGCAGTCTGCTTGGGGCTCAGCCGTCGGGGAAGGTCGGGAAGGGATTTACGGAAAAGGCGCCCCCCCCCTCCTAGGTGATATGAGCGAGTCACCCCCCCCCCCGCAACTCTGATACCTCACATCATCCTGGAAGTCGGAGGGGGGAGGGGTTGGGCGGATTGGGGTACAGGGGGCCCATCGTTGTGTTTAACCCCCCCCCCGCCACGCGCGCCCCCTCCCTCAACCCTCCACCCCACTCGGCTTGGGAAGCAAGCGGCGGTCCCCGGGGCTCAGCCCCAGTTAATCCTTAATCTCCCGCCTCCCCCAAACACCAACGGCTTTTTTGGGGGTGGGGGGGAACAAAGGCTCGCCTCTTTTCACAGGTCGGGGAGACGCCCAGACCTTTACGGAGGCAGGGAGCTGGGGGTGGGGGATCAAGAACAATGAGTCCAGTGGAGAACTCGGGGGGGGGGGTTATGGAGTGGGTCCCATTTACACCCCCCCCAAAAAATTGGGTCAAGGACGCGGCCCGGATTTTTTTTCAAAACTTAATCCCAACGGGAGGAGCAGAAGGAGGAGACAGGCAGCCCCTTTCCTTTCAGAATGGGGGGGGGAGTTAGGGGGTCCCCCCCCTCCAAGTTGCTGCCTGGCCAAGCCCACGCGTCCTTTCAGGACCCTGGAGAGCGCCCGAGAGGCCAGGCGGACTCGCTGCCCATTGCGCTCCCCAGCGATCGCCCGCCTTAAGGGTCCCGGGGGGGGGGGGCGGCGGGGGCAAAGCATGGTTGGGGGAAAGGAGATTTGGGGGGGGGGGAAACGTTATTTACGGCTTCCCACATTTGCAGCAGATGTTTGGAGACGTTGGCTTGGGGCAGGGGTGGAGGGTTGGCAGGGAAAGAGGTACCCCCTTTCCTTCGCAAAGGGTTGAGGCCCAGATTCAAATCTTCTTTCCCAGACGGGTTTCTTAACCTTATAAACCCCTGTTCCTCTCTCTCACGTACACACTCACACACACACACACACACTTATGGGGTGTGGAAATAGCTCCAATCCCACCTAGGCTGAGGATAGGGCCCTTTTAAGTCAGCCAGGCTTACTTCTGAGGAAACCTTGGCAGGATGAGGCCTCAAGCCATGCTGGGTTGCCAGGGGGGACAGATTCCGCGCAGGTGGCTGAACTCAACTTGTTTTCTATGGGAAGGATGGCCTTGGCCATCCTTAGGTGGATCATGGATCACGGAAAAATCGCTGTCAAGGGTGGATCTTGTGTATTTTTTAAAAAATTTACTCTGAATCAGGGATCTGAGAGGGAAAGTGACTAATGCCGGGCAGAGAGAGAGAGAGAGAGAGAGATGGACACAACCATGAGTAGAAATCTCAGCTTTCTGTTGCCTCTAACCAGTGACCCTTTTCCAAACTAGAAAAAAAAATCGTGGCAAGGCCACATGGTCTAGTAAAAGTATTGCCTGTTCCTACATTTCTCGAACTAGAATCTGTGTTTGGCTGAGTAAGATCCAGGCGTTGCCACCTTCTCCCACTTGATGAGGAACGGATCCCGGCCCCATGGTGCAGCTTGGAGCCTGTACAGTGGGATGCCTAAATGTGCCGATGTTTGGGCATGCGCTGGCACACACACACGTGTTACAACAGCTCCACTGGCTGCCGATCCGTTTTTGGGTACAATTCAAAACGTTGGCTCTAACCTATCAATTGCTAAACGGCTTGAGCCCAGGCTATCCGAAGGAGTGTGTCTCCCTTTATGAGCCTGCTGGAGCCTTAAGATCATCAGGAGGTGCCCTTTCTCTGGATCCCACTACCCTCCCAGGTGTACTTGGTAAGGGACACAGGAAAGGGCCTTCTCTGGGGCTCCTCCGAGACTCTGGAACTCCCTGCCACTGGAGGCCAGGCTGGCCCCCTCTTGGCCCTCCTTCCGCAAGCAGCCAAAGACCTCTCTCTTCAGGGAAGCTTTCCCTGAATGACTGGCTGCCGGAGTGGGATCTTTAGATGGATCGCTGTACCTTACTGCTTTGCTGATCTTTTGGCATTGCTCATGTTTTGCAGCGTGGCCTTTGTCTGATCCTTTAAAACATTTGTATATTCACGGTGGTTAGCTCTAATATTACCTGCTAATGATATAAGCCGCCTTGGCTCCTTTTAAGGAGAAAGACGGGGTAAAAATATTTTAAAGAAAGAAAGACATAAATAAGAGCCTGCCAAGATTCCACTCCTCCAGGGCGCAAAGGAGGTGCCAAGGTGGCAGAAGGGGGGGGGGGCACCTAGGCGGGTCTCCACGGGAGCAAGCCCTGGGGAAGCGTGAGGAAAGGGGGCGGGGGCGAGGCGGGGGGGGGCAGCTTGGGCGGCTGGTCCTCCGGGAGCGCCAGATGGGCCGGGAAGGGGCGCGGGGCCCGGGGCGTCCCTTTGCCCCGACGCGGCGACACACGCCAGCAGCCGCAGCGGCGACTGGCACGGGTGGGTGGGACGGGGCGAGGCGGGGCAGGGGAGGGAGGGAGGCGACATAAAAGGAGCCGGGCGGGCCGGGGGAGCGGAGTCCGCCTTCCTGGCTTCCAGCAGTCGCTTCGCTCGCTCGCCCGCCTGGATGTCGCCGCTCTGCTTAGAAGCGCCCTCGAAAGCGCGTCCGGCGATGGGCACCCTCGCCAAGAAACCCGCGGAGGCCACGGAGCTGCGGAAGGTGAGCGGCCCCCCCTGCCCGGCAGGGAAGCAGCCCCGGCCCCCTGCCTTCCCTCCCCGGTCGCCCGGCCCCTTCTCTCCCCTCCCCGTCGCAAGCCCCACCGGACTAACCCGCTCCCCCTTCCTTCCTTCCTTCCCTTGCAGAGTCTCAAGCCGCTGATGGAGAAGCGCCGCCGGGCGCGCATCAACGAGAGCCTCAACCAGCTCAAGACCCTCATCCTGCCCCTCATCGGCAAGGACGTGAGTCGTGGGGAGGGAGAGGAGAAGGGGAAAGGGAAGGCGGCGCTGCCTCGCGGAGGGAGGGCGGCTGGATCCGTGGGGAGTCCGACCCCGTCGGGCAGAAGAGAAGGGAGGCCGGAGCTGTGACGGGCAGGGGGCAACTTTGAAGGTCAGGGAGGGGGCTCGAGGGGAGGGGGAAGAGTGCCTTTCTCTTCTTGGACTACAGCTCCCAGAATCCCCCCGCCAGCATGGGAGCTGTAGTCCAAACTAGGAACTATCTCTCACTCTGGTGCAGGCACCCCCCCACCCTCCAAAGAACAAGAGTGCATAACCTCAGCGCTAATAGGAGCGGGGTACAAATTGAACAAATAAATAAATACATATAAATAAATATAAAATCAATAATCCACTCTGCCTCTGTGGTGTGCATTTGAGCCAGCAGAAGGGCAAGCGCCTGCCTCCCTGCTCGGGAGTCAGCCCTACAAAATGCAACCATCTTTCTTTCTGACGGCAGACGGGCCACTTGGAAAGCCGGAGTGTTCCTCCCCACCCCCAACATCGGCTACCAAAAAGGCAAGCTTTAATTTTTGGTCGTAAATGCCAACAAGGAAGTGTTCCCAGTTAACTTGCTGAATGATTTAAAATATCCTTGATCCCTGCTTTCCAGGCAAAAGGAGGGGTTAAAAATAAATAAATCAAACTTTAAAAAACCAGGAGAGTACCTTGTACTGCCAAAGTGAAGCAGGTGCCCCACCAAAAAAAAAGAGGAAGGGGTCTCAAGCCATTGGCTTGGTGATTTCCACCAGTGTCTGCCTTGTTTTAAAAAAGAAAGAAAAAGAAGAGCAAAACTTGAAAGCCTTCTTATCACTTCATTCCTGTCCTGGAGGAAAGAGAGAGCCATTTCTGCTCAGCAATTTGTTTGGCCAGATAATGACAGCACTTTTTGCTCTGAAGAAACAAGCAAAAGAAAGGAATATCCCAGATCTGTGATCCCACCTCCGGCTTCCTCCATTAAACTAAGAGCTTCTGAGCCTATGCAAAGCATCTTTTCATGGGTCTCTCCCCCCCCCCTCCCAATTGTGTGTGCTCTGAAACTCGCAGGATTAAAACAAAGATACTCTGTTCTCGGCACCTGGCATGGTGCGAACCCTTCTTAAGATATGTACCACATTTCAGGCAGACTAGCCGTAGAGATTTGCTCATTAAAACCTTTCTCTTTTCCTCCCCTTCTAGAGTTCTCGCTTTTCAAAGCTGGAGAAAGCCGATATCTTAGAGATGACCGTGCAGTTCCTTCAAGAGCTTCCAGCATCCTCTCCCACCGTCCCAGGTGAGTCTATGCACTGTGTGCACAACACAGGGACCTGTCTGTCCCTCGATGGCTCACCGAGTCTCCGCAGTGCTTGATGGCTACCAGGTGGCTGTGTGAACTAGCCCACCGGGGTTGGGTGGATTCAAAAGCTTTGTCTTTGCCCAGTGGTGCAGCTCTTCTGGAAATTCAGGTTGTAGGGATCAGGCCAATGCTGTCTACCTCGAAGGAGAGGAAACTGTAGGGCTCTCTCTGCCTGAGAAAACATTCCAGTCACAGGGGGTCTGAAAGAGCAGGCAGAACTGGGACAATGAGTGGGCAACTGCAGTCCGTGTTGGCCACACAGGGCTCAGTGAACCAACCGGCTTGGCTGCTTGGAAGGCAGGTTCATCAAGGCTTCCCTGTCGCCTCTCGGGGATCTGCTTTGTATTCAGACAGGCTGCTGGTCTTGATCCTGTCCTGAGCAAAGTTTAGAACCTGGAGCTTAACTCAACTCCATACTGGTCCAAGACCTCTTCATCTTTTATTGCATTTTGCAGTTCTTCATGAACTGCAGAACTCAGCCACACGGTAGAACGAATCAGGGATGGGGTCCACCGAAGGGGTTTCTCTCCCACAGCAGGATAGTTGTCTTAGAGCCAAGCCTGGGCTGTTTAACTGGTTAGAGCCAGAGATGAGATGCCAGAGAGCCGGGTTCTAATTTCTCCACGGAGCTCTGCAACTCACTGGGGGAGTTTGCGCCCCTCGCTCAACCTCTCAGCCTGAATGACCTCACTGGGATGTCGGGAAGCCGCAGTGACGAGCCGAGCCAGGCTCACGGCCACCAAAAAAAGAGCAAGAACCGGACTGAGAACCAAGAACAAATGATGAGCTAAAACACCATCACTGGTCTGGTTTTCAGCCTGACGTGTGACCCTGGTGGGTCCCAACGAAAAGGCAAAAGTCAGCTTACTATCAAGTCACAATGATCGTCCAGGGTCTGCAGGTTTTTGCGTTTGAATAGGAACCCTAAAGAAAAAGTGAAGGTGAGATGAGAGGCAAGAAAAAAAAGATATGCAATTTGTTGACTGCCTTATTTACAGACTGAGCAGTTCTCTGTCTATCTTGTTTTTCCTTCTGCAAATTGAAGGCAGAAAGAGTCGGCTCTCCTGTCCTCTGCCTTGCATACACCCCAGCCCAGTGAAGTAGGGCAGGTAGAGAGGTGAACAAGGGTCGCCCAAATCTTGTGACTCTCTGCCCCCCCCTCTCTCTTGCAGACTCAGTTGACAGTTACTGCAAAGGCTACCACGCCTGTCTGTCCCGCGTGGCTGCCCTCTTGCCGAAGTACAACTTCCTGAACCCAGACACCTGCCGTAGCCTCTTAAGGCACCTCCAGCGGTCTAGGGAGGGATTCAGCCAGCCTCGGGATGGTGCCAGCCCCCAGGACTTCTCCCAAGGCCGGCCCTTGATGGCAATGCCCCTGCTCCCGTCCAGAGCGGCCCAGGAGGCCTGTTTTCCACGTCCACCTGCGGCACAACCGTCAACACTCTGGAGGCCCTGGCAGAGCCGGCCAGCACCTTGACTCCACTCAGAGCCCCGCATCGGACTTATTTCTCCAAAGCAAGAGACCTCCAGACTGTGAGGCGAAGCCTAGAGTCTGAGTCTGCGAGGGGGATGCTCATGTGAGAATTCCCCCACAAAAAAACCGCAAATGAGGTTGTCTGTTGTCTCTCTGCATGATTTCCTGCTCTGATCTATAAGCTTCCTCAACTGAGGGTAGGTAATTGCGGTCTTTGCATTTTATTGGGAAGGTATGGTTCTTACCGCTCCTGACACAGTCCATGACCTGCCTCCAGGTGAGGCAATGCGTTGTGTCTCTGTATGTCAGCTTTTTTTTTTTTTTAAAAAAGGGGAAGATCTGCAGAATAACTTAAACAATCTCCAGGGACTGCTGGGGAAAAGTGTTTTACCTGAAACCCTGGAGAACCACGGATGCTAGACAAAGTTGAGAAGACTGAGCTGGACGACAGACCGAAGGTCTGACCCAATATTGTGGGGCCACCTCTTTCTAACCAAGGAAGCACCTCTGTAGAAACTCAGGGGACAAACTATACTGTGTGTAGGTCATTTATCCCTGTTTACAAGCTCTAATGAAAGCACATTGTGCGCATGTATGTGAGAGAGACAGAAGAACAGCACATCGCCAATTGAATTCAGAGTTATTGATCAGGGGGGCAGTGGGAATGGCTAATTAGTTTGGATCTGGGCAGTATCATGAATTTGGGGGAAGTTTGTTTCCCTGTCATTTAGGGCCCCAAATCTCCCTCACCCTGCACTCCGTCAGAGTTTGAACACACAACAGGGTGGGAACGGAGGCCAGTACGTAAATGCTACGGGTTGTCTAAATGTCTTCCTTATCTGGTTTGTGACTTGCACGAATCCGCCAAGGCTTTTGCCGAAGGCCGGACAGCACTTTAATCCTGTATATATTTCTAGATTTGCAATAAAAGAAGTGAACAAATCAAAGTGTGCAGTTTGCTTTCCCAGATTTTCAGACACAGATTCGTCATTGTGGGATACATTCCCTATCAATGCTTCCTAAAAAATTTGGGCATCATGTACTCTTATTAATTTTTGAGAAATCTTCATGCCCCCCACCTCTCCTTCCACCACCACTCAACGCCCTTTTTACCAAAGCACATGTTTGTAATTTAGAATAAACAAAGAAGACTACTTCAGAATGGTTTTGAGTTAATTTCATGCCATGACACTTGAAAACAGTCATTTATACTGATACAACTCATAGCACTTGTAGTATATTTATTCTGACCATAAAAAGCTCATAATTTTGCCCTTGGAATTTCTAATATATTCTATGCTAGTCCAAGAAACTGTTTTGTGTTTTTTTTTTAAATGCTCTATTTAATAACATGATGCTTACTTGGAGGATATACTTCCATTAGGAATTCCCCAGCACTGTCAGCTAGAATATCTAAAAAGTCTCATACTATGGCACAAACTCCGATAGAAATGAAGTGACAAAATAATTAATTGTCCCTGACAGTTGCCGTCTGCATCCAGATAAAGCTGATTTCATGCGTGCATGCATGCATTTTTCTCGTGAATATTTATCAACCACTGGGATCCAAAGATTTTTAAAAGCATAACCGCATTAAAACATGTAAGCGGCATGCAAAAATTAAAAGACAGCATTTACATTGTCTGTGAAATAAATGGACGTCTGGACTGCTCTGAGGACCCTTCTAGATGATCTCAAAGACCCAGGGGGTTTCCAGGGGAGAGAGAAGTCTCCAACGGGACTTTTCTCCTGTTATGGGAGAGATGATTTTCTGAAGTGAAAACCCCAGGGAGTTACGAAGTCTCTTTGCTCTGAAAGGTACCACTTCACTGACTTCTTTATGTTAAAAAAAATCAAGAACATCAATGATATTTGGCGAACAGGCTATCTAATCTCATATCTTTCACAGCCCATAAAGGGCAGGACATGAAACAAACTCCTTGAATTCTGGCTTCCACAACTACTGGTATTCAGAGGTAGACAGCCTCTGGAACTCGAGGGTTTATTTAACCCTCATGACAAAAAACTGGTAATAGACCAATCTCCAAAATTATATTTCTCTCTGTGTGTGTGTGTGTGTGTTAGCAAATAACTACGCATCTACATAATTATGGGCACGACACATACTTGTAATAATTTTGCAAGGTGAACTTGCATTATTTTAGCAATCCTTACAGTTAAGGCCAGCCAGGATCCCTACATTGCATTAGTGAGACATGCATGGGGAAAGAATGGACTAGTGTAATGCCATTACATGCATTCATCATTGGGTTGAGATTTGAGTAGAAGATTTGGGACTCACAAGCGGTGTGTGTGTGTGTGTGTGTGTGTGTGTTTGTGTGGTCCTTAAGCCTCCTGCCACTCCAGCTCCTGCTCTGCCTGTAAGAAAGGGTTTTGTGCCTTTTCTGACGAACAAGCCAAGACCTGCCTCACTTTGTCCTTTAGACCCAGTGTTCTTTGGCTTGCATGGGGATGATTAGGCGTGGAAGGTGAATGGGGTGGATGGGTGTCTGTTTGGAATTGTTTCAGCAGCCACAGCTTGGTTGGCACTCACCTCTCAGGGCGGGCTTTGGACTGGTGCCTAGACATGCCCTGGCAGCAACGTTAAGGTTCCTCGGGTATTTCCGCTCCCAAGGCCCTGCCTAGTCTTCTCCCCAGACTGGTGAGGGTTTGCATCTGGAGTGAGAAATGGGAGATCAGTTAAGTGCTTTCCCCCTGCAACACTCTCAATAAGAGAAGTGGTAAGGTTTTCCCCATGACTGAGTCTCATGGCAGGCCTTGGATGATGTTGCATGAAGTGATCCGGCCACAGAGCTGTTTAGAACGGCTACTTGTTCAAGATGTGCCAGTTCACATAATGAAAGTTCCGATGTTTTGAAAAAGAAAGGGGGTGAGGAGAGAAAGAGCGGCAAATGTTGGGCTCCTGTTGACCATTCAAAGCAAAGACACTCCATGAGAGTTTGCTCATGTTCACTGGTCATTTGCATGTTCCACGCAACCGGTCACTTTGGTTGATCATGGAACCATTTTCAAAGGAGACTCAAGAAGAACTTTGTCTTGCGGGCAGTCATGGTTTGCTTTTCAGATAAAATATGGAGGGGAAAATATGGCTTCCTTGGGCCATCATGCAATGAAGGCTTGCGCAAAAGAGGACAATTATGGGACACCCAAAGCATGTTTTTCCTTTCCTCCACTGTGTTTCAATCACCTTCCCTCCCCCACTGAAACAAAAGCTTAACTAATTCTGACTTTTGTAACCCGTGACCTGCAGACAAAGTTTGTGTTTCAACAGCCATTGGACCTTATTCATGCCAATTTCTGTAATTCATTTGTAATTAATATACAGATGATTTTTGCCTACATGGCGAAGCTATTGCAGCTGAAGAATCTAGTATCTTTTGCCCACTCATCTGTGCTGTCATAGCTTACGTTGATGGACACGGCAGTCTTGCTAGCTGGGCATGGGCCTCACCACTGAGAATCAACATACATGGCTTTGGGTTCACATTTGATGTGGTCGCCGGCCTAAGGTGCTGAACGTCTTCCATGCTGGGAGATACAAAAGGGTCTCCACCAGAGAACTCGAAATTTTAACCTCAACCAGTGGTTTAGGCATCTGGTTGGGAGTTTGATTCCCCCACTGGGCCTCCTTGACAGGGGCTGAAGTTCCATAGGTCCCTCCCAGCTCTGCAGTTGTAAGAGAAAAGTCAGGCTGGCTCTATCACTACTGAGCTTTCAACAGCTGAATTTCTCCTTATAACCTTCAGAGTAGCTTTTTTTTTTTTAAAGGGTTTTTAAAATTACCTTGCTTTCAAACCATTTTTTAAAAAAATCTGTTTTATTGTATATACATTGGGAGTCTCTCTGTTTTTCCCTGCATAGTCTTCTTCACCATGAATTACATCAATACTGTACATTAACATTAATATCATGTTATATATCATTCATACACACAAACACACACACACACTTTCTCTCTCTCTCACACACACACACACACACACACATACACACCAAGAGGCAAATACAATATACACAACGACATTCATCTTAATGTGTGTGTGTGTGTGAGTGTGTGTCCATAAATAAATAATATAATATATATATTATTTACTATAAACTTACTATATATATATATAGTAAGTTTGATTGTTGTTTTGAACTTTTAGACTCTAAGGAATTTATAGATAATATTAAAAATAATATTAGACAAGTGTGATTAAGGAATATTTTGGCCGAATAGTAAATATTTTGACCGAATATTTTGACCAAATAGTAAATGAAATAAAAGCCTTGGATGGATATGACCCCCCCACCCCCACCCCAATGCCAGCTGCTGGTTTTGAAATACACGGGACGGTCCCGAGACGTCTTTGTAAGGAAAAGGAGCCAGAGCCACCAATTTCTTTTCCTCCTGGCATCCTGAAAGCGCTGGATCAGCAAAGCAGTCGTGAGATGGAGCAACAGCTGCTGGAAGGATGACTGAGGCTGACAAGCATCTGTCGCCACGGGGAGCCGACGGCAGGCACTCCCTCTAATCAAAAATACCTTGATACCGGGTGTAAAACACGTCACCTGCCGGCTGAGGTTTGGCCGCAAAACTCCCGAGGATTGCCAGTCAAGTTTCGGGCTGGATGACAAGCACAACTCCACAACAGGTGGTAGACAAAAAGGGACGGAAGAGGAGGAGCAGTGTGGACATGGGTGTCCCTGGGTGGTCATTAGCCAACATCTGCGTCCAGTAGCCCAGACAAACCCAGTAACTAGAACCACTCACTGTGGGGCATGCGGACATGATAACCCCTGTGACTCAGCAGTTGACTTATTTCTGTCCCTCTACGGTGTGAGAGTCAAACCAAAGGGTTCAAAAGGAAAGGAGAGTCCGACACCACCTCAGGAGGACCTTCCTGATGGCAAGAGCAGGCCGGCGGTTGAGGGAACTGCCTTGAGAGTGGACTCCATGGAGGTTTTTCAAGCAGAGGCTGGAGAGCCCTCTGTCAAGAGGGCTTTAGCTGTGGATTTCCCTCAGCACTGGAGGTTGACTAGATGACAACTGGGGTATCATCCAGCCGTACTTAATATATGTAGTCTATTCTCTCTTCAAGCATTCCCAAGCCTTCTGTATCCTGATCAAGCAGCACAGGAACCAGAATGCTTAGAAAGGACAAAGTTGGAGGGAAAACAACCAGGATGTCTGAGGAACAAAGAGGGACAATTTGCCACCACAACTTTTATGATTTCCCTTATGCAAATAATAGGATTCGGGCCACTGCCCTGAGAGTAAGGTTGTGACCATTGTTAGCTTCTCCCTGTGGCAACAACAGTTTTCCTTGCTTGGACTGAAAGGGAACCATCCCTTTGTCAGAGAGGCCAGAGGGATGATGGGAACTGTAGTCGGACGGATTGGGCTGGGAAAGGCAGGACTGCAGTAATAGATTCCCCATAGTACTGTCCTTGGAGACATTTATGGCCATGATGAAATATAGCTGCCCAATCGCCATAAGTCAGAATCGACTCGAAGGCACATGATGATGATGACGACGACGTTGATGATGATGATATCCTGATGCAGGCAAAGCTTGGGATGCATGAGGTCCCCAGGTTCTCTGTTTGACCATCATCATCATGTTAAGAACTGCAGAGCTGGAAGGGACCCTATGGATCATCAAGTCCAGCCCCTGTCAAGGGGGCCCAGTGGGGGAATCGAACTCCCAACCTCTGGCTCTGCAGCAAGATTCCCACAGATCACTGGACTGGAAAACCCGTCACAAAACATGGACAAGCTCCAGAGTAAAACATTCGCCTACATGGATCAAATCATGAACTCTCTTTTAAGCAGCTACTGAAGTTCTCATGGAAGCAACAGCTGACACTGTGTGGGTTTATTCCCAGACCCTTAAGAGTTCTGGGATTCCAGCACCATCCAAACTACCTCCCAAACAATTCTGGAAATCTCTTGATTCCCCCTGGCTCCCTGAGTAGGCTTGAACTTGACAGCCTGGACTAGAGCCTTTATTCATGAGAATCCCACCAAGATCCATCTGGACTTGCACCGTTTCAAATACATCTCCCAAGATCTCCGGAGAAACAGGCTGGATGGAGCTCGGTTTTGTATCTGGTGTTTAAATAGCCCCCAGATTCTACAGAGAGCAAAACATAAACCACAAATGAACTTCTGTCCCTATGCTTACATGCAGATGATTGCAGAACGTGAAGTGTGGCTTTTAGCAGAAATGAGGGATGCCCACAGGTGAAGAGAGAGAAGAGTCGAAACACCCTGCAGTTCTTCTCACATAAATCAGATTAGAGCCATGCTCCAAACCTGTGTAGGGAAGATTTGATGCAATTGCTTAATTACTAGTTGCTCACCGATCCTCCTTCTCACTTCTAGTCTTTTCTGAAGACCTCGGGGACCCTGGATGCAACGCCATTTCCCAAGCCGAAAAAGAGAAGCAGCCGTATTAAAATCGGGCATGGGGTGGAGAGAGATGGGTTTCTCCCTCTCTTGCAATATAAGGACTGGAGGTCCACCCGAGAGACTGGGAGAAGACAGTCAACATGGCATGGGGAAAAAGCAGAATCTTGCAACATTCATGGCTGGGATTCATTGCCACAAGACGTATTGCTGGCCACTTGCCTTAGAGGCCTTTGAAAAGGGAACCCACCAAGAGGTCTATCAACCATCAGTCTTAGCCATGACAGAACTTTCTGATCGGGAGAATAGCTCAGCTCTTCCAAGGGCGAAATGGGGGGCACCAGGCCCTGCTCTTTTGGGGTGGCTCTGTCTAATTCCAGTGGTTGGAGGGAGACAAACCCTGCCGGAGGACGTTACCCCGCCTTCCTGGCCTGCTAGGGGGATCAATGGAGACACCCTGCTGTCAATATGGGGAGAAAGGTGCTCTGCCGGTCCAACCTGGGGACCCAGATCTTCTTAGGAGAAAGGAAATGGATTGCAAGTTTTCCCCGTTTCCTTCTTTGCTTCCGGCGAGAGCGGACAGGAGCGGCAGTGAGAAGACTTCAGGTCTGAGGCTGTGCTGAAGTGAGTGACTCAGGAGAGGTGTCTCTCTCAGCCAGGCCTACCTCGCTGGGTTGTTGTGGCGAGCATATAAGCGAGGAGGGGGGAAGAAGTCAGTTGAGATGGTTCCCCTCCCACTTCTTGCCCTGCGTGTGGAACATGTTATTCCCAACAGCTTGAAAACCTCTTGTGCACCAATTATGGGCCGAAGGCTTGAAAAAGTGATTTCTTTAAGAAACAGCTCTGGGAATCTCCCCGTCAGCAGGGGCTCTGGGGATCATGGGTAGTGTAGGAATCCTTCCAGGCTGTGAAGTGAGCCTTATAGGGGAATGCCTAGGCTTTAGTTCACAGGTGGGCTGTCTTGCTGTTCTTCTAAAGCCCTGATCCATGCCTGCAACAGCGAGGGAAGAGGGAGAAACTGAGAATCCCCCAGCTAAGCAGGAGAGAGTGGTTTACGCTCCTTCTAAAAGGTTTTATCCAGATCCCCTGAATTCTGCCCCTGGCGAAGCTCCACAACCCAGCTGCCCAGAGCTCCCCAAACCCCCGAGGAGTAAGTCTTCTGAAAGGTGGTTCTGCTTTGAGATGGCTGGCGGGTGTCTTTCATGTCCCTCTCACCCCAGCCTCTGTGTTCCTCTCCCTCCTTTGGTGCTTTTGCTCTTTCCCTTCTGGAAGGGATTCGCCCTCGGGGCCTTGCAGCCCTGCTGCTGTCCTCGTGGGCTGCCCAGGCACGTTGTGGTGGTGTGGGGAGACGAGGCTCTGAGCCACCCACCTGGCTTGCGGTGAGTGAGTAAGCAGTTTCTTTCGGCAGTTCCAGGGAAGCGGGCCAGGGCTCCGGCACCCGAGGGAGCAGGCATCCCAATGCCAGGCTCTGGAGTGAACCGCAGCGTGGGAAAGCCGTGCTCTGCCTTGCCCCGGCCAAGCCCCACGTGGCGGGGGGGGGGGGGTGCGGGTGTATCTCTCTGTCTGTCTCGCTGCCCTAGACAACGGTTGCACCCTGGGATGATGGGCAGAGAGGTAGCAAGGTGAGCCGGCTTTCCAGGCCTAAAGCAAAGGGAGCAGGCAAGGGAATCATCCCAATGAGCACCCAGTATCATGCCACAGGCACTCCACTGGCAGAGGCACCAAGGATTCCTGTTTACCAACAGGAGCAGACGGGCTTTCTGGGCTCTCTCCCCTGGGTTTTCTCTCTGTTTTGCTGGACTAGAATAGTTTTCCAAGAGCGCTGAGAAGGAAGCTGTCTTTCAGGATCTCGTTTCTTCCCCTGAAGTTTTAGAAGTTTTAATTCCAAGGGCCAAACTGAGCAGATGGCAATGCTATTAGATGTGGAAATCATCTTGGAACGCCAGGGATGTGATGCCAGATCTGAAGGAAAA
Organism: Intellagama lesueurii; assembly: GCA_037013535.1. NCBI lineage: Eukaryota > Metazoa > Chordata > Lepidosauria > Squamata > Agamidae > Intellagama > Intellagama lesueurii. The sequence continues at coordinate 3,476,779 of JBAJHW010000016.1, read as the reverse complement.
TGTCAGTGCTGCAAACGAAGCTGCCGTTTGCTCCTGTTACTGTCAGTCGCAGAACAGAACAAGCTAATTTGCAGAGTACAGGAGGTGTGAAAAATCTCCTACAGTGACAATCACACATCATCAGCACTTGGGGAATTCCTTCTTCTGATGATGGTGTAGTTGGATCCTGAATTGAGTGATGGCAATGGAAGCATCAGGTCTTTCAGCTGACAGCTGAGCCTCTCCAGAGAGCAGTGGCTTCTAGAACCAGGGCACTGCAATCGTCTTTTTGGTTCCCATCTGCCTGACCTCCAATGGTGGCAGAATCAGGATCAGGGCCTCTGAGGAACCCTGAAGGAATGGAAAGCTTTTCCAATGCCCCAGTCCCAAACCATTTAGAACATGAGAGGTGACAAGTGCTCATTGTTTGAATGGAACAGGCACACAACAAAGCCACAACACTTGGCACACAGTCCTATGGTCCACTTGTAGGGTTACTGAGGTCATTAAAGCCTTGGTTTATCCTATATCTGTAGGGATGTGGTGGCGCTGCGGGTTAAACCTCAGAAGCCTCTGGGCTGCAAGGTCGGAAGACCAGCAGTCGTAAGATCGAATCCACGCGACGGAGTGAGCTCCCGTCGCTTGTCCCAGCTCCTGCCAACCTAGCCGTTCGAAAGCATGTAAAAATGCGAGTAGATAAATAGGTACCACCAAGATGGGAAGGTCACGGCGTTCCGTGTCTAGTCGCGCTGGCCACGTGACCACGGAAACTGTATATGGACAAACGCTGGCTCTACGGCTTGGAGACGGGGATGAGCACCGCCCCCTAGAGTCGGACACGACTGGACTAAATGTCAAGGGGAACCTTTACCTTTTTTATCCTATATCTAATTCTTCCCAACTTGGCAACCTCTGGACGTATAGGACTACAACCCCCATCATCCCATACCTGGCACAGTGAATGTTAGCTGCTGTAGTCTAAGAAATCTAGGGTTTAATTCTCTTACTTGCAAGACTGCTAGGCATTTTGAACTTCAGCTCCTCAAAGCCTTGGACAGGACAGCCAAGTTTAAGGGACCATGGATGTTGTCATACAAAAACATTGGGAGAGCCAAAAATATCTCACCTTTCTTCATCATCTCCCCTTTAGGCACCCTTTTTCCAAAGCAGAAAAGTCACCCCAAAGTTGAGTCCTGTCTCATAGGCAAGGGGCCACTGGGGTGAGGGTAGAATGAACAAGACGAACATGTCTAGATAAGAGTTACTTCACGATAAGCGAGTCATATAGCTTGATACCCAGATGAACAGATATGATTGACAGAGTTTATCTGGTTTCACACTGGAAATAACCCTTACAGGGATAAATGTCAGCTGTGATGGGCCACTGCAGACTCAGATTATGAAGGGGTGTTATAAATCTTACAGTGCTCTGAGGATTTTGTTCAAGTATCTTACTTTTGACCTCAGCACTGGAGATAGACGCCGTTTCCCATGGAGTCCCTTCCAATGCTCCTCTCCCGTCATATCGTCCCCATCTTTTTCTCCTCCATGCTGCTCTTTCCTGCGCTTTTTTCTCTTCTGCAATACCTTCTTGTAGAGGATAGTACTCCAGACACAAGAGAAAGTGAAATGAAGGAGGAATCCATAAGCCTCCAAGCAAGACTGTGTGGACTGGGTCTCGCTCCTGATTTTCTCCCACACTCTTCTCCCTCATGTCACCTGATGTGCAGGAAAGCCAAGGGAAGGGCATGTGTCTGCATGTGTGTTTGTGAGAGAGAGAGAAGTTGGCAAGGTGTGGAAATCTCCTCCCAAACTGGCTTCCCTTGCAGCCGGATCCAGTGGAGAAGAGAGCCAGGGAAGCGGGGGAGGCAGGGAGCATCAGGTCTGAGCCCTGGAGCTTGAGAACCACCTTCCTGGCCCTGCAGGCCAAGGCAGACGCCCAGTTTCGCTCTGGCTGCAGCCCCAAAGGAAGAATCTCTGAATCACAAGGAAGGCGCTTGTACAGAGGAGTTTCTGCCAGATTTTCAAACCCCGGCGGGATGGAGCGTGTCAGCTCTCTCCTTGCCCCCTCCCCCTCCCGAGAGCTCTGGGAACCCAAGAGCTGTGGAATTGCACACCTTGCTTCATTTCCTTGATCAAGACAAAAACGTGGGAATATTGTAGCAGCCGCCCGTGTCAAGTCTGGGCTGCCTCGGAGGGATGGTGTCCCAGGCTAGGAGAGGGAACAGAGGTCACGGAGGGGGCGGGGGGAAGGAAGGAGGAAACCCAGGTTTTGCTCTTAATTGCAAGACAGGATTAACTGCCAGTATCTGCAGGAGCATAGGAGGCTGGATTGGGTGGAAAGGCTGAGTCAGGAAGAGAGCCGAGTCCTTCCACCCTTCCTGGTTGCAAACAGGGCTGGCCTTTCCATTAGGCAAAGTCAGCCAACTGCCTTTGATGACAGAGGATGGGGGCAGAAGTAGCAGGCCTCCCATCTCACGCTTCCTCTTGTATACAGAAGAGAAGCTTTTTTTAAAAAAAAGAAAAGACACTCGAACCCAGTACAGTCACTCTCTGGGCCAGGATTATTTATAGACAGGGCTGGAGAGGTGTAGCTAACCCCACATCCTCCTTCATCACTTTCTTCACACTAGCAGTGATGCATCTGGAGAGGAGAGGCTGCACAAATGAGCACAAGCTCTGATCAGTCCCTTGGGCCACCACCAACCAGCCCACGCCACCAGGACGCTCTTCCTAATGTTTGGTCAGAATCTCCTTTCTTGTAATTTGATTCTACGGGTGGGGGTCCTACACCCTGGAGCTGCAGAAAGCAACCTTGCGCCATCTTCTACAGCAGTGGTCCCCAACCTTTTTGACACGTGTGCGCGGGGTGGGGTGGGGGGTCTGTGCGTGCGTGTATGCATGCAGGAGTACGTCTGTGCGTGGGGGGGGCGTGTGTGTGTGCATGGGGACGTCCATGTGTGCATGCGGGGGGCGTGCCTGCATCCGTGCATGCATGTGGTGTGTGTGTGCATGTGTCTGTGCATGCGTGGGGGGGCCCTGCATGCATCTGTGTATGCGGAGGGGGGGCAGGAGATCTGTCTCTGCTGCCCGATCCTGCCAAGGCCACGGACCAGTAACAGGCCGCGGCCGTGGAGTTGGGGACCCCTGTTCTACAGGACTTCCCCTCAAATATTTAAAGATGGATATCATACGTCTTCTCACTCAGCCTTCTTGTTCTTGAGGCAAACACACCTGAGTCCCCCACATACTCCTGCACAGTATTTCAGCTGTGGTCAGAGAAAGCAGCATGGGCAGCTGCATCAAGAGTTGTACCTGGTGACAGGATCTGGAGTCACAAGACAGCATCACACACACACACACACACACACACACACACACACACACACACACACCCCTTTTAGAATTCTCTAGCATAAGACAATCTGTTGTGTCTCAGATCAGGTTCAAGGTTTTAAAGCTCCCCCCCTGCCCCGGTCTAAAACCCACACTACATGCTGAAGCATCTCTCCCCAATGTAATTTGCCCAACCCACCAGATCCTCCCAGGCTGTGCTCCTCCAGGTAACCGACCTGAGGAAGGACAGGAACTCATCCACAAGAGGCAGGGCCTTCTTCGTGGTGGCGCCGACTATGTGGAACCAGCTCCTGGTGGAGCTACAGCTGGCCCCCTCCCTGGTAACGTTTAGGAGGCAACTTGCTTTTCAGGGAGGCCTTCCACACTGACCCTGTCTGGTTTTAAGCATCTTTTCCGTTTTTTGTTTGTTTGTTTGTTTGTTTGTAGAGCAGTGCCTCTGGTGCCATTTGCTTGATTCTGTCAAATGTTTTAATTTCTTATTATTCATTTGTAGTTTATTACTATATGTTTTATTTATTATTGCAAACCATCTAGAAGAGCGCATTGCGCTAATGGGGCAGTATACAAACCAAACCAAACCAAACCAAACAGAGGTGACCATGGCTTCAAAAAAGCATCCTATCCTCTTATCCAGAATAGCTGGCCTCACCCACTAAAACAACCTGCCTTGATCAGCTAGTAATGGGGAAAGGAGCAAACGTAATGCTCCAGACAGAACTCAGGTGCCGCCCCCATCAACCCCAGCCAGGCTATCCTCAAATATCAGAGACAGCCATATCTCACCCATCCCTGGTCAAGGGCCTGCAGGACGCATAACGTGGGACAAGGTGTGGGACATGGGCTCAGATGCAGTCTTGGTTTGGTCCAACGTATACATTCTCATGGTATTCCACCCTGGGTGCATCTCTCCCTCTCCCCCCCCCCCCCGCCTCACTCATTCCTGAGTTCTAAGGTTGTTGTTGAAACTGGTTTTCCAGGGAGCTTGAAACAGAAGACTGAGACGGGAGAGGTCAGCTCCCTTCCTGAAAGGCAGGGATAGACAAAAGGATGCAAAGTGGGGTGTGGCAGGCAGGAGCAGAACCCAGCTGTTCTGGCTTGGGGATTACGAGAACTGCAGTGTGTGTGTGTGTGTGTGTTTGTGTGTTTAACTTTTCCAACCTAGGAGCAAGCAAAGGAAGCACCTCAGTTCCAAATGCAAGTGACTCCCAGTTCTTAAGATGAAAAGGGAGGGATGGCTATGTTTCTCTTCTCCTAGCCTGCCCTCTACCGGATCCTGCTGAGAGTACTGTACAAGAAGATGGAGCATAGCAGTTTTGCACTGGACGGCGGTCGGGTTCAACATTCCCTATGTTCCCATCTCCTACATTCTAATCCAGGGGTAGGACAAAGCATGGGCTGGTAGATACAAGGAACCCTCCACAACCCTTTCAGCAGTTGGGTGGTTGTCTGGGCAAAAATGTCATTTCTCACTCTTAGAAGCCTCTAGGAACTGCGGTTTTGCAACAACCCCTCAGAAAGCCCAACAGTCTAATTAAGAAATGGACAAAGTGCAGACCTCCAGACGCAACTGCCTTCAGTCCCAGCATTGCTTTTGTTAGGTGTCATCAAAACGCTTCCAACTTAGGGCAGTCTTATGAATGAGTGACTTCTGAAAGGTCTTCTCATTAACAGCCCTGCTCAAATCCTGCAGAGTACAGGATGGGGGCTTCTCTTATTGAGTCAATCCATCCCATGTTCAGTTTTCTTCTTCTCCTAGTGCTTCCCTTCTCTTTCTGACATGTTTTACCCTGTCCTTCCCAGTGAATCTTGTTTGTTCACAATAGGACCTTGAGGAGATTCTTGAGTCAATGAGTGACCATGAGTTGTAAATGACTTGATGGGGCCTAACAGGAAAGACAGATCTTAGTTACCACTGTGCAACAAGAGTATCCATCCAGCTGATGTATTTTCCATCCTGAAACAGTTTATGTTTGAAGAAGTTGGCAATATATATATATATTTGCTAACATTGTAGCTAAAAACACCTTAACACAAGTTTTTTTCTGATATCCATCTCAGTGTCATTTAACTCAATGTGAAAGGAAAGCAGGAAGAAAATTACTCTCCATTAGCATGGTTGTCGGAAGACCTCCAAATTATGTAAAAATAAATAAAATAAAATAGAAACAGCCATCAGAGAGAGGGAGACGGATGGGACATTTAAAAGGTACAAACTCTCTACATAAGTGGTTACCAGCTATGGGTCACCTAAGTGTTCTTGGGTTGCATTTCCTAGAAGCCTTCAACACCAGCTGTGCTGGCTGGGGTTTCTGTGAGTTGCAGTCCAAAAACACCTGGGCTACCCCAGATTGGAAACCATTGCTCTAAATCATGGAGGACAGCAGCCTCAATGACATAAGGCTCATACATTTGCTTCACTTTGTGGTCTTTGAAGCCCCCTGGATCTATGCATGGTGCTGAACCTATTCACAAATAATAGGGTAGCTCTTAAAGTTTGTACACTGGAGCGATCAGCTTCCATTTAGTCCAGCACTGGACTAGTGACAGTAGTCAACCAGCTGCTTCCAGGAATCCTTCGAGAGCAAGATATTCTGCAAGGTGGGTCGAGGTGTGGTCATCCAGATGTTGACTGGACTGCAACTTCCAGCATGCCTTGTCATTGTCTTTGCTGGCGAAGACTGCTGGGAACTGCAGGAGATTATACTCCAATGAATTCTTGGCAGAAAGACCACCAAGTGGGTGCCAAGCATGTTTCACATTAGAGTGCCGATTTTACAGAAAATGAGAACTGACTCCAGATTAGCAGGAAAAAGCACATACATGAAGAAGAAAAAAGGAACTCAAAGGATTGGCGTGTTAGGAGAACTCTTAGAAAGCACTGGTTCCAGCCATTAAATAATTCATTCAGTCTAAAAATAGCGCTGAGAGAGGAAGACTGCTGAATCATGCCAGGCCTGTCAAATAACAACCGGTAGGATGAGCCAAATCAGTGAAACAGGATGCTTGTCGTAAGATGAAGACATAAAAAGAGCAAGCAGTGCCAATGTTGTTGTTTTTTAAATAACCATCTGGTCAAGATGAGGGGAAGAAACGGAAATGTGTGGTATATCCACGTGCAAAGCTGGCCGTGCAACACCACCTGTGCCTCTGCGGAAATAAACTTCAATGGGATGCATTCCCAGTATTGAATCTATACAACTGTAGCTGAAGTAAGAAACAGTTTATGGCAATAGCTCCCCTTTGGAGGGGCATTGCCTGCTTTCCTCGAACGGCTATCTACTGTAAAAAGGGAAAGCTTATCTTTTGGGGAAAGGAATACATATCTAAAGTTCTAGAACGGAGTGGTTGGAGAACAGCCTTCCTCGAGCGGATGCCTTTGATGGTTATGCCTTCCGTAGGATTTGGGGTGTTGTAGTCCACCCCACCTGGAAGGTAAATGGGTGAGGGAGGCTTACGTGAAGTAAGAACTGTCTTGTTAACCAGGTCCAGAAACAGCGCATGTTGCCCCGGTAGAGGATTTTTTGGAAACAGGTTCACAAGAACTAAGGGAGAGACGGGTCAAAAGTCAGGATTGGGCTTCCTTTCTGCATCAGTGAATGGTTGAATTGCTTTATTTCTTTCCAGCCTCGAGAATGGCCACTTCTTGCTGCAATTCAATACTAGCAGTAGGTGGCCTGAGAGAAGACACATATGTGAATACCTGCTGTTTTCTCCCTTTTATCACAGCTAGCACGAATGGGAACATAAAGATCTGCTGTTTTTTCCTTCCTTCCTTCCTTCCTTCCTTCCTTCCTTCCTTTTTGCATTTTCTTCCTAGCCCTTCGTCTTTTATAATACCACACTTTAGGAAGGGGGAATAACCATGAAAGTCTTTTTGAAAAATGACCTAATAAAGGTATTACTTTGATCCGTAGTCTGGATTTGTGGCTTTGCTTATGGGTCTACATGGGCACAGTAGCTTCTGCATTCTGTTGGAACCAAGAAAGAACCTATTCAGAAATGAGAGCATTACACCTATATTTTTAATCTCCCAGTGTCTCTTCCTTCTCTAGCCACCTGAGACCCTTTTCCTTCCCTTGTAAATGTCAGGGGGATATTTCCCCTCTCTGGCTCCTTCACCTATAAGCATTCCAACTTATTCAGTTATCATTGTGGGTTTTTTGGGGGGTTGGATCAAATGTGTGTTTCCTGCTTTATGGTTTCTTCTCCCACCCCAAACATATTTTAGGATGTGGCCATTTGAAATTGGAAACGAGATTCCTGTATCTTGTACTAGTGGCGTGGAAGAAGAATTTTGACTCCATGCAATTGATGCATGCCCTCTTTTCCAGGATAAGAAACCCTGTCTTGAATTTCAGGTGGCTGCCCTAAAACATTATGGGTTATCTGGGCTCATGTTAACCTCATCTTCCAGGCTGAAGAGATCTGTGATCAGAAAAGCTTGCAATTTGTGTGTGCATGTGCGTGCGTGTTTTCTTAATTGGCTTAATAAAAGCAGCCCCTCATGATTCTGGAATTTCTTTCATCCTGAAAAGGTTATCCTACAAGTCCCATGGTCCTTCCAGAAAGGCTGTTCTGGCTGGGGCTGATGAGCATTGTAGTCCCAAGGATCAGGCGACTCAAAGGCTCACCGCCAGGATCAATAAGGCACAACTCTTTTTTTATTATTATTTTATTTCAGTGTCCTAAACTGTTTTAAATGGACTTCTACTACTATTATTGTGCGATCAGTTGTATTTCAATACTACAGCTTTTTGTGTTTTGAGTTTGTGTCTTTAAAAACCGTTTTGCAAGGGAAGAAAAAATGAAATATTTATTTATGAATATATTAGCCACGGTGATTGGATTTCTAATAGGCCAAGCGCCCCTCCTCACCATGGCAACTGCCTATGGGAGGGGGAGAGGGAGGAACTGGGGCCACTCTAGCCCCACAGTCCTCTGTGGTGTTGCCACCCATCTCCTCCCAGCTCGCGCGGCGTCGGGACCGGAAATAGCCGTTGCTATGGCAGCCGCCATGTTGCCCCTGCGAAGATGACGCGCTTGACGTCACACACACACACCCAACCTCGCGCCCGGCTGGCCGGGCCGGCCGGCGACGTGTGGGCGCTTTTGTTGGTGTCACGTGGCTAAGAGGGCGAGAAGGCCGGGCCGGCGTTGGCGCCGGGTGGGCGTCGCCGCGAGGACGGGCCAATCGGGAGCGAGTCGGCTCCAGAGGAGGCGGGAGGAAGGGAAGAGAGCGCGGGCCAGGAGCCAATCCCGGGGAGGGGGCGTGGCCTGGTCGAGAGACTCCTCCCGGCCACTCCTCCCTCCGCCGCTCAGTCTGCAAAGCCGCCGGCAGATCTCGGGCGCCTTTTCCCGCGCTTCGCCTCCTCCTCACCTCCGCCCGACTGAGCGCCCAGCCTCGTCATGCAGCCCGCCAGCGGAGAAGCCGTCCCTCCCGGCGCCTTGCCCTCCGCCTCGCCGGGCAACATCCAGATCAGCAGGTGCCGCCGCCGCCCCGCCCTTCGCCGCTGAGGGAAGGGGGGGGGAGGCGGGGCTGCCTCTGGGCGCGTGCAGAGCGCCCGGGGCGCGAGGAAGGGGGGGGCGAGGAGAGGCTTCTGGGCATGCGCACACGGTCTGGGCCGCGGGGAGGGGTGGGTGTGTCAGTCCGGGCGGAGGGGATGCTTCTGAGCATGTGCAGAATGCTTCCCTCTGGGAGCGGAGGAAGAAGGAGGAGTGCCTCTGTCCCCCTTTGCAGCCTTTGGCTGGGAGAGGAGAGGGTGCCTCTGGGCGTGGGCAGAGTGTCTTGTGACACGGGGGCAAAGAGGGAGGGCCTCTGGGCATGTGCAGAGCACCTAGGCCTTGGAGGTGGGCGTCTGTGTGTCTACATTGTGCGTCAAGAGGTGCCTCTGGGCACGTGCAGAGTGTCTAGCCATGCAGGAAGAGTTCCTCTGGGCACGTGCAGAGTGTCTGGCCATGCAGGAAGAGTTCCTCTGGGCACGTGCAGAGCGTCTGGCCATGCAGGAAGGGTGCCTCTGGGCACGTGGAGAGTGTCTAGCCATGCAGGAAGAGTTCCTCTGGGCACGTGCAGAGTGTCTGGCCACGCAGGAAGGGTGCCTCTGGGCACGTGCAGAGTGTCTGGCCACGCAGGAAGGGTGCCTCTGGGCATGTGCAGAGTGTCTGTAACACGGGGGCAAAGAGGGAGGGCCTCTGGGCATGTGCAGAGCACCTAGGCCTTGGAGGTGGGCGTCTGTGTGTCTACATTGTGCGTCAAGAGGTGCCTCTGGGCACGTGCAGAGTGTCTAGCCATGCAGGAAGGGTGCCTCTGGGCACGTGCAGAGTGTCTGGCCATGCAGGAAGAGTTCCTCTGGGCACGTGCAGAGCGTCTGGCCATGCAGGAAGGGTGCCTCTGGGCACGTGGAGAGTGTCTAGCCATGCAGGAAGAGTTCCTCTGGGCACGTGCAGAGTGTCTGGCCACGCAGGAAGGGTGCCTCTGGGCACGTGCAGAGTGTCTGGCCACGCAGGAAGGGTGCCTCTGGGCATGTGCAGAGTGTCTGTAACGGGGGCAAAGAGGGAGGGCCTCTGGGCATGTGCAGAGCACCTAGGCCTTGGAGGTGGGCGTCTGTGTGTCTACATTGTGCGTCAAGAGGTGCCTCTGGGCACGTGCAGAGTGTCTAGCCATGCAGGAAGGGTGCCTCTGGCTATGGGGAGAAGGAGGAATATCCGTGGACATATGTAAAACCCCTTGACTAGGCTAGATTGGACCAGGGAACAAAGCAGTGCCTCTGCACAAATGGAAAGTGTGTGGTGGTGGTGAGAAGTAGGGTGCCTCTGGGCATGTGCAGAGTATCCACTAGAGGGATGGGGTGCTTCTGGATATGCAGAGTGTCTGGCATGGGGAAGAAGAGGAGGTGTCTCTGGGCATGTGCAGAGCCCGCCTTCTCCTGCAATAAGGTCCTCAGTGCTTTTGCTTCCTGGAGAAGAGTGATTATCTGCTGTCCTGGTGACCCTGCAGGGTGGTGGATGGGCAGCGTTTAGGATTAAAATGATATAATAACACACACACACACCCCAAAAAAGATCTTTATAGAACCAAAAAATCCGAAGGCAGCCTCCAAAAGCAACAAGGATTACCCAGTGGGATGGAAGGGTAACACAAGACCAGGAGAAGCCTAAAGCAGGATCAGGAACCAAGAACAGAGTAGACCTTTGGTCTAGATGGGCGGGGTAGAAGTCTAATAAATAAAGAAATAAATAAACCAAGGGCCCTTGATCCGAACGATACGGGCTTTCGGAGGATGCTCTGGAGAAACTTGGCTGGTTTGTCTAGGGAGGCCTGTTCATAGCTTTGTGAGCCGTCACTGGTAGGTTGGCTGTGGATCTTAACGTTAAAAATTAATTTTGTGGGGTGAGATTTGAAAACAAAATATTGTTTAATATAATAAAACAATGCTTTTATTTATGTAATACTCACAGTTTCCAGCCCCTTGGAGTTTCTACATGCCTTTATAAAAGGATATACCCCCGTGTGTGGAAATTAATAGTTTATATTCCTTCCTGTGCAGAATGTGATGTAGGGTGGAAAGGGGGTCCCAAAACTGGCCTGCATACCTGTGAAGGAATGGGGTTATGCCATAATAAATCTGCAATTCTTATTAAATGTGCCTCCCATTCGTAGGCATTCATTTCCAGTAAATGAGGCGAGAGGCAGGTGGTTGTGTTTTATGTCCCAAGATGAGGGATGGTTTGGAAAATTGCACATTTGTCCGTTCAAGTTAAGATGGCATCTCTTAGCCACTACAATCGCCTGTGAAATCAATGGCATTCAATTAACCCCAGGGCCTCTGCTTTGTCTGCATCATTTAAACTTACGCTTTGCTCCATCTTATTTCAAATTCAAGGGTGGGGTGGGGGGACTTGCCGGAAGCATTATTTGGAGATTTGGGAACAATTTGTCACCAGTATGCTGGTATGGGGGCGGGGGCAGAGAGAGAAACTTTCTCCTCCTTTCTTTTTAATATCCATAGCAGGTATCCGGCACCATCTGTCAGTTGGGGTGGGAAGGTGCTCCGTGGAGATGAACCTTCTTGGCAAGCGGAAGGTCAAGGTTTAATCCAGACAGCTTCTAAAGCAGAGCATTGCCTTCCTTCCAGAAGAGCCAGTTTTCCCCATCCTTTGGTTTACTAGGTGCAACAGCAGTCTGCCCTGGGTGAGGGCAGTAAGCGGAGTCCCAAAGAGAACCAAGGTCTTGAGGCTGGAGGCTGCTGCTGGCTGAGAAGGAAAAAGCTACCCTATTGTTGGTTGAGCGTGGGGGTTGTGCATTCAGGTGGACCTATTCATGATGTAAGATTCCTCCTTATTCATTGTTCGTAGTTTTAAATATTGTCTTTTAATGATGTTAACCATCATTGTACATTCATGGTTTTCAACTTTAAATGTGTTTCATTGTTGTGAGCTGCCTTGGTTCCTTTTCAAGGAGAAAGACAGGATAAAAATATTTTCAATGAATGAATCAAGCAAGCAAGCAATCCTGTTTTTGGCCAGCTTCTGCTGGTGTGTCAGTTGCACCTGTTTGGTGGTGGGAAGAGCACCCTCTGTAGTCATAGACAGTGTGGTCCACGGTAGATAAAGACTGTGTTGGAACTCACTACTACTTATTTTTCCTCGCCTGTCAAGACTGCATCATGGTCATTCTGCAGGACTTCTCCACATTGATGTTGCTTTGCGTCCAGACTAGCTTTCCACGTTCCTCTCTTGCTTTTACTAGAATTGGGCTTTATCCTGGCTTCTGACCAAGCTTTCCCAAAAGTCACAAGATTCAAATACTTTTTAAGTCAGGGGATTCGGGAGGGAGAGCTATGACTCTGTCCGGGTGAAGGGTCTTCCACTCTTTTGCGGTTCGTTGGCCTTCTGTGCTCATCCCAGAGAGGGAATGGAAGGCTCACCTGTCAGCTGGCTCACTTACCTGCTTCTAAGTCCACACACGGCTTTGCTTTCTCTGGCTACTTCTATCTGCCAGGGTAGTGCTTAAATGCATTTTCAAAATGTGTGTTGCTTATGATGTCTTTTTTTTTTTTTTTTTTTTGTATGTGATAGCAACCTTGAGAATCAGTGATGGAGTGGAAGAGAAGTAGGCTTCTTAGTAACGGGAAATGTATTGTCCTTCTGTGTGCCGTGCTCCCTGATGTTGTGCAAACACGCAGTCCGTTGGGCTTGCTGTTAAAGGGTGCTAAGTGCTTTCTGCATGCAGTACTGTGTGTTCAGAGGGACTGTTTGCATTCCTGGTAGTGGTTGAGCATCTGGCAGCCTTATCCTGTTCCTTCAGGGGCTGGGCTGTACATATTGTAGAGACAAGCACCTCGTTTGCATTTGGCCAGAGTTCAGAGCCGGACACGAAGACTTGAGGCTTTAATTTCTGCATTGATGCTGCACCTGTAGCTTAAGCCTTTTCCCTTCCCATCTTGATATTTCTGGAAATGGGACCCAGAACTGTTCCCTTGCGATACGACAGTCAGCGTCCATTGATCTTCTGTTCTGCCATTGCTAAGGCACCGTGGCCACAAGGTCACACTTCCTCCGGTCGATTGAAATGGTTGTCAATACATGTGTTTGAGTGTTGGGGAAGCGGAAATCTCATGGCACATGCCGTCAATACAGCAGCTGTGGTCTGTTCAGTGGTGCAGGCAGTGGGAAGTCGCTAAATGGCTCCGATGTTGCCTTCCCTTGAGTTGTTAGCAGCAGACGTGTGAGAATAATTACGTCTCTACCTAGGCTGCTGTAACCCCGTGGGGTGTTCTAATCAGCTTACTCCCCGGGGTGGGGTTATCGGAGGCACTTACGAGGTCTAACCGAGAAGCCGCCGGCTGCTCTCTTCCTGTTATGCTGACTGTTCTTCGTAATGCTGACTCACGGCGGGTGGGGAGGGGGACTATTGCTTTTCTGTCATGGGAAGGTTGTACAGTCATAGTTTCAGTGTAAAACGAGGACTCTGGGAATTGAGTTCACAACCGTTTTTGGAGGCTACCTGCATTTTAATGTTGAGAGCCTTTGAAATTTTGTGTGTGCTTAAAGACAGTCAGTCAATTAAAATTTGGAACTAGACAGCTTGCATATGATCTATTTCTTTTGATTTTGGTGTGAAAAGTATCAGTTCCTCAACAAAACCTGTCTTCTTGGTTTCCGAAATTCCTTTTTATATAATAAGGTCACCAACGGTGAAAAACAGCAACTGTTTGGGTTTGCTTTCAAACAGTTACCCATTAATAAAACATAAATAATTGTGGTTTCAAAAAAATATATCAGGCTTTGAAAGCCTTAGTTTGGGTGTGAAGTTTATATTTAATAATTATGTGCTGTCAAGTTGATTCTGAATTCTTGTGAGCCTTTCCAGGGTTTTTTTCAATATACAGTGCTCAGAAATGGTTTGCCATGTCTTTCTCAGGGGCACGTTCTGGGACTCTGCAGCTTGCCCAAGGCTACACAGATTGACTCTTCTGAACTGCAGCCTCTGCATATATTCCTTAGTCCCTTGCAAATGATTAATACTTGAATGTTTGATATTAGCCTCAGAAAATCAATTCTGATGGACCAGAATTTGTACGGTCTCTGTAGCTGTGGGTGTCATAGTGCAAATAAAACAAAGACTGCAGTGTTTCTTTATATATAGGATATATAAGATAAACTCTATTAAAACATCAGTGTAAGTTGCTTTTTTTTGGGGGGGTGGCCTTTGGTAAGTAGATTTTCTTCTAGATGATTAGCCAATGAATCTGGGGTAGAAGGTCCTTTGGTATTAGCCCTATGTGGCAGATAATTAGGGTGCAGTTGTCCAGCCACGCACACCAGCAGAAGTACCTGTGAGATGATCATGTTTGCAATTCTGCCATCGAACAGAGACACACACACCCTGAAACAGACCCCCAACTCCCCTCACGCTTGGGAGACACCAATGTTTTATATTCTCCCATGAAACAGGAGAAGAACATTGACAAGTCTTTGTTATCACGGGGTTAGCACATGGATGGTGGCGTTTCAGTCGCTGGTTAAAGTGAATTATTTTGAGGGATGGTCAGTGTTCTGAAGGCTGGAAGCTGATCACAGAAGACAATATCAAAGGGCTAGAGGTGCAGGAGGGGCCTGGGACCATGAGACTGTTTCTGTTCCCTCTGTGGGGAGGGGCACATAGTATTCTCAAGAGACAGTCGCTTCCCCAAGGGTTCCACATGAGTAGAGAGTGAAATGGTCTTTATTGGTGTAATTTACTCCATGCAAAGCATCTGCTCCCTCCTGGACCTGGGCTTGGCCCTCTCCCTTGATGCCCCATACCATGGGCCATATTCTTTGCCCTTTTTCCTTTCCCCCTCTAGCTCCCTCTCAGTAACCTAGATGCCATAATGGCAGCCCTTCCAATGGATGTTCCTGCTGTTAATGAATATTGCATCAGTCTGCAGGAAGCTATGCAGTAAATTTGTCCTTATTCTTGAATAATGCACTCACCTGTTCTGTGTTTCCAAGGTGTTGTGTGCTGAAGAATGACATGTGAACCTTTCTGAGATGCCTCCACCAGGCAGTTGTGGTTTATACCCAACTTGATGGGCAGTAATGTTGACCTATTGGGATTCTCTCCTGCCTTATGGGCCCCTCTCCTAGTTTTGGTGTTAAGATTTTGCATGGACCATCCATCTAACAACCCAATGGTTTCCTTCCTTCAGCTAGAGGAAGCGTTCCTCCTGGTGGCATCGAGGACTCCCAGGGTGTTGCCCAACACCGATGGGCCTCATTGGTGTTATTTCAGGACCAGAGCAGAGAGGAAAGGCAGACTGTGGGCTTGGCTTCCGGTTGTGCAATAATCGTCGGATGATCCTGTTGTTATTCATGGGTAGACCATCACCTGATCGATGAGTGTGACCTTCACGTGGCTTGTAACCTGCAGAAAACTGGTTTTTCTGGCCTGTCCCTGAGACCGATGATGACTCTGGATAGCTTATGGAACTCTCTCGGGGGCTTCCTCTGTGGTTTTAGCTGGCAGCAAGGCTGAATTAAGCGGTTTAAGGCCTTGGAGTGGTTCCAAAACAAGGACCCTGCTTGCATATCTGAATGAACTACTCTAGAAGTAGTGGAATAAAAATTAAATGACCTGATGAAGGAAGGAAATTAAAACATGAACTACAATAGGCAGGAGCAACAGCAGAGAATTTTTCATCTGTGTGTACATAGCTTTGCAGACTAACAGGTGTATTTTACTCTGTTATTCAAGTAACTGTACATGCCACTAGAAGTTGAGTAGTTAAATCCAAACAAAACAAAAATAATTATTACTGTGTGGAAGCAGCATAGAGTCTTATCAGCTGAGAGCCCAAATCCCTACAGAGGGTTTTTTTCCCTAGAAAGAAAGAAAGAAAAGAAAATTTGTCACTTGTAAATGAACAGTTTGTTGTTATTGTTTGTAATTGACATAAATCTCCATTTGTTTACAGCATTTAGAAACTGTTTTGCAAAAGAGGTTTATAGGGAAGTTCACAGCAAGAAACAAAAGCATAAACATGTCGCAGACTGAAACAACTTTTTCTGTTTGGAGAGGTGAAGGGCAGTGCTGGTTACTTTTTGGTTCTTATAAATGTAATATTTTGAAGATTTGTGACTCGTGGTTTCACCCGGCCTTGGACTAGCCCAGAGACTAGTGCTCCACAACCTTCTGCTGGTCTTCTGGAAAAAGTAACTACGTACATTTGTACTTCTCTTGGACAGCGAAGAAGCAAGAATTTCGGACTCCTGGGTGCTTAACAAGAGAAGCGACTGAAGTTGAAGAGATCTTGTGAAGTGGGTGGGGGAGATGAGCTGTATTTTTCTGTGTGTGAGAAGATAGGGCTCTATTCACGGCTGAGCTCTGGTCTTTTTTCCATCCCAAGTGCATGTACCAGGCTCTGTCCGGGAGATCTCAAGGATCTAGTAAAAATAGCAAAGTGGATTCCTCGAGCTCAAAGTCGGCACACCTTTGGTGGAAAGTCACACCAAAGGCGGGCACGCCCCGTCCTTTCATGTGTGTTTTTGGGAAGTACTTGGAAAAGAGGGAACTTCTACCTGAGCAGGCCTGTTGAGTTACTTGCCCGGATCAAATTGTTTCACTGACATATTAGGTACCAAGTGATGCCAGGTCATGTTGCTTCGGATTCTGTTTTTGTTTTGGCCAGGAAGGCTTTTCAAACACGGAGAGAATGAGAAGGAAGGAAGGGAAACACCTTCAAGGTGAAGAGTTGTTTAAAAGAGGTAATAGCAGTATATAGTATATAGAGCACAACCAAAGCCACTCAGGACTGCTGTGATTCAAAGGGGGCAAGACTCTGTTGATCTGGTTGATAACAGCATTTCTGTAGTAGAGCCCCCGTGGTGCAAATTCCCATGGATGCACAATTCTGGCAGAATCCACAATATTCCACAGCCTTTAGGATATATAGTTTAGTGGTTACGCTTCTGGCTGCAGAGCCAGAGGTTGGGAGTTCAGTTCTACACTGTTCCTCCTTGACAGGG
Organism: Intellagama lesueurii; assembly: GCA_037013535.1. NCBI lineage: Eukaryota > Metazoa > Chordata > Lepidosauria > Squamata > Agamidae > Intellagama > Intellagama lesueurii. Next base: position 3,459,937 of record JBAJHW010000016.1, on the reverse strand, counting down.
ACTGGACTCAGTGATCCATAGGGTCCTTTCCAGCTCTGCAGTTCTAAGATGATGATGATGATGGAATCCAAAACAGGCTCTTTAAATTAAGACATACATGAGGCGGCTGGGAGCTGGTTGGATAGCTTAGTGGTTTGGGCATTTGGCTGTGGATCCAGAGGTTGGGAGTTTGATTCCCCCACTGTGTTTCCTGGAAGAAGAGCCAGCCTGTGTAGTCATGGGCAAGCTGCACTGTCCAAGTACACACACAGAGAGAGAGAGACAGAGGGAGAAAGAGAGAGAGAAGGAGAAGGAGAAGGGAATGGTAAGCCACTTCTGCGTATTTTCTACCTAGAAAACCCTGAAGAAGGTTGTCATAAGTCGAAATCGACTTGATGGCATGCAGTTAATTAATTAGGGAGGCTGGGAATTGTTAGGGTCCCTGTTGAGGGTAGAAGCTCTGTCTTGTGATGGACTGGCTGAAGCATATTTAAAGTGAGAGGGGAAGCCTGTAGGAAGGCTTGTTTGCTCTCCATCCCAGGCTGGCTCTCCCAACCCACCAAAGAGCAAATGGACAGACTTACGTGAAAGATTGGGAGCTTAGGGTGGGCTACATTTAGCGTCCCTGGGGGACACGTGATCCACCCCTTCTATTGAAGTATTTTGGAAAGTGCGCTGCGGCCAATGAGGTTTATTTATTTATTTATTTATTGGATTTCTATCCCACCCATCTAGACCAAAGGTCTACTTTTGTTGATCTTGGTAGCCACAGGTACAGGCTTGCTCAACCATCAAGGGAAGTTTATGTAGTTGTTTTTGGCTGGTAATTTGCGTCAGCTTTAAGGAAAGCACGTGATGATTCTTGCCCCAGCTAAATAGTTAGCTGTACAAGATTAATTTCTTCAGAACAGCATGTGAAATGCCGCTTGGATGTTAAAACAGGTTCTTGAACTAGGACAAATGTTATTAATCTTCAGCCATTCCTTGTTTCCTAACAAGAGGGCTGTTGCATTCAGGATCGGTGTCTGGATCCAGAGGAATTCTCTTTGTCAGGTGGCAGAAAAAAGTCTGCTAATACTCAGAAACTGCTGGTGCCAGTGTTAGCCTGGAGCGTTTCTCCGTTCCTAGACAGCTGTTGCTTTTAAGAGCAGGATAGCGCAAAGTGAGGGTAGCAGACCGCCCTGAGACTTTTCTTCTCTAGCCCCTTGGCTCCCAGGTCCAAAGGCAGCAATGCTGAAGGTGTGGCAGCATCTGGGAGCAAAGCTCTTGAAGGTTCGCACAAATCTCTGCAGGTAAGTGCTCAGGAGAAGGAGCATGTATGTTTCGCCTTAGCCGGGGGAGTTTAGAAATCCCAGCAGGGCTCTAGGGCAAGTCAGGAGACAAAAGCGCCTCTCTACCTTGGGAGGCAGCGTCGAGTGATCTGATAATGGAGAAATTACAACAACTGGGATAAGCGGAGCACCTGCCCCCCACCTTTCAAAGAGTATTAATTATCATTTAGGCTCGGAGAGAGGCGACTTCCCAAAGGTAAGCAAAGAGTCTTTACCAAGAGAACGAACCAGCCTTCCATTGGGCTTCTAAGAATCGAGGTTTTTTGAAGGAGGCCCGGAAAGACCTCAAGAAGAGGTTAGGCCTTCTCAGTGGTGGCCTCATCCTTCTGGGAACACCTCAGTGGGATGGTGGAGCTACCCCTGGCTCTCTTCCTCCCCAGTTTTAAGAAGCAGCTGAAAACGCATCACAGGTCCTTGGAAGGCAGCCTCTATTGAAGATATTTGCCTCTCTATGCCTTCTTTGTTTCACAGAGCCATCAGGTTTTTTTTAATATTGGTGGCTTTTTGTGTCAACTGGTTGTTTCATTGAGTCTGTAAGCTGTCATTTATGGACACCATCCAGAATAGTGCCTGTGTACTAATGAGGTGGGATATAAATAAATCAATCAATAAAAGTAGATGGTGCAGGAAGGGGAAGATCATCCTTCCCTTCCTCTCTTTAGATGGATGTAAAACGTCTGCCTTTTTTCATGGTTTCTCACACTTCCATCGCCATTTTTTGTCCTTCTCGTGGGCCACATTGAGCGGCAAGACATTTCCGTCCCAGGCGTGGGAAATCCATGCCTGTTTTGGTGCACCTTCTTCCCCTCCCCCCCCCCCCGATATCACTTTAATTTATTTTTTTCTTAATCCCTGTGTTTTCCCCCCCACTGACAAGAGCCCGTTTGGGGGTGTTTTTGTGATGTTTTTGTTCCTCTTTAGTGGTGCGATGGTGAGAACGATAAGAATCGCCAGTAGCCACCTGGGGTCCTGGGGTGAAGCAGTGGAACTGAGTCTGAAAGAGCTTCTGGACATGGGTTCTAGTCTCCCTCAAAGCCACCTCATGGAACAGGTGGCCCAGGCGTGGTGCTAACCTTTTATTTTTTATTTTTTTCCGGTGATGAGAGTCCGAGGGAGGGTCATTTTAGGCCGTGACCTTGGCCTTGGTCAAAGCCTCTTGCTCTCTAGATATGCCTCACCTAGTTTTGCCACATCCTCTTGTGGCTGGGAGGAACCCAGTCCCCGAGGGATGGGCTGGAGTGCTGGATTTCAATGTCGGCATGTTCTGATATCGTTCTGGCAATCTTTTACAGAGACCTTTGCTCCAGTGACCTGCTTTTCAGTGCCGATAGCTGGAGAGGCGTCATTTGGGTGGCACACCTGACAGGTGTTTTTCCCAGCTCTTACCTTTATAGTGAGTTGCCCATTTGCCTGCCAGCCTGGGCTGCAAGGAGAGTAAAGGTTGCTTTCCCATTCTCAGCCATAACCAGAAGGAGGGCACAACCACCGGCACCCCTTTTCCTCTTCCTGTGCTTTCAAGAAGCAGGGAGCAGTCATTACAGTTACAGTGGGCAGGGGGAGATACAGAGTGGGGGGGGGGGACATCAGTAACATCATTGGAGGGGGGAAGAAAATAGAGTGCTGGTTGCCCCCCTGAAAACAAGCAAACAAACCCAATTCTCCCAACTCAGAAGGCCTGGATAGCCTTGATGGCAACCCACTTGGGTGGAGCTGTTGTTGCTCAATGCCAGGTCAGTGAAAGGTAATCCAGGATTTGCTCTTGGATGGACAGGCTGACCCGGTTGGCTGGCTGGCTGGATGAAGCTGGGGGGGGGGGGGTGTTAGTCTCTCTCAGCTTTGTCCACTTGGGTTCTCTGTGCAACAGCAGGCCAGACCTTGGGGGGTGGGGGAGGCATGGAGAAGTTGAAATAGTCTACTGAGATTCAATCGCCCCTACTAGGGTCCCTGCCCCACTGTCTGTGGGACTTGGTTGCATGTACCTGAGGATGGCTGCCTGGGACAGAATAGGGAATCTGTTGGCCCACCCTGCTGCACAGCGGTCTCCCTGGCTGAGCTACTCTCAGGTATGGAGTTGCACCTCGCTTGGCTTACTATGCTGGGGGACTGCAGCATCCATATGGAAACTAGTTTGTCAGAAGCGGCCCAGGACTTTTACGTCTACCCTGACAACCACGGGGCTGTCCCAAGTGGTATCTGGCCCCACTGCTCATGTTATAGGGCACACTCTTGACCTGGATTTCTGTACTGGGCAGAATGGTGCTGCTCTTAAGACACAGAAGGAGCCTTTTGATGCAGTGATTAAACTGCAGTATTGCAGCCAAGACTCTGCTCATGACCTGAGTTCGATCCCTACAGGCTCAGGTAGCCGGCTCAAGGCTGACTCAGTCTTCCAACCTTCCACGGTCGGTAAATTGAGTACCTAGCTCATTGGGGGAGCAGTGTGTAGTCTGCATAATCAAAATTGTAAACCGCCCAGGAAATGCCTTAAGCACTCTGAGGTGGTATATAAGCAGCACACTTTGCTTGGCTTTGATCTGGGTGTGGAGGCTCTCTCTGTAGTTCCTTTGTCATGGCCGGATCACTACCTGGTAGGGTTTAGGTTTATTGGAACTCTAAGCCTTTCCAGGGGTGGGATGGCAGCCCATTAAAATGGTCCGCCCTGGGAGGATGATGAATCCAAATGGTTTCTGATGGCTCTTGGGGAATTTTCTGGCTGTCTTGGCAGGTGTTCCCATCATGCCCTTGGCTGATCTCTGGAATGGGGAAGCAGCTAGGGCTATTAAGCGTCCTGTCCCATGACCTGCAACCCAATTAGTTTCTTGGTTTACTAATTAGTTCGGGATGATGAAACAAGTGGGACGGAGACTAGAGCGATGTTGGTGGAAAACTCAGAGGAGAGCCGAAGGAACGTGGGCTAGAGCTTATTGGAATGCCTGATCGGTGGCAGTGAGGGCCGGCAAAGAAGGGATTCTTCTCTGCCCCCATTGCATTTTTGGGTGGTCCAGGGCCAGTGGCACAGATGGCCACAAGAGACGAACGCTGACCACTAAATGGCCTGCTGTGAAGATGGTGCACCGTCAACCGCTTAGCAGCTGAGCGGGAAGGCTCTTCAACCCACCTCTTCACCGGAGTGGTCGGTTGCATGGGGAAGCAGGGAAGCACTGGCCAGGCTTCTTCCACGATAGGCGCAATGATGCAGATGATGGCCACACGCTGCGCAGTGACCAGTGAGTGGACCAGCTGGTTTGAGGTGGAGGAGCTGGATCTCCGCGGCGCCTGTGGTGCCAGTATTTGTCTCCCCAGGGTGCCAATAGCCCGAGTCTAATCACGATCCTTGGCTTGATGCTGAACCCTCTGGCCAGAATCCTATTGGAATCACAGAGCATAAACTCTCGAGTGTGGAGTGTGTGCTCTTGCTGGCTGTCACGGTGTGTTCAGACTCACTCAGGGTCATGCAATTCAGCCAGGAAAACGTGAGAACGGCTTTGCCCAGTGGAGTCTTTTGCTTGGGGTGTTTTCAGTGGGATCTCGGCCGTGGAAGCCCTACCTGTCTGAGGCACTGGTGCTTTCTCCGATTTAGAAAAACACCAGTGAACCACCACCATGGATGTTCTGTGCAAAAAAGCAAGCAAAGAGGTGGCAACGTTTTGAATATGAAATAGGTTTCCCGCATTTCCACCGATACGTTCGCCGCTCAAGCCTCCCCACCTCCCCAAAGCAAAGACAACACCATGGGCTCAGTTTTATTGGGTCTGCAATCCGAGAGGGCAGTCCTGAGTTCCAGGCAGAGCCGCAGGTTTTGAATCCCCAGCATGTTGTGGGGGTCAGGGGAGGGCAAGGGGGCGGGTGAGTGAGTGAGTAATGGGTAGAACTAGCTCCCGGTGATGGCTCCTTCTCCCAAAACACCAGGGGATTTAAGGGTACCTGGCTTGCCGGTCACTCTGCTGGCCCATTCAAGGGATGGGCAAACAGGATGGACCCTCCTGGGTTTAGAACGAACCAGCCAAGATGCTCCCTGGTGTCCCATCTTGCTACTCCAGCGGAGAGGCCCCTGTGCCTCTCAGCATGTGGCTGCAATGGGCTTCTCAGATCCCGCCCTCCCCGGGGCTACTTCCTTCCTCGCTTGGGTTAGACAATAAGGTTTCTATAGCGACTCCTCCTTCAGCCACAGCTGGCTGGATGGGCTGGGTTGCCGCCTCCCTATTTCAGGGGCAAGGCAGGAAACCATCTGAGAAAGGAGGCCGTCCCAGACGGCGGTTGCCGACGTCCGTCAAGGCGCGATGCACAGAGATAAGTGGACGTACCAGTTCAGAGCCCTCATCACAACCCGGCGCGTCCACGGCCGTCAGGATGACAGCTCGGCTGATCCAGTAGGTCCACTTTCAGCCTCCTTTCCCCAACTGCTCTCTGTGACTTGGGTCTGTGAACGGCAGCTCCGGGTCATCGATCCCTTCTCTTCTGATCTCTTTGGGTGGCAAATGTCAAGGGAACCGGTGTGAGTCAGAAGCTGGCAGTTAGGAAATATCTAGGCATGAACAGCTAGGAAACCTGTAGGAATGAGTGAGAGGGGCCAGGGATTCCCTTTTGAACTTCAAATGCGGAAGCAGGTGGACCCCTCTCTTGGGCCACTAAAAAAAAATCAGGTGGATCACTAGCTTTCTGTATTTGCATGGTATTTTTTGGGGTGGAGGGGGGACCACATGGACTTTTTCTTATGTTTAAGCTCACGTTCTGATGGGTTACGGTGTTGGATTGGAGAACTTTGAGTGAGGCTGTGAGAGGGTGGGTTCTGGTTATAGAATTGAATGGGAAGGATGTTGTTTCTGGAATAGACTTCCTTGTTGTGTATGAAGTCAGTTTCTGTCTTTGGAGGATGGTGTGTTTGAGAGAAGACATGCCCTAGGGAGCAGAGCAAAGAGGGCAGGTATTGGCCAGGGCTTCAGGCAGTGGAGATCCTCCATAGCGCAGGGGGAAATGTTTCAAATGTGCTCAGGATGGTTTAAAACTCTCAGACAGTAACCTGGAGTTTATCCTTGCTGGTACTGGTGAGCTTTGTTGCGGACTGGGCGGTGGCATATTTCCTTTTGGCTCCTCAGTAACAGCCTCCTAAAAGATGGAGCGGATGCTGTCTGACACTTTTTGATGGCCCAACCCTAGTTTGCTCTCTGTGAATCAGGCAAACTGTGGCTTAAAACTGGCTTGCTTCCAAGCTGCAATAAAAAGACCCGGGGAAAGGTAGATTCATTCATTCAAAACACAGTGCTGGACGGAGAGGCTTTGCCCATACCTTGGAGTGCCAGGAAGACAAACAACTGAGTCCTAGAGCAGATCAACCTGAAGTCTCTCTGGAGGCAAAAAAAGGACAACGCACTGGTGGTTGTCCTTTGGGTGTACTTGCTGGGAAAGGTGGAAGACAGGAGGAAAAGAGGAAAACCCAATACGAGAGGGACTGACTCCATAAAGAAAGCCACAGCCTTGAGTTTTGCAAGAGCTGAGCAGGACAGTTGAGGACACAGGACGTTTGGGAAGTCCTTTATTCTTAAGAGCTGCCATAAGTCAAAGGCCACTTGAGAGTACGTAACAACAACACAGCTGCAGTGTGCCAGTTGGCTTCACATCATGGTTTAGAGACAAACAGTGGTTACTCAGGACCATGTCCTGCCTAATCTGGATGTTATGATAGGACCATGGGACAGTGGGTGCAGCATGGGGGAGAACCGGCATGAGAGGCAGAGTCAGCAACTCGCACAAGCCTGTCGCATGTCTCTCCAAATCAGGAAGGTTGCAGGACAGCAAAACTGGTGTGTGGGTTGTGCTTTCGTGCCGTGGACCTTCCTGCTGTTGCATATCTGTGGCTTGCCATTGTTTTATATGAGTCATTTTTAGCTTCCCCCCCCCCCTTTTGCTCTTCCTGTTTGCCTAACACGGTGGTTTCCAAATAGAAACGCTCATCTTCCAGGAACTACAATTCCCAGAAGCCTCAGCCAGTGCAGCAAACAATCAGGGTTTAGACCTGCTAGGGCCCCATACATTCTGCTTTGGTAGCACCAGAGCTAGGACTGTGACATACACAGCAGAGTTGTCGTTTGTGAGTTGCAGCAGGTGTGGAAGTCACAACAGCTCCTCTCTCTGGTTCTGACTTCCTGCAGGAAAAAAAATGAAACCTGCTGGAATTTTTCGCAGTGAGATGAAAGACACAAGTGATCACGTACTCAGGGTTCTGTAGCAGGGACTGAACTTTCTTGTCAGCTTACAAACCCAGTGTGGTTTCATCTATGGCTTGTCGTTTTGTCTGAACCCACAAACATGGCTTGTTCCGCACACGGCTCAGCCTGAAACTGGAGCTGGCAGGAACGAAACAAACCAGGAACGGGATGGTGAGCCAGGGTTGTTTGACTGCCATGCAGCAGGTGGCTGTGTGTTGAGCAGCAAACCATGGTTAATATAAACCATGGAATAGCGTGATGCAGGAGACAGGAAGATGGCTTATGCAGAATTCAGCCCTTACTCCACCTAACCCAGTACAGTGAACTCTGACTGGCAGCCATAGTGTCTCCACGGTTCCATGCAGGATTCTTTCCAAGCCTGAATTGGAGACTCCTGGGATTTCCTGGGAGTCTCCCATCCAGAGACTGAGCAGGCTGTGCTTGGCTTCCAGAACCAAGCACTATCGGCTACGCTTCGGGTGTACTTTATTTTTCCTCTGCCAGGAGGAATGAGTGTCTGGGTTTTCCCAAAATGCATCCTTCGTTCATGCACAATGAGACTCAGATGGTTCGTGACCACTTGTGAACTTCAGGTATTGGAACTTCACTATCTTTTGGACTACGAGACCCAGAATCCCCTGCCGCCTCCTCCCTCTTTGCTCTGATGTGATCGTTGCTCCTGGTTCAGCTCTGTGCCCAACCCATGTCCTAACATCATCAGCCATTTGGGTGTATTATTCTTTCTCACCAGTAACAGGCCCTGAGGGGCTTTGGAGAAAATCTCGGATTGCTCCCTCTTTCCCAGGGCTCCAACCAGTGACCGAACTGGGGCAACAGCAGCTGCTTTGCCTCATCCTTCCCTAAAGGCTTAATCCCGTTTTCCCCCTCTTACATCCAACAACAAGCTAATCCACACTTAGGTTTTATAGGATTAAGAGTCACTTTTGTGAGTCATGGATTGTAGGGGTGCTAGCAATGGTGGATGGGAGAGGAAGCACAGAATTACTTAGGAGTGGGATGGTAGATACTGGACATAACTGGATAAACTGGTTGATGTTTAGTGTAGATGAACATCTGCCTTCCAGCAACGCTTGCCCACATACTTTGGACATCTGAGGAGTCCTGCTTATGTTCTACCCAGTTCTACCCAGACACGGGGTTGGAATCGGACGGACTCATCTGTGTGGTGACAAAGTTGTAGAACCTGTCTCAGAACGAGGCTTCTGCTTTCTCTTTCTCTCATAATTTCTAGGCTCTATTTGAGAGTATGTTTTATTTCCGACTGTGTTAGAAATATAACATTGTAGGACTAGAAAGGGGTCCCAGATGACCTCCGGTTCCTCGACCAGGATTTCACTGAACTGGGTGTTTGTCTGCCTGGGACCCCTTTAGTGCGTTCTTGTTGTGAACTTTTGAAGCACACGATGATCGCCGTGTCCTTATAAGCTGTTTTGTGGGCTTGGGAGGGGGAAGAGGTTTTTGACGTCATGACATTACATGAGCCACTACGTGGAGTTCTTTGCTTGGTGTGTTGGGGTCCAAAGCGGCAGACCGATCAAATCATGGAGTTAGGCCCCATGGTGGACCTTGTCACTTTTCTTGAAGGTCTTTTCCTTCTTCTCAACCAGTGGTTCCCAACCTTGGGTCCTCAGATGTTCTTGGACTAAAACTCTCAGAAGTCTCCACCACTAGCTGTGCTGGTCAGGATTTTTTGTTTGACCGCAGCCATAAACACAATAGGAAAGAAATCTAGGCCGAATCAGGATTGTGTAAATCGCATAACAAACTCTAGAAGGTGGTGTGTGAAGAATTGTTTCCATCTGTAACCCCCTTGGATGTGCCAGGGGCCCCCATGGAGAATGGCTGAGGAAGAACCCACGGCTGAACCTTCCCAGATAGAGGGTCAGATAACCTCTGTTAAAAACCCTTCTGAGAACCAGGTTCTTCCACCGTTTGCAGTTCGTTCCACAGCTGAATAGCAATTATTGTGAGAAAGTTCTTCCTGATGCTTAGTCTCAATTTCCTTTCATGTGAATGGAATCCACTAGTTTGGGCTCTACCCTTGGGAGCCGCAGGGAAGCCACTTTCTTCCTATTTTATATGAAAGGCCCTCAAGGAGCTGATCACGGCTGTCCTGCCACCTGTCAACCTTCTCTTCTCCAGGGTGAACGTAACCAGCTTGCTCGGGCGTTCCTTGGTTGTGCTTGGTTGGCAGCTCCTGGGTTGTGTGGAATGGGGACAACTTCCTCCTTTAACCGGCTGATCTTGGAAGCCTCAGGTTTCCCCTCCAATGTCTAGGAACTTGGTGGGTCCTGATTGGCGAAGGAGGCCACCACTGAAGCGCAGGCTGCACAGGTATAAGCTTGAGAAGAACCAACTATTGTTAACTCTGCCACTGTGCTCCATTGTAGTGCTTACTTTGGACCCATGTTGCCGAACGGTTAGAGTGTTAGACTGGAACTTGCAAAATCCATGTTCAAATTCTGCTCTGAGCAATGAAACTCTCTTTTAGACTGACCTACCCCATGAGGTTGTTTTACTTACTGCATTTTATAGAAATCATTTCAGCGCTCAGCTGGTTCCATGACAGCCCACTGCATCTCTTCTCTTGCTTCAGCTCAACCAAGATCTGACCAGCTTTGCCCCCCTCCCTCCCATTCTGCAGGATCATGCGCCCCGATGACGCCAATATCGCTGGGAACGTGCACGGCGGGACAATCCTGAAGATGATTGAGGAGGCGGGGGCCATTATCAGCACCCGACACTGCAACTCTCAGTCTGGGGTACGTGCAGGATCAGACCTGTACCTGGTGTGTGTGCATTTATTTAATTTATATACTGCTCATTTAGTGAATACACACTACTCTGGGTGGTGTACAGGGTACAACACAAGCCTCCTGACACACACACTCACAACACACATCGGCTCCACTCCCTTAACAACATAATCAATATGGCTGAATAACGAACTTAAATGGTGGTTAAAATACAGAGGGAACTTAAATTTCAAAATTAAAAATGAACAGCCTTTGAGGATAGGTTGTTGAAGGCTGCCTTGTATAATTCTGTTCTGCTTAGGTACCTATCCGTAGAACACATATTCTAGTACATATGACATTATTCTGTGTTGTAGGTATAAAAGGCAATAAAAGTGCCCCAACCCCTCTAACTTTAAACTTTCTGCTTGCATCACGACGAGCAGGATATGATTGAGAAGATGGTCAGGGCAGTTTTCCAGCCTGCTTTCCTTGGAATTGGACAGTACACACTTTATCTCAAGATAGTTAATGGCCCAAGGAAGTGTCACAAAGCAGAATTTAGCACTTAGAAGGATTGGGGCTGAGGCTTGAGGGATCTGGATTAAGGTTTCCCACTGGGCCCTGGACTGGGTGTTTTTCAGATTTAAGCTCCTTCGTGCTTCCAGAAGGAAAATATTCAGAGGTGCAAAATAAACAAATACAAACACCGCATTTGTTTGGAAAGAAGCATGCGCACAATTATTTGTATTCGTTTATTTTGCACCGCTCAGTAATTTCCTTTTGGGAAGCAAATCATGACCTAACATAAAGCACTTTTATGTGCAGTTTCCCTTAGACATGCATCTTGCGTGCACTTTCCGTATGTGCAAAATTGAGGAAAAGGTGCCTACAGCCACCCCACAGTGCTCCTCTTGGCTCAGGCCTTCTGAAAGTGCAAAAGGGGTAACCTTACACAGAAGTACAAAGTCAACGTGTTTATCACTAACCTTTTTTACTGTGCACAGTTCTTTGTAAAAACAGAAACAAAACCCAATTTATACTTGGCCAAAAGATGGCAGTGTTGGAAAATCTGAGACGAACTAGATTTGCACCTTCCCTACAGAGATTCTGAAGCGGCTGTTGCATTGAGCTTATTTTATTTCATATTTATATGTTGTCGTGATTGGCTGTCAGTTCTCATTCAACTTACGGTGCCCCTAAGAGAGCTTTCAAGATAAGTGAGAAATTAAAGGAGTAGAGATGGGGATATTCGTAGACGTATTCGTAAACAAATACGGACATCCCCATCGCAGGTGCACCTAATGCAGTTCCGGCCCTTGGAATCGGCCCATCCACTCATGCGCCACCAGCCTCCTACTCTTCTTGCCCATCGCGGAAGGAGCTCCGCCGTCTCCTTGGTCTTCTGGCCGCTTGTCCTTGTCCTCCCGCCCCCTGCCTGGAGTGGCTGGCCAAGCCAGGAGATGGCAGAGCTGCAATCGGTGAGAAAAGCAGGAGGCTGGCGAATATCCCCATTTCTATAAAGGAGTGATTTTAGCATAGCCGGTGAGTTTCCGCGGCTGAGTGGCAATTCGAACCCAAATCTCTTGAGTAGTCTGTCACTCTATCCAGTGGCCCTGAATAAACGTAAATATGTATATTTATTTAGTAGCAATTGGCAGCCATGGTCTCCAGCTCCTCAGATGCAGGGGATATGGGGGCGGTAGGAGCAGATCAGTAGAGTTCCATTGCCTTTAGTCTCTTGGCGGCTGGTAATGTTTGTATGTTTTCTTTTTCATCCTGTCCTGTGTGAGTGTGTGTTACGACGTCTCAGTTAATGGTGTCCTTTATGCTTCTCCTCTTTTTAGGAGCGATGTGTGGCCGCCCTGGCCCGGGTGGAGCGCACGGATTTCCTCTCACCCATGTGCATTGGGGACGTTGCCCACGTCAGTGCTGAGATCACCTACACGTCCAAGCACTCTGTGGAGGTCCAGGTGAACGTGGAGGCAGAAAACATCTTGACCGGTATGGCCTCACACACCTTTTGGGGACTGTTGCTAAGACATGATGCTCCCAGAGGCATCTGGTGGGGGGGGGCACTATGAGATACAGGAAGCTGGATTAGATGGGCCCTCGGCTTGATCCAGCAGGGCTCTTCTTAGGTTCTTATGTATGAACGTGTGTTGCACATCTGGAAGAGACCAATTTCAGGGGAAGGAAAGCTTGTCCCACTGTTTAAGGGTGGTTGAGTCCACTCCGATTTACGGCAGCCTTTTCCAGAGCTTTCTAGGTATCACGTACTCCCTTGGGTGGGGTGGAGAATTCTGGGCTGCTGGGCCAGGGTCCTGCTGACCTTCCTCTGAGCAGAAAGTCTAGACAAATTGTGAAAGCAGGATTGTAGAGATCACAGCTGGCGCAACATCAATTCTTGTGCAAATAGGGAAGTCTTGCTCTATGCCAGCCATGGCAGAGACCTTACAGTCAGTGGCAGCTTGATAGGGTCTTGGACCTGGCAGTTAAAACGGGTAATTTAGGCATGGCTACAGGCTGGATGGCGTTCCGTGGCTAGTCGCGCTGGCCACATGACCACGGAAACGGTCTTCGGACAAATACTGGCTCTATGGCTTGGAGACAGGGATGAGCACCGCCCCCTAGAGTCGGACACGACTGGACTAAATGTCAAGGGGAACCTTTACCTTTACCTTACAGGCTGGATAGCTCAGTGGTTTAGGTCTCTGGCTGCAGAGCCAGAGGTTGGGAGATCGATTCCCCCACTGTGTGCCTCCTGGGAGAAGAGCCAGCCTGGGTGGCCTTGGGCCAGCTGTGCAGTCCCAGGGCACCCCTGGAAGAAGGGAAGGAGAAACCACTTCTGTGTATTCTCTACCTCGAAAACCTTGGGAAAGGTTGCCATAGGTCAGAATTGACTTGAAGGGGCATGATTATTATTATTATTACAGGAGGTACTGGCCATATGAAGATTATCCTGAGGATGTGGTCTTCTTGATCAATGAAAATTGTCATTATTGGTAAAATCATCATGGAATAACTTACCACTGATCAAACTTGAGTGGATTAACAGATAATAAAGGCCTCCCTGTATCTTGGGTGAAGAGCAACCTCTATTTATACAAGTGCCTCGTTTAGATTAATCTGTTCAGAGAGCTGTGGAAATCTTCCCCCCCTCCAACCTTCATAATAGGAGAAATGGGATATTTTATTTTTCCTTCCAAGAAATAAGGAAAGTGCACCTCTAGAGGGTGCAGTTCTCTAAAACACGGATTTAAGGGGCGCCGTTTTAAAATAGCAGCTGTCTCTTTGTTTTAGCCCCAAATCTGGGTTTTTCAAAGCAACCCAGAGAAGAAGTTTGTTTAAAACAACACTGCCTGGTAAAGACCAGTTTTGTATTCCAGGCTGAGTGTTTGTGAAGCATAGTTATTCCGTTCCAAGCAAAAGATCTTTCTTCCCTGGCAAGGAAGGAAAATAAAATAAAGAACGGCATGGCCAAAATTCCACTCATTCCCTGATGCTGGCATAAGACCTTCGGTGAAGCGTTGAGAGGCAAATTGGCACAACTTAAGAAGTCTGTGTGGGCATTTCCTGTTGTGCACCAAGTCACTCGGTTGGTATGCCTGTGCCAGCGTCTTAACTTGTAGTAATTCACTGCTGGAAAGAAGGGATGTAATGGTATTATGCTGGCAGGCACAATGAGCAGGACTTTGGCCTATGTAGCGGTGTATGTGTGTGTTTTCATTTCATGCTTCTAGTCCTCAGCAATGCAGAGGATTTCCTGCCCCTTTTCTGTCCCTCTTTATGCTCCACCATCTTGTAAAACAATAGTTTTTTTTTTAAAAAAAAAAAGAAATGGAATCCAAGTTTGGGGAAATAATTCTTCAAAGCACTTTTTTTAAAAAAAATGCTTTCTGCATAGAACCATAAAATAATTGAGCTGAAAGGGGCCTAGAAGGTTATTGAGTCACCATCATCCTTTTAGAACTGCAGAACTGGAAGGGACCCTGTAGATCATTGAGTCCATCCCCCATCAAGGAGGGACAGTGGGGGAATTGAACTCCCAACCTCTGGCTCCGCAGTCAGAGAACTGAACCACTGAACAGTTCCAGCCCCCTGCTCAGTGCATGTTTGGACAGACAAGAGCATAGGTATCTGGGCATGGGGCATTTCATTAAACTCATATCCTTGTATTAGCAAGTCTCTTCTTCTTCTCGGCCTCCGGATGGAAGTCTCCCTCTGTGACTTTGCACCGCCAGCTTGTTGGGAAGCAGCTGCTACCCAGATGCTGCTTTCCAGGAAATTATCTCACAGAAAAGGCAGCTCAGGCCTTGCCAGAAGGCATTTCCTGGCCCTCAATCGCTGTCTTCGTCTTCGTTGCTCATTTGAAGTTCTTTGTAGTCCTCTACAAAATTCGGCTCTCTTGATTGTAGATCATTGATTCTGGCTCGCAATAAACCACCAAGGCCCAGCGCTTTAGGACTTCATTTAGAGGATAGCCTGAAGGGACTCGGGTTATGTCAGCCTGTGTACAGTGTCAGTGCAGCAGTTGCCAGCTGTCTTGCGATGACCTGAAGGACATGACAAACAAGAGGTGGAACGTGTTTGTTTCTGTGAACGATGGTGGCCAAAATCTCACAGCCAGGATGCTGACTGTGGGGATTCTGAGAGCTTTAGTCTAGAAAAATCATAGAATCATGGAGTGGGAAGGGGCCTCGAAGGCCATTGCTTCCAACTCCCTGCTCAAGGCAGGAATCCAGATCAAAGCAGCAGGATGGTCCCATTTTCTCTTGAAGGCCTCCAGTGTTGGAGCGCTCACCACTTCCCGAGGTCATGGGTTCCGTTGTCGTACTGCTCTAACAGTTAGGAAGTCTTGTCCTGTGTTTAGACCGTTGGGGTCACAAGAGCAGGTGAACTGGCAGATCGGAAGAAACAGGAATTACATCCCAAGGAGACAGGTGCTCTTCCTAAGATGCAGTCGACCGTGTGTGCTCACACCATCGTTTTCTGTCTCATCCCCGCATCCTTTCCAAAGTTGTGGGGGGGGGGAGGCTGACGCTGCCTTTTCGTGGGCGCATGGGTGCAGATGGGTAGTGAATGAATCCTTGCCGCCTCTGTGCCAGACAGGGAGAGATGCTCTGTTTCGCCCTGTTTCTTCTTGGCAGATGGGACCAGGGAGCGAAACAAGAGGAGGGTGGCATGTTTCAAGTGGTTCAAAAACAACAACAGTGTGCGTCATAATTCAGAGCACAAGGACATCCCTGTCAGACGCTCAGACTCCACAGCATCTCTTGGGAACAGAGTTCCTTCTTCAAACAGAAGAGGCAGCCGGGGGATTCATAGTTACTTCTCCAAACAGACCCTCCGGCTTGGGGTTTCTCTGCCTATGTGGCACCCTGGAAGACAAATGGCTTTCCTTTCGCATCCTTCTTTTCGTGCCCCGTCCTTTCTTCACTTTGGATCTTTCACCGTGGGATCAAGAGCCGCTTGGAAACTTTCCAGGCGAAGAGAACCCAAGAGTGTCGTTTGGGCCGCGGGGGATGTTGTGGCTGTCAGCGTGAACGCTGGGTTTCAAAAAAACAAAGACAGATGCCAGAACAACCAGATGTCTCACCCTCTGCTCTTGGCCCACATGTGGGAAGAGGGGGACGGGTTTCCATGGTGACTTTGCCGGGGAAGAGAATATGCAGATGAAGCCAGGAGCTACAAGTTCATCCCACTTGGAAACAGACGCCATCGCCGATTCATGGCAGCAGGCTGCTGCAGACTCCCGTCTCCGTGCTGGCTTGCGGTTCTATATGGCTAGTAGCGATGGTTGGCACTCTCATGTCATCATGTTCACGCTAGCAAATAATGAACAAAATAAGGCAACGTAGCACCAAACCCATCCACTTCATGGACACCAACCCCAGCGGTTAAAATTGGGGAAGAGTTTTCTGCACACATTTCAGGCTCTATATGTTGAACCAGAAGAGTTAAATTAAATTAACAGTTAAATTAAACAATAAGTAAGATGATAGATTACTATGTTAAGCTTTGTATTTATTACTTGTAACATGATGGATTGTCATGATTTATATAATAAAGAAAAAAAAAAGTTAAACCAGAAGAGGCTAGGCTGAATCTATGGAGAGCAAAGACAAGACACGTTACCGAAGGGATGAATGCTGAAGAGGGTCTCCCACCAGAGATAATTTGGCTGGACCATCTGGAAGTCACTTAATAGACTTTGAAGCAAAATAGAAGAATAACCAAGTAAAACGAGGCTACTCGAATACAGGACAAATTTTCTCTGACTGTGGAGAAATTCAGTCAGTGCAGAACTTATGTGTGTGCAATTTACGTGTACGAAAAAAACTAAGATCTAGCAAATGGCTGAGAATGTTATCGAAGTAGCCTGCTTTTGGTCAAAAATAGTCTAGTTAACATTTTAATTCTACTTAGATTTCATATACAGCCAGAATTTTAAATTGTGCAACCCTCTGATATGAATAAAGACAAAAGACAGATTGCATTCTTCTCTGAATTCGCTCAGTCCCCTGTTGAAATTACCCACGTAGGCAGCCATTGCTCCATCTCAATGCAAACGATGGACCTTCTGCTTCCCACCCTTAGGAAGGGAAGCCCTCACTGAACAGCCAGGTTTTCAGTCTTTCTTCTCTTCTTCTCTTTCAAAGGTCTTCAGCTCCACCCTCTAAAGCTCAGGTCTTCTGAGAAGGATATTTGTATTTCTACACACTTCGTTTCATTCAAAATGCCCTTACAGGAAGTTAAAAGGATATGAACAATTGTGGTAACGTGGATATGGAAACACAAACAGACAAAACCCATTCCAAGCAGTTGGAATTTTTAAGAGCGCAGTTGACTATAAATCTGACAGCCACAGCTGTGAAATGCAAAGATGTGATTCTTCATATATTTTGCGTCATAAACAAAACATTGTACCTACTGGCAGTATTGAGACAAGACCAGTGGTTCCCAACCTTGGCTAACCCAGGTTTTCTTGGACTATCAACTCCCAGAAATCCTGGCCAGCCCAGCTAATGGTGAAGGCTTCTGGGAGTTTTAGTCCAAGAACATCTGGGTTACCCAAGGTTGGGAACTCACTGAGATAGAACATCATTGCTATGACTAGACCAATAAGACATGATGGGTCCTTGAGCTGTGCTTTTGATTCTGTTCTTAGCTATGCTTTGCAACAGAAAATATGGTTTAACACAACCGGAGGCGGGGGTCTTCCCAGATGTTTGATAGGACCCACATCCCCTCATCTCTAGCCAACTTGGCTGTTGGTTAAAGCTGGTGTTGTGGGGAGAGTAATCATGGATTAGATTTGGAGGTCCAAAGATTCCCTGTCTGGCAGATTTTGTTTGAATGTCAAGAAAAACCTCCTAACTGTTAGAGCAGCACGACAATGGAACCAGTCACCTTGAGAGGTGGCGAGCACTCCAGCGCTGGAGACAGACGTAGACACCCATCTTTTAGATATACTTTAACTTGGATTCCTGACCTGAGCATGGGGTTGGACTGGATGGCCTTCTAGGCCCCTTCCAACTTCACTTTTCTATGATTTCTATGATGGTTGCATTCCAACCTGCCTCTACCAGCCATCAAAAAAGACAACCATATTTTGTTCTCATCTTGCCTCTTTTCCCCACTACATTAAAAGGGGCTAACGTGTGTTTTCACAGCCCTTTTGACTCCGACAAGCTGCTTTGGGGAATAAGATTTTCTTGCTTACACCCAGCCAAAAAATATTAATAATAATTTAAAAAAATCCCCCCGATATCCTGGTATGCTGGTTGCCACAGCAACAACCTTATCCAAAAAAGCGCTGGTGCCTGGGCTTCTGATGATACAGAGTGGCTCATTGCCATTTTTCTGGAATAAAAATTCTGTTCAAAAGGGTGACTGTTCCCAAGGCGGCTGCTTTCCCCCTAGACAGAAAGGAACAAGATGTTTGGGGTAAGTCAAATGGAGACACAGAAAGCCTCTTTCACAAGGCTCTGGTGAGGAAGGACACCGTTTCGTGAGAATCAACTCTATGCACTGCGCACTATGGAGCTGTTCAGCTTTTATGTCTCCTCTTCTACTTCGTAGCAGTTTAACTGGTCCTCCTTCCAAATGTCCGTCCTCATCAGTAAAGCCGTTTAAGGAAAGCAGCAGGAAACAGCCCAGTTCGACAGCAAGGGGATTCAAAACCATCTTTTCCCCTCTCTGGGGGTAGGGGGGGAAAAATCAAATTAAAAGGATTTTTCATTTCATATTCAGCAAAATAGGGCAGATTTTGCCTGGCGCCTAAGTGACATCGCTGATGACACCAGTAACAGAGACTCGAGGCAGGTATTATGGTGTAATCCGCGCATCGCCTGGGGAGGAAAGATTTCCTAAAGGTGGAGTCAAATAGCAGTGAAATTATTTATGTACTGTATTTATTTGGTCTCATTTATCAGGCACCTTTCTCCCCATAAGAGGATGCAAGGTGGAAATTCACCCACCCAACCGTGTGATTCAAGCTGAAATCAGTAAAATAACCAGGGACCTTTACTAAGAGCAGTGGTTGATGGTAATACAACCACTTCCCCCCGATTAAAGTGACAGAATCTTGTGCCACCACAATGGCGGACTTGTTTATGGGCATATATGCCTTGATGGAGGATAGGTAAAGGTAAAAGGTTCCCCTTGACATTTAGTCCAGTCGTGTCCGACTCTAGGGCGCGGTGCTCATCCCCGTTTCCAAGCCATAGAACCAGCATTTGTCCGAAGACAGTTTCCATGGTCACGTGGCCAGCGCGACTAGACACGGAACGCCGTTACCTTCCTACCGAGGTGGTACCTATTTATCGACTTGCATTTTTACATGCTTTCGAACTGCTAGGTTGGCAGGAGCTGGGACAAGCGAGGGGAGCTCACTCCGTTGCGTGGATTCGATCTTACGACGGCTGGTCTTCTGACCTTGCAGCACAGAGGCTTCTGTGGTTTAACCCACAGCGCCACCACATCCCTATTTTATGGAGGATAGCTGACTTCAAGTGCTAGCGGTCTGCAGGTCATGAAAGCTTCAGCCGAGTCAAAGTCCTTCTAATCTTTCTGGCCATGCAATACAGCACAGCAGTATGTGATGCCTTCATTAGAACAACCGGTGGGCACAGTCTGCCATTTTGGCAGTTTGAGCCAGTTCATCCTTCATCCGAACAGGTGTTCGGCACTTCCCAGCTCCACCTCCTCCAGCGGACACCCACTCAGAGGAGAGGAGCTGCCAAACGTCTGTTCGGACGAAAAACGAACCGGCACAAACTGGCAGTTCATGCCCATCTCTAATCGAACCCTAAAACCCCCAAAACAATCTGCTAGCTTTCGTGGATCAAAATCCACTTCCTCAGGCTTGTCGATAGTCCAGAGACATTAGAGACCCAGAAGTTCGTGGCAGATGGTTGTGCCAGGCTGGTTTCAAAATGCAACTCAGGTAGCTGTCGACCGGATATCACATGGCAGCTCCTCAAACGAAGAAATCGAAGCAAAGCATGCTGCTTATATACCACTCCACAGTGCTTAAAGCACTCTCTGGGTGGTGTACAATTGAATGATGCAGACTACCCATTGCGCGCACACTCTAGCGAACTGGGTACTCAGTTTTGCGACCTCAGAAGAAGGAAAGGCTGAGTCAACCTTGAGCCCATCAGGATCGAGCTCAGGTCATGAGCAGAGTCTTGACTGCAGTACTCCAGTTTAAACACCGCACCATGGGGTTCTGTGAAATCAGTACTTTTTCAAGGATGTAAATTAATTGGGTACAGATGGTTGCCCTTAAGTACTTCCGTCAGCATTCCCCATAAATGATATAATCAAATCAAACCAAATGGCTCTTCTGCATTGAACTCTATTACCCCTGGAATCCTAACAAGGCAGCCGGGCCGATGGGCCAGGGGCTCGGCTGATGTGGCTGGATTGGTTTTGTCTCCCCATGGATTTGGAGTTCATACCCGATGTCCTGCCTCCTCGGCCATTTTCCCAGAGGTCTTGCCATATATAGATCGTTTTTTCCTGTGTCTCCTCCCAACTCCAGGGGCCAAGAGGGTGACCAACAAGGCTACGCTGTGGTACGTTCCACTCTCGCTCCACAATGTGAACAAAGTGTTGGAGGTCCCTCCGATTCAGGTAAGTGGCTTTGGAAAACGGGGCCGCCTCTCTGCACGAGGATCGGGGTGGAGAAACCCGTTCCTGAGTGTGGAAGGAGGATGGCCGGCGCCCCAATGGCACAGCCTCCTCAACCGTAGACCTTTCCCGCTGGCGCTTTGACGGATCGACTCAGCTGCTCCTTCTCCTTCCTTTGTGAATTCGGGCTGTGCAGAAATGGGGGCAGGAGCGAAGCCATCTCTGTGTGGTCTCCAGTTGGAAGGGAGGAGTGTGTTGCTTTGTTTTAGGGTTTATAAAAAGAAATGCACATGCAGTCAGTTCAGGGTGGGATTGGAGACCCCTTGCGTATGTTTGTCACAGCTCCTCCTGTCAGTGGGGTACCCTCACCCCACCCCACTCCTGAGGCTGCAGGCTATTAGTGGCCCTGCTGACCAATGGCTAGCACTTGGTTTGGGGCAGCGATGCAGGAGGAGGAGACCCCGAGATGAGGGACACCTCAGTTTAGGAAGGGGTGGCCCAAAGCAGCATCCTCTGGCTAAAAAAGGGAATAGTCACCCTGGAGGTCCCCAGTAGCAGCAGCAGCTTACCTTTTGATCGGGCTGCCGTTAACACCCCTTGATAATCAATTAAAAAAAAAAAAACAAGAATGGAGTTGGTCTTCCGTGATTCTTCTTTTTCCCTGCTTTCTTGCTGATCTTGTGAGACCCCCAGGAGGCTCTGCAGGGCTTGGGGGCAGGAGACTGGCCCCGGTCGGACAAAGCCGCCCACTCCTGCTGTGTGATGTGCCGTGATGGGTCCGGCGCTCCATCCCAGGAGCCCCCGTGACCCAGGGGCAACCCTACGGCTTATGTCACCGATCAAGGAAAACTTCCTGGCCCCTGAAGGAGTTCTACAGAGCAGCCCCTTCTGCAGCTGTCCTGCGTTAATCTGGCGGGCCCGAGACACCCGTCTCGTTTCCGGTGGCGCTTCCGAGCGGCGCAGGTGGCGATGGCGCTGCCAACCGTTCAGCACTCCCTGGCCCTTTGCTCCCATGCTTGGCATCGTGTCTGGGATGAACAGATGGTCCTTCTGTTTCCTGCCAGTTTGCCACGAAGGAGCTGGAGGAGGAAGGGAGGCGACGCTACGAGGAGCAGAAGATGGAACGGCGAGAAACCAAGGAGCGGAATGGGGACATCATCCTGCCTGTCATCCATCCAGGTAAGAGGGGCAGGCTGAGCAAAGGGCCTGGGCGGCTCACTTCCCTGGCGCCAAGCCTCCGCGAGCCCAGGAAGGCTTCCTCCCAAGGGAGCAGCTGCAATGTTTGCTTTTTGCTCCATAAGCCACAAAGATGGGAACTTTGGGGC
Organism: Intellagama lesueurii; assembly: GCA_037013535.1. Lineage (NCBI taxonomy): Eukaryota > Metazoa > Chordata > Lepidosauria > Squamata > Agamidae > Intellagama > Intellagama lesueurii. Next base: position 3,438,200 of record JBAJHW010000016.1, on the reverse strand, counting down.
AGCTGTTCTTTCGACTGCGTGTTGTTGCAAAGTGTGCGTTTATCACTTATTGCAGGTGTTTGTGGAGTGCTTTTCTGCCCACCAGTAGCCTTACAGTGGTATACAATAAAATGCACAGAAACCATGTTCTGCAAACAGGCGAAAGGCAGTTTTTAAACCCAAAAACTAGACAGTGTTAAGACAGCTTTGAATTCCCCCACCTTCCCTGTTGGGTGTTCGGACACAACCCCTGGGTCTCTCTCTGCTGAAGGTCTGGTGCTCTGTTCAGTTTTATCCAGGATGGGGCAGCCCTCCAGATATCCTGGCCCCAAACCATGGAAATATGATACCTTCTCCCGGTTAACTGAAGTTGCATCAGAATCACATGGAGTCGGAGGACTTGTGTTTGTGGACCGAGGGTATCTCAATAGGTGGGATTGGAATCCAGTTGTGCTGAGCTGGAGAAGGGGGAGTGGGGGAGAGAAGGTTTTGCTAAACAGAAGGTCGGAGGTTGTATCTAGGATGGGAGCCACCCAACCCTGTCTGCCTGCAAAGTTCCCATGCTGGACTAGACAATCCTGCACATATTTTTCAAACACACAATCAATTATATGTTGGTTTGGTGGCTTTCAAGCCCTTCCTTTTAACTAACAACCATTCTCCAGCTAGCTCAGTGGTTGAGGTCACCGGCTGCGGAGCCAGAGGTTGGGAGTTTGATTCCCCCCACTGGGCCTCCTTGACAAGGGATGGACCTGATGATCCCAAGGGTCCCTTCCAGCTCTGCAGTTCTAACATCATCAGCACCATCTTTACTCATGTAATCTGCTTAAAACTAGGTGCCAGAGGATCCCTCTGCCCCTCTCCTGTTCGGAATCCACAGGCTTTGGAGAGTGGTGCTGAGTTAAGGTTGGACAAGTCTGTGAATGTTCCACAAGAGTCCAGATAAATCCCCAGACAGCTTCTTTGGGGTTGATTTGGATTCAAGTGGAGCAGTGGTGTGGCTTCTTCTCATCTCCGTCTCCATTCCAACCTGATTCACCTCTCGTGAAACATCTACCCTTCCTTCTCCTCTTTGGCTTGGTGTGCTGTTTTTTTCCTATTTGTGGTCTCCAGTGGCTTGGCTGTCCTGAAACCCATTGGTTCCCACTCAAGTGGCTCCACATGTTACAGGTGGTGAATGTCTTCCTTTGCAAACCAGGACCTTTGCTTTGAGCTGCACCAGAGCTTCTCTTGCTTTTCCTTCGGCTTTTCTGGTCCCAATGGGCCAACCATCTGTGCACCCAGACAAATGACAAGGAGGCTTACCTTGCATCCTCTGCTTTTGGCTAACCTGGCCACAGACTGCCTCCCTATCCGAGAAGAAGACCCGATGGCCCAGTGTAGAAGCAACCTTGGCTGCGTCTTCTATCTCCTCTCTTGCTGGAGGTTGAATCTCACCCTGACCATTCTGATTTCGGATGTGGCAGCCCTAAACTAGGGTATTGTGTCTCACCCAAACTGAGGTTCTTCAGCCAAGATGTTCTTTCTGCGCTTTTATCTTAAAAAATCATCTGTAACTATCTGTATTTTTCATTTCTCGTTACATGATGAAAGTACTCTAGCTTTTTGCCTCTTAATGATATTTTGGCCTTTATTCATTCACCTTAGTACTTTTTCACCCATCATCCCCTCGACCCAAGAAATGATTAGGATGCAGAGGTAAATCCTTGTTTCAAACGCCGTTCCCCCTCGTTTTGAGTGTCGTGCCTTGAGGTCCAAGATTCCACGGCATGCAGTAGAACCGAGAATTGAGGGCAAAGGCTGCTTGAGAATCAGCTGCCCAGGAGATGTGGCGCATTCTTCACGGCGAAGTTGGATCGGTGTGGTATTTCTTGCTGCAGCGCCTTTCCATCACGCCTGACATTTACAGATCCCTGGAAAACCTTCAAATCTTTCATTTGGCTAATAAGGGCTGGTGGAGGATCCTGGTTCGGCAGCTCTAGTGCCTGAGGATGGGCTCTCCCTCCTCGGGGATCTGTGTTGAGCGAGTGGTCTCTTCCCACCAACCCCCCCCCCCCCGGGTCTGTCTCTGCACGGAGTGCTTTCTCTTCTCCTAAACAAATCCTAGATCCTGCCCTTTGGGCATCGAGAGGACTGAACGGTGCCACTGGCCTGCAGCCAGAGCCATCCTGCTAAGCGCGCTCCTCTCGGGAGGCTCCTTTCCTGCCACCAGGCAGACAGTGGGGTTCAAAGCCAGCTATTTTAGCACACAGAGTGTCTGAGCTGGGCTATTTATAGATTCGCGTGCGGCCGCCGCGCACATGCAGCCTGGGAGCGTGCAGGTGAAAAAAAAAACCCACCCCATGGATTTGAAAAAGGCTCTTTGGCGGGTTTCTTCCCCAAGCAGTAAGTGCTGGCTGGCGCGATGCCTTTGGAGCCGAGGAGGCTGCCGGAGCGTGTGAGCCAATGAACCGGCGCCCCGCAGGCTGTTTTTCCCCCTTCCGAGCCGAGGTTTCTTCTCTCCCCTCTGTCTCTCCCAGCCGCCCGCTTAATTTTAGGTGTCTTTTAGAACAGGGAAGCGCACATGGCGTTTTGCGCGGCCGTTGCCTAGCGACCCGTCATGAAAAGGCACAAAGCTCTCCTTTCGCCACATTCGGGAGGTTTTTAAAACCAAAATGCCTGAAGGACAGCAGCGGGCTCCTTTTGTTGGAAGATTTAGGACAGAACGCAGCGATCTCATTTTCACCTTCCTGCGCCTGAGCGTCACGCTGACAGAACAGGCAGCCTTTTCGGTGACAATCCTGTGCTCGTCCTGATGGCTTATTCAAAGGGACACAGGGCGACACCCCCTCCCCACCCAACCACCCACCCACACACAAACAATGGCTGGGCTCTCCTAGGAGTTGCAGTCTCCCCGAGCATCTAGAAGCACCCATTCCCCATCCCTGATGGTTGCCATTATCTGCCATCAAGTCGCCTCATGGTGGCTTTCCATGGGTCTTCAAGGCCAGGTGAGATACCTGAGGAGTGTTTTCACCGGTGCCACCCACCCCCAGTGAATTTCCAGGGTCGGGACAGGGATTTGAGCTCAGGTTCTGGAGTGCCAACCTAGCCGTTCGAAAGCATGTAAAAATGCGAGTAGATAAATAGGGACCACCTCGGTGGGAAGGTAACGGCGTTCCGTGTCTAGTCGCGCTGGCCACGTGACCACAGAAACTGTCTATGGACAAACACTGGCTCTACGGCTTGGAGATGGGGATGAGCACCGCACCCTAGAGTCGGACGCGACTGGACTAAATGTCAAGGGGAACCTTTACCTCTCTGGAGTCCTAGGCCAATACTCTACCCTCTACACACCACACAGGTTCTCAGATCTATGTTTCAGGAGCGTTTTAATAGCTTAAAAGGCCACACTGTATTGTGTGTGAGAGTTGAGATTGTTTTGGCCTTCTTTGTCTCTAGGTCCAACCTGTTTAGAGGGAATTCCTCTCAGCATCCTGTAGCTCAGGGGTTGAGGTCTCTGGCTGTGGAACCAGAGGTTGGGAGTTCGATTCCCCACTTGTGCCTCCTTGATAGAGGCTGGACTATGATCCAGAGGGTCCCTTCCAGCCCTCCAGTTCTAAGTTTATTGTTCAATGATGATGATGATGATGATGATTAGAAGCCTAGTCTAGTAGCCTGCTGGGGTATTCTTGTTACTGCCCCCTCTTTCTTCACATCCTCTAAGCATCTGGGAAGATGGGCGCTGTCACCTTCCCAACCCACTCATGCACAGTACAGAGTGAGGGGCAGAAAGAAGTGCCCTCACTCTGCCTTGGCTTCAGAGATGTTATCACCACATCCGATGAGCTTCATGGCATCACTCAAGAATTTATAACTCACTTTTTATATGGGGCAAAAGAATGTTAAAGTGTATCTCCATAAGAAGAAATGAAATGTTTTATAAATTAATCTGGAGATGGTGTTTAACTCACATGGAATTAAATCATTTACATACTGATTTAAAAAAAATACGTTGGAGAGGATGTGAGGAAGTAGGCACTGATTTCCATATGTGGTGGGAATGTGAGACTATATTGAAATTCTGGAACTTGGTCTTTAAGAAAATGAATGAAATAAGTTAAATATAGAGGTTTCCCATAAGACACGTCTCTTATCAATCTTTGATAAGGAGCAATGGAATTGGGCAACGAAGGAATTGATTTCAAATTTATTAACAGCAGCCAGATGAATGATGGCGAAGAACTGGAAAGTTAAGTAGGGTCTTCCATTAGAGTAATGGTATAAAGGTGTTTGGAATATAGCTATGAATTAATGCGTAGCATGAAACTAAAGAAGCATGAGATAAGAATATTTTTTATTGATTTGGGGGAGATTTTATCAATTTTATATTAATAAAGGAGAAGGGTTCTGGGCCCTCGCAAGAGTCAATGGCGTTTTGGAAGGGAAAGGGGGCTCCGTTAATGGAAAGAAAATTGGTTGTATCTCTAGATGGTCCTGGTGAAGAGGAGGACATTACGTATTACCATATAGTTTATGCGGTTTCATGTTATTAAGGTTTTTTTTTTAAGTTATATTTTCTTTTTGGTATTTCTTTCTTTGTTTTGAGAATATACCTCACCTTCTGAGAGACCTATGATCAAGCGTTGTCTTGGGTCCCCAGATATTTTTTTAGACTACAACTCCCAGAAATCTTTTGACAGCCCATCGAGTGGTGAAGGCTTCTGGGAGTTGTAGTCCAAGAACGTCTGGGGACCCAAAGTTGGGGACCTCTGCTCTAGTCTAGATCAAGACTTTTCCTTGCTCTCCTTTGGCTTCTGATATTCCGTGACCAAACCCACCGGCCGCCTAGTGTCACCTGGAAGCCAAAAAACAAGCCCAAAGCAACCTTCCAGGTGTCCTGGAGTCCCCACTCAACTTCTAAAGATTTTTGCTCTGGGCTTCCAGGTTCTGACCCCTTATTTTCAGTGGGGCCCAGGGACGTTTTTGGTCTCTGCTTCGGCCGAGCCTCTCCTTTCCCGCAGCCCACCCTGCTCTTGCCGAGCCTGCCTCTTTCTTTTCATGGCTCCCTGCTTAGTCTAAAGATGATGGAATCCGACTGCATCCAAGAGCATGGTTGTTGTGGGGTGGGGAGAATAGGATTGGTGGCTTAACGGGAGAGCTTGCTCCAGCTAATCTTCCCATCTCAATGTGCCATATAATTCTGCAAGGAATCCGTGTGGCTTATCTTGTCTTTCTCATTCTTCCTGCTTCGCAGACAGGCAAACAAAAGGTAAGGTTGTTCTAACTAACTAACACTCACGGAGTGTGTGTGTGTCTCAATTAGAGTGGGCCAAAGTTAGACCTGGACGTATTGATGGGTAGGTGGGTGGCTGGCATTAGCCTACGAAGGATTGTTTTGCTACTGTGATCAGTTCTTTGCAGGTTCTTCTTGTGTTGTTGTTTCTGAGATATTTTTTTTAATTGTTGGTTTTAGCGCATACTTATTTGCTTTATGTCATTATTTAAGGTCACCATGATACAAGGGGGCAGGACGAAGGCCACAAGTCCCACCCTGTTGTATGTTGTGTATAATAGGCCTGTAGTAAACTGCAGATCACTGAAACCCCGGATGCCGATCCCTTGGATATTGGGGGGGGGGGGGCTCCCATAATTATTGTCCCGAAGTATTCTGTTCAAAAGAGGAAACCCCGGGGTCATCAGGAGTAGAGTTTGTTTCTGAAACGTTTGCAAACTCCATTCCATTCCAGTACTGAAAAATTATTTCTGACTCTAGAGTCCTTAAGGCTTTGCACGAAACTCTTGATTTGTGGGTCTCAGTCATCTAACATATATATATATATATATAAAAGTGATCCCATTAGCTTGGTCCAAGCATGTTATTTTTGTGCCCAGGTCACTGGACCGGCTAAAGAACAAATGAAGACGTATAGGTCTTGATCTCCTGGAAGCCACTTTCAGTCCTGTTCCTTCTCTCCTTTTAATGCTGTTGCCTTAATACGCTGTGGGCTGCAGAAAGGGAGGTGTCACTGAAGTGTTTAATTATTGCTGGCTTAACCTCTTTGCTCCAGAGACTGCTGTGGCTTCCATGGGTTTGGGCAAGACAACACAACTGATGTGAAAATGTATGTTCCGTTGAATCTAAGCGTGGGAGGGTTTCAGAGAGGAGATGCTGTCCAGGCAAAGGGCGATGGGGGTTTTGTTGTGGGTATGGCCACATGGGTTTTGTTTTTGCTGGCAAGACCTTAGCATCCAGAGTCCCGCGCAAAGGGGGTCTTCTTCCTCTTCCTAACACGGTGAGGGTGTAGCGCCAAATATTCTGGATAAGGAAGACAGAATCCAAAGTTGCAACCCCCCAACCTTGGGTCTCTAGAGGTTCTACAACTCCAGGGGCTCCAGAGCCTCGTGGGTAGAATGCCATGCAGCTCGTTGCTGGGGAGGCGTTGGCTTCGTTCAGCCGGGGTGTTCTCCCCTCTCTCACCTGCGATGGCCTTTCCTCTTTCTAGAGCCCTACACCGTTGGCTACAGCCAGTCCAGCCTCATCCACCTGGTGGGACCCTCCGACTGCACCATGCATGGATTCGTACATGGAGGTAAGTCTCCCTTGGTTGATGTCCTGTTTTTGGTGCCATTCTCAAATGTCGCAAGAATGTGTGGGTTTTTTTCGCCATTCGGTGAAAAACAGAAGCCCTCTGTGAATTCTTTCTCTAGCTGGCGTTGTGTTGCTTGAGGCACAGCTTCAGCTCCGATGTGGACCTTCCCGAAAGTACCACTCCCCCTCTAATTCATCTTGTTGTTTGTGAGTTTGTCTGTTAATCTTGGATGGTAGGTCCACTGGCCCAGGATGTTTGGTGGCTCGCCATAGCTCAAAAGGAAGAAGAGAGGAGGAGGGAAAAGGAAAAAGAAGCCGTGGGGGTGGGGTGGGAATCAAGCATGGATGTGTAGTTTCCCTTTTCCCTCTTCATCCCTTTTTCCTTTCATGCTGTCTCTTTTTCAAACTAAACCATAGGGCAGGGTCTGTGTTGTTTCTGGAGATCTCTATTGATTTGATGTGAGAGTCTTTCCTAATATGGGGCAGAAACCCATTGAATTAATGAATGAGCAAATAGTCCCTTTTCTTTAGTACATTGCCAAACCGCACCTCTCTTTCTCCTCCTCCACCTCCTCTTCCTTCTTTGCTCCTGGAAATTGGATAGCGTCATGGCTATCTTGATTTTGCATATGGTGACTCTAAAATGGTCCTGGTGCATTGCCTCCAAACCAGTCTTTAACATTCTTCAGTCAACGCGTTCTGCTCCCATCTTCCTGTTTGTTTAGATCATGGAAGATCAGCTGTAACAATCTTTGCTTTTTGCTTCCCATTGCGGGGCTGCAGTATTTCCGATTTCTGCTTTGGACGCACTCCGCGCCCCCCCCCCCCCCCCAGAAATCAAGCTAGACATCTCTGATAGCCGTACTGCAACCCTGGGGGCTGCCCCAGGAAGCTATCTGAGGCTCTACATCAGCGGTTCCCGACCTTGGGCCCCCAGATGTTCTTGGACTAAGACTCTCCAAAGCTTTCGCCATTAACTGTGCTGGCCAAGATTTCTGGGAGTTGTAGTCCAAGAACATCGGGGGGCCCAAGGTTGGGAACCACGGATCTGTATGTTCAGGCTGCAGTAAGCCATTAGTCCCTCCTGTCGGCCGATGGCCCAGGGGACCTACCTGACCAAGCCGACCTGGAAGGGATCTCTCCCCACTTTTCCTTTTGTTTCATTTCCAGCTCCACTGGCTGAGCCCAGGCATCCGGGGTGGGGTGGGGGGGCTCGACTTTCCCTCCTGCTTGATTCAGGGGCTCCCAGAGAACCCAACAAGCCTCATTTGGAGGCATTGCCTAAAACACCCGCCGTTGTTTGAAACGGAGAACGTGTTCGCTGCAGTCGTGGCAGAATTAGGCCCCTGCAGCTTTGGCTGGATTTCGGTGGCCTTCCTTAGGTCCATTACGCTGAATTGACTGTTCAGCTAAAAAAACCAATCTCAGGCAAAAAAAAAAAAAAAAAAAAGCAGACTCGGCAAATGCGTCGAGAGGCTGAATGCTTCCAAATTTCCCTGCAAAATGCAACATCTGTCAACTTACGCAGATACATCCGTGGTCCAGAGTCATTTTTTATCATCAGTTTAGTTGTTTCTTTACCAGCGACATCAACGACACATGGTTCATTCTCTCTCTCTCTCTCTCTCTCTCTCTCTGTGTGTGTGTGTGTGTGTGTGTATACACACATACACACACATACGTTCACTTGAAGCTCTTAAACTATGTGCAGTGTCACTGGGTAGAGTTTTCCAGAGCTGGCTGGAGAGCTCACTGCTTTAGGTCTCTGGCTATGGGGCGAGAGGTTGGGAGTTCGATTCCCCCCACTTGGGCCTCCTTGACCGGGGATGGACTCCATGACCCATAAGTGGTCCCTTCCAGTTCTTAGAGGATGATTTTGGTGAAGAAAGGGGCTGCACAGCTCAATGCCAGCACAGCTGTGCACTTTTTCCCTCCCTTTGTTCCGTGTTGAGGGTCGTGTCGTGTGAAGCCCCTTGTTCTTGGTTTTTTTTTTAGGAAGCCCCAGGACCGTTTCTAAAATGCCGGGCCTGAGAGGCAGAGGGTCAGTCCCTGAGATGGCTTTTCTAGTGGATAAGAGGCTTTGCAAGAGTCATTTAGCCCTGCCATTGGGAAAAGGGGGGGGGGGTTAAGATTTGAGCCAACGGGGGCACTGGGGCAGCCGAGGAAACCAACAGGAAGCCAGGAGAGAGACCAGTGGGTATTCGAAGTGGAGTTGCTGGGCCAGTGTGGCCACCGCTCGCAGGTTCTGGTGGTCAGGCTTAGCACTAGCCATCGGCAGACTCTGATGAGCATCCCTAGCAAACCTTTGGTAGCAACACCCTTAGCCTTTCAACTGAGCTGGAAGCTGCTCTCCTGGCGACCCGTGATTCTGTGACCGCCTCCACCCCCACGCCACGATACTGTGGCCGCCTCTGCCCACTTCCTCCTTGCAGCGGAGAGCGGAGGCTGGTTCCTCGCTCTGGAAATTAATTTGATTACGGGTACAAAAATTCCTTTGGGAGCATCTCCGTCTGCAAGCAATCAATTAGAGCGAGTCTTCTGATCCGACACGATTTAGAAGCCAGGGAGGAGGAAAAACAGGTTGGAGGCATGGACGAAGAAGGCGACCTCCTTCTGCTCCTCTGAAAACCTGGCCGCCAGACTCACTGATGGGAGCAGGATTGCACCCTTCTCTGATGCCTCTTTCTCTCTGTGCGTGTGTGTGTTTTACATCCTATCTTTCTTTAAATCCCAGTGCCGAACCCGTGAATGAATAACATATAGGACGAAAACCACTCTAAGGGGCAATATTGGAGGCCACTTAGGGCCTAGCGCCGCACTTTGCGATCCCATCCCAGCTCGCCAGAGTGCCACAAAAACCTTTCCACGGTGTGGCTGCAAAAAACAACAACACGGCAGGTCCTCCCTTCCCCCCCCCCCCCGGGTTTTCCCAGCCAGCCAGATTGAATGGTTGCCGGAAAGTGGGAGTTGATGCTGCTGATAAGACAGGGCCACACCGAATGTCAGAGGCTGTTTTCCAAGACCTCTCACTCCAGCAGAGGAGCATTAGAGGGGGCCGACTGCGATCCCCCCCCCCGAATGCCACAATTCCCCTCCCTTACTAAGCTTGGGGCATGGGCAGAGGGCGAGGTCTCGTGCACATCCAGGGAGGCGTGATGGGCAGAAGGCGGCCGACGGAGCCTCAAACACAGCCCCTGCCGCCTGGCGCTATTTTTAAAAGGCGGTGTCAGTCACACGGTCTGGGAAGGATCCTGCTCAGTCTCGAGGTGCGTGAACGGCTGTGAGAGGCAGCGTTGGGAGGTGGGAGGACCACATCCTGAATTCCACCACGGGCTTGGCTTCTGAGCCGTAGAGGGGGGCCCTTCCTGCCTGTGAGAACGGGCGCTCCTTTCATATCAGACTTTCCGGTCCACCCCTGACCTGAGCAAACCAAGTGGCCTTCCATCATGGGACAGGGGCTGCGTTTTGCCCACCTCGGTTTAAATAGTGGAAGTGGGCCAGTAGCCACGTTGATCAGATTGGAGTGCAGGCTGGGGAAAAGGGCTGAGGAATTGAAGGGATGAACAAAGGCATCAAAGCATCCCTATCCAAGAGCAGTCTAGCCCTGAGTCACTGATCACCCTTTGGTCTGGTCACAGGGGCTGCTTCTGGATAGCAGAGCATCCAAAAAGGAACACATGGGTCTCTGGGAGGCTGCAGACAGGAAGAAAAGATTAAGGTCGAAATTAGGGGGGGGGGGGACGTGTCCGTTGCAGCAATAAAAGCCAGAAAGAACCTCTTCTCCTTGGACTTTTCATTTTTGAACCTCCCTGCCTGTAATTACAGGTGGAAACCATACTGCTAGCTCAACGCATTTGAGAGAAAAGTAAATATTCTACTTGAAAAGAGATAAGCCAGGGGCTCTGGAGGAATGGTTGCTATAGTAACTCTTCATTACAAGGAGCTCCGTGGTAATCTGGACCTGGGTAATTAAACACACTCATTGGCAAAAGAGGAGGGAGCCCTTAACTTAGATCAATTCTTGAAAATTAAACGGAAACGGTCTGATGGCAGGATGATGCCTGGAGACCGGTTGACTAAAAAAAAAAAAATCCATCTTATGCCTTCTAGTGAAAAGGTAAATATTAAAGCACTTCCTTGCGTGACCTCAGGTGGAATCCAGGAACCTCCCTGCCTTGGGCTGATCTAGCATGCCTCTGTGTGGCTTCGAGGTGTGTCTTGACTAGATTTGGGGCGATTCCGTTCTCGGGAATCAAGAGATTTTGCTTGGAAACACCCATGGGCCAAGGGGTTGCCTTTGGAATGAGGCATACATAAATAGGTGGGTTGCAACCTTTAAACAGGCTGCTCTCTCCCCACCTTTCCTCTGATCCCATAAATGGCAGGAATTAGCAAGAGGAAACCTGACCGGAGGGGTCCTCGGTCTCTGATTTCTAAGCAGCCTCTGTGTAGATCAGTGAAAGGATCCTTTTGGAGAAGGATGCCTCTTGCCTTGCTGACAGATACAGTTTTCTCTATAGGCCAAGTTCCAGGCTGTTCCAAGTGCGCTGTGCCGGGTCTGACCTTGTCTGGCAGCCACTTTCTCTTCGGTGGCCATTCGGCGGCTCCGAGGAAGCCTCCTAACAGGATGGAAAAACAGTCCCCCTTGACCCCTGTGGTCACCCCTCCTTCTCTTTGAGTATGGAGGACCCCCCAGGAGTCATAAAATCAGAACTACAGTGATTAGGGGGTCCATCAAAGGGCATCTAGTCGATCCCCTCTACCAGTGTAGGAAATCAACAGGATTCTTGTTGTTGTTGTTCGTCTTATTTATAGACTGCTTTTCTCCCAATAAGGGAATTCAGGGTGGCTTCCTAGGGTTAAAAAAAAAAGTAGAATTAAGCCGTAGTAAATTATACATCTATCATAGCAGTTATTAAAACATCTAAAACTTTAAAAACTCAACTGAAAAAACGGCATTCAGAGACTCAGTTACGATTGTTTAAAACCTACCTGAAGACGTGGGTCTCCAGCTGTCGGCAGAAGGTTTAAAAAGAGGAATCCAAACTAACCACCGGACGGAGAGCATTCCATAACTTGGGAGCCACCCCCGAGAAGGCCCCGTTAGCCTCTCTTGAGTGTCTGTTCACGACTAAGAGCTGCTTGTGGGCAAATTTGCGGGGGATCCTTTTGGACATGCTGCTCTGATCCTGCCGAACGAGATCCTGAGGCCATTGGCTGGGAGCAACTGCAGCAATATTTCACCAGGGCGAGTCTTTGTCTCCCTGTTTCCTCTTCAGGGACAGGAAGGGAGCACCCTGTGGCCACTAGCCCTTCCCTTCCCTGCTGTTGCAATGCGTGTCTGGGGCCAGCCGATCCCCAGGGTGGCTGGATTAATTGGCCCTCTCCTTGTCATTGCAAGCGCGGGGGGGGGGGGGGGAGAGAAAAGGGACAGCTGCATTTTACCCCATATTCCCAACCTCTGTAAATCAGGGTTAATGTGATTTCATTTGTCTCTGACAAGCCACCGCTAATGGGACAGTGGGGGGGGGGGGGGAGAGAGAAGGCGCGCCGGAAGGTGGCTCCTTCTGAGCAAGTCGGGCGTAAATGGTGCCGTTCCCTCCTTGCCTGGCCGGCCTCTCTACGTGACGGCTCTTTCCCGGTCTTGGATCGGCAGAAGATCTGTTCTCATCAGGATCAGGGACGGACGTTCCCTTCAGCTGCCGGCGCTGTCAGGACGCTTTAGATTTCTGGCAGGAAATGGGGCATAGAGAGAGAGGAATCGGGAAGGCGTCCCAGCTGCGTGGTTAGAAGTGCAGCGTTTGCAAGCGCTGGATCTCAGCCTTCGTCCCTGGCAGTACCAGGGAACGTTTGTGAGCTCTTTTGGCCGGAGGGTGTCCCAGGCATAAGGGGCATCCCCTGCTCCAAAATGGGTCCCGTGGCTAAGCTGGACTCCATGTTGTGGCAGTGGGACCCTCCCTGGAGGAATTGATGCTACCAGAGGTTGGGACACCATCCAGCAGAGCCAAGTCGGCTGGAATTGATTTTCTTCACCTAATCCATCATTGGAAAAGATCTACAGCATTGGCAGTGTAAAGATGATGGCCTGGTTGGCTCGCTTTTTTCCATCGACCAAGTGAGCAAAGGTTGGGGGGGGGTGTATTCACACATGCACCCCATTGAATACACGCAGCTCTGTGTGCATGCATTTAGAGACGAAAGTGAGAGCCCCAGACCTGGAGTGGGTCGCCTAGCGTGGAGATCTCCCTATGAAATGACAGGTCTTCCCTTTTGATACTGAACACAAAATTACAGAGCAGTGTTGTGGCTAGTTATCTTGCCTCTTTCGGTGACAGCTTGAGTGAAGTCAGTGTAAACTTGGAGAAAAGAGGCGGGGAGGAAAGGAGATTGCTGGCACCCCAGCACATCCGGCTAGAAAGCACCTTTGCAGCTGCCGAAATGGCCTTTCTGTGGAACAGGGGTGGAGAAAAGAGGGGGAAGAATGAAGGAGGACAGCTGGAAACACCAGTGAGTCCTACTGGTGGTACAGTAGTTTGGGTCTCTGGCTGCGGATCCAGAGGTTGGGGGTTCGATTCCCCACTTGAGCCTCCTTGACCGGGGAAGGACTCTCCATGATGATGAGGAGGAGGAGGAGGAGGAGGAGGAGGATTAAAATGGCCCTCTGGCTGCTAGAATGTCATTCCATGAAATTGATGAGAAATGGCTGAGTTTGTCCCTCGGAGCCTGTCATACTGGGGTCCCCACAGGTGAGAAATCCTGGCTCCTGTGCTTAAGGAGGAGGCTCCAGTGGGGTTTATTTCACATTAAAATGCCTTTTGCATGTAGAACCCAAGCAGCAGCAGTAAGAGAGGGAGAGAGAGAGATTTTGTGGGTCAAGAATGAAATGAAGCAGGCAGTGTTTTTCTCAGCATAAAGCAACAGCGCTTGAAGCTTCCCAGAATCCTAGAATCATGGAAGGGGGCCTCTAAGGCCATCCAGTCCAACCCCCTGCTCAAGGCAGGAATCCCCAATCCAAGCCGATCTGGCAGAGGACGGTCCCATTTTCCCTTGAAGGCCCCCAGCGTACATGCCTCTTCGCCCTTTCTGTGTGTCTGTTTAAAATGAGTGGGGAAAGGGGGCCAGGTCCGTTTCTCCGTGTGGGTGTTGAGCCACGGCTCCCCTCAGTCCAGACTAGCACAGCCACGGGGAACGGTCATCATCAGCTTCCAGGCCTGTTCATCAAAGCGTAGTACATCCTTCCACCCTGGCTTTACAGTGGAAGTAGTGGTTTTTGAGGTTTTTGGCAGCCAATTTGAAGGCTAAGCAGCCCTTCCTTTGCAGCTGCCATCAGAATCACCCGCAGCTCAGCAGCAAAAGCCGGGACCTGGCGGGGAGGCAGCAACTTGCCCACCCGTGGATGCACACAAGAGAATGCAAAATCATTCCTCCATGGACCTTCACGGGGCATCCAGTTCCCAAGGTTGCTAAGACTGGAGCAGTTTTGCACAGCAGGGTGCAAGGGTAAAAGCTAATTTTTAAAACCCTCAACGCTGTGGTCCATGGCTCAGTTTTGAGACTTGATCTTGGTTTCTTTCTTGAAGCTGTGCATGGGTCTGTTCCCACACACAAACACACACAACGCTGAGCGTGAGAGCCGGCTGCCACTTCCAACAGCATCGTGAGATTTCAAGCATGTCCTTCCCGCTGCCCCCCCCCCCCCCTGTTCCTGGTGACATTGTAATCCTGTGCACGTCCTTGCCAGTCGTTGTCTTCAAGTACTTGAAGGACTATCATGTGGATACCCTGGACTGCCAAAGAGGCAAACAAGTGGGTCCTAGATCAAATCAAGCCTGAATGATCTCTGGAGGCAACAGTGATGAAACTGAGGCTGTCCTACTTTGGGCGCATCCTGAGAAGGCAAGATTCTCCGGAAAAGACAATAATGCTTAGAAAGGTGGAAGGCAGCAGGAAAAGAGGAAGACCCAATACGAGATGGACTGACTCCCTAAAGGAAGCCATGGGCTTGACTTTGCAAGAGCTGAGCAGGTCTGTTGAGGACAAGATATTTTGGTGTTTGCTCAGTTATGGAGTCACCGTAAGTCGGAGGCGACTTGACGGCACATCATTGCGTGGAAGATGGTGCAGGCTTGTTTTTTTTTTCAGCTCAAGAGGGTAGGGCCAGAAGGAGTGGATTTAAGTTATAAGAAAGGAGGTTTGGACTCAGCCTGAGGAAGAACTTCCTAACAGCGATAGTGCAGGACGGATGGCCTCGGAGGGTGGTCGGCTTTCCTGCACTGGGGGGCTTCAAGCAAAGGTTGCATGCTCACCCGTCAGGGATGCTTTAAGGTGTGGGTTTCCTGCACTGGCAGGGGGCTCGACTGGATGACCCCACGGAGTCCCCTCCAGCTCTACAATTCTCTGATTGTGCTGGCACCCTCATGGCACGAGAAAGAGAGGCTCCCCATTGCGAACGGACGGCACCCTTTTTCTGCCGCCCCTCCTGCTTTCATACCCGCGAACAGAGCTGGGAGGGAGGCGAGTCACGGTTCCTGCGAACGTGCGCGCAGACGGTTATATTTAGCAACTGTTAGCTTTGCTGTCAGTTGAAGCGGCTGAACCTGCTTTGGGCCAAGGCAGGCTGTCTCTCTCTCTGTGTGTGTGTGTAGAGGCTGCTTCTCAATGGAATATGCTGAAAACCGCGGCTGCAAAGAATACCTTCTTCTACTCCGTTCTCTGCAGCTGCTCAGCCTGTTCCTTGCAAGCCGTGGTGGCCAAGGAGAAGCAGCGCTGGGTGTGCCCAAGCCTCGGTTCCAGAGCAGGGATGAGCGGGGTGGGGGGGTCGCTCACGCAGGGCCAAAACTCAGGCTATTGCCCACCTCCTCCCGGCTGCTTTGCTGGAGTTGATGGCCCCTGTTTCCATTCATCACACCTTTGCAATCCAGGTTTTTCTTTTGAGGCTGGCTGGCCGGCTGGCTGGCCTGCACACTCCGCTCTCCCATTTCATCCCGTAAGGACCCTGTGCAGGGCGGTCAGGTTGACGGTGGGCGAGTGCCCACCCGGAGGGTCCTCCGGTGAACTTCAAGGCAGAGCCGTGGGTTTGAACCCAATTCTGACCCTTTAAACGAGTGTGCCAAGTGTGCACACAGAGGTGCCAGTTTACGGAGCTTCATCTCTGGTGCGAAGAAAACGCCAAAATCCACCAGCAGGGACTAGAATCATAGAACCATGAAGTTGGAAGGGGGCCTCTAAGGCCATCAAGTCCAACCCTCTGCTCAAGGCAGGAACCCAAATAAAAGCAGATCTGGCAGAGGGTCATCCAATTTTCTCTTGAAAGCGTGCAGCGTTGGAACGCTCACCATCACCTCTTGAGGTCATGGGTTCCGTTGTCGTACTGCTCTAACAGTTAGGAAGTTTTTCCTGATATTCAGCCGAAATCTGGCTTCCTGTAACTCGAGTCCATGGTTGCGTGTCCTGTACTCGGGGAGGATCGAGAACAGATCCTGCCTTTCCTCTGTAGGACAGCCTTTCAAGGATTTAAAAAGGGATGTCCTGTCTCCCCTCAGTGTTCTTTTCTCAAGGCTACACATGTCCAGTTCCTTCAGTCTTTCCTCACAGGGCTTGGCTTCCAGCCCCCTGTTCATCCTTCTTGCCCTTCTCTGAACTGATTACCTTTGCTAGGACTGACTACCATTCCAGAATTAAGTGTGCAAGCTTTCAGGTTCTCCAGAATTCCTCATCTGGCTAGGTGGTGGTGGTGGGAGTTAGGGGCAGGAGAAGCCAGCTGTATGGATTGGGGAGCTTGCTTTGTTCTTTCGGATCGCGGTGGCTGGCTCTGGTTTTTTGTCCATCTGATGCAGGCACAAAAGTGTGTCAGCTTGTCTGTGTGTGGCTGTATGCCGTCCCGGAACGTAATTTCCATTTCCGGGAACACTGGTGCTGGGAGCTGGGAAGAAAGCAGCCGGATCCTCGGTTGCAAAAGGCATTTTTTTGGTATTTGTCTAGGACCCGATCGAGGTTGGATGGAAGGGGAAAAAAACAGCTGTTTGCCATCCATGCAAGGTCTAAGGGTCTGGGATCATCCCCCTTCCGCATCCCTCCAGTTTCAGGCTTCTAGTGCCGTCCGAACAGGAAGCACCACCTCTCTGGCATTTTGTTTCCATCCGCAGCCTGCCGTATCGTGTGGTCTTGAAAGTCTACCCAAACACCTCTTGGGTGAAGCCTTTCCACGCTCGCTGGCCAGCCCAGCCCTTACCATCCCTGTTGTGATGAATATTCACCAGGCTGAGCCCAAATCTGCTTTGCTCTATTTCCACTCTCTCCTTTTATGACCCCAAAACCCTGGAGAACGTAAGGGGGGGGGGGGGAATCGAAGCACCGGAGGAAGAGGGATGCTGAGCGCCTTTTGATCAAAGCCCCCGTGCCCCAAAAGGACTCAGGGTGAAATTCCCCACAGGCTTTCTCACTTTTTAATGCATCCAAAGGGTGGGAGGGATGCATTTTCTTTTGAAGTATTTCTGCCTCATTTCACTTGACTGTTGATTTGGTTATATATTTAAAAAACCCTCATAGGGCCCCTCCAGAAAGCTCAAAGTAGCCATGGCGGGCAAAGAAGCCCAGCCCTGAGAGATAGGAAATAACCGTCGAGTTGCAATCAAGCACTAACATGTTCTCACTTGGAAAACGGAAGAGCAGGCAACGTCCAGAAAGAGGCGATTTACAAGGGCAGCTGGATAAATATTTATTCCAACCTAAATTCAGTTTTTTTAATAATAAAAAAACAGCAGCAACCCAAGGCTTTCCAGGCGGGGGGGAAGGAGGCCTTTTGCCTTTTAGCCGAACACTCGCAAGGGCCAGGGGTGATGTCTCGGGGTGGGGTGGGGACGCCGACTGAAGTGTGAACATGCCCACTGAAATGGTGTGAACATGCCCGCTCCAGAAGCCCTGTTTGTGCATGACTTTGGAAGACCCCAGGGAGCTTCTCTTGGTCTTCGTCCAGCTCCGGCAGTCTCGTGTTGGACCCGGAAGGCCCCGAAGATCCGCCAGTGTGCAACGGAAGCAGAGTGTGTGCCGTGAAACAAGCACACGTTTATTGTCCGAGCAGCTCCACTGGCTGCCGATCTGTTTCTGGGCCCAGTTCAGAGGACGGGTCCTAACCTAAATGGTTTTGAGTCCAAGCTCTTTCTATGTCTCCCATTATGAGCCTGCTTGGGTATTAAGATCATCAGGAGGGGGCTTTCTCTCCGTCCCACCACCTTCCTAGGTATGTTTGGTGGGGACACGAGAGAGGGCCTTCTCGGTGGCTGCTCCCAGACTGTGGAACTCCCTCCCACTAGAGGCCAGCCTGGCCCCATCTTTGCTGTCCTTCCACAAGCAAGCAAAGACCTTTCTCTTTGGTCAAGCTTCCCCTCAGTGACCGGCTGCCTGAATGGGTTTGTTTGTTTTTTTAAAATAGTTTGTTGTACCTTCCTGCTTTGAATGTGCTTTTACCATTGCCTTCGTTTACCATTTTTAGAGCGGCATTTGTTTGATCCTTTGTATACTTAATGTTTTTAGCTTTCCCTATTGTCTTTGAATGATGTAAACCCCCTTGGGGTCGTTTTTATGGAGAAAGGCAGGGTAAAAATATTTTAAATAAATGAAAAAATTGTGGTTTCGCTGTGCGAGGGGCCGTTTGTTCCTAAGGAGCCCAAACCTGCTATGTCGCGTACACTGAAGTGTGAGGAATTGGTGAAACCATTAAGCCCAGCTGAAATGAGGGGATACTGTACTTGAAAAGGTTGTCAAAATCTTGTTTCAATCAAAGCACATCCGTTTCCACTGCCACCTCTGTTTTCTAAGACTTAGAATCATAGAACAATAGAGACAGAAGGGGGACCCTAAGGGTCACCTCTTCCAACCCCCTCACCTAGGCAGGAAATCCCAACTAAAATGCGAATCGCTGGCAGTGTCAGAGAGCTTTACCCAAGGCTGAGTTGGAATCTTCTTTCATGTCCTCCTTTCCTGCCCTCTGGACCATCTCAGGAAAAGAGGTGGACTCCAACTTCCATGCAAACATCCTTTCAATTATTTATTTTATTGATATTATATTAATCATGTCCTTCTAAATTTCTTTGTGAACAGTTACCCAGTTTGGCTCTTTCTTAAATTGATGGTTTGATTCATTTTGGTTTGTTACTGGTTTTGGTCAGTATGTTTTGAGGGTCACTTGTTTTATGCTTTGAGCCACTGTGGGTGGAGTGTTTATTGTTGTTGTTGTTGTTATTTTACTCCTAGGGGAAATTAGAATATACATTTCTGAAATGAGATTAAAGAAGGCCAAGTTGTGACCCTCCTGCGGCCTTTGGACTCCACACACCATCATCCCTGAACATGTCTAAGGCTGATGGGAAAAGGAGTCCAGCTGCATCAGGGGTGCTATGTCTTTCCCACGCCAGGGTTTCTAGTGGTTCAGAAGCCAGGACTTACTCTTCCTTCTTTGACACTCCAGGTCACCTTTCCCTAGAGATACAACTGAGGAAGGACCTCAGGTAATACCTGCCGCTCTGTAATTATTATTATTATTATTATTTTAACAGGTGTCACCATGAAGCTGATGGACGAGGTGGCCGGCATTGTGGCTGCTCGCCACTGCAAGACTAACATTGTGACGGCTTCTGTGGATGCCATTAATTTTCACGAGAAGATTAAGAAAGGTAAAGAAGCAGCAGGGCCTGTTGTCTCCGGGGAAAGGAGGGTGGTGGATCGGCTTTCTTAGGTTAATCATGGAGTTCGAAGGGGCCTCGAAGGCCATCGAGTCCAACTCTTTGCTCGGTGCAGGAGTCCAAGTCAAAGCCGATCTGACAGACAGTCATCCAATTTTCTCTTGAACGCCTCCAGCGTTGGAGTGCTCACCACTTCCTGAGGCCCTTGGTTCCGTTGCCGTACTGCTCTAACCATTAAGAAGTTTTTTCTTGATATTCCTCCGAAATCTGGCTTCGTTTTGCTTGAGTCCATTCTTACGTGTCCTGCGCTCTGGGACGATCAAAAAACAGATCCTGGCCCTCCTCTGGAGGACTACCTTTTCAGGTATTTGGGGAGTGCTATCCTATGTTTGTTTCTGTCTCTGCGTCCCAGCTCACAGTAAGAGAGGATGTTTGAAGGAGCCCTGGACTCCTGAACAGAAGGCCATTAGAGCCGTCGAGGAGGAACCTAGAGGTCTGCCTTAGCCTGAGTAGACTTTAGAGAACTTCCTTTGTTCGAAGGACAACTCCCACCCGCTCAGATGCTCTCCGCTGGCCTCTTGCGGATCCATGGCGCCGGTCTGTTTGAACCCTCTCCCTTCTGGCCAACGAAAACGCTGCCCTTTGCCAAGCCAAGCAGGGTGGAGGTTTTATACCTCCTTTTTCTTTCTCAGCGATGTGAACTCTGGAAACGCACGGCTTTCTTTGGCTGCCATCCCACACGCCAGGGGGGCCTGAGAAAGGGATCAGGGTCCCCCGCCTGTCCCTTGCCCTCCCCCAGGTGAATTTATTCCCCGAAGTGACAGCTGAGCAGCTGCCAGGCCCTTGGGCTCCAGGGCCGTTGCCTGACCCTTTGGCCTGGCCGCTTGCCTCTTTGAGTCGGGCAGGAGGTCAGGTGCACTCAGCCGGACAAAAGTCCAGCCTGGCTTTCGTCACGACCTACACGCAGGTGCCTGGATCCGGCCCATTGGGGAAACCGTGTGGCTGGGGGAAGGAAGTGGAGGAAGGAGAGCGTGGGATAAGGGCATCATCCTTTCTTGGCCTTTTTCTCCCACATTTTCCCATCTTGCAGGTTGGGGTGGCAAACAGGGCCCCCAGTTTGCCATCTAAATCTCTGGAAAAGAAGCCCTTCTCTTCTCTAGGAAGGATTAGGGTTTTTTTGCCTTAAAGAGGGGTTGCGGTCCCCTCAGACCCCTCTCCTCATGAAACTAGAAATAGGCCGTAGCAACGTTCAGTTTTTTTATTTTCATCCTTTTTGCTCCTTTTTGCCTTGGGTCCTTTTAAGGACAAAGGTGGGGTGAAAATACTTAAAATCAATAAATACATTAAGTAAGGGCTGATGCAGGCTCTGGATTGTCCTGGGGGCATCCTAGCTTCTCCCACATTGTCCATCCCTAGTAGAGCGGGGTCCAGTTGCTGGGAATAGGGGTCCTCCAGCTATTTTGGACTGAGAGTCCCATAATCCATATCTCCTGGGCCACGATGGGCTTGAGGGAGGAGGCTGAAGGCAGGAGCATCTTGAAGCACAGAAGGTTCCACTCCGCTGACTCCTAATCCTCCCACACTTAAAATGGCACTGTAATAACAGTACATAAGAGTATTATTATTATTATTATTATTAATAATAATAATAATAATAATAATAATAATAATAATAATAATAATAATAATAATAATAATGATAATGATAATGATAATGATAATGATAATAATAATAATAATAATAAAGAACAACGATCAGCAGATTATACTGAGTGAGGTCCAGGTTCGGTCATGTTTGGAGCAGACTTATTGAAATAATTGCAGGCTGAATTATGCACGATTGACTTAATCTGCTGTCCTTTCGGGGGCCTCGTCTACCCTGGCCCAGGCCAGAATAATTGGCAGTGGAACAGGGGAAATAATAAGGAAAGATAATTTTAAAGATTTTGATAATAATTTTTAAAAAACAGCTGCCTTCTAACCTCATTTATCTTAAATCTAGTGTCAATCTAGGCCAGAGTAGGCCCATTGAACCAAATGAAGTTTACGTCAATGTTGACTGACGTACCCACTCTGGGGTCTCTTCCACTTTCCTATAAATGGATCCTCCATGAACTTCCTCTTTCTATCTGATTGTTTTCATCTTCCCTTTTTCACAGTTGATACAACTAAAATCCCATAACAGAGGGGAAGTGACATTGGTGGGAGGTCTCTCTCTGTGTGTGCGTGCATGTGTGCAACTTTTGGCCAAGGCTGTGTTTTTCCTTTGAACCAGATGCCAGAGAAATGGGGTCAGGAGGAAGATGTAGAGGAGAGACTCCGGGGCTCGGCCTCCTTTGCTTTCCCTGCTCAAGGATCAGGTTTCGTTCCTCTGCATCACAAAAGGGGCTTGAAATTACAGATCATCTCCGGGCGGGACCTGCTGTTTTCCTTCTAAATGTCAAAACTGATTAGGTGCATCACAGGGAGGTAGAATAACCATCAGACTTAATACGATTGGACCTGTTCCTTTCCTTTTTTTTTCTTTTTTTTATGACAGTCATCCGTCGTGTAGCTTTTGTGTGCTTAAATGTGCAGAGTAGACTCTTCTGTGCATGAATAAAAGAGTAGGCTGTAGCTGTTAACCTAAAAAAGGGTGGCGGGGGTGGGGGGGAGAAGATGCAGCATTGGTTCCCCAGCCTCCGAGCCTCCATAATTAATCAGCATGGTACTACGTCATGGAAGAGAAGCTGGCAGGCCAGAAGGAGCCAAAAGAGCAGGTGGTCCGGTGAAAAAAGGCCAAAAGGATTTCACAATTCTGGCATGTCTCTGCCGTGAGTTTTGGACAGCTGGTCTGCTGGAAGTCTGGAAGCCTCATTCCCCTGTGGCATAATGTGCAGAAGAGTTCATTTCCATCGGACCCAGAGGTGTGGCGTGCACAGCTCCCATCTTCGAACATCCTCTGAGACTCTTCAGTGCAAAGAAATGTTTGGGTGCCGTTTTCCCCCCTTGTTTCTCCTTGGTAATATTCCCCGTGCAAGGTATTCATCTTTTCTTCGTGCAGATGGGCTGGAGCCGAAAGGCGGGTGGCTGAGATTTGAATACAGAGCTCCTGAGTCCGACCGTTTGTATGTTTACGGCCTTTGTACATGGCCCAATAAGAGATGCTTTCCGGACAGTGGACAAAAACCAGACTAGAAAAATTAAGTTGTGAAACGTAAAATTAAAACCAAGCTCAAACCTGGCAGCAGAGAACGGACCCGGAAAGCCCTGGCATGTTTTTAAAACAGAGAGATAGATAAGCCTGGGGAAATAAAAAGATCTTTACCTGGTTGTCCAAATATATTAATGTTAGGTGAGCTTCTCTAGGGAAAACGTTTTCTGGATGGATCAGGAGAATCATAGAATCATGGAGTTGGAAGAAGTCTATGAGGCCATTGAGTCCAACCCCTGCTCAAGGCAGGAATCCAAATCAAAGCCGATTTGACAGTCATCCAATTTTCTCTTGAAGACCTCCAGCGTTAGAGCACTCACCACCTCCTGAGGTCATGGGTTCCATTGTCGTACTGCTCTAACCGTCAGGAAGTTTTTCCTGATATTCAGCCTAACTCTGGCTTTCTGTAGCTTGAGTGTCTTATTACATGTTCTGCACTCTGGAGGATGATTATTGGGCCTTGTTAAAGCTCCTCAGTCTGTTCCTTCTATTGTGCATAAGACTTCGT
This sequence comes from Intellagama lesueurii, assembly GCA_037013535.1. Classification (NCBI taxonomy): domain Eukaryota; kingdom Metazoa; phylum Chordata; class Lepidosauria; order Squamata; family Agamidae; genus Intellagama; species Intellagama lesueurii. The sequence goes on along the minus strand of JBAJHW010000016.1, from coordinate 3,415,269 downwards.
CGATCTATACTTCTCAGCTTGCGTCTCCCTCCACCTTCCAATTCAGTTTGATTCACACTCACTTCTTCTCCCTCAGGCCTCAAGATAATAAATGGTGAGGATAAAGGGCCACCCGTGAATCATTTCTCCAAATAACGTGGAAGACCTTTTCTCTTTCTCTCTAGCTCTCTCTTTGGAAGTCACTTTTTAAAGAACAAAATCGTTGCAAATCAAGAATACAGAGGGAAACAGCTGAGATAATATTTGTACGCATGATGGACACCCCATAGAAATAGACTGAATATAAGCCTAGCTTTCTTAAGTCATCACCAGATGTAATACTTCTGCTGTTATCTACAGCCACTGTTATTTTATTTTCACAACTACCAGGCCCCATCTCTCATTACAAGGCACAAAAGTAAAAACTGTCAACCTTCCCTAAATTAACACACGCGATTCTTCTGCCATCTTCTTTCATTTTTATATTTAATATTCTCTTTTTCTCCCTCTCTTGAGTTCTAAGGGTATCCCCAGTCTTCAATCCCCCCCCCCCCCCGCCACTCCTCACACTTCTCTTTCCTCCCTTATCTTTGCCCAGGCCTGGTGTCTGTTTTCTGTCTCCTGAAGAATTTTTACAACAGAGCCCTAAAGCAACATAAGCCATAAATTACTGCATGTAAATGTTCCATACACCCAAGAGCCAAGGGGTATTTAGTGTGAAACTGATCTTTCATTCAGCATTTCATTCTGTTTTCATAGGTCTGACGAAGTGGACGTGTCCACAAAAGCTCACCTTAAAATATAATAGTCTTTAAAGCGCCACACGTTGTTTTTTTTTTTCTTGTTTTGCTTTGTTTTGTCCCTTTCTCCCTCTTTTTCTTAAATCTACCAAGCTAGTTCCCAAAGAATTACAGGTCCAACTGAGGGATATTTTAATTAATGACGCCAAACGGCTTGGGCTCCCTGGGCAGTCATCCAATCTGTTTAAGCCTCTGAAATAACTTAAAGAAAGGAACGTTACTGCATTATATGTCACGCTTAAGGGAAATATTCATAATTGCACTGACCAGTTGACTAAGGGACCCTGTAAAACCGAAAGCCTGCCGTGTGAGTCAAGATCCTAAATCAAATCTTATGAAATCTCCAATCCCACTGTCTCTCTGTCCAGTACAAATACATTTTTTAAAGAAAAAGAAAAAAAAACACAACTCTTTGCAGTATTAGAAGCAATTGCTCAAGAATTATGACTTGATTCCCAGCTTGGCATGTTGAACGACAGCCGTGGCACTTATGAAAAGGATCTAGGGACCTTAACAAGCCATGAAGCGAACCTGAGTCAGCCGTGTGATGCCCCGGGGTGGAGAAAGCTGTTGCCATCCCTGGGTGCATCCACAGAAACGCAGGGAGATCATAGAAGTCTTCTCTTCTGCTTTGGTCAGCCGTCACTTGGAAAACTGTGTCCATTTCTGGACACCACAGGTTAAGAAGAATATGGACAAGCTGGACTATTTCCAGAGGAGAGCCAGCAGGATGGTTAAAATTGGGCTTGTTTAACCGGGAAAAGAGAAGGCTGAGAGATGATACAAGGGCCGTCTTCAAATAGGACAGATGGAGCAAAGCAAAGTGTGCCACTTACATACCCCACCCCACCCGTAGTGCTTAAAGCTGTCTCTGGGAGGTTTACAGTTGAATTATGCAGGCTACACATTGTCCCCCCCCCCCCCCCAGGGAGCTGGGTAATCAATCTACCAACTTTGAAAGAATGGAAGGCTGAGTTAACCTTGCCCCAGCTACCTGAGCCCGTTGGGATTGAACTTGGGTTGTGAGCAGAGTCTCGTCTGCAGTCCTGCAGTTTAACCGCTGCGTCACGAGGCTACCTTTTTTTTATTTAACGTGGCTCCAGAGGAAGCAGACCAGAAGCAGTGGAGGATCTGACTGAACATTAAGAAGTTCAGCCTGGAAGAGCTCTCCGACAGTAAAATGGGCCGCCTCAGAAGGTGGGTGGGCTCACCTTCCTTTTAAGGTTTTTAAAGAGAAGTCAGGGGTGCCAAAGGGGTGGGTTTCACGGGGCCCGCCTTGGCAACCCCTGTGGTTCCTTCCAGCTCTGCAATGCTATGATTCTATGACTCTGTCATAATTCAGAGGAATGGTGGAGGTGGTGGTTCAGGAGCCTTCTGGAGGACCGTGCCTTGGCCCCGCTCCTCCTGGAGATGGAGCGATTCCAGGATTGCTCTTCCTTTCTTCTTGAGTCATCCGTGGGTTTAGAAGCCTGGCCTCCGTCCTTCCTTTGCCTCTGTTTGCAGAATGTAAGCCAGCTTTGGATAATCCGTGGAGCACTTAGACGGATGAGGCGTCGGATCGGAGCGCTGAACATGGAGCTCTGCCGAGAAACAGAGAGGCTTTGTGCTAATTTCTCCCCTCCCCCCCCGAGATGCATGCGGCAAAAAAAAAAGGGGGGGTGGGAGGAGAAATTGCCTGGAGTCCCCAGTTCGGAATTGCCTGCTTGGTTTGCTTCATGAAAACACGTCTCTTTAAAAAAAGACTGTTCAAGATGGTTTGCATCGTAGATCGTGCCTGCCTCCGAAGAAAATTAAAAGTGCACCATTAAAAAGCTGGTCACGGGAGATCCACCCAGTATGAAATCAAGGGCCAAAGAGATGTCGTTGCGCGGGGGAGAGATGGGGGCATTTCGGAAGGCCAGGCGGTGTGCGGATGTTTTGGGGCTGTGCTTACAATTTTGGAGCAGATTTTTTTTGGCTACAAGGGTGGCGGAGGAACCCATGGCAGCGGTTCCCATACTCACCCACCTGCCCGCCCCCCAACTCCAGAATAACACGTGACCCTGTGGGAGATGGGTTTGGTGGGAGAGGAAGTGAGTGGGTGTGCAGGCACGTTCACATCAGTCTCAGGGTTGGCCCAGAGAGGGGAAAAAAAAAACAAGATGGGGGATACTTGGCTCTGCAATTCTACGCGTGAGAAGGGTCTTGGGATCGCTGAAGATCCCGAGCTGAATATGAGCCAGCGGTGTGACGCGGCTGCAAAAAAGCCAAAGAAATGTGAAACAGTAAGCAGGTGGCTGTCCTTCCTTGCTAAGTTTCTAACTGAAGGTTGGATGACCGTCTGTCAGGGAGAGGAGGTCTCTGTGGATTTCCTCTGTTGGCGGAGGGTGGTGTAGATGACCTTTAGGAACCCCTTCTCCCTCTCCGATTCTGCAGCTCAGACCCACGGGCACCACGAACCCGAGAGGGTCTGATGTTTTTCAAACAAACCCACCCAAACTGTGGAGGGGCCACAGAAGGAACCCTGGACTTGAACGTGTTTCTTCCTTCCACGCCGTTGATCTGTCTTAAAAAAACAAGGAGCCCCGCTCCGCCCATGGTGCAGTGCCTCCTGAACCCGTCTCTCCCGTTCTCTCTTGCAGGCAGTGTGATTACGATTTCGGGGCGCATGACCTTCACCAGCAACAAATCCATGGAGATAGAGGTCTTTGTGGATGCCGACCCTTTTGTGGAGGAGCCTCAGGAGCGCTACCCGGGCCGTCAGCGCCTTCTTCACCTACGTGTCCCTAAGTAAGGAAGGGAAGCCCCTTCCTGTCCCCCAGCTGGCGGTAAGTGCCACAATCCTCACCTCTTTCCCCCCCCCCTCAAAAAAAAATACTTTAAAAAATATATGTATTTTGGATGAGCTTTTGGAACTCGGATATGTTTTCCCCCTTTGGCCCACATTCCTGGGATGACTCCAGATGATGGTGCATCCTGGGAGGGTTTAAAGCAAACACGAAAACCCGGCTCTGCCTTTCCAACGGCATTTAAGCGTAATATTTAAAGAAAACACACAGCATTGTGAGCCGGCCTCCGGGGTGGTGTTTTTACTCTCTGCTTCCAGGGTGGGAAGGTCGCTTGAATCAGTTTTTTTTGTTCTGAAGGATGGTATGTACCCATAATTCAGCTTTCTATGCAAAGCCCCAGAGGGGCAGCCCTTTTGTCTTGTTTAAGGTTCCCCCTCCCATGGTTTGTTTCTCCAACAAAATCTAGTTCCCTGGGTTCCCTAAAGTAATCTCCTCTTTGTGAAAGCAAAGAATAGTTTCTGCTGCACTCAGAAAACGAAAAGCCGTCCTGGCTCTGCTCAGGATAGACATGCGCATCTCTTTTTCTCCTTTGGCCAAAGAGGTTTGGTAGGCTTCCAGAAACCTGCCGAACCTGTGTAATGGGACAGAACAGTTGGACAAAGATCGGAGTGGGGGATATTGTGCTTCAGCATTTTCTTGAATCCTGTCTCAAGTTTTATATTCTAACAACACATTGGAATATAAGTGAATGTTCCTTCCCATCCCCTTTTCTGCCATGACCACAGACCTGCCATTTCTGGGGAAGGGATGCAACCCTCTCCCATTTCCACCATTTTCCACCTCTACAGAACCCCCTTCCTTCGACCCCAGTTCCCTCGAATGAGCTTGCTTTCCCCCACCACCCCACAGCCCGATCCCAATGGAGCGGAAATCAAGTTTAAAAAATGCTGGAGGGAGGCTTGGATTCAGGAGAGAGGGAGATCAGTAGGTGAACACACACACACACCCGCCTTTCCTGGACAGCCCAGGGTAAGGACCCTGCCTTTCTTCACCCCGAGGTACATCTCTCTCTGCCTGCCAGTCTTCCCACGGTCTTTATGACCATGGGAACAGCTGGAGCAATGAGTGTGTGGCCTTTTCTTCCTGTACCTTTCTAAAACTGTTTTAAATTATAGATGTTCTGGTAGGCTTCACAGAGCTTCTCGGAGCCCAGCAGGTCTTTGACTTCTATGAGTGCCTGTGTTTCTCTCCTGCTGCCCTCCCTCCCCAAATCTCCTTCTAGTGTGCTTTTCCTACCTGCAATTGTCAATTCTGCTTCCACACACACACACACACTTCCTTTCTGGTCTATTTTTAGCCGCCTCTGCCACGGCAGCTCTTTTGCCGAGACAGCGAGCGAGCGAAACGACTGAGCGGTTCCTCGATTAATATGTTATGCCCTGTCGATCTCCACTCATGTTTTTCCAGTGTTTCAAAGCCTCTTGTCAGCTAGGCTGGGGTCTTGCCATCAGGGTTACGTTTCTGTAATTTGTTCATGGCCCAGAGAACAAAAAAAACTCCTGATTGAGTTCCCTGCTGTGAATTCTCTCTCTCTCTCTGTCTCTGTCTCTCTCTTTCTTCCCCCCGCCCGCCCAGTTCATGTTTGCCAGAAGAGATCTTTGCTTCTAAATTTTTGCAGTTCGTTAATACCTTTTGGAGTTCCAAATCAGCGGCTCGGCGCTGCAAGTGGGTTGCTTACACTCCTCTGCTTTTCTTCGTTGCTTTTACATATGGGTTCAGCAGCCACTCCAGTGAAAACACAGGAAACCAGATCTTCGGATGGAGGATAGGAAAAAAAAACCCTGAAAGGAGGGCCGCTTTGGCGTCTCCATCAGCCAGTCCTCCTCTAAGGCAGAAATCTCAAAAGCCTGGTGAAAGAAGGAAGGTTTACAGCCTTCCACAAATGAATGGGACTTCTGCTGCCTCGGGGTCACAGCTGTCAGACGGGGGAAAGTTGGTTAACCAGAACAGGGCTTAACTGGATGAATGCAGGTGGCCAGGAAGGGAGCAAGGAGGGAGAAGTGGCTGTCTCTCGTTTTCAGCGGTGGCTCCAGAATCGGTACCCTGAAGCAAAGCCATCTGTGCTCCCTGTTCTCTCTGTTCTTGGGCAGTGAGAAAGGGCTGGGTGTCTGGGATCCTAGCCTTTTTGGTTAAGAACACCACTAGCTTGGCATTTCCCTTCCCAGAAGAGAGCTGAAGAAGGAGAAGATTTGGGGTGGGGGGAATTCCTCCCCTCCGTTCCTCTCTTCCTTCTTTTTCTCTCACTCTGAGAAAGGGATTCTCTTTACCCGCTCTCCGAAGAGCCCACGCTGTGTCTCTGCATGAGTCACTGACCTGATGGTGAGAACAGAGGCGGGCCTGTTAGGCACAGCCAAAGAATCAGGGCAGGGGGTGAGCGTGAGCGATTCCTTGTGTCATTGGGGAAAATTGGCCATGCTTTGGGCAAAGCTGTGGCAGAATGACCTGTCTTGGGTTCGAATGAAAGCGGCCAGGCCAAGGCGCTTGACGGCACGACACCCCACCCTCCCCATTAGCAACATAGAAGAAACAAGGTGAGGGGCGTCACTCTGGAATTCCTCCTCGGTTATCCCCACTGCAGCCAAGGAAATGCAACCAGAGGCGTGTCGGTGCTTTTAAAACCCCATCGCCCCACTTTCAGAAGGAGGCAGCAGAGGGGTATTTCCCCCCCCCCCAAGCTTTCTGGAGCACCACTGTTCCTTTGAGGGAAAATGGGAAAGGATCGCCCCCTGTTCCTGCACAGAAAACAGAGTGCGATTCCTTTTCTTTCTTTCTTTTTCCTCTCCTTCTCCTAAAAAGCCTGGCTACATAGACGGTGTTTCTCCAGAATGCCCAAGTCAGAACAGAGAAGGATTGGGAGCTATAAGGTAACTTCAGGGAGGTTTTTCTTCTACCTTCCTCAAGTTTCCGGGGACCAAGCAGCCAGGGGTGTTGACATCTGAGCGGGTTCCCTTTGGCAGGTTCCTTTTGCTCTTTCCCGCCTTTGAAAACCTCCGAGCAGGGACCGTTTCCTCTTCGCAAGCCAGCACCACCTGTGTGCCCTTTGGCGATGGTCACCCTCCGGCTGCCGGCTCTCAAAGCATCCACCGTTGTGTTGCTATTTCCGTCAGGGCAGCACTGGGTTAACAGAGCTTCTGAGCCACATTTTCTTTTTAAAAAATGTTCAACGTTCCAGTGAAGTGTCAGCCTCCGGCTCCTAATCGCCCGTGTGGGAAGCAAAAGCCATGGGATCCTGATGCAAAATCCAGAAACAAAGACAGGTAGTCCCAAACCACAGGGACCCGTTGTAGCTCCAGCCAGGACCCCTTCTGTGGGGTGGAAGCAGGAGCCATTTGAGGGCTGCCGAGGTCAGTACGGTATTGATATGATGCCCAGGCAGGCTTTTGCTGGCCTAAGGGCATGGGGTGGGACAAGTGCTTGTCCCGCCTCACCCAAGGAAGACTTTTGCCATGCCCGGGTGCTTTCAGTGGGAAGGAGAGAGGGGGGGAAAAACTGTGATATTTGCTGGTGATTTATTTTGTGTCCCACTTCTCTGGCACTTCGATCCACCGAACGCTAAAAAATACAAATATACCCTAGACCTCAATAAAGGGACAGATAAAGGGATTTGAAATACAACCTTTCAAAGGAAGAAAGGCTACTGAAGGCTCGCTTCGGCCAACAGGACGGCTTAAATGCCAAAGACCTCCCTGGATGAAAATGTCTTTGTCTGCAGCAAAAGGACCCACGAAGAGGGAGTCCTGGAGTTTCGGGGGCATCCACCAAGAAGGTCCCCCTCTCGTGTGATCACCAAATATGCCTCTGAGGGCGCTGGAACTGAGAAAAAAGGCTGGATGATCTCGTAGCCTTGGCAGGCTTCTGTGGGAGAGTCTGACCCTTCCTATGGAGACTCGTAGGCCATAGCCTCTGGATTATGGGAGGACACTGGCTGGTGGCCCGAGGAGTTGCAGTAACAAGGGAACAGCGTGCTTCCTTTAGCGGGCCACGACTGGCAAGCTGGTGGCTGCATTTTGGCTCAACAGACGCTGCTGCCCAAGGCTCTACCCTCTTTTGAGCAGCTGCCTGGGCTTGTTATGGGACGGATCATTTGCTTCCTCGCCAGAGTCGGCTTCTTCTGCCCATCCTTTTTCAGTGGCCCGGATCCTGCCCTCTGCTCTCAGTCTCTCCTGCCCTGAGCCAGAACATCATTCTTGGCCAACGCCTCTCCACCCGCCTGCTAAGCAGTGCAGGAGCGCCAGGATTCTTGGAAGGCTGTTTCTGATCCCCCTGAATTAATGTGTTTGTCTTTCGGGGCGAGGCCTGTATCCCAGCCCCTCCTGCTGGGGAATCTGGGGGAGGGGGACACACAGGCTTTGGGGGTGGAGGCTGGCCAAGCCAAGCGCTGCTCCTTCCGTCAGCCACCCAGTGCTTATGGGAAGCAGAGCTGCTTGGGAGAAGGTGGGGAGAGCTTTGTCTTTTCTAACCTCATCCTCTCCACCCCTCCCTCCCCGCTGCAAACTCTCCCTTCCGACCTGACATGTGGCAGCTCTAAACACCCATTTAATGAGACCTCTGATCTTTTCCCGGCCCGCTGCGCCCACGCGTCGCCAGCAACCCCGTTTGGGGAGCTGAGCGCTGAGAGGCAAATTGAATCTTGAGTCAGGGAAAATTAGGGGCTCCAGAGGGGGCCTTCCTGCCTTCTCCGTTAAGCCCCAGCGGACCCAAACTCCTCTCGGCCTCATTTTGTTGTCAGGGAGTGACATCCTGGGGTCCCGGCTGACTTGAGAAGCCCCAGAAGGAAGAAGTCAATGCTTTGTCCTTTCAAAAGAAAAAAAAAACAGTTGGGATTGAACGAGGGCTCTTGGACCAAAATCCAGGAGGACCTTAATCCCTGCAAGGAGGGTTTCTATTCCTGCCCCGTCTCCTCTCATCCTCACCTCAGCGGCTCGCTGGGGACCCGTTTGGTTTATCTCAAGAGTCGTGGAGAGGACGGGGGGCTCTTTCAGCCTCGACCGTGTTGGTACGGTTTTGTTTTGCTTGATCCGGAGACGCTGGGATAGGATCGCCTTGTGAACATCTCTAGGCGGCTTTTCCAAGGGCGGTGGGAAGAAGGAAGACACACAGAGGACGTTCTGCATTGGAGTGCACGTGCCGTGAGGACGTCGGCCGAGAGCGGTCCCAAGGGGAGGCCTCGGCGTCCTTGTGGGAGAGAGGCAGCATTAGGGGTGTATGAAGCATCCTCTCCCCCCCCCCCAGCACTGAGCCAGGGTGCTGATCCCTCTGGCCTAGGGCTGGCAGTTCTCCAGGGATTCCAGCAGAAGACGGCAGGCGTTGGCCGAAATCCTTTTGCCGCCCTAAGTTATTGCCGCCTGTAGCTAATGAGATCATCAGCCCACAGCGATACGTTGAAAGAGAAACCTTTCGGATTCTTTTCCCCTCAGGTCCTGAGGTTCCCTTGGAACCCCTTTCATTCTGGGGAAGCCGTTCGGGAGACGCCGGCCAGGACAGAGGGACTTTAATTTCCCAAGATCGTCACGACTGGGATGACTTTACTGGCCAGATGGCAAGAGGAAGCGATACCTTTAGAGACCACTAAAAATTGTCAGGCAATACACAAGCTTTCGTGGATCAAGGCCACTTTGTCCGCCTTGTGACCAGTGTGACATACTTAAAATCCAAAAGTTTCATGGCAAGGTGGTCTTTGCCAGGAAAGTTACTCTTAGATGTCCAAAAGTTCTGGGCAAGGTGGATTTCGCCAGGCACGTCTTTCTCAAACGTTTGTCACAAAAGAGGCAGGCTGCATTAGCGCTGTTGTTTTAAAGTTACAGCTGAGGCAGGTGTGGACTGACTATCATACCCTGGTTCTTCAAACAAAGAGGCACACCGTTCTTTTATTTCACTGGCAGAGGCAGCTTTTGGAAATGAAATGCCCGCCCACCCCCCTTGTCTCCCGTGCTAGGACAAGGGTGTGATTTCTCCTCGTTTTTCGATCCACCTTCCCCTGCCATTCCCTGGCAATCAGAGGCCTCCATCTTTGAGAGATGAATTGTGAGCCACCCCACACCTGTATTGTGGGTCCTTCAAGCTGATGTAATAGCACGGGGCTCCGGTGTTGGGCGTGAACCCCCAAGATGGCCATCTGCAAGTGGATGGGCCTCGAGGAATACGACACACGTAAAGAAACGCACCTATCCTGCTCAAAGGTCCTTGAAGCAGACAGGGCTGTGCGTTGACTCCTGGTTCTGACTAAGCCCCATCTTGGTTGGAAGAGTTCTTGTTCCAGAAGATGCCGGCCCAGATTTTTGGCTGGTTGGGGAGCGGGTGTTCTCACCTGCGATTCTCTGCTTTGAAAGTCATCGTTGAGCCAGAGAAGTAAGCACCGCTTGCTCAGGCTGGCGTGGGAGCTTCGTGGGGGGGGGGGGGGCAGGGAGGCGAGCATAATGCAGGAAACTAGGGCAGGTCTCTTGAGCTTCCTCAGTGCCGGAGACCTCAGCAGCGGGACAGCCCCAGCAAACAGGTGTAAAAACATTGGCAGGCATTGGGGAGAAAAATGAGACCGGCAGGGTCACTCGGCATTTGAGCCGGATTGTTTCCACGGCGGAAAACCTGGGCTGGTTCCAAGCAGCCGTCGGGTAGCCGTTAGGAGGCTGGGTTGTGAGCCTGGAAGTTTTGGGTTCCAGTATCGCCAGTTAATTTCTAAATGGCGATGCTAAGCTGGAAACAGCCACCTCCGTCTTCCTTCTTCCCGGCAGTATTCTGATGGTCCTGGGTTACACAAACCGGTGGTTAAAGACAATGGCAGGACTGGTTTCATTCTTTCTTTATTTCATCTGTTTCATTTGTATTTATTTATTATTTATTTTATTATATTTCTATCCCGCCCATCTAGTCATTTCGACTACTCTGGGCGGCGTACATCATATATAACAAAACAATTAAAATAATATCAACATCCCAAAATAAAAATAAATAATCGTTCAAGATGGAGAACAAAAATAAATAATGCCCGGAGGGAAGGCCTGCCTAAACAGCCATGTTTTTAATTGGCTTTTAAATTGTAGGCCGCCTTTCTCCTGGCGAGGGGAGCCGAGGCGGCTCAGGACGTTAAAACAAGTCACGCTAAAAACAGCTATTGATTGCAAGGTTAAAAGGCAAATTAAACATACAGTAAAAAAAAATTTTTTAAAAAAACCACAACAGCAATTGATTAATTGTGCAATCGACATGCATTTAGAAACTTTAAAACTACACGGATGGATCTAATGCATGGGACTCTTACCTCCCTCATTAGAGATTCAAAACTGCCAGAGATTTTGAGGGCAGAGCTGATAAAAGGCTTCCAGAAATCCTTCGGGGTGGGGATGGGGGCAGGAGGGGGGAAACGTCTCTAGGTTGAAGAAGGGGAAGACATGGGGAGCTGTTGAGGGAAAGAGCGACCAGGATCTGCAGACAGAGAAATGGGGGGAGAAATGTCCTTGAATCTTCTGCAAGACAAAGCAGGTTCTTGCCATCCTGGCCCCTTCCCCTTCTTGGGCACTGGGCTCGAAAGGGGAACCGGCTGCATGACTAAGGGATGTCCCCGGGGCTCCTTGCTGGGTTTCTGCACCTTCGTGTTGAGCTCTATAGCAGTGGATGCAGGCAAGCGGGAGCCCCTTCGACCGGGTTGAGAGCATGAACGGCTGCTGGGGAGCAGAGCGGCTTAGGTCTCTGCCTGCAGAGCCAGAGGTTGGGAGTTCGATTCCCCCACTGGGACTCCTTGACTGGGGCTGGACTAGATGATCCATAGGGCCCCTTCCAGCTCTGCCGTTCTATGAGGATGATGAATGAGAGGAGGACCACCCTGGGCTCTGTGGAGATACCAAAGGGCCTAAAGATGTCCCCCTTCCCTGTCAAAAGTCTATGCACATGTGTGTGTGTGTGTGTGAGAGAGAGAAAGATGGGTCCCAGGGCTGACCTGGTTGGATGCCTGGAAGCCGTCCAGCTCCTCACCCCTGTTTCTTCCCCATCTTTTTTCTGTGCCCCACAGCTGGAGACGGAAGACGAGAGGCAGCGCTTTGAAGAAGGGAAAAGCCGGGTACCTGCAGACCAAAGCCAAACGGCAGGCAAAGACACAACCCCTGACTCAGCAGTGACTGCAGCGGGCCGGAGAGGGAGAGGACCTGGGGGTGCATCCTTTTTAGAAACCTTCACTTTGGACAAACCCGGTTGCAAGACAGATGTTGGGGGGGGAGGCACACGGGCCCCTCCCCGACAGACACACACACAGAATATTGTCCCATTGTAATCTGCAACTGTAGCTAAACCCATTCGGAACACGGCTGGGCCGGGCAGGGGAGGAACGAACAGGGGAGAGGCAGGGCAGAGGGGGCGCCGCCCCCCCTACTCAGTTTTGGGGGGGGCAAGCTTCCCGCTCGGTCCTCAAGCAGGCCTTTGCACAGGGCGCGCCGGCTGCTCTCAGGGTGGGTTTTGGAAAGAACGAACCTGGCTGGTATGGGGGCGTAGAGCCTCGAATTAGCCATGCAAAGAAAACAAGGGAAATGAAAATATTTGGGGGTGGGGGTATTGCAGACATTCATAGGCTCACAATCCTGCCCCCCTCTCTGCTCCCCACCACACACACACACACACACACACACACGATTCTCTGCAGAGGACAACTCATGTCAGCCCTTCGGAGCCCCGTGGCTTCTCTGGCGCTTTCTGTTGTGTCAGATCCTTTCCTTTTCGTGCTCACAGACATCCAACAGCTTCTTCACGACAGCCACAGGCTCCCAGCATTCCTCCCTATTCACCTCCGGTGGTCTCTCTTCCATCCCACACCTTCCTGGATAAAGGAGGGGGAAAGATATCTATATATATATATATGTACATGTATGCCTAATTTATTTAATTAATATATTGTGAATAAAGGTGGTACGCCTTCAACTAGAAGACCAAAGTGGGTGTGTTTTTGTTTTTTTTTTTAAATTAAAATTGTGTGGCGTGTCTGCATTTGTGAAACTAGCAAGACGCTGAGCCAGTTTGGGCCGGTGAAGAAATAAAACCTTTTTTCTCTCCCGGGCTGCACAGCCTCTTCACTGAGCAGAATCAACCTCTCTCTCTCCCTCCCTCCTTGTTTTAGCTCTACTGCCTCCCTTTAATCTGGGAGATTTGCGCCTGAGCTGCTTAGCAAGATAAATCCCGATATCAGGCGAAGAGGCCTTCCTGCCTGAACAATAGACAGCTACCTTTCCTCCGGGAATTAGCCAGATCAGAAGCCACACCAAATAGCAAGCTTGGGCGGATCTTGACACCTCCCGGACCGTCCTCCCTCGGCGAGGAATCGTACAGCAAACTGGGCCAAGCACAAGAAAGCAATATATACAGAAGATAAATGGCCACAAGAAGCCAGCTGTCTGAAATGTGATTTGACCAAGGTTGCTCCACAGGATTTGAATCCAAGCCCCGTGTTTCCTAACACTGGTCATTATCCCCCCTCTGCACCCTACTGATTAAAGCAGGGCTATGCCAGATTTACAATTCTCATCATCTCTTGCCACGGATCTGAGGCTTTCGGAAACCGAAGTCCCAAACAGCAGAATGGCAAAAGATTGGCTTGAAACGTACACACAGTCGGAGTCCTTTTAGCTGAGCTAGATTTTTCTCCAAAACCTGCCTGAGAGCACATGGGTGGCCCACTCAAATGAGCTGAAGCAATGTCCACCCTTTGCATTCATTTTTCCCCCGATTAAATAGAATTATTCATTTAGGGCTTTTCTGCCTTTGGGGGGGGGATTCCGAAACAATGTGTGCTAAAATCGATTAAAACTTGCTTTAAAAGCAGGTTTAAAACATTTTCCTTAAAAGCCAGAATTCTTCTAAAATAATTCCCAGAGCCAATTTTAAGACCAGTTTGAAAGACCCAAGAGCATCATAAACCACACAGACTTGGTTGTCTGGCAGAGGTTACTGTATTTGCTTTCCATGGAACAACTGAGTATTTATTGCATTTTAATAAACAAGTGCCACAGTAAAGCTTTCATTACTGAAACCAACTGGAAGGGGGAAAAGCATTATTTTGTTAATTTAGATAATGCGTGTCCCCTGCTCTAGACCATATTCACTCAGAGAAAACTGGCATAAGATGATGATGATGATGATTCCAGGGGGTGCCAGAGTTGAAAATAAAGAATTGGAAAAAATGAACAAAGTGCAGAGACCTGGCCGTTGAAACATCTTGCTTGTGGATGAAACACTTAAGTGGTCCCCGCAGTCATTGGGGCTTTGGGAACAATATCAAGACATTTCACACTGTGTTATAAGCAGTTGCAGATCTCAGAAATAATGGCATCAGAACAACAAAAAAACGGCAATATTAGGAACAGCATACATACTGTGCCAATATTTAACAGATACTTAGGTTTTTGGTTCAAACTAGTATCTGTGATGTAATATCAGTCAATGTTTTTATAATCTTGATTGACTGTGTCTGGTGTTTAATATTAATCATAATAATACAGCATCAGTCAAGACCAATGGAACCCATGACCTCAAGGGGAGGTAGTGAGTGCTCCAACACTGGAGGCCTTCAAGAGAAAATGGGACAACTCTCTGTCAGACCTGCGTTGAGTTGGATTCCTGCCTTGAGCAGGTGATTGGACTGGATGGCCTTAGGGACCCCTTCCAACTCCATGATTCTATAATTCAATTAGTTGTGGATCCGAGTAAGCCTTTGGGGCAGAGGAAGAAGGCACCATGAATGAGGATTCAGGGCCAACGAGCCTGTGCATGTCAACCCCTAAAATGGATGGGGAAAGATCCATTGAATCTTCTTAAGGACCTCCTTAACATCTGGGAGGACCTTCCTCCCAGATGGAGGAAGGAGCAAATCTGTTCTCGGCCGCTGTAGAGAGCGGGACCTGAGTGGGTGCGTTTGAATTGCAGGGGGGGGGGAGATTTCTGATCGAACTTTGTGAAGAACCAGCGGATGACGGGAGAGGTTTGTCGGAGCAGCAGGGGACTTTCTGAGTGGGCCATATGCTGTCCTCGGAAAGTCTTGGAATGGACGTCCGAGAGCCCTCTGTGAGGGGCGTGGGTTCCAGCCCAGGCGAGTCGGACTAGATGACCCTTGGGTTTTCCCTTCCAGCCCTTTCCTGTGGTTCTCGGTCGTTCCACTTGGCTTTCTAGGAGTTGCACGAAATGCAGAGATGACGAGGGCAGGAAGTGGTCCAAGCAGAGTCATCCAGGCGAGCGGAAGGGGAGAGTGCGCCAACTCCCATCGCTCTGGGCTGGCTCCTTGCCCTGGAATGTCACTAAAAAGCATTCTGTTCACCCTGCGGGCAGCCAGATGCCGCTGGGCAGCAGGCCCCATCGTCTTTGGTGTATGGAGAAATTTTGCTCTCTCTCCCCCCCAGCTTTGTCTCTGGGCTCCGCACCTATCCTGCACAGAGGCAGAATGCTTTGTTTCCTTAAGCTCGGTGTTCCTCAGCCCCTCCTCAAGTTCTTTGGCTTTGTATTTCTTCAAGCTGATTCTTGGCAGGCAACCCTTGCTGGCTGGCCCAGGCCCCTCTCTCCTGTGGCACAACGCATTGGCGGGAGGGGGAACCATGCGTTGACACTTAATTTCTGACCCTCGGATTACAACCTATCCCGTTGTGATGGCTCAGTGAGTCTGCAAGGTTCCTGGTGTGGTGGATGTGCTAAATAACAGGGCCGTCAGCTCTCACGTGCGCATTAAAGTCAGCCAGACAGACAGTTTGTGAATAAACACTAAAGCACCACCCAAACACTCAGAACCAGGGGGAGGTGGCCCAAGAAACCAGCCTCTTTCTCCTTCCAGTTCCAGGTGGCCAAATCAGTGGTCCTTTCAGACCTGTAGTCAATTTAAGGTGGGTTTCATCTCTGGGTCTAGTCCCTGTCAGTTTCACATGGGCTGGTTCCCTGCTGAAAATGTAGATTTTTTTCCCCAGCTGGGCTTCTCCCTCTGTGTTTATGCCTGGGGGTCATGCAAGCTTTGTGGCACGTATGTTACAGGGCTCATTACAGTTCACCCGCCAGATGGCCAACATGTTTTTCCTTGGCTACCAAGGCACGAGACCCGAGCTGGGTGATGTGTGACCTTCCAAATCCTCTTAGGCTGCCTCTCCTCTGATTTTTAACCCTTGGGTGTGCCGGCAAAGGTTGATGAGTGTCCACCCCTCGCATGGGCAGCATCTCCCTTTATAAGCCTGCTTGAGTGTTAAGATCATCTGGAGAGGCCTTTCTCTCAGCCTCACCCATTTAAGTGGGGTTACATGGGAAAGGGCCTTCTTGGTGGCTGCTCCCAGACTCTGGAACTCCCTGCCACTGGAGGCCAGGCTGGCCCCCATCTTGGCTGTCCTTCTGCAAGCAGGCGGAAGACCTGTCTCTTCAGGCAAGCCTTCCCTCAGTGACTGGCTGCCCATGTCAGGTTTTTCAAATGGATTGTTGTACCTTACTGCTTTGACTTTGGTTTGCTTATGTTTTTTGGTATTGTATTCACTGAATCATTTTAGTATTGTATACTCACTGTTATTAGCTTAAATACTGTTGTTTAATTGTTGTAAGCCGCCTTAGGTCCTTTTGAGGGAGGGAGGGAGGGAGGGAGGGAGGAAGGAAGGAAGGAAGGAAGGAAGGAAGGATGGATGGATGGATAAGAGAGGAAGGAAGGAAGGAAGGAAGGAAGGAAGGAAGGAAGGAAGGAAGGAAGGAAGGAAGGAAGGAAGGAAGGAAGGAAGGAAGGAAGGAAGGAAGGAAGGATGGATAAGAGAGGGAGGGAGGGAGGGAGAGAGGGAGGAAGGATGGATGGATGGATGGATGGATGGATGGATGGATGGATGGATGGATGGATGGATGGATAAGAGAGGGAGGGAGGGAGAGAGGGAGGGAGGGAGGGAGGAAGGAAGGAAGGAAGGATGGATGGAAGGAAGGATGGATGGATGGATAAGAGAGGGAGGGAGGGAGGAAGGAAGGAAAGTAAGTTCATGGGGAGGAAGGGAACAGGTTATCTCCTAGATGTTTCATCCAGTGGCAACCCCTGTCAGCTCCAGCCATGGAAAACATCTGGAGAACCCAAAGCTCCAGTTCTCGGTTTGCAAGGATTTTATAATGTCTTTGAAAGCAAATTTCAGGTCCAGAGACAGGTATTGATGCCGCTGCATCTCCTGCCACCCAGAAGCCCTACCTGAAGTTTGGGGGCAGTGGGTCGCTCTTAGGTTTAAACTGGCATCGCTGGCTGCCTCTGCGTTTCAAAGCAGGGAAAGGGGTGCCTCGGCCACTGGGCGTGTGAACCAACCATAGAGTGGTCTTTGCACGGCCCGCTGCCTCTGTCACGGCACAAAGGGGACCTAAGAGAGCCAGCATGGCATAGGCATTGGACTGGGGGGGGGGGGGGGGAGGCAGGAGATGTGGGTTCAAATCCCCACTGGGCCATGGAATCTCGCTGGGTGACCAGTCATACAGACTCCTCCAGGCAGAACTAACTGGCAGGATTGTGAAAGGATAAAAAAAAGAGAGAAGAAGAACTGAGTTATTTTTCCTCCTGGGACCGAAGGCAGGAGAGAAAGATAACCAGCCATTGCTAAGTAAATAAACGTGGGCTGATTTGGAGGGGAGAGATGGGTGCCATGAGCCACTTTCCAAAAAAAAAAAGCCCCTGTTCTCAGCAAAAGGGACCGAGACCAACTTCTTTGGCAGGACGGCTTCGGGCCTGTGCCTCCCTCCGCTTGCCGCCAGCCTGGCCTCACGAGCCACAGCGCACATGTCCCCGGAAGCATGAGAGGGGCTCAGCGCTGGCTTTTCACTTCCAATTAAACATCAAGACGCCTTTGAAGGATGAGTCAGGGATGCCCTTCAGAATGAGAGACAAAGGGAGTTTGGAGAGATGCGGAAAAGCCACCTTGGGCATGTGGGCCTCGGCAGCCTTCAGGGCTGGCCCTGAGTTTTGCTGGAAGGAAACCGAAAATCTCCAGCCCTCGGGGAATCGCTGAAGGTGGTGATGGTGGTGGTCAGATGTTCCGAACTGGCATCTCTCGTTTCGAGCTAGGCAGAAAGAGAGGAGATTGTATGGAAAGCCAGCCTAGATTCAGAGGAAGGAAGAGTGAAAATTGGCGGAAGAAATATCAATAATTTAAGACAGGCAGATGGCACCCTCTTACTGGCAGAAAGTAGCAATGACTCCAAATGACTTCTGACGAAAGTGAAAGAAGAAAGTGCCAAAGCAGGACTGTAGTTGAACACAAAGAAGACAAAAAAAATAAGATGACTACAGAAGAACTGCACAATTCCAGTGCTGACGATGTATAAAGGTTTTTTTATACTTTACGTTACATCTGTAAAAATGGGTCCGTTTCAGGCTGGCCAACCTCCAGAATTTCAGGGGCTAACTTTGCCCATCTCTGGATGTGGGACACACACTCTGGCTGAAAAATGGGGTTTTTCAAATCTTTTTATCTCTTTCTGCCTTGCTTTTCCACTGAGGAGGAGCCGGGGGGTGTGTGACTCCCAAGCACGGTTGAAAACAGATTTTAAAAACAGGAGGAAAATAAACTGGATTCTAAGAAAATTATTCTAATGAATATCAGCACAATGCTGATATTCAACCGTTTTAAAAGGCCAGCCTGCAGAGATGCATCGTCTTCATGTTTCCTCACGGTAACAGCTCTGGCAGTGGGAACCGACCGCTGCCCTGAAAGGAGAAAGGTTTTTACCTAGAAGCAACGCAGCTGGTGGGATAGCTCAGTGGTTTGAGTCTGTGACTGCGGCGGTTGGGAGTTCGATTCCCCCACTGTGTGCCTCCTGGGAGAAGAAGACCCAGCCTGGGTGGCCTTGGGCAAACTGCACAATCTCAGGATGCCCCCAGAAGAAGGGAAAAGGAAACCACTTCTGAGTGTTCTCTACGTGGAAAACCCAGAAATTCACTTAATGGCACATGATTATTTTTAGGAGCCACGGGACAGAAAATCGGCTTCCAGGAGCCAACCAAGAGACCTGTGGCACCTGAGAGCCGGATAATTGTCTCTGGGCACCTGACAGCCCGCTTCCTCAGACGCAGGCAGGAACTCTCTTTGGTTTTTCTTAATGGAAAACTGATGGCGCATCGACGACGGGAGGGAGTCCCTTGACGCATCGCATTAGTAGGTATTTTGCTTCTTAATCGTTTGCATCCCCTTCTCCCCGTAATCTGCGCCGTCTAGGGCGGGGTTCTATGGGTGTCGCTCCATCTCACCTTCGCTCTTCCTCTTTGCCTCCTGCCTCCCGCTTCCCCCAGCCTGGCTGTCTTTTCCAGCAAGGGGCGTCTTCTCGTGACAACGCTTATGATACACCACAGAGCCCGGCCCTATAGGTCTTGTGGGACTACAACTCCCATTATCCAGGAACAGGCCAGGGGTTGGGTGGGAGCTGCAGCCTCGGCCTGCCTGGTGCGCGCTACAGCTCTCGCGCCCCCGCCGCGGAGACCCAGCTTTCGGGAAGGTTGCACTCTGCCGATGCTCAGAGGCGCCCTGGCTCCCGGGTGCCTCCCACCTTGCGGAGGGAGGACCCAGCCTCTCCTGCCCCCTCCCCAGCCCCCGTCCCCCCCCCCCATGATTGATGGTGGCTGCAGAAGGGCTGTCCTCCGTCTCCCCCGCCTCCCGGCGCGCCATCGCCATCTTCCGCAGCCCGCGGGGAGAGGGACCGGATGGGACCCCCGCCGCCGCCGCCGCCCCCCCCCCAGCGCGCCCCCTCCCTCCTTCGGTGCGCGCACACACATTCCAGCAGGCGGGAAGAAACTCCAGCCTCCGCGGGCGGGGAAGGCGGACAGGCAGAGCTTGCGCGCCGGCGGGCGGAGTCTTCCGCGCTCGCCTGCCTGCCTGCCTGCCTGCCCGATGGGGCGGGCGCCGGAGGGCCCCGATCCCGGCGCAAGGGGGAGGAGGCAGGGCCCGCTCGCCTGCTGCCTTGCTGGCGGGGGTGGAGAAGCGAGCCGGCCGGCCAGCCAGCCAGCCAGCAAGTGCGGAGGAGTCGCCAGCGCCAGCCCCGCGCCTCGCCGTCCCCGCCCAGCCCCGGCAGGCTGAAAGCAGCAGCAGCGGCGACGGGAGGACGCCCCGATCCCCACCGATGCTCCTTCCAGCGAGTAAGTCCTCGCCCCCGCGCGCCCCCATCCCCGCCTGGAGCGGGTCCCCCGAGGGGGCGCGCGCGGGGGGCGCCCCGCGTGCCAAGGGCGCACGGCGAGAGCCGCGCCCTTGCCCATCCCGGGGAGGGGAGCGGAGGGCGGTTGGGGGGGGCAGAGAGGGAAAGGGGAGACCCCCCCCCCATCTGGCGCCTCCGCAGCACCCCATCACCCTCCGTTTGGGGGCTTCCCCGGGGGGACCGACGGTCTGGGTCAGCGCGCAACCGGGGCGGGCAGGGCGGGGTCTTTCCTTGTGGTCGCGCGAAGGAGAACCGAGGGGCTCGCCGATGAATGCGGGCCGAGCTTCCCCTTCTGCTGAAGTTGGTGGGGAAGAGATCAAGCTGCTTGTCCGCTCCCCCCCCACACACACACACAGCCACCGACAAGCTCACAGCCTCCGCACCCCACCCGATCTCCCCTGCCCGTCTCCCTCCCTTCCCCTGGGCCAGCTTTCTGCCTCCTTCCCTCCCTCTCTGACACTGACCTGCCCCACAGCCCTTGCCGCCCGCCCGTGTCCCTTTGGAAGGTGCGGAGCCGTTATCTCTCTATTATTACGATTTTTGATAATACTGTTTTGTGCCTTGGATTTCTGCCCTGACTCGTGCGCGAACTGATTCTGTCCACCTATCGGGTTGGAAAGAGAGAACCCACAAGGAGCTTGATTTCAGTTGAGGCATTGAAACGATCTTAAGGGGCCCTCTTTCCTTCCGGCCTTTAGCTGACCATGCCTTGTAGGAAAAGGGGTGTGTTGACCCAGATGAGTCCCCCAAAGAGGGGGGGTATCCAGCTGTGTTGAGCTAGGATTCCTATCCTTCGCCACCCTGGTCTTTTCCCCTCTTCCTCTCCACTGGTACCATTTGTAAAGATAAACCTGTTAGTATAACCAGGTGCCTTTTACCAACAAAGAAGCCAGTGGCTACTTAAAGGCTACTATGTTTGATTTGACGGAATCTTTTCTAGATTAGAACCCGCTTCATGAGAGGCGCCTGATGACAAAGGGGTTGCGGTCCATGAAAGCTTTGCGCCTGGTAGAACTGGGCCGCCTTCAGGGTGGGAGAGGGTTCTTGTTCAGTTTGGCTGCCGTGGTCTTTGAATGACTGCCCCCTGAAGAAGTCACAAGGCGGCAGGTCCTAAGCCAGGGGCTAAAAGTCCCAGAGGGACGGGGGGGGGGGAATGCTTTGCCTTTCGCACCGACAGACACACCCACCCACCCGTGTTATGAAAAATTAGATCCTAGCTGGGTGGAAGTGTGGGGCGAGGCAGGCCCTTTGTCCGATCCCTGAAAAGTCACAAACGTGGCAGGCTTTTGCACTCGCCCGGCCCCTTTGCTAGGGAAAGATGGGGCAAAACCTGGGGTTCAGGAAGTGGTTCCCCAAATAAGGCCGGAGGTGACGTCCGTGGCTTAGGGCAGCCAGAGCGAAAACCATGGTGACCACATGGTGGTTCATTTCTGACCCATGTGAGTGGCAAGTGGGAGCAAGGAAGGATGTACCACGGTGAACACCAGTCAGGAGCTGGGGCGTGTAACTGATTAATCGGTGGATTTAATTGGTCGGAAAATTCTGATTGACTCAACGGCTGCCCCTGAGCAACTGGGCTGAGCCTTCGGAAAATAACAGCCCAGAAGTTGTGTTAATGCCGTGCATCTAAAAACTGTGGGTGGTGTTTCTGCGGCATCCAAAGGATCATCCTGGGTCAGACCAAAGACCTCACCCAACCTTTGGCTTTTCAGAAAGAGCCATCCAGTGGCTTCCAGAAGCTCTCCCCGACAATGGGAGCACTCCTTTCCAAAAGGCGAGCCACCAAGCCACGGGTGGATCACGGCCCTCAGGAACATGATGCTGGCGTGGAGTGGTGGCCACCAGCCTCCGCAAGGAGGGCTTCCCAGATCGGGGAAAGTGCCCTGGAGGATTCGTGGTATGCGCTTCCTCCCAAAGCTGGCAGGCGTGGGTTCAGCTTCAGCGGGACAAATGCGCCACGCAGGCTAGGAACATGGATTGGGGTGAAAAATCAGACTAGCTGAGCCCCAACCCGAAACACCGCTCCAGTCCCTCGAGCGACCAGCATTCCCTCGGGTTCAGAAAATCCCCCAGAAGTTCAATACATTTTGTTTTCTCTTTTTTTCTCACTGCCTGCAGGAAGATGATGACTCAGTGCGGTGTGATGTAGAATGAAAAGGGCCTTCACGCGGGGAGCATGGGGTTTATTTTCACAGAGGGGGAGGGAGTGGAGTTTTGGAAACACCCCCTTCCCCAGCTCCCAGTCCATGGCAAGGGATTCTGGAAGTCGTAGTCCAAAAGGTCCCGAGGGACAAAAGGCCAGCTGGTCCACCCACCAGGAAGCCTTGATAGCCCGGAAGTAAGGGATCATAGAAATCGGGATCCAAAATATCTAATCAAAAGGCACCCATGCGTCTTCTAAAAAAAAAAAAAAGCCCTCCAAGGCTGGGGAACATTCGGCCCTCCAGATCCTTTGGGATTACAATTCCCATTGCCCTTCATTGCAAGCTGTGCTGTGCTTCCATCAACAAGCCCCTCATCCATGCTCCCCAGTCCCAAATGGTAGCTCGTCTGTTCAGTGCAGGACGGGGGGTGGACAGACCTTTGGACTTTTCCAGTGCCAGACAAACCGCCACACCCTCCAGACCAAACTACTGGACCTGCTGGCCTGGAGCGCCTGAGCATTGAGACCTTCCAGTCTCTCTCCTCTGTTTCGCTCTGTGGGGAGTGGTGTGTCTTGTAGAGAAGTGGGGGAGAGTTTTTGCGCCATTGTGACATTCCTTCGCCCTTGGTTTTAGTTTTAGCATCCTATTAAAACCTGGATTTCGTGTCCGATTTGGGTGCTGAGCGATCGTGGCTCGGTTTGGGCCTTTTGTGTTGCGTTGGCGCTGGTTTTTACTGCTTCAAAAACCTTTTTATAATTCGTTGCCTTCTGCCTTGATTGCTTTGGGTCCAGCAGGGTGGAGTAGAGTTGCCCTAATAAACAGCTAATTGGTGTCTGTTCGTCTAATTCAATGATTAGGCGAACTAATCCCATTTTGGGGATGGGATTGGCCTAAACTCACCCAAGTGGGATTTTGAACCCCCATCTCTTGAGTCCCGTTCTAACCACTAAGCAACACTGTCCGTCGCCTGCCGAGGTCCCACAGAACCCAAGCTAACAGTTGGGATGAAGAGGCTTCTTTGCATCACCTCCCTTTGCATCAACGACCCCAGTCTACGGTCCTGACTCATCAGTTCTTTCCTCGGCCAGGATACGTCTGTGCAAATCCCAACATCCACCTTCGAAACTCAAACAAGCAGACAACCAACCGCTCCGAGGAAGCTTCCGAAGGCAAGATCGACCAGAAACCCCCAAACAGGGAATAAGCCGACGCTGAGCCGGGAAAACAGGCCGAGAACCTAATGACTCATTTGTGAGACGTCAGAAGGGAAACCATCTAGGGCCGTCGGAGGACTGCCTTCCTGCTTGGAAAGCAAAAAAGGGCCTGCAGCTCTGTGGCAGAGTGTCACTTGCTTGGCAAATCCAAGGTGTCGAGTTCCAATCCTAACATCTCCCAAGAGCTTGCTCAGAAGGATGGAGATCAGTGGCTTGGGTCAGTAGGTCTGAGTTTAGATGGACCCATTGCTGTTATCAGTATAAGTTCTGTGGGCCCAAACCTTTTTCCCTCCCCTCCACGTCCACTGGATGTATTCCTGTTGGGGGCGTACAGCTTCTTTTTTGACTTCAGTCTGGTGGGCACAACTCAGAGGAACAAGACAGTCCTGGGTGTGTTCTGGTTCCAAGCCTGCTAAGAATCAGCACCTCAAAGCCCAGCTGGATGAGTCCAGGAAAGGGGTCAGAGGCTCCCACCCGAGCTGCCCCACGTCTTCCTGCTGAATTGTAAGCCAGCCAGACCTCCGGCGTGTCCTTCGCTGGCTCCCCTACCCCACAAAACACACTGCCGTCCTTCACTATGACATAGCCAAGCTATGAGCGGAGCCACCTCTGGCTTCCAGCTGGACAAAGTTACCCCGAGACCAAAATGGAGACTTGAGGAACAAGACTGGATCCTGGAGGAAATCCCAGGGACTTTGAACAGGACTTCAAGAAACTTGGTTCCTGGCCCAAAAACAGGCCAGATCTCTTTCTCTGAATCAGTTTGCTTGTAAGCCAAGAGCACCTCTTTGTTGCCTGGAGAGGATGCCAGAAGATTAGCCCACGCTTGGTCCTTTCTTTGTCCGCACCAGAGATTCCACACCACAGGTCCCTTGGCATGTCAGAAGCAACGGGTTGGGGGGGGGATCTAACAGGATCAGGAAAAGAAGCTTCTTCTCGCTCAATCCCGTGAGTGCACCAGAATGACAAGAGGTTTCAGTCCCACACTTGAACCAGAAACCAAGTTGAAATTATTTTAGTGTCCACGTCACTCAGGAAAAAAACAAAACAAACACAACCCTTCCGGATGCTTTCCTGGCTTCCATGGCTTAGCGCCTTATCCCAAAATGAAATATTGGAAGGTGGCTGGAATTAACCCACTAACATGAATGGATACAGGAAGGAGGGCTTTCCAGCCGAGATTTTCCTCCCGATGCTTTAAAACTAGATGGTATTCTGTGCTCTCTCGGGAGTCGTTGATCACCTTCACTATCCACTCTGGCAGCCCGCCTTGGAGGGCACAACCCGTCAATGGGGCGAGGGTTGAGTTATTGATTCCCAACATTTCCTGCAAATTGGTCCTATCGAACTGCTGATCCATCTCCCTGTCGGGCCAAGCTGTAAAGAGCTTCTCCTTAGGCAGAGCATAACCCTGCCAGACAGCTTGGAGTGAATACAATGATTGCAGTAAGAAAGGGGGCGGAGGAGGAATATGTATTTATTGCTCTTTCAGAGGTGAGATCCTGAAAATATACGGTAGCCCAGGTTTGGTGGGATTCAGTGCAGAGCTTGGAAGTAACTCGTTAGAAGTAAACAGGACCTAGTTACTTTTTGTAGTAACAAGGGTGTGATGCCATTGCATTGCAAAAAGTGATGCAATGCATAATTACAAAGTTAAGTCATTGATGTGATGAGTAACCTTTTTGGACTGGTCTCAAAAGTGGCTTTCCAACCTTTTTTTAGGGGCATTCTGGCTGAAACTTCTGCAGTTTTGCATCATTTTCTTACCAGGCCTAAGTGGCAAGGAAAGTATAGTTTGGCTATACCTTCCATATGTCTTGGACTTTTTCAGGCATGCAGTATCACCATTTGCCACTAGGGGGAACTGGGGAGTATTCCCTTGCAGTTTTCTCAAAAGAGAAGATAACAAAGTTGTGGCAAACTAAGACATAACATGGATTTTGCTGGATGGACAGATAGTTACGTAGAATTCCAGGCTCTGATTCATTGCAAGTTTTCCACCAATGTGCTTTCTTTGCTCTCATTTTATATGGAATTTGAAATTATTATTTTTTCTTGAGTCCCAAAAGCTGTGATTTTTTTATTTGGGGTTGATATGGGCCGGGAGGGGGTTGACTTTGCTCCCCCTGGGTTTTCATAATGAGAGGGAGACGGTGGTGGTGACACTTGAATCCAGCACTCATTGATTTATACACTTGGTTATCTACATGGCTTCATCTCTCAGAATGCTGTTTTTCGCCCCTCATTTTGGAGCAATGGGTGGCTTGAATTAACATAGCAATTTGCAAATTCGACCTTTGACCTCCTCCTCTTTCCTCTCCTTGCTTTCTCATCTGTTCAGAGTTTTCTCAGCAGGTGGAAAGGGGTAGAAATGAACCCTTCCACTTATCATTTGTTGTAAATTTTCCCTGTTGTCATGCCAGGTGTTTTGGAGTGGCTTGGTCTTGGAATGGGCAATCAAGAGGTGTTAACTGTATAAAAGAATTGCCCCTGCTTCTTCTAAAGGTGCAAAGGCACCTTGGTTTCTCAGTCCTGAGGCAGTCTGTGTGTGCTCAGAGACTTAAATAAGGGCCAGAATTGCAAAATACTGTGCACGTTAAGTAACATTGGGCGTGTGCATTTTCCCAGTTTTCTGGCCCTCTGTCTAGTGCCTAGATGTGCTACGGCGTGTGCAGCTGAGCACATGGCCTTGGTATGTCCAAGCATGGAAGAAATAGTGGGGATGATTTTCCAGTTATGCACTTGTGGCTTTACACCAGTGATTCCCAACTGTTGGTCCCCAGATGTTCTTAGACTAAATCTCCCAGAAGTCTTCAACACTAGATGTGCTGGCCGGGATTTCTGGGAGTTGTAGTCCATGACCATCTGGTGACCCAAGGTTGGAAACCACTGGTTTCCTCTATGCAATCCAAATAGCATTATGGTCAGTATTTATTTATTCTTTGCTAATTTCCCTACATTTCTGTACCGCCCAGTAATTAATGCTCTCCCACAGCGCACTGGCCTCTCAGAGAGTTACAAGTCATGGACTTACAAGTCCCAGAAGCCTTAGCCAACAAAGCCAAGAACATCTGGGGCAGTGGTTAAACTGCAGGACTGCAGCCAAGACTCTGCTCGCAACCTGAGTTCGATCCTGATGGGCTTAGGTAGCC
Source organism: Intellagama lesueurii (assembly GCA_037013535.1). Lineage (NCBI taxonomy): Eukaryota > Metazoa > Chordata > Lepidosauria > Squamata > Agamidae > Intellagama > Intellagama lesueurii. The sequence continues at coordinate 3,389,015 of JBAJHW010000016.1, read as the reverse complement.
GGCTGAGGGTTGACTCAGCCTTCCATCCTTCCAAGGTTGGTAAAATGAGTACATAGCTCCCTGCGGGGGAAGCAATGTATAGTCTGCCTCCCTGAATCGAAAATCGCCCAGAGAGTGCTTTCAGCGTTGTGGGTGGTATATAAGCAGCACACTTGGCTGGGCCTCCGAAGGAACCCAGAAGACGCCCAGCCATGGATGGGAAGGGCTGGTGCGGAAAGGGAGCAGATGTGCCCGTCAAACTAGCTCGCCTTTCTACCAAGCCTTCGTTTCTTTTTCTTTTTTTCTGATCATGGAGAGGGCACGTTCGAGGTGCCCCTCTTCGTGTTGATCCTGGGACATTTCCTGGCCGTTTCAGCTTTTGTGATCTGAGCCGAAGGACTGGAAAAGGATGTCCGCCTTACTCCGCGTTATCACTTGGAGAGGAACTCTTTCTCTGGATTTACCCAAAGAAAGATCTGAAATGGCACGATGTACCTGGTGACTGGGTGGGTTTGCTGGTTGGTTGGTCAGCTGGCTAGTTTGGTGTGTGTGTGTGTGTGTGTGTGTGTGTGTGTGTGTGTGTGTGTGTGTGTGAGAGAGAGAGAGAGAGAGAGAGAGAGAGAGAGAGAGAGAGAGAGAGAGAGAGAGAGAGATGAGCGACTTCGGAGAATGTGCCCTACATCTTTTCTTCCCCCTTCCCATGCCTCCCCCAAGTGCCCCTATGAGAATGGCATTTCCAGCTGAACATGATTAGGTAGACTTTCTTCTTGCTTTAAAAAAAAACTTTTTATTTCTATTTTGCAGATTTAACGTAAAAAATTGAATTGAACTAACGGAGGGGAAAAACAAAACAAAAACAGAGCAAACATTTGGTTGTTATGGGTTTTCAGGCTCTTTGGCCATGTTCTGAAGGTTGTTCTTCCTAACGTTTCGCCAGTCTCTGTGGCCGGCCTCTTCAGAGGACAGGAGTCAGAACTCTGTCTGTGCTCTGGTGCAGCAACTATCCCACAAACTGCACCAGAGCACAGACAGAGTTCTAGCTCCTGTCCTCTGAAGATGCCGGCCACAGAGACTGGCAAAACGTTAGGAAGAACAACCTTCAGAACACGGCCAAACAGCCCGAAAAACCTACAACAACCATCAGATCCCGGCCGTTGGGTGGCCGTTTGTTAGCAACAGTTTGGTGGTGGATTCTTGCACTGGCATGGGGTTGAACTAGGTGACCCTTGGGATCCCTTTGAACTCTATGATACTGATGTTAAATTTGGTGGTACACTAGGACCGCCCTATCCACAGGATGAGTATCGTTGGTTTCACTTATCCGTGGTCTGAAAATATTAAAAGAAAAAGAAAAAAACAGAAAGGTATGTTTTTGTGATGTAATTACCAGGGCTGGCCACTAGAGAGAGCCAGAGACTATGCTATTTTTAGGGTTCACTATTAACCATAGTTTTTGGCATCCATGGGAGGTCTTGGAACCCATCTCCCACAGATATGGGGTTCCTCCTCTTGGTGATTCTGCAGTTCCTTTAACCAAATTGTTTCCAGCAATAATTCTCCTATGCTTAACCCTGCCCCTCCTCCCTGGCCAGGCAGGGGAAGGAGCTGAGGGCTCAACACTTCCAGCCCAATTCTGGATTGCACTGGTTGGAAATTGCCCATTGCTAAGCGCAGGTAGCTGAATGTTTCCATTTTATTTTAAGAGGAGTGGAAGGGTGCAGTTTCCCTCCGATTCGGATCAGAGCATGAGTGGCAGAAGCAGCCTTGCGTCGGAGTGTGTGCAATGTGCAATTCGGGCAAACGTTTTGCTTATATTTTTGGCCCAGAAAATCTTGCATCTTCAGGTCCAAGCGTGGCCGAGTTCTGCCGGTTCTTGGCCTCTCTCTCCTGGGCTTGCTGAAGCAGTGTGCCTTCATCTCAAAATGGCCTTAATCAGCGCGAAGGGCGCTCATCTTGAACGCTGACTCCCAGTGCAAAATGTGCGGTGCAGAAAACGGCCCCATGGGCCCGTCGTTGCTGACCAGCTCTCCAAAAGTCACCTTCCAGGACCTGCTTCTCCCGTGTCCTGGAAAAACCTGTAATAGATAATTGGGCCACCAAGGCCTTGCTGACAATGAATAATATGTTATGTGATCACCGTTTGAATTGTTTGCCTGTTGTGAAGGTAACCGGCATCTCTCAGTTTCACGAGCGGGGCAATTGAAATGAGATATCTAAGGTTGTTTTCCTTTTCTTTTAAGAGCCATGAATAAGTGGTGGCTCTTCGCCATTTTCCTGCCTCTTTTTGACAGCTCTTTGGGTGGCATTCCCCTACTTTAAGTAGCTTGGCACAGCTCTGCCTTCCTTTGGCACCTTAGGTGGTGCTCAGACCCATTCACTCACGTGTGGGATGGAGACGATCCTCCATTTCCCAAAGAAACCGTTGCTGTTTATCCTGGAGAGGAGAGAACAGAGGGATAGAGAACCAGCTTGGGTCAGCATGAATGGCCAGGCAGGTGCCCCTATGAACTGTCCCATTTAGCTGTCGGACAGTTGAAAACAGGCCCCAGGGGCCAAGGTAGTTGCCGACTAGTGACCTAGAGCAAGAAAGCTTGCAAGTGAATCGGACCTCTTTGGATTTATTTGGTGTGCTTGAGAAATTAGAACGTGTCCAGAGGAGACCGACAGAGATGGTGAAGGGTCGGGAAACCAAACCCCAAGAGGAACTACGGGCGAGGTTGAGGGAGTGGGGTGTGTTTGGCTTAGAAGAAAGAAGCGATTCGATAGCCATATTTGAAGGGCTCTCCCATGGAAGAAGGAGCTTGCTTTCTGCAGCTCCAGAGGGTGAGACGGAGTGGACCAGCGAGAGGAGAACCAACTGAATGCTGGGAAGGACCGCCTGGCAATATAAGCCGTTTGATGCCCTTGGAAGGTTTGATGCTCTTTCTCTGACTGGTTTTGAACAAAGGTTGGGTGGCCGTCTGCGAGGGCAGCTTTAGCAGAGGATGCCCTTCATTGGCAGAGGGTTGGGCTAGATGATCTTTGGGGTTCCCTCCAGTTCGGTGATTCAGAGAAGGCGGCCCTCAGCTTTTCCCCACCCCTTAAGCCAGGGCTGGGGAACATGGGGCCCTCTGCGTGTCGCTGGGCTCCCCTCAGCCCTAGCCAGCATTAGCAGTGTGGAGGGACGATGGGAGTTGTAATCCGAGATCCCCACTGCTGCCTTCGACTATGGGGAACTCTGTGGAAGAGACCTCCCCCCTCAACACAGCCGTGTTCCAGGTTCCCCGAGGGTTTTTTTAATTATACGACTCCTAAACTTCCCCTAAGCTGAGTTACTTACTTCCTCTGTGGTATTCATTTGGGATGGACAGAGCGCCTGGGGAGGGGGGGTTTCCTTCCCATCATAGGGGGAACCTCTCTCCATTTACGCACTGATAGAGCAGCAAGGACACTAATTTGCACAAAAGTGCATAAAGGTGTATGAACAAGGGCATAATTTTTTAAAAAAACACAATTTAAGTAGAATTACAATATATCACACCTGATTGGGGGAGACGGTGACCAGGTGACCCATGTGCCTGTGGTTGACTCTGCTGCCCAGGTGCTGATCTCTGTGGATGATGGGCACCTTCAAGGAGGGTCCATGATCTCCCTTCCCTCTTTCTGGGTCTTGATGTTGGAAGTCTGGACCCGAATTGCTTTACTGCTGCAATGATCGTAAAGCTCAACAGCGCCACCTAGTGTGTCTGGGATTCTGGATCCCCGCAGAGACTTTCAGGAAGAAACAATGACCTTAGTTTCAATCCAGTCTCTTCTGCCAGCTTTATCCTCCACCCTCCTCCTCACCAATAACCAAGTAAGCTGGACTAGTCGGCTGTTTTGTTATGGAAGTCCACCTGAATCCTGTTGTTTATGCATACTGATAAAAGTGCAACAGCCTCAATCACAGCAGTGAAAACCATTATTCTAAGAGTGTTTCTGACTGATGATCACCTCCATTGCAGACAGCGTTTAATTCTTAAGACAGGAACCATCTTCTATGATGCTAGTTTTTGTTTGTCTTAAATTCTCATGGATGTGGAAGAAATAGCCTCCATTCCTTTTTAATATATATATCAAACATGTGCTTCTGATGGCCAAATGTGTCCTCTTACTAATGTGTCCTCTTACAAGGAACTCTGCACATGCTTGCGAGATTCCAACCTCATTACAAAGCAGGTGAAAAGTAACCAGCTCAGCTAACTTCGGAGGAAGGTTGCTTAAAAGTCCCTGTGCAATCATGCGACCTTCCCTTCCCTCACTTCCCACAACTGACTCAAAATCCCTTTAACAAATAAGATATATGTATATACAGTCGGCGTCTTGGGTTCGAAAGAGTGATTCTCTGAAAGGTTGGCATATAATGCGTCCGTCTGTGTTACAGTTAGAGGCAAGTAGATCTGTGGTTCTGGATCACAACTCCCAGAATATGCTGCCTAGTGGATTCTGGGAATTGTAGTTCAAAACTAAACACGGGGAGCCTCTAAAATAAGGGCATGCATCCTGTAGATATTCAGTTGGTTTGTTGGACTACAACTCTCATGAGCCCCAGCAGTGAGGAAGATGGGAAGATGCAGTCCAAGGCTCGCTCTCTGGAGGGCCCACCCTTCTCTGAAGGAAAGCTTCTCCAGTCTTAAAAGACCTCAGTGAGAAAGGCAGACCTCAGAGAAATCGCCTCTGCCAGTCAAAGGGAGCCATATCCTCACCCCAGACAATAAATCTCGGCAAATCTGCCCCTTAATTATTATTTTTCGTAATTGCCACTTCCCCGGGAACAAAAGGCAGCCCCACGGAGCTCCCGCCTGGCTATGAATTATATTTCTGGAGTGTGTGAAAGGTCCATTACTCACCCAAGAGGCATAATCATCTCCCAGGCGTTCGCTCAAACGCCATGTGCTTAAATTTCCAGCCTGTGAGCCGTTTCCTCACAGCCATGCTTTGGGCGCAGGTGGCGCCATTTCAATTAGACCCGCTCTCCAGTTGTGTTTCGAACGCAGAACCCATTGGAGAAGCGGAAAAGCCTGAGGGGTGGGGGGTGCCTTATTCGGACAGAGTGTTTCTGTATTACACGATTGCAGAACTGTGATGTTACAGGTAGAATTCAGAGTTTGAAGGGAAGCCTAAGGGTCATCGAGTCCAACCCTTTGCTGCTCACACAGAAAATTCACAGCTCCCAACATCGCTGACCGGTGGTCACCCATGTAGGTCATTCCACTGTCCAACAGGTTTTTCCATAGGGAAACACTTTCTAGTGTTTAGTCTCACTTCCCTTTCTTGGGTTGCTCCTTCTGAACCGCTTCTGAATCTTGTCCTCTTCCAGCAACGCAGGCCCAATGGACCAAACCCTTCCCCACAGAGTTTGGTTTCCAGACACTTCCGTGTCTTGGCCACCCCGCTTTGGATCGGCTTTCTCAACTCAGTCCATGGTCAACATTTCTCCATTGCCTCCCACTGATGTGTGGGGCCCAGAGAAGCCGACGTACAATGTTCTGATACCATTCAATTCCTAGGACCCTTTGCCAGTGATGCAGTTGTTATGTGCCCTCAAGTAGCCTCCGATTTATGGCGACCCCATGAATGAGCAATCTCCAAAATGCCCTGTCTTCAATGGCTCTGTTCAGCTCTTACAAACTTAAGCCTGTGGGTTCCTTTAGAGAGTCAATCCATCTCACACATGGTTTCCCTCTTTTCCCGCTGCCTTCAACTTTTCCCAGCATGATTGTCTCTTCCAGAGAATCCCGCCTTCTCCTGATGTGCTCAAAGTAGGCCAGCCTCAATTCCAACATTTTCCCCTCTAGAAAAGCGTGAGGCTTGATTTGATCTAGGATCTACTTGTTCGTCTTTCTGGCAGCCCTCCTCCAGCACCGCATTTCAAATGAATCATTTTTTTTTTCTTGCTGGCTTTCATATCTGTACATGGTGATCAGAAATACAAGAATGTAGATGGCCTTAGTCACCTGAGACACATCCTTACGCATGAGAATCTTTTCTAGTTCCTTCATTGCTATCCTTCTGAGTCTCAGTCTTCTTCTGATTTCTGGACTGTCATCTCCCTTTGGATTGATGATTAAACCAAGATGTACAAAATCTTGCAAATTTAAATTTCTTCATTGTCAACGCTAAAGCTGTGTAGTTCTTTTGTAGTCATGATTTTTGTCCTCTTGTCCTGCTTTGGCACTTTCTTCTTTCGCTTTCCCTGACAGTCATTTCAAGTCGTTGCTGCTTTCTGCCAGTAACATGGTGTCGTCTTCATATCTGAAACTAACGATGTTTCTTCCACCATTTGCTCTTCCTTCCTCTGAGTCTAGTCCATCTTTCTGTACGATATGTTCTGCGTACAGATTGAATAGATAAAGCAATAAAACGCACCCTTGTCTGACACTTTTGCCTGTATGAAACCATTCTGTCTCATCGTATTCCATCTTAATGGTAGCTTCTTGTCCACACTATAAGTTACACACCAGGACAATCAAGTGCTGAGGCACACCCATTTCTTTCAGAACAAGCTTCTTATGATCCACACAGTCGAAGGCTTTGCTGTAGTCTATAAAGCATAGACGGGTCTTCTGAAATTCTTTGGTGCACTCCAATGGCCAGTGGATATTTGCAATATGATCTCTAGTGCCTCTTCCTTTTCGTAATCAAGCTTGAACATCAGGCATTTCTCCCTCCATATGAGGTAAAAGCTTTGGTTGCAACACCTTGAGCATCATTTTGCTTTCATGGGAAATCAGAGCAATGGTCCTATAGTTCCTGCACTCCTTTGCATCTCCTTTCTTGCGGATTTGAATGTACATTGAATGTTTCCAGTCTGTGGGCCATTGTTTAGTTTTCCATATTTGGTGGCAGGGGATATTCTCCTCTAACTACCTTGCAAAAAGAAATGCCTGTGATTTGGAGCATATTTCCACAACACAGTGATAGCAATTTGATTCCACTTAAATGGTCGCGGTTCTGTCCTCTGAAATTTGTAGTTTGGCAAAATGCTCTTGAGTTCCCTGCTGGAGAGCCCGTCTTCGAATTACAGCAGAGGATTCGAAGGATTCTCATCGAACTCTCCATCCCAAGATTCTTTCGGATGGCATTGCAGCAGTGGAGGTGATTCCAAAGGGCTGAAGACGGGTGCTATGGCTGCCTTTCTCATCTGACCCAAATACAAGTCCTTTTTTTCCAGTCTGGTTTGGATCAGAATCTATCCACTCCGCACCTTCCAGAACCAAAGGCTGACCTGCAAGCCACCCGCGCTTAAGAATCTGTACATTCATGGGTGCGCGATCCGATGACGCATCCCAAAGTAGGTGTTCGATATAGGCATCCATCTGGGGATTGCGCATGGATGAACAGATGTGTTGAAATGTGCACGCACAGGCTTGGATTCAAAAAAGCACCTTTCCAAAAGGGATGCGAAGGAGGAGGAGACAGGAAAGCACACACATTTCCTTAGTGATGGGAAAGCAGCCTGTGGCTTGCCATGCACCTGACCTAGAACAAGCTTAGAACCTCAGAAGGTGTCGTAAATGATTGAACTGCCGGATAGCTCAGCGGCTGAGCCGCCCGGCGGTGGAGCCCGAGGTTGGGGGATTCGATTCTCCCACTGGGCCTCCTTGAGAGGGGCTGGACTCGAGGATCCGCAGGCTCCCTTCCAGCTCTGCCCTTCTAAGAGGATGATTATTCTAAGATTATTATTTGGGTCCGTTCCTTATTGGACACTGCTAATTCCCTGTGGAATTTCATGAGCGAACGAAAGTGTCGGGGGTCGAGTCCTCTGCTTTCTACCCATTTCCACCGGTTTTCACTCCCTCTCCCTCTCGTTCTCCTTGTCCTTCTTCGTCTTTCATGTTGGACTACAAGCCCCATCACCCCCCAGACAACAGGAGGGGCTAATGGGAGTTGTTGTCCAAATATCTGGGTGGCCCAAGGTTCTTCTGCACGGCTGCGAGAGTCAGAAAGGGTGCTTGGGAATCGAGGCTGGTGGGTTGGCCCGGCCATGCAGCACATCTCTGTTGAATGAGCCGGACGCTCCGGAACCCAGCAGGGGTGGAAGACTGCTCAGCCCCACACTGACCCTGAACCCTCGGGGAGCCGAGAGCCCATGTTCCTGGATGTCAGGTGCACCAGGGCTGAGTCAGAGGTGGAGGAGGGAATGGAGAAGGCTGAAGGCACGAGGGTAAAGGTAAGTTAAAGGCCTGAATCTCCAGAAGAGGAAAGGGCTCCTCAGGAGTAGAGGTCTCCTCGAGAGGAGGCTCTTCCTCCCTGGCAGACCCAAGGGCCTAATCCTATGCTGAGTTCTTCCCACCAACCACCACCCGGCCAAACGCTTGCAGGTGAGTGGGGCTCCCGCATCCCACTTATAAATGCCCTCCGGTGGAACTCCTGGCCACCGGAGGCGACCGCTGTATTAGTTCTTCTCTCTCTTCCCTGTGTGCCAGGGCTCCCTGCTTTGGATTCTGTGACTTGCAGAGGGTTTCCATAGGGGCTATGTTTTTTTCTTTCGAACTGTGGCCGATCTTGATCTGGCCTTGAGCTTTGGAGTGGTCGGGCACTGTGGCCCCGGAGCTCTCCGCCCCGGTGGCCTCCTTGGGGCCAGGCCTTCCCCCTGTTTTGGAGCTTCTCTGGCTGGGCCCCCTGCCCAGGCTGGGTCTTCTTCCTCAGTCCTCCTTTTCCAGCAATGTCGATTTGCAAGGTATGTCTCTTTCAAGCTCCTCTCTCCCCTTCTCACTTATTAAACCTGGCAAGTTTCTCTGCACTCCCTCCCTCCCTCCTTTCTACAGAGGACTGGCACCAGCCATGTGCGTGTGTGATGTGCATGCGTGCGTGCATGCATGTGGCTAGCTTTGGGTGCGGGCAGGGCGGGACTCGGGATCTCTGGCACATAAGGGGAGCTTTGTGCGGGAGGCCAAGAGAGGAGAAGTGAGGGCCCTAGTTTGCACCAGAATTGTACCCCAAGCTATATTTATCCCCCTGGCGATGTGCAGGTTGTCATGGTAATGGGGAAAGAGAGGTGATGATTTGGGGGAGGGTCTGGAGGAGGGAGGCAGATCCCAGACTCCGTGGCAGAAATGTGTGCATCTGATCAACCCCGATGTCTGAACTCTGCCCGGCTCTTGCCTGCATCTGGCAAGCCGACCCTTCTGGTCTCCTGTTCTCAGGCTGGTTTTGGGGTAGACCCTGCATGGGTGGGATGCCACCGCCTTTGGGTAGGTTTCTGCTGGAAATGGCTGCTTCCCACCTGGGGCCTCGTGGGGTGGGGGTGAAAGAGCCCACGGAGTGGCCGTCCACAACATGGCTGTGGACGACAAGGTATTTAGGAATCTGCATCAGGGGGTCGGCAACGGCCAGGCCGTTTGAGAGACACCGGACGGCCAACCCAAAGGGAAAACAGCCAGCACAGTGTAGCAGTTAAGAGTGTTTGTTCTGGTGTGTTGAATAAGGCACTTCAGGGATCATGGTTCTAGTCCTCATGGAGCTCAGAAACTCACCGGGTGACCTCAGTCCAATTGGACTTGTTCCACCTTGCAGGGCTCTTGAGAAGATTAAAGGGCAAGCAGAACGTGATTTGAACTGAGCGGAAACAACAGACAGAGAAGGTGGCATGTTGGCTATGTGGTCGTTGAGAAGACCCCTAAGCATCCCAGAATTCTGGAGGGGAGGCGACGTTGCTCTTCCGCCCAGCCTCCCAAGATCTTGGACCCCTCATGATGGGGACCTCCTGCAAAAGAGCTATCCTCACAATAATCCATAAAACCGGGTTAAACCTGGAGAGAGTCACTGGTGCTGGCTGATCCAGCTTTGCATCTGAGGGGAGATTTGAACCCGTGTCTCCCAAATCTATCTTGGACACTGCAACCATTGTACCACACTGCCTCAGTTCTTGACCAATGAGGAACCCCCCATACCTTTTGCTGGCCCTCAAATACAGTAAGAATCTTTCAACCGTGCAAGGAAGGTGGAGCATAAGAACATTAAGATGGGCGTATTTGACTACGTATTTTCCTTGGCCGAATCTGGTTTCACTTTAGATCCAGAGAATTCTCTGTCCAGTCTCTCTGGACAGCTGTCCGGACCTGGTTTTCCCTAGGAATGGCATCATCTCCCTGGCCATTTTCTGCCCTGTTCACAGATGCAGGCGCTGGGCTTTTCCACCCAACCCACCCTGCCCTCGATCTTGGGAAGCGCCCCCTTCAAACTCAAGTAAAAATAACCGGCAACATTTTTCATTAAACCCGGCTGAGAGCTGGAGGAAGCTTTGCAGATTAAACATTAAATCACACGCCGACAGATAATGTCACGTCCTGAAGGTCGAAGGGCCGGTATTTTTCTTAGTTCTTTTCCCGTTGCCTTGTGCAGGGGTGGGAAAGAGAAGGGTGGGAAAAACAGGGAATCGTGAGGCATGCGTTTATTTTGAAGAGGAGGTGTGACAGGATCTGCTCGTCCAAAGCTATTCTCCACCCTTGTCACATTCAACACCCAAAAATCCCTTGCATTATAACATGACCAAGGGGGGGGGGGGGGAGGGAGTCGGGCTGTAGGTATGGGGGGTGGCTCACCTTACTCACTCACCAACCCTAGACTCCCTTCGAATTTATACTACAAGATTGGGATGCCCTGACCCTCCTGGGGTCCCCATCTGACTCTCTGCAGATCGCCTTACACCCCTTTTCCTATCACTTTATCCCTTGATGATTTTCGGCTTTGGCAGGTGTGCAACCCCCCCATATTAAAAGTCCAAAAGCCCCCTCCAAAAGTTAGTGAGCTAGGAGGGAAAATAGGCGAATCAGAGCTTGTTCCGGAGTGCCGCCTCCTTTAAAATGTTTTAGTCTGTCTTTCTCCTTATAAAAGGGCCCGAGAGCTGACATCATTAAAAGGTTTACCTTTTGGCCAGCAACCCTGGCCCAAGACCTTGGGGAGGTCCCACAGCTTCCATCTTGGCTTAAAACAGGGGTGGGCAACTTTGGGGGGGGTTGTCCAGTTTTCAGCCCGAGTACACACTCTAGGCAGCGCCAAGATGTCGGGTCGGTTGGTTTCTGACAGTCCCGGCCTGGATGGGGACTCGGTGGCTCCCATGTCAGTCTGAATGTTATATGAGCTCTCCGAGGTGCTGAACCGTTTTTTGCAAAACAGGTTCTGCCGCTTTTAACTCCTGCAAACTTCGGACTAAAGCCCGCAGCGGATTTGCTGCCCCACTGTCCTCGGAGTTGCCGGCCTCTCCTGCGGGGGGGGGGGGGATGGATGACCTTCCTTCTTGCGAGGTAGTCCCCCATCTCCTTGCTGTGTTTTTTTCCTAATTTTTCTTTGGGGGGCCCCTGCTTGCCTCCCCCTCATCCGTTTGACACCTTTCCCTTCTACCCCAGCCATGACTGTCTCGACACCCTCTCCCTCTCCTCCACAATTTCACACTTGCCAGCTCTTTCCTCCTACCACTTCCCCAAACCATATGCTCTGCTCCAACCCCCTAAGCCTTCCCGGTAGACGCCTGCCTGCCTGCCAGCAGAGTGGGGGAGAGAGAGAGAGACAGCCTTTCCTCCGCACCTCCAGTGTGTGGGTGCGACGCTCACCACGACTCTCAGCTGCGGCAAGTAAATAACGGATCTTTCCCGCAGGAGCCCCCTTCTCATTTTAGCAGCTTTTGGCTGATCGCCTTATCCTTCCGGGCCTCTTGAAGGGGGCTGGAAAAAAAGGGGGTGCCTGTATTTAAGAGCAGCACATGTGCCTAAATACAGCGGCTGCTCACCCAGCGCCTCAAAAGACGGCACAAGGAAGACTCTTAATTGGCTCGTATTTATATCCACTAATTTGTAGGTGCGTGTTCTGTGCTGTCAGGTTGGAACCAACTTATAGTGGCCCTAACCGGGCTTTGAAGGTAAGTGAGATATTTAAGGAGTGGTTTTTCCAGTTCCACCTCCCCCAGCGAGTTTCCATGGCCGAGTGGGGGATTTGAACCCTGTTCTCCAGAGTCCTGAGTGGGTGCTCTTTGTGCGGTCTCCTGCTGAGGCTGAGATCACACTTAAGAGCACACCTTTGTGACGAGTGTGGCTGCCGTTTCTCCTCTTTTCCAGACCCATGGGCCTTGATGTTCCCTCCATCCCCGGGGGGGCCTCACCCCCTTGATGGGACCTGCCCTTCCCTCAGAGCACCCTCGACGGGGCCGGCTCGCTTGTAGGATGCCTCTTCTCCCTGGCTTCTTCCCGGCTCATCATCCTCGCCTCCGCCCTCCATCATGAATGATGCACACATTCTGCACAACAATGCAGTGGCCTGGCTGGCGTGCTCCGGGTTCTCCCTCCTGGCCAACGCCTGGGGCATTTTGAGCGTGAGTGCCAAGCAGAAGAAATGGAAACCGCTGGAATTCCTCATCTGCACTCTGGCTGGGACGCACGCCCTTAACGTGGCCCTTCCCGTCACCATGTACGCCGTCATCCAGCTGCGCCGCCTGCACTCCGACTACGAATGGAACGAAGGCCTTTGCAAAGTCTTTGTCTCCACTTTCTACACCTTGACCCTCGTCACCTGCTTCTCGGTCACCTCGCTCTCCTACCATCGGATGTGGATGGTGCGCTGGCCGGTCAACTATAGGTAGGGCTTCGCAGGCTTCGCAGAATTCGTTCCCAGGGCTGGGAAGAGAATGTTTAGGAGCTTTTCTGTCCACCAGGTGAGAGGGTGATGGATTTGGTGCCTTTGTCTCCCTCTGGGTCTTTCCCTGCAGAAAATTAGCAGGAGGAGATTTTCTGCAAACCGTACGTGTCTCCGGTAAAGACAGCTTGTTTGGACAGAGCTGGCTGGGCAGCTCAGCTGTTCAGGTCTCTGGCTGTGGAGCCAGAGGATGGGAGTTTGAATCCTCCCACTGGGCCTCGTTGACCGGGGCTGGACTGGATGATCCATAGGGTCCCTTCCAGCTCTGCCGTTCTGGCATGATGACAACGACGAGGATGATCCTTAATGAACTGCTGGATAGCTCAGGGGTTTAGGTTTCTGGCTGCAGAGCCAGAGGTTGGGAGTTCGATTCCCCACCGGGAGAAGAGCCAGCCTGGGTGGCCTTGGGCCAACTGCACCATCCCAGGGCAACCCCAGAAGAAGGGAAGGGTAGACCATTTCTGAGTCTTCTTGGCCCAGAAAACCCTGGGAAGGGTCACCATGAGCCAGAATCAACTTGATGGCATGCAGTTATTATTATTATTATTTTAGACAGAAGGCACTTTTAAAACGCAAAATTTATAGGGCTTTTGCCAATGCTTCTGCTAAGGAGGAGAAACCTTGAGTTTTGTTTTTGGGTTTCTTTTCCTCTTGTGGCAGAAAAAAAAAAAAACACCCAAAAAACACAGGCACTCTTTGACAGTTTCTTTGACAGGATGTCTCTATGTGCTGAGATGTTTAACTCTCCCCATTTCCACCCCATTTTTGTCAAGGCAGAGAAAAATTGTGAATGTCTGTGACATGCTTAACCCCGGGCAAGTTTTCCTTGCACCAAGCTCTGGCCAAGGTTCCTAATGCAGAGGCTTTCTTCCTTCCACAAATACACACACACACACCTGGGGAGATTGTGGGGTTTTGCTTTTAAGGGGGCAGGATCTGCTCTCAATCACCTCAGAGTGCACAACACACGACAACGGGCTCAAGTGACAGAAAGCCAGATTTAGGTTGAATATCAGTTAGAGCAGTAATGGAACCGATGACCTTGGGAGGTGCTGAGTGCTCCAACGCTGGAGGCACTCCAGAGAAAATGGGACCACCGTCGGTCAGATGTGGATTCCTGTCTTGAGCAGGGGGTTGGACTGGATGGCCTTAAGAGGGCCCTTCCCACTCCATTATTTTGTGATTCTATGAAGCCAGAGATTGGAGTTCCATTGGAGGAAAGGGCAGGCAGTGAGACTGTTTTTGAGGGCTAGGGAGCTCGTTGGTAGAGGTCAGCCAGGAGAGATCGAAGGTCACTCCAGTCCAAGGAATGACTTGCGCTGTTCTTTTTCCACCCTTCCCTGAAGGTTAAGCAATACGAAGAAGCAGGCCGTCCACACCGTCATGGGCATCTGGATGGTGTCTTTCATCCTCTCCACGCTGCCGGCCGTGGGCTGGCACGACACTGCCGAGCGCTTCTACGCCGCCGACTGCCGCTTCATCGTGACGGAGATCGGGCTGGGCTTCGGCGTCTGCTTCCTGCTGCTGATCAGTGGGAGCGTGGTCATGGGCGTGGTCTGTGCGGCCATCACCCTCTTCCAGACCTTCTCCATCCAGGCCGGAAACAGCGTCGACAAGCACAAGTTCAACGTCCCCACCATCGTGGTGGAGGATGCTCAGGGCAAGCGCCGTTCCTCCATCGACGGATCGGAGCCTATCAAGACGTCCCTCCAGATCACCTATTTAATCACGGGCATCGTTTTCATCTACGATTTCCTGATGGGCTTCCCTCTGCTGGTGAGTCTGGCTACAGTTCTCTTGTCTTCGTTTCATTTTTCCTTCTGTTGCCAAGCGCCCACTGGCTAAGGAGGTTGTCGGCGCCCCTCTGCATGATTCTCTGTTCTGGCCTTCCTTTCTCCAGATGACCTTCTGCTCAAGCCATTTGGCCCCATCTCTGCAAGGGGTCTATTTAGGCCAATCCCGCTGATTCAGAAATGCCAGCACTGCTGACAGGAGGTTGACTTGAGTGCCTCTGCATGAGTCACTGATCTGGACCTCCCACACTCCCATCAATAAATAGATGTATTCTTCCTGATTTGTTAGGAGCTCAAGAGGTGGACGTGGCTCTTTTCCTCCCCCTCACAACAACTCAGGTTGGGCGGGCTGAGAGGGTGTGACTCGGCCGAAGTCACCACGGAATTTCTTGGCTAAGTGGGGATTTGAATCCAGATCTCTCGAACCCTTATCCAACAGTCTCATCACTGCACCTGTCTGTCTATCGAGTGTGGTGCCTGGGGAATGAATGAATGAAGTGGTGGGGCTGATGGGTGGGGTACAGATTTGTAGAGCTGAGAAGAATCTCGAGGGTCCCCTGAGCCAGGTGGAAAACTCAGGAGAAAGAGAGGGGCGCAGTGCTGCGGTCAAGCACAGGGAGGGGGTCCCAGCTTTCACCCTACAATCAAAGAACTGCATAGTTGAAAGGACATCCAGAGGTCATCTAGACCAACCCCTTTGAGTGCAAGAAAGCCGCTGTTAAAGCATCCCTGACAGGTGGTCTTCCGGTCTCTCCTTAAGAGCCTCCCCTGTCAAGAGATGCCATCGTCCACTCAGTTGTAGAACGGCTCTCGTCCTCAAGAAGGTCTTCCTAATGTTAGGCCTCAATCTGCTTTCTTATCATTTGAAGCCATGGGTTTGAATCCTGCCTTGTTGGACAGCCAGAGCGTGTCCAGAGATTCCATAGCCACCCCGGGGGGGGGGGGCGTTTCTGTGCGTGCTTGTTGCCTTTCTGCTTTTAGATGCTGGCGGGAATAGATGGACATGCGAGCAGGGTGGGTAAAAATCAACATTCTTAAAAATCAATTTATTTAAACCCTGATTTAAATTTAGAAATCGATTTTTTAAAAAAATTTAAATCGTCAAAAAAAATCTGATTTATTTAAATTGTGGTTTAAATCAGTTTGATTTAAAAGTGCCAGGGATGTAAAAGTTATCCGCACCAGGTGTTTTGTCAGAGATTTCAGAGAACAGAAACCCTGAGAACAAAAAAAAAGGTGCTGTTGTCGGCTGTTGGTGTGTCCTTGTGTGTCTCAAGTGAGAGGATTTGAACTCGCTGCTTTGCAGTGTATTAAAAGAGAAAAGTCTCTGTGTGATCTGTCTGTAGAAACCAAATTCTGGCTTGGGTAGTACCTCAAGGTGGTCATGAAAAAGTGATACTGTGAAGGTATTCTTTAATTCAGAACTTACAGATGGGCAAGTTTAGATTACCAACAACTGTCAAGGAACATGAAAGAAGAAAATCCAAAAGCAGGATTCTAGTTGAACATTAAGAAGACAAAAATCACAGCTACAAAAGAACTACACAATTTTAATGCTAACAATGAAGAAATTGAAATAGTCACAGATTTTGAATACCTTGGTTCAATCGAAATGGAGACTTCAGCCAAAAGAATCAGAAAACTGAAGCTTGGAGAGGTGGCAATGAAGGAAATAGAAAAGATCATCAAATATAAGAGGGGAGTCCCTTGGGAACAAAGAGATCTACACGATGATATTGCCAATTACTGGGTAGAAAGGAGAAAGATGGACAGTGTCAAAAGGCTGGCAGGAAAAATCGGCTCATTCAAAATATGGTGCGGGAGGAGAGCTTTACAGAGGAAATGGATTGCCAGAAGGAGAAATAAATGGGTCAAATTAAACCTGAATTATCCCTGGCAGCAAACAAGGGCTTAACTTGAGGCTGCTTCCTTGGGCACATCGCGAGAAGTCGTGGCCTCTTGGAAAAGATTGCAGCAGTAGGAAAAGAGGAAGAGTGAACACAAGATGGGTTGACTCCTTAAAGGAAACCACAACCTTGAGTTAGCAAGACCTGAGCAAGGCTATTACGGAGAGGGCCTTTGAGAAGTCACTCATTCAGAAGGCTGCCATGAAGTTAGAAGGAACTTGGTGGCACGTTAGAAGACTTACTAGCTACAGAGCTGGGATTTGGGACACAGGTATTCCCATGCTGATTCTTATTTTGGACAGGGAGCGTTGGGGGGTTGGTTTTGCTTGCTGGTCGTTCTTCAGACCCGACCCTCCCTGCCCTCGACTCCCTTTGGAAAACAGAGTGCCTGCCAAAACTGAATTCCAAGCATCTCTCTCCCCCGTCTCCCTTCCCAGGACCTCCCCGTCACCCGCTGGAACGGTTCCTGCTAAACATAGCTGCTTCCGGGAGGCCGCTTAGGCACCGTCCCCTAAGGAGGACGGTGACCCCTTCCGGTGCTGTCCTTGTTCATTTTCCAACCCTTCTCCCCGAAGACCAACTCAAGGGCCCTGGCCCTGGTGGAGAGCAGATCCAAGCACAAAAAAATTGAAGAATAGGTGTTACTGTTACAAACCACTAAAAAAATCAGCATGCAAGATGCAAGCTTTCGTGGCTCAAACCACTTCGTCAGGCGTGTGAAGAACTTAAAAGTCCAAAAGTTCGTGGCAAGGTCGATTTTGCCAGGAAAGTGACTCTTAGATGTAAAGTCCAGAAGTTCTGGGCAAGATGGATTTCACCAGGCACATCTTTCTTGCATCAGATTCTCCTAAACTGTGGCTGGCCAGGATGATGATGAAGAAGGATGATTCATGAAGCGCATCTCCATTTGTTCGGCTTCCAGAACAATCAACAGCTCCATCCTTGCCGGTTTGGGATGACCTAGTTAAATTCTTCCTGGCGCCTGACCATCCCCCAGATAGCTCAGTGCTTTAGGTTTCTGACTGCAGAGCCAGAGGTTGGGAGTTCGAATCCCTGTGGTGCCTCTTCGACAGGGGCTGGACTGGATGATCCACAGGGTCCCTTCAAGCTCTGCAGTTCTAGGAGTGTGTTTAGCCGCCCAGCCAAGGTCCGGCACTGGAGGGATCCCTTTTGATCGCGTCTGTTTGGTGTTTCTCCCTCCGCTCGTCAGCTGTAGCATACACCAGAAATGTTCACACGTCACAATAAGCCATGGCATAAGTCATCCAGACTCTGTTTCATCAGGTTGGCGATGTAACGGGAAGATGGTTATAAGTCTTGAAAAAGTAAAGCCACATTTTCAGATGCTAGAAATCACCCTCTTTCTGGTTTTAGCTCGCTGCTTTCCATGGCAACATTGATGCTTCATGGTTATGGATGTGCAAAGCTGTTCACACACTCGGCTTCATCCTTCTTGCCTAAGGCTAATTTAATTAGGCCCAGCTAGTTTAATGCCCGTCTCGTACTAATATGGATTTTGAAATGAATGGTCTTTGCTTGGTACATTGGACAAGTCGGCCACACCGAGTTCCTGAATGCTCAGAGCTTGCAACGGAGGATGATGGCGGTTGGCTGTTGTGATGTCACAGAGGCAGGAAGATCAGAGGTGGAACAGGTCGTGAAAATAGCCAAGAAGAGGAAATGTCCAGAGAAATGAGCTCAGCATCTGGGAAGGGCATATACTCACCGGCTTTCTTTCCTTGAGACCCTTCTGCTCACTCTTGGGTTGTTCATAGGCTGATGCTGCTCACGATGGAGCGCACATGAAAATCCATTTGCATTGAACCCCGTGAGCCCTGGTGCCGGGTGAGAAGTGGTGAAGAGGAGGGCCCGGGCTTTTAAAGCCTGCTCGCTCACCCCATTAAGCACCACAGCCTCTTTTTTTTCCTGGAAAGCAAAGCGAAAGCTAGAAGAGAAGGAAGGAAGGAAGGAAGGAAGGAAGGAAGGAAGGAAGGAAGGAAGGAAGGAAGGAAGGAAGGAAGGATGGAAGGATGGAAGGAAGGAAGGAAGGAAGGAAGGATGGAAGGATGGAAGGATGGAAGGATGGATGGATGGATGGATGGATGGATGGATGGATGGATGGATGGATGGAAGGAAGGAAGGAAGGAAGGAAGGAAGGAAGGAAGGATGGAAGGAAGGATGGAAGGAAGGAAGGATGGAAGGAAGGATGGAAGGAAGGAAGGTAGGTAGGTAGGTAGGTAGGTAGGTAGGTAGGTAGGTAGGTAGGTAGGTAGGTAGGTGCAAAACCCAGAAGATGTCCCCCACCTTCCTTCACCCCAAGGAAGAAACAGGAAGCATCTCCCAGAGACTAGAGACAGGCCTTTGGATCACAACTCCCATCATCCCCCAACCAGGAGCTTTTGGCCATCCAAAAACCCTTTCCAACTCCTGCTCCCTCCTAAGCTGATGTCTGGCATTTTTAAAGAGAGGGAAACCCATGAAACGGCTTCGACAGAGCAGATTTTTTTCCCCCCCTGACATTTTCACATCCCTCGGAGTCATGAAGCAGGGGATTAAAATCACTCAAGCGAAGTAGCTCAGGCCAAGTGGGAAGGTCTCTCTGTGCGTTCGTCCCACAGGTTCTGCTTTGAAAAGATGCTGAGCCTCCCGGGGATCCTGGAGGAGGGGAGGTGGAGGAATCTTTGCCATAGTTTCAGCCCTAAAACAGGGAGGGAGATGGTGGACATGCTTTCAACCGATCTCCCTGCTTTGGCCTCTGAATGTCCTGCAAGAAGCAGGACAAGGAAACAGATTTAGAAATTGCCAGTCCCGGCAACCTTACCTCCAGCCCCCCTTTTGGTCATGCGCCAGAAACATCTGGAAGCCCAAAGGTCGAGAAGCGCAATGAATTTCTGGGCTTCACGGTGACGTATAGAGTTCTCCTTTCTCCTGCCCCATCACAACAACCCTGTAAGGTAGGAAAGAGCTAACGTCTAATGATGTTCTGCTTCAGAAACCACACACAAGGAACCAAGATACGTACTTGATTGAAAAGCCCCATTTCCTTCTTTGCTTTGAATGTTACTTTTAAAGGGCATTTGAAATTAACATATGGGGCCCCTGATTGAGAGAAAGGTGGCCAAATAAATACATTGATGTTGATGCATTTTGAGACATGCTTTGACAGCAACTTTTCCAAGTTCTTTGCCCTTTTTTTAAAGTTTTAAAGTTCGCCAGTCCAGAAAAGATTTAGCACCTCGGTTAGTCTCAAGTTATTTTTTCGTAATTCAGAACAAGCAACAGAGAAAGTCACTTTTAGAAAGCAACTTCCCAAGCTGTGGCCCAAGGTCACCCCGTGAAAGTGTGCTGCTTACATATTGTGCCATAGTGCTTCAAGTACTCTCTGGTTGGTTTACAATTCAATTATGCAGGTTACACATTGCCCCCAGCAAGCAGGGGTACTCAGATTTACTGACCACAGAAGGGTGGAAGTCTGAGTCAATCTTGAGCCGGCTACCTAAGCCCGTTGGGATCGAACTCGGGTTGTGAGCAGAGTCTTGACTGCAGTACTGCTGTTTAAGCTCTGCACCACAGGGCTCCTTAAACCTATCACCGAAACACAAGTATCGGTGGCCTTTTATTTAAATATATAAAGACACAAATACATTGTTTTTCCTGGTCGTTCCAAACCCACCCGCTCCCTGCCAAACTTCGCTGCCCCAAATCTACCCTACATGCGCGCACATACACCGCCTAGCCTCTTTGCCTTGTGCTATTTTTCACTTTAAGTCTGACAGAAGAGAGACCTTGCCCTGTGGAGTGGCACAGTGGACTCAATTTATAAAAATCAAATTAAGTTCATTTGAATTGGGCTTACCCTGGCGGTTAATGAAAAGCTGATTAACTGGAGAGGCAACCACTTGATGGATATGCACTGAAAGGCTTCTGGTCTTTTGTTCCTCCTGGCCAGCCTCACCCTTTCAAGGCCTCTCGATTTAAATCCAAAGAGGTTAAAAATGACGGGGAAGGTTTGAGTGTGCAAAGATCTGGAGAGGCCGAGAGGCCAAACGGGAAGCCAGCTGGGAATGCGAGGGAATGCACCCGCTTCCCTGAATTGACCTGGTCCCCTTTTAGAGCCGTTCAGGTGGACAGCCGTCAAGACATCCAGTGGCAGTGAGTTCCACAGTTAAGCGACATGTTGCTGTGTAGGCCTGTCTTTCTCCTTGTCTCTCCTGGATGTCCCAATCTCCAGTTTTAATGGAGGGACCCCCATTGTGTTCTAACTCCATGAGGGAAGAAGGAGCTTCTTTCTGCACCCCAGGCGCAAACTCGCACACATCTTTCCCATGAGCCAAAGAGCCCCAAACTTTGTAGTGTTTCCTCGTTGGGGTTGCTCTTTTCTGCACCCTTGCCATCTCTTCGGGATCACATTTATTTGAGGCACAGAACTGTTTGCCAAGGGATAACGGCTTACAAGCCTCCGTGGGTGTCGCCTTGCAGGTGGTGAGCATCGCCAGCTTGAAATCCGACATGGCCTACGACTGGATGGTGCTGTGCGTGCTGTGGTGCACGGTGGTACAGTCCCTTCTGCTGCCGCTCTTCCTCTGGGCCTGCGACCGCTACCGGGCCGACGTCCGGTCGGTCTGGGAGAAATGCGTGACCATCATGTCCAACGATGACAGCGGGGAAGGTGAGAGGGTGGGGGCCCAAGTTGTGCTGGAGGTGGGGCGGGAGGGGCAGATTAAATTCCTTTAGCAGACGTTCAAGGATTTACAAAGCAGAATAGCTTCAAGTCCCCCCCAAAACAGACTACCCCTTTCTCATTAACTTACAATGACCGTCTCAATAGCTCACTCTGAGACTTTAGGACAAGAAAGAATAAAAAATGTTTCATGACTTACAAGATCAACAGCAAACTGACAAACATGACTGCTTTCAACAACAGAACAAGAGAGGGAAAGAGACACTGAGCAGAGAGGCAGGGCTCTTTTTGAATTCAGAGGCAGGGAAGGAACAATTGGTTAGTGCTGGATAGATTGACAGCCACCCCAGGCCAAAGAGGTCCCTCCCAGCCACACTTGCTCCAGGCAGAAGGCAAGGTTGTAAAAACTCCAACACTTTCTACCCCAGAGGACTTACCTTGCTTTTTGGACTTCCTACCCCCACGGAAGCTAAATTTAGAATATCTTTTGCATGATGCAAGCTTGAAGCTCCTGTCTCTCCCAGTACATGTTTTCAGGTTACATCCTTTTCTAACTGGGGTGCCCCGGGGGTCTTTCCAGTGCACCCTCATCTTACATTCTAGCAGCTGCCCAAATTAATCGGCTTGGACAGCGATGTATGCAGCGGACATTCGTTGCTACCCTCAAAAAGGTCGAATGTTATACAGCAGGACCACCTTATCCACAGGACCAGCATCCTTCCAATCGTTTATCCATGGCCTAAAAGTATTAAAAGAAAAATCCCAGAAATATCTATTTCTAAAGATGAAGTGAGTAGGACTGGTCCCTAGAGGGAACCAGAGACCATGCTATGTATAGTGTTCACTAGAGAAATATATTTCCATCCGTCTCGGGGTGCTGGGGGGTAAGTCCCGGGCCCCCAGCCCCCCACCCCACCCCAGTCCTGTGCCCTAGCAGGAGGGAGAAAATCCCAACTGCCTAAGTTTGTCCTGCTGAAGGACCATTCTGTACGGCAAGGGGCCGGATCCGGATTCCCTGCGGGACTTCCTCCGGCACTGATTGCGTCTTCCCCTTTCCTCTGTCCCTTCTTTCTGCTCCCGGGGACCCCAGAGACCAGCCTCGACGGAGCCATCCACGCAGACCTCTTGTACGAGCGGCCTTACGACTACAGCTACACCGGAGACGTCCTGACCTTGGACCACCTGGCCAAATACGACTTGTCGGCACTGGAGAGAGGGCTCCCCCAGGCGTACCCTGCAAAGTCAACATCCGAGGACAAGATGCAGTACCTCCAGGTGTGTGGCTGGGGCTGGGGAGGTGGAATGCTCCAGGTGGAATGCCCTTGGCCAGGAGGAGCAGGTGGCAGTCGCAGGTTTGGGGGAAATGATACGGCAGGACAATATTTACATTTACACCCTTAACAAAAATTAAAAATCATGTAAATGTAAATATTTACCTGCCATACCATTTTCCCAAAACCTGTTGAAGACCCTTGAGCCCCACGTTGAGTGCCAAAACATCAGATCCTGATTTGGACAATTGACGCCTCCTCCAGGAGGCCTATAAGGTTTACAGACCTCCCAGGTAAAGAGAACAGATCCCGTGGTTCGTCGTAGCAGACAGGAACCCAGTAAAGGGTTAATACCAGGATGAAACCAAATAATCAGTCACGAGCTGTTTGTAAACTCATCTGGGTATCTCATGATAAGTGTCTTCGTTGCTGCAATAATTCCAGGCCAATTATTGTTATTTCTAGGCAAATTCTATTTCTTTCCATCGTGACTTCTTAATCCCACTGGTTTTTTGCCCATTCGTTCTTTGCACGTTGGTCCGGTTGTAACGTGTCTGCTTTTCCGTCCCGCCGCAGGTCCCGCCCACTCGGCGCTTCTCCCACGACGAGACGGACGTCTGGACGACGGGCCAGATTTCGGCGTACCTGCAGCACTGGGGGGCCGGAGAGGAGATGGCGGCCAGCCTGGCCCACCTCCTCCTGCCGCAGCACAGCTATGACCACCGGCGGAGGGGCAGCCTGCTGTCCTACCAGGAAGATGGGCACCCGCACCGCAAGCAGCGCCGGCGGTCGGCGGAGAGCACCTTGTCCCTCCGGCCCTTCTCCTGCGAAGACTTCTATGCCAAGGAGCAAGGCTACCGGGCCTTCAGCAAGGAGGAGGTGGTGAACTTCATCGACGACGCCAGCCCTTTCCCCATGCCGCGGAAGGCCCCCGTGCGCTCGGCTTCGGTCTCCCGCCTCCCGGATGCCCTCCGGGACCCCTCGGCCAACTTCCCCCTGACCCACTTTGAGCGGGAGCCCCCGGGACGCCGGCGCTTCTCGGCCCAAGAGCGAGGGTGCTCCCTCCAGGTGCCGGCTCCCCTCTTGGCCCACGAGGATGCCAGGAACCTCTTCCCCAAAGCCGGGGCCGCTGGCGAGACCCCCGGCCTGGAGCAGATCCACATTGAGCTGTGCGAGGCCCTGACACCTCCAGAAGAGCGGCCGGCCGGCAGCCCCTGCTCGGAGCCGGAGGGCTTTCGGACCGGTCTCAGCCCTTCCTGGGGGGACCAGGGGGGGCTTCAGAAAAACGGAAGCAAGGGCAGCACCAGCAGCTTCCTCAGTTCTCCTTCCTCCGGGTACGTGACGTTTCATTCGGATTCCATCGGCTCCTCCTCCTAAGGCTGGAGGTCCGAAGGGGCCACCGCGGACGCCCGCCTCGCCACCTCGGGGGGTTTCTCCTTGTTCTCACGATGTGGGGTTTTGTCGGGGGCGCTGGGCAAAGCACCAAAGAAACCTTGAGCCCAGCTTCTCATGCCTGTTGGGGGTTTGGTTTGGTTTTTTTAATTTAAAAAAGAAAGATGAGGTTGAACATGGGGGGGGGGGGAACAGGGTCAAGGAGACCTGTTTTCTTTGCCAAAAACAACCGTTTTCGTTTCCTTCGGACTAAAACCCGGGAGGGCAGCTGAAGGCCACGCTTTTCCTTTCTCCCTTCTAGCTGTGTGCCAACCAAGGGGGGGGGGGGAACTTCTCCGCAGTTTCTCCCTTTTTAACACAGACACCCACACAAACACACACACCTCCCCTCCTCATACTGTAGAAAGAGATGTGTACAATACTGCATGAATTTCTGTACTTGAAAGGCCAGGCCGTGTGTTTCCTGGATCAGGCCCCCCGGCTGCCGGACGTCCAGGGGAGAGGCTTCCCCGGCCCAAGTTCCAAAGAGCTGGGAAAGCCTTAGGCTGAATGATTTGGCTTGAGAGGGGAGGTCAAGCGTTCCACGTGCCAAGAGGGACCTGGAGGGTTCGGGAAGGACCTGGGTCAGAGTCCAGTGTCACCATGATGGCACTGGGCACACCCATGACTGGAGGCATCTATGCTGCTCCAGGCTGATCAGTGAAGGCTGTCGAGCTGTTCAGGATGAGTCCCCCCAGGCCAGAGGCTAGACTTATA
The DNA here is from genome assembly GCA_037013535.1 of Intellagama lesueurii. Classification (NCBI taxonomy): domain Eukaryota; kingdom Metazoa; phylum Chordata; class Lepidosauria; order Squamata; family Agamidae; genus Intellagama; species Intellagama lesueurii. The sequence goes on along the minus strand of JBAJHW010000016.1, from coordinate 3,364,588 downwards.
GGATACCGTCGGCAGTGTTCACCACGAGACCCAACTCCCAAATCCGTGTTGCGCTAATAGGCCAACGCAAAAGGTAGAGAAATCTGGGCAAGGTTTCAGTCACATGTTGCTCTTCATCATGTCCAAAAAAAGTGGGAGAAGCAGGGATGGGCGGACCACGCTGCCTGCTTGTGGTTTCTAGGTGTCATCCATGCTGCATGCATGCTTCAAGAGGTAACCGCTGTTTCAAGGCAGAACGTCAAGGGCTTCCCTGGAGGGCACCCCTTCAACCGCTTCACTGCCTGCTTTTCATAACATCCTGCCTGGCAAAGAGATCTGTGACGCTCCAAGGCTGGCACAGTTTGGGTTGGTTTTGCTTGGCCTGATGAAGGTCCTGCCAACATATGGGTGCTCAAGGAAGAGCGAGACCCAGGAGCACATCTCGTTGGGTGAGGAGGTCCCTTCTCCTCCCTTCTGCAGGCCCTTGGGATTCAGCCAAGAGTTTTTGACCTCCCAGCAAGGGGGAAAATTCAGCACCTCCCTTTCCGTCCCTGAACCTTTTTCTGCGTGTTAAAAACCTTAGCCTTAGCCTGGTTAGGGAGGGTGGACACAGGTGTAAACTAGCCATTTCGGCACCCAGGGCTGAGCTGCCCTCTGGGTAAGTGGGGCAAAGGCAGACGGATAGAGACCCATGTTGACTGCCGTGCTGTTTCTGACCATCATCACCTGTTTCACGTTTCCTTCTGCCTGGGGAGAACCACTTGGAGGTGGCATGCATGGATGCTCAACGTGGGTGGCTTTGCACCCATCGAGGAGCAAATACCAAGGGGTCTTTAGTTAGTGCCCTTCCTGTATGTTTTCTTTTTCTGTTCGCACCCTCTAGATTTTGAAGCCCTGGGTCGGAGCCCCGGTAATGGGCAACCCCGTTAACCGGTTACGACTCCGGTGGGTGGGTTGCAGGCGAAGGTGCCCATTGCCCCCTCGCTTGTGTGATGGGGAAACGGGCTGGGAGGGGGTATGGTGCAGTGTCAGCTTTTGGGGGTCCCTCTGTGCTTGGGGGTGGCATCTCGGCAGCTGTGGGGCTGACTGGAGTGGGGCAAGGTAAGCAGGAACCAGAGGTTAATCCTTCTGCCAAAGGTTTCTGCCTGCCTAAGCGCAGGGGCTTTGAACCAGAGTGTGACGGGAGCCGTGTTTATCTATTCTGGCTTGCCTCTTCGGCATTTGCTCAGGCTGATCTTTTATTGCGCGCCCCTTGCTAAGAGTGTCTCTAGACATGTGCAGAAGTCCAAACTCTGGTGAGCCAGGCTGCTTTTGCAGGCTGCTTTCCGTCCCAGACCATCCCTCTTCTCTTCCAGTTAAACACTCAACAAGGAAACGGCTCTTCAAGCATCAGCACCCTCTCATTTCCCCCGTGGGATGTGTGTGTGTGTGTGTACTGTTGTCTTGGTGGAAGGAAAAGGGACGGCTTTTCATGGTAGATTCCCCAGGGAAGGAATGAGGGCACCAGTGGAAATAAGGCAGGGAATGGAAGGCGAGTGAATATTTGTGCGAGGTTTTAAATGGTTTTGGCTTTGGTGTTCACGGTTGTTAAATTAATCAGCAACACGAAGTCAACGTCGTTCCTCCCCACCCCCAATCTGGCCATACGGAATCTAAAAACCTTTGGTGCTTAAAGTTTTGGCTAGATTTGCTATGTTGATATGGATGGAGGTTTTGTGCCAGTAGCTGAGGGAGTTGGCCACTTGCAGCCTTCCTCGTCACCAGTGCCTGTGCTGATGGGAGATGTAGTCCAGGAACATCTGGAAGGCCGCCCTGGTTTTAGCTTCCGTGTTCACCTGTAGCGGTGTGGCGTCAACCTCCTTCCCCCGCCTTCTCATGACATCTTTGTCTGTTAAATCTCTGTACCCTCGTGCCCATGTGAAGCCAGGGGAGCCTTTGTGTCACAATAAGCTATGGTTTACGCCATTCACCATGGTTTGTTGTGGACTGGAGCCACCAACTCAAATGTCTTGGTCCCGTTTCTGGTCTTGATTTTCTCTTACCCTCGTTGTGTTGGTTTCTGGTTCTGGATGAACAGCTGTGGAAACAAGCCATGTTTTTTTTTTTGAAGGTTCTGCGGTCACAACAAACCTTGGCTTTTAAAACAAGCCAGGATTTCTAACCACAATGGTTCAATTGTGGTTTCTTGCTGGTTAGCAAGCCAGGACAGGCAGAGCTGAAGAAACCATGTGGCAGAGTCCAGAGAGGGGCAGGGAAGACGGGCCCACTTGGACCTGTAGAGGTGACTCGGAAATACAGTAACCCACCTCCAGATTGTAGGAGCAAGCTAGGTGCCCCTTACTCAGCCAGAGAGCCACCTCGGGAAAAAGCATACCATGCATACGATTTTGGAAAATTCTTTAAAATCTACCCTTGCATGTAGAAAACAGGGAGAAATGCTCCTGGCCGCTTTGTTCCCTGCTGTGCTAGACTTCTAGTTGCAAGGGCTGAGTCGCTTGGCTTGTTTAATAGGAGATAATTTTTTAACACACACACAGACACACCATTCCCCAACTACATCTCAAAATGTCTCTTCTGACCTTGACCTGATCCACTCAGCCAAACCAATCAGCCGGTCCTCAGGATTCTTCTCCTTCCTTTTCTTTCATGCAAGCTTAGCAGAGGCCAGCAAAGATCAAGGGAGGGAAACCCTAAATATTGGTGGAGAGGAGCCAGGTTGGGGGGGTGGCGATCTTTACCAGGGAATCCCCAAGCCTTGCCACCAGAGGGCAGGCTGCCCCGTATATGTTCCCGGCGAAAACATTCCACCGGATTAAAAGAAATGAACAAGGAAGATGCAGCCAGCTCGGATTTTGCCCTTCAGCATCTTGAAACCAGATCGAGGCTTCCAGATGAGGAGCCGTGCCTGTTGCTGCGGAGCTGACAAAGAGACCTGTGGCACCTTAGAAGCTAGCAAATTTTATTCGTTAGAAGCTTTTGTGGCGCACAGGTCTCTTCTTCAGTTGTATGTGGGTTACAGTCAGTGGACGTTTATGTTGGATACAACTTGGTAGTCTTTCAGATGCCACAAGAGTGTTTGTCGGTCTGGTTGCAGCAGGGGGCTGGTTCGCTTTATGAATCCAGGTGTGTTTTCATGTTGCATCAGAGCCTTCACTGTGGGTGTTTTAGCTGTAGGCAAGGCGGATGTGTTGCGTTTGCTTTGGATTATCAGTGGGTGCTCTTCGGAGAATCCTATGTACTTGTTAAATCCAGAAGATGTTTTCATTTGATGTTCTTGCAGAAACCTTCTACTGAAAAAGCCGTTCTCTCTTGACTGTTTCTCTTTCGAAAATGGTATTGATGTTGGTTGGTGCCTTTCAGGCAGGAGAAAAATACTGGATAGGGCGAGGCAGGGTCTCCGTTCCTATTTCCATGCGCACGGGAAACATACTCAAGGAAATGGACTGGTCCCCTTTCTGTCCTCGACTGCGAGGAACTTTAGCTCAGCCCTGTCTTGAGACGGACTGGGGTGGCCCATCGGCAAATCAGAAAGGTAGAAGGTGAACCTCCGAACCAACTCAACACCGGGGAGTTTTGACGAGAAATATCCAACCGGCGCCATTCACATCTCCATACACAGCCGTCTCGTCTCCAAAGCCGGCACACCTCATGTTCCAACCGTTACGGCAGCTCCAGACATCTCGTGTCTTCTGCACGGATCCTTAGATGTCACTGAAAAAAAGCCAATTGCAATTCGGTTCCAAGGGCTTTCGAAAGAAAAGAAAAACACATCCCTTCGTGCGGAACGAAGGGGTCCTTCTGCATGCGTGTCTTTGTGGTGTCGGAATGTGGAGGGCGCTCGAGTTTGGCGGGTGGGGAAGGGGTTGCACTTTGAAATGGGTAGCATAAACGGAGCATGGTAGCGAGTTCGAATCACTCCAGAAATCCACGAGGGTGGGGAGGGGGGGAGGAATCCGAAAAGAGTGTCTCACAGGAGAAGCGAAAAGGCACATTTCGGGGTGGGAATATAAGATGTGCCCTGCACACATCCTTTTCACCTGTCCCGTTGTTAAAATCAAAATCAGCACACCAGAAGCACGCGGGTGGTTTTTTTTTTTGTTATAGACCTGGCTTGCCTGTAAACAGACACAGCTGGTGGTGGTGGTGGGGCTGTCAGAAACAGGCGCTCAGAGAGAAATTCTTGGAAGGCAACATCCATTGGTGTCATGGCGCGCATCAGCATATGTGGCTTGGGCCCACTGTATGATTCTTGGCAGAAAGCTGGTGGAGAGAAAGGGGATCCGGCTACGTGCTTCAGTCCAGAGAAGATGGCGTGGTCCTGATCTCTCTTTAAAATGGGAAAAGAACACAGGGAAAGTTTAATCAGCCGCTGGGCTTCTCCGAGCATTAAAAACTGGAAAATCTAGAGTGAATTTCTGAGAGGATTTTGGCCGGAGAACTGGTGGGGGCCCTCCATCGTGGCCATCCCTTGTGTGCCAACCACTTGAAATTCTGCCTCCCCATAATTTTTTTTTAAAAAATAGAAATAAATGACAGGATGTTGTGCCTTTTAAGGGTTTAAAAACAACAGGGCTGGCCCTTTACTGTTCATCTTGGTAATCCAGCCCCTGAGACCCTTTCTCTTTTCAACCAGAGGATGGCAGCCAAAAACTGAGAAGCTTAACCCTTTCTTGTACTGTATCTTTTTAACACTTTCTAGCGTCACGAGGCAATACTTTTCCGAACGCGTCAGGATCCCCGCGTCTCGAAAATTGGATCCCTGGTTTTTAACCGATTTTTTTGGGGTGGAGAATAATTTTTTAAAAATAAAAAATAAAAACACGTTGCCACCATGAATAAGGAATTCCACGAAGGCTGATCAGGGTCCAGGACCAAACCAAACAATATCTTTATACAGCTAACGGTAACGGTGAGTGTTTTTGTTTACTGGTGTTGATCTTTTGGGCTCCTTCTACGAACTCCTTTTTGTGCATGTGAGTTTTACCTCGAAGCTCCCTGTGGGTTCCACTCCCCCACCCCGGTCTTGGTGACATTTCACACACCATGCAAATATGACTTTTTACTATACGTCCCAGTGAATTTGTCTTAAAACCGGGGGAGGAAACAACCTTTCACTTGTGGAGATTTTCCAAGCCCTTTGTAATTTTGCTCTTTTTTCGACCGCTTGAGGGTTTCTTTCTGTAAAAAGACTGAATTAAAAATGACAACTGAAATCCTTTTCCAGAAGTGTTTATCCTTAATTCTCCGGGGGGCTCACTTCAAACCAAGGAACGATTCTGCTCAGCCAAGGTCACTCTGTTGCAGGGGGATGGTGGTTAAAAAGACAAGGTTCAAAAAACAGGTTTCTCAAGTCAACCTGGAAGTCTAGATAGAGCCTAGAAGTGCCTGACTCCACCCACCGGAATTGTGTATCTCCCAGTTGCTGGCTTGCCAAGGTAGACTGCACCTAAGCACAGAAGGTCCATTAGCTCTCTGTGTTAATCCATGTTGGAAGTAAGCTATGTTGTGTATTTTGTCAAACACATTTAGAAGCCTAACGGGAACATTATACTTCCTTTCCATGGGGGCAGAGACATGGGATCAGGTCTCTTGAGTAGCAGACGGTTTCCACTCCAGTTCTAAGGTGTGATAGGAGATTTGAAAGAAGAAAAGTCCTGACGCCAGAGTACAACATTGAGTTTTTATTGTATGTTTAACTTTAGCGACCACCATTTCCTCCCTCCCAGCTTTAGTTGGGTCCCATCTTAAAGAAAGAATACGACTCTGGATGAAATTTGTTATTTTTGGTACAATACCGATGGCAGTGGTGATGGACACTTGAAAAGAAAGATGTCAAAAGTGGTCCGTGGGAAGATGCCGGAAGACGTCATGGAAGACAGTAACTCTTCCGAGCTCTGCCGTTTTCCAAAATGGCGGCCAAGCTTGAGGCCTTGCTAATGGGCTAGAAGACATTGGCTTGGTGGACTTAGAGCTGGGCATGAAGGCATGAAGGAAGTCAAAAGCCCCTCACCCAGTATTTGGGAAGGGGGGGGGTGTAAATTCAACCAACCATTCCGTCACTGGTTTTCGAAAACAGCAGCACTCCTCAAGAGTGGGCGATCAAGACCCTCCTGCGCTTGCTTTAAAATGGAATTTGGTGCTTAATTATTTATATTACAGGTGGGTATCTATTTAATCCTGCTTCCCCCCCCCTGCCCCGTCAAGTTAGAGGTGTTCAGTGTGGCCAACATACCGATCATGCGCAGCTCAGAAAGCCAAAGGACATCAACAGCGTCTCCGACAAAGCAGGACACCTGGAAAGAAGAGGTAAGAGGAGCCCTGAAAATCGATAAGAACATGGCTTCTGTTCCAAGATCGGCCACCAGCTGCCCCAAGGGGAAAGCCTGCTTGCAGGAGAGGAAGTCGAATAAATAAATAAGAGGAGGGCAACGGTACCTTCCCATCTCCTGTTCCCCAATGGCAAGTATCCAGGGATGCATCCTGCACTGATATGAAAAGGGCTTTATAGCTATCCTGACTAGCAGCTATTGATGGTCCAAGCCTTCATGTATTTGTTGCACTCGCCTTTTAAAGCTGTCCAAGGTGACAGCCATTGTGCCACCTTGTGGCAGGGAGTTCCACAGTTGAATGAGGTGCTTGATCAAGGCACCCTTCCTCTCAGCTATTTTACGCCTCCTGCTGTCTCCACCTTCAGTGGACGCAACCCCATGGGAGGTGAAAAATCTCCATCCTTTTCAGGCGCTGGGTCTGGAACAGCACATCGGATCCCAGACGTGGCCAGACGGTGGGTTTGCACAGGGTGAATTTGATCTGAGAGGCGGTAGTGGGTCGTGTGTTGGACGAGGATTCTGGAGGTCTGGGTTCAAATCTCCTCTCAGCCATGGAAACTCCCTCCAGGGTGGCAATGGGAAATCATGGCCGAATGCTCCTTCTCAGAAACCCTTTTAGGGGAAGGGAAAAGCAGCGACAAGCTTCTGAGAGGTTTAGCAGCTATTAGAAGAAGGTGGAATAGAAATGCCCCACGTTCCAAATGGTAAACCCACCTCACTTTCATGCTGATAAGAAAACACAAAGGTGTTCATTTCCTTCCTTTCCCTTCCTTTTCTTTTTTCCTGCCTTCCTTACTTCTCTCTCTCTTTCTCTTCCTTCCTCCCATCCATCCATCAACTCCTTCCTTCCCTCCCTCCCTCCCTCCCTCCCTTCCATCCATCAACTCCTTCCTTCCTTCCTTCCTTCCTTCCTTCCTTCCTTCCTTCCTTCCTTCCTTCCTTCCTTCCATCAACTCCTTCCTTCCTTCCTTCCTTCCTTCCTTCCTTCCTTCCTTCCTTCCTTCCTTCCTTCCTTCCTTCCTTCCTTCCATCCATCCATCCATCCATCCACTCCTTCCTTCCTTCCTCTCTCCAACCACCTGGCCCAAATTCAAATCCCACTTTGGCTGGACTCCCCTCGGTCTCATCCAGCTGGAGATCCGGCTGCCAGTGCTCCTGTGCCATGAGGCAGCCTCAGCTGCTGCTTTTCCCTTTCCCTGAGGGCCAGGTCCCCATTCAAGGTAATTCGCTCTTCATCGAATGAGACTTAACTGGCTCATCATTGCTCACCACCGGGAGGACAACAAGCTGAATGACCCAGTGAATAGATAACTGGGCTCCTTTGTAAGCAACCCTTGCTCAGCAATCCTGCACAGGGGAAGGAGTGACAAAGCCCAACAGTCGGTCTACAAATAGCACCTGCCAAGCTTTGGAACATTAAGTGTTTGGGGTGGTTTTGTGGGTTTTTTTTTGGGGGGGGGGATCACAGTTCCCATTATCCACCAGCACAGCTGACAGGTGGGTTATGGGAATTGTAGTCCAAAAAGTGCTGCTTCTGAGATCCCAGCACCCTGTCCTGCAAAAGGTCAACGGGGGAAACGTTTCCCCTCTTATACTTCACCTCCAGGTCAGGGATAAGCTTCACCTGTTGGATCGCCTACGGAGGAGATTGTGTTGTTTCAAACCTACCCTTGTGTAGAGGCCTTCAAAGCAAGGCCGAAAATGGGCAACCGGTTGAGGAAATAATCTTCCGGAAGTTTCTTCCCCTGACCCCCACCCCACCCCCGAACCAGGGTTGAAGGAAATGGTTCCAAGAAATGGCTACCCTTGACTTGGAATCGCCCAGAGAGACCGAAAATGTGCCCGTTTCCCCTTCAGCCATCCTAGCCCTGGTTGAGACATGGCCACTGGATAGACATGGTTATGGGACTCCTGCAAATGCAAAATTAAAAGATCGCTGGGTTGCTCCTTGAGTCCTGCTGCCCCTCCGTGCCACAGAGAGGGGGGGTCATACTTTCTAAAGGGCCAGGTAACAGGACCCCAAAGGGTGCAAGTTCTTGGGTCCTACAGGTCTCATCGTCCAGGTGGATAGGGACTCCATTAGGAACTGGAGGGCTCTGGCCACCAATGTCATTGGCATAAAGTGCCGGATAGCTCAGTAGGTCTCTGGCTGCGGAGCCAGAGGTTGGGAGTTCGATTCCCCCCCCCCCCTGGGCCTCCTTGACAGAGGCTGGACTCGATGATCCATAGGGTCCCTTCCGGCTCTGCAGTTCTAACATCATGATGATGACGATGGATGGCTCAGGGGTTTTGGTCTCTGGCTGTGGATCCAGAGGTTGGGAGTTTTAATCCCCCTCGGTGCCTCTTTGACAAGGGCTGGACTGGATGATCTTTAGGGTCCCTTCCAGCTCTGTGGTTCTAAGTTAAAGATGAAGCCCCCGGGGGGGGCCCTGCAGCCATTTCTAGTGAGGAGGAGACGCACTCTGTGCACACACTGGCCTCTTTCTTGTCTATCAAATGTTCCGGCATGGATTTGGCAGGAGAAAGGGCCTGCAATTCTGCGGATGCTTTGCCTGAAGCATAACAACGAAAATGAAATAATACACCCACACCCAAACGGAGTGTAGTTCCATTTATTCTCTTTAAAACACCTTGTTACAAATATATATATATTTATAGGACTTCTTTCAGAGACAAGCAAATCTCTGTCCATACAAACCGAGGCCTCCGGGAAAGCTACATTTTCGGAGACAGCTACAAAAATAATAATAATAATAAAAACTACCTACATCGATTACCCATCAGACAGTGGCCACTTCCTGAATCTTTAACTCAAAATTAATGAGCAGCCAAGGCTCGGCAGGGCTGCGGTTCTCACGGGTCTAAAACAGAACTTCACCCATGCATTTCTGCCAGCCACGCTTCTGCTAAAGCCTCTCCCCCCCCCCCCCTTGGCCACCCTTGGATCACAACTTGTTTTCTCTGCTGTGATATGAGGTTGCCACACATACACAGGTACCCAGCCCCCAATAGGGTTTCTAGGCCTCCACTTTTAAGAGCTTTGAGGTGGACAAGTAGGACCCCACTATCCATGGAATCAGTATCTGCTGATTCGTTTATCCACTGCCTGAAAATACTAAATAAAGAAACCCAGAAATATGTATTTATATGTATTTCCAGGGTGTATTTACCAGAACTGGCCACTAGAGGGAGTTAGAGACCATGCAATGTACAGTGTTCCATATATCCATGTTTTTCAGCATCCACAGAGGGTTTGGAGCCGATCTTCCATGGATACTCCAGGCCTTCTGTACTGCCTTTTCATGCTTGTAGGATGGAAATAACATGTTCTTGTTAATTCTTGTTTCCCGTAGAACTGAGAAAGTCCAGGTCCTTCTCAGACTGAGGTGTGAGAGAGGCAGCCTGTGTTACAATGGTGCCGGGGACCAGCTCTGACTTCCCCACTTCTCTGAACTCAGCCACAGTCCTGTAGCTTGGGGTCAGGATGGAACACCTGTGTTGTGTTACTTGAGCAGCAATACAAAGTCAAAAGGGGGCTGCTCAGTCTTGTATGGGTCATTGAGACCCATTGGCCTTATTAAAGCCCCGCTCCTAATGCGGATGAAAAGGGAGAGCTGGTTGTGGAGGTGGACAGGCAACACACAGGAGCCTGCATTTTGGCCCATCCTTGGCATCTAGGTATGGGATCTGTTGTGGCTCGCGCGGCATTCAAAAATTGATCAAGACGGGACAGAAAGCAGCCTTAATATAAAACTTGGGGGTGGGGGTGGGAATAGAAGTAGGATGAAGATGGGAGAAATTCAACGATGGGGCCAAAATTCAGAGTCAAAGCAGGATAATTTTGCCATTTAAATTTGACATTTGGAGTTTAGAACCCTGGAACTCCCCGCCAATGGAATAATCAAAGTAAGTACATTACAGAAGGAAAAGCTCTGCCAGAGTCTTGCTAGGAAGCCGTGGGAACCAATCACTGCTCAGGAAAGGGATCCTTTTAAAAAGCTACAGACAAGGTTATGCTTTCAGGCGATCCAGAACTCTTCATCAGGCGCAGAGACGATAATCATTGGAGAACTGAGGGAGGAGCAGAAGGTTACCCTCCAAATCCTAAAGGATCCACACACACGCCGGGAAGGAGCAACCTTTGCGCTTGAAAGCGGCCCCAGGGCAAAGCAAACTGGAGAGGTAGACCCCGTGGCAAGCGTGGTCGGATCCTGTACACCTTGAGGCAGGGAAGCCAGAGCGCTCTCAGGGCTGCTTATCCTCGGATGAACCTCCGAAGGCCTGCCGTCACGGCGCTCAGAGGGGCGGCGGCGGCGGCGTGCGCCCAGGGCGCACCAGGAGAGCGCACGGGCCGGGCGCACGGCTTACCAAGGTCGCCAGAGAGGGTGGCCACTTGGGGGGAGGCGATCCTGCCCGCTCGGGGCCTGGCTCCAGCCTGCCCTCAAGGGGATCGAGTCCTCGCCCTCCCGGGGGCCCCGAGGCTGGGGCTTGAGCGGCCGGGCTCTCCCGCGCGCGGGCGAAGCCGCCGCCCTGGGGCTCCCCAGTGGGGCCAGCCCGGGTTCTGGGAGCGGCGCCGCCGCCCCATGGCCGCTGTCCGTGGTGCTGAAGCCGCCGCCGAGGCCGAGGGGCAGCGCCCGGGCCAGGTCGTGGAGGAGCTGGAAAGAGGCGAGGTCGCGGGCCGCGTCGGAGCGCAGCAGGAACTGGCGCACGCCCTGCAGGCAGCTGCGGAAGCCGGCTTGGAAGTCGGCACTCTTGGTGGCCGGGAGCCCTGGCGGAGGAGAGAGGCTGGCTCTGAGCGAGGGGGAGAGAGGGACCCAGACGCGCCTCCCCCCCCCCAAAAAAAAATCCTAACCTTAGTCCTTCCTTTCGTGTACACGGGCAGACTCCGGGCCTTGAAGTGGGACACCCCACAATGCTCCCGGTGTCGCCCTATACAGATCCTCTCCCCTTCCTTGCTCTACTGCCTACACACCCGAAATAGGAAGCCTTCCCCGGTGGTCCTGGTCTCGCCAAGGACACGGCCAAGAGACCGGTGGTGCTGTTAAGACGGTTGCTATTGTGTGCCTCAAGTCCCTTCGGGCTGAGGGCGACCCTCACCAGCTTTTCCAGGTATGTGAGATGGTTAAGCAGTAGTTTCCCGGGGAGTTTCCTGGAGGGAGCGGGGATTCGAATCCAGACCTCCTTAATCTTAGTCCCAGTCTCTATGCACTACACCGCGTTGCCCCCAACCTACCAAATCCTCCCAAAATCAACCCGTAGAGCCACCTTTGTTCTGAACCAAATGGTGAGCTTGCCCTCTTCCCGTTTTTTCCAATTCCTTGAGGAACATCTATCCTGGGATATCCGACAGGTTTGTTTCGAAGCTGCCAGAAACACTAAGCTGTGCTGGAGAGCTTAGAGATCGCTGGCTACCTTGCAGGGGTGTAACCTTTGCTGGATTCGTGTTTACAGAAGCACATGCTCTCTCTCACACACCCAGGGTGCTGGGCCAGCAGATGTTTAAAAAATGTAATTTATTCTGCAGTCGAGAATTCACCAAAATATTACAGTGGGTGAGAAGAGGCATTCTCGCCGGTGTGAGGGGGGAAATGGGGACGCGTCTTATCTTTTAAAGCAACGCCTACTTCAACACGGATCTGAGCAACCCCGAGGCGTGTGCCTTTTCTCTGCAAACATTTGGCTTCTGCTCAGCCCCCAACTCAACTGGTTGGGCCAATGAACCGATTAAAAGGCAACGCCATGGACCAGCTTTTTGAAAGACCCAAACAAGGGATTTATTTCCCTCGGAGCCTCCGCTTACCTTGGGAAGGGAGGTGGAGGGTCCGCATGTACTTGACGCTTAGCTCCAGGATGTCCGCCTTCTCCAGCTTGCGTTTCCGGATCTGCAACGGGATTCTATTATATTTTTTTCCCCTCCCAAAGAATCCGTGACCTCTTTTCTGAACCTCAAACCCGCAGACGGGGGCAGGAGCCCCTTGCCTCACCTGGAATCCTCAGTGCCTGGATTCTGCCAGGCGCCAAGGCAAATACACTGGATCACTCCGCAGTTTCGCTCCCGGAGGTTGGGAGTTCGATTCCCCACTGGGCCTCCTTGACAGGCGCTAAACTCGATGATCCACAGGGTCCCTTGTCATGGAGCCCAATGAGAGGGGGCCAAATCATCCCCAGGAAGCCCTCAGCTTTCTAAGTCACCCACCCTTCCCCTCATTTCATGCATTTGCTGCTCTTCCAAAGCAAAGCCACGCCCCAAATATAGCGGTTTTCGTTCTTTTTGAGTTGTTTTGACTCATTTAATCCCCTCCCTTGGTTCTCCCATCTTCCTTCCCTCCCCACCCTTTTTTAAATCAAGGGGAGGGGTCGTCTAGGCTGGAACCTCACCTGATGCGAATAGTGCTTCTCCAGCAGTCCTTTCAGCTGCTCCAGCGAGAGGTTGATGCGCGCCCGCCTCCTCTTCTCCATGAGCGGCTTCGATACCTGGCGAAGCGCAAGGAAGGCGACCTTAAATGCCCAGGAAAATTTGGCACGCCTGGGGAGAGGGCTGGAAGGGGGGGGTGGGAGGTGCCAGCCCGAGCCCATCTTTCCCAGGTCTGCTCTTAACCCTGGCAGACGTGGACTCAGAATAGAACCAAGGTTCCCTGAGCATATCAAGAGTGCCTTCGGGCCACCCAGCGGATTGGGGAGGACGTGGGCTTTCCCATCAAAGTTCTAGAAGCCAGGAGGTGGGGCCTCCGGCTTGCTCCTTCAGTCAGGTGGCAAGTGCTCTCTGGGTATGCCCAGAGGCACCACTGACTCTTTTTTTTTTGAACACCCCAAACTGATGTTGAAAACAGGGAATGGCTCTCCGGCCAGGCAGGCCACCGTGGGCACCTGTGGGGCAGAGAAGGGGCTCCCTTCCACCTGCTTCCCCACATGAGGGGTGAAATGGGATGACGCCCCACTGCGCTTACTCCCTTTTGGGGTTCTGGAGCCACCCACCTTGCGGAAGGAGCTGAGCGCTCTCCTCTCCTGAGGTCTGTAGTCGGTGCCCATCTCTCCTCCTCTGCCCAGCCCGGGCGCCACGGGGAGGGCATTTTATCTGCTCCCTCGCTTTCCATGTGAATGGCCCCATTCAAGTCGGGGCGCCTCCTCCTGCCCCCTCCAAAAAAAAGGGGGAGGGGGGAGGCAGAGCGGTGGGGGGAGGGGTAAGAGCCGGAGGGAGAGGTACGAGTCGGGAGGCAGAAAAAGAGAAGGCAGCCCCCCCCCCCCCCCAAATACATCAAATGCTGGGCTCTAAGTCATCCCTTTCAGGAGATCCTCCTCTCAGGAGACTAGTTTGGAAACCAGACTCGGGAGAAGTTAGGTGTGGGACTACAGGTTCCAAAATCCCCCATCCAGTAAGCTGGGGAAGCCAAAGGGGGAAAGAGAAGAGGGGAAGGATTCACAGACCTGTAGAACTGGAAGGTACCCCCAGGGGTCATCTAGTCCACCCCTTGGGCAAGGCACCTTCCCGGGTAGTCTGGAAGGCTCCTGCGGGGGAAATGGGAGAGCCCCTCATCCCCAAATTCTTGTTCTGGACAGCTTCTCCCTCTCTTTCTCTGAACGTGGGCACAATTCTGCCTTTCTGGCTCTGGGGGAGTGAATTCCACCGCGCCCCCCCCCCCCAATGTGTCCTTGGGTGAGCTCTGTCTGGAAGCCGGCAGGAGCACATGTCCCATTAAAGCAGAGAAAAGAGGGAGCCAGGCTCACAATGGGCTGTTAAACCATTAAGGACCGGCCATTTCCTCACTCCCTGCCCCATCGCTAACCCCCTGCCCTCATTCCATGGGTCCCAAATGAGCCCCTTCCCCGTTTGATTGCCACTGGCCTGCTTTGTCTATACCAGCTGATCCTCGGCTGGAGAGAAGAGGATTTCAGAGGTGGGGGAAGACCCACCATATCCTTACTCCTTTGGCCTAGTATGGATGCTCTTTGGCCGAACGTGGTCAGCCTCCGTGTGCCACAAGACTCTTGTTCTGGATTGCCGCGGATGGAGGCACGTTTCCCCAGGGCCCCCGTGGAAGGGCTCGGACCTTTTTGGTTCCTGATTTTGGATGGGGAAGAGGGGGTTGGGGCAAGAGGGAGGGAGGGGGGGTCCGTGTTTCCCAAGTAGCGCACGTGGGAAATGGGCTGGGGAGGGGGGGGCACCAAGGGGAGGGGGCGTGGCCCCAATTCTCCTCGCTCCAGGCTTGCCCCTCCAGGCCCGCACCTCCCATCAAGGGGACCCATTCACCCGCCACCACCTCCCATAATAGGCGATTCGCTTTGGTGCAGCAGACAAAACCCCCAGATGTTGCTAGGCTGGGGAGAGGGTGGGCGGTGGGGGGGGGGAGGGAGGTAAGGAATGCCAATGAACAGTCACAGCGCGCGCACACGCACGCACCCCCTCCCCAGAGCCTCCCCATCTATGCAACTCCCTCTTTTTTCTTCTCCAAAGGAGAAGGAGGCCAGGCAGGGCCAGCTGCAGGTGGGCATTACCCCCAGGAAGGGCATGGGGCGGGGGGGGGGGCTGGCTTCTTCCCACTTCAATCTCTACCCCTTCCCTCAAATCCTTAAAAAAAAAAAAGGATACTGTCTGCTAACCCCAGGCAGTCGCCTGTCCCTGCGACAGTGTTTGTTGGCGTGAGAGAGAGAAAGGTGGCTTACATCATTAACAGACAATATTTAAAGCTAAGAACAAGGACTAGATACATGCTAAAAAAGGATCAAACAAATACCAGTTTTAGAAAAGGTAAACAAAAGCAGCACCAAGAACACATTCAAGGCAATAAAAGGCGCAACCATCCATTTACGAAAAAGCTCACTTGGGCAGCCAGTCACGGAGGGAAAGCTGGCCTGAAAAGAAAAATCTTGGCCTGCTTGTGGAAGGACAGCCGAGACGGGTCAAGCCTGGCCCCCAGTGGGAGGGAGTTCCACAGTCTGGGACCAGCCACAGAGAAGACCCTCTCCTGGGTCCCCATCAGATGCACCTATGAAAGTGGTGGGACCAAGAGAAATATGCAGTGAAATATGAAGATGCACCTTCTTAGACCAGGGAGGCGAGAGGTCCTTGAATCAGTGACTCCTGATTGGGGATTATCCCAGAGAAACATTGCTAGTAAGAACAAGATTTTAGGTATATGTATGTATGTGCTTTTTGGATATTGTGTGTTTTGTATATATGTATTTTGGATATTGGTCATTGACCATACTAAAGTATCTGTCTCTCTGCCATCCATCCATCCATCCATCCATCCATCCATCCATCCATCCATCCATCCATCCATCCATCCATCCATCCATCCATCCATCCATCCATCCTTTATGTGACATGAGGAATAGAGGTAACGAAAGAAGGAGTCCTATCGTGAGCCCCAGGGAGCCACTCTGCCAAGGCATGCCTCCGACCTGCTGTTCTGCCCTTGCCCTTCCTGCGGACTTTTCTGCCAACAAAACCTTAAGGAAACGGTCTTTCTTCAAATGAATAATTTGAGCACGGGATGGACGGAAGCTCCCGACCTCTCCCTCTCAGGAGACATGTGTGCAAAATTTGGAGGCACAGTCTCCTTGGTATGGGGTGTGGACGTTGCCAGACCTTGGTCTGGTCAAGGGGTCAGACTCCAGGACCTCGAGGGACCTGGCCAGTGACCCCCAGTACTGGAGATGCCAGGCCAGGTCACGACAGGAAAGAAAACTGGGCGCTGCTTCTTCGCACACCCCAGCTGGGAGCGACCTCTTTCCCAGAGGCTGGGAAGGTTACTTTTTTGGACTACAAGACCCAGAGCCCCCTCCCCCCAGAAAGTGTGGGGATTCTGGGAGTCGTAGTCCCAGAAAGTTAAATTTTCGGCATCCTCGCTTTCCTGTTCCAAGTCAGTCCCTGTTCCCTACCCAAAAAGAGGACCGATTCAGATGAGGCTTCTCTTTGTATGTGCCCCCCCACAAATGCCCCCCTTCTTCTCCTCCTCACCCACAAACACACCCACACCCACACACACATGCCCGTAGTCTGTCTGCCCCTTTCAGAGTGGATATTAATGTCTCCTTGGGAAGGAGGGCATCTTGCAGCGTGGAAAATTGTGTTCCGCCCTCCGTCTTTCAGTGTTGGGAACCGGGACCCCCCTCCTCCAAAAAGCTGACCTGTGGGGGGGGATGTTATTTTGGGGTGGGAGGAGAGGCATCTGAGTCCTTCCCTTCATCCCAGCCTCCTCTTTGAGGGTCTTCTTGCCTGAACATGAGGGGAGAGTTTGAGCCGGTTTCCTACAAAGTGGTCTAAGCCTGAAAACATTAGGGTGAGGTGAATAAGATTTTGCCAGACGGGGCTACCTTGTCTAAACCTCTCCACTTTCCCCCCAAATTGTGGAACTGGCACCCCAACATGTATGTGTGTGTGTGTTGAAGGAGGTGAAGCGCCAGTTCCAGGGAATACCTATTATAACACTCTCCCACTTCCACCTTTGAGGGATCAATGGGGGGGAGGGCGCGTACGGCCTCCTAAATTGCCATCTGAGAGCTAGACGTCTCTTCCCTTTCCCCTTTTGTTTAAACTGGGATGTTTGCTTGAAAAATCAAGCCAAAAAGAAAGAGCGGAGGATGAAAGAAGGAAGCCGGAAAATGTCACATTCAACTCCTGGTCTCTTTCTGTTGGGAAATGTTTAAAAAGGGGTGTGGGTGGGTGAGGACCGGTTCTAAAGACAGAGATGTGTAAAAGCCCAAAGACTTGATGCGGGTGAGTGGGAATCCAAGCTGCCGTCCAGGGTTTATTTACAGATGGATATGTGTTTATTCTCCTTTAGGCTCTACCCTCCGCATGTAAAAATAGCGGTTCAGAGCCATGTGGCTGGAAGTCTTCCATGGTTAATCCAGGCAAGGAATTTAACATGTTTCGGGCTCTCTCTGTGCCTTGTAACCCGCATACAGGCACTCCGGGGGGGGGGGGGGTTGAGTCTGTGGCCCCTACGATCAATGGCTAACCCTCAGGATGGTGCAACAGAACCTCCAGACTGAGCAGCAGCCTATCTGTGCAGATCAGAGGAAGGGGGACAGGCGGCCTGGAAGTGTGTGCTTGGCTTTTTTTTTTTTTTCCCAGATGGGATAAGCAAAGGCCCTTGTTTTGATCAGCCCCCTTCCTGGGCTCTGCTGCTTAGGGCTGACTTTGCAGAACACCTGGCTGGGTTCTGGCTCAGCCCAGGGTCACAATCCTGCACCTGTGGGGGCTCTAAGCCGGGCTAAGCATCTCTGAAGGCCACCTGTGCCAGAGAAGGACAGCAGGACCAGGCTTAACCAGCAACACCCCCTCTTCCTAGCTTTTGTCCCAGGAAAGCCCCCCTGCCACACCCCCTCCCGCACCAGGAGTAATTTGTTAGCTGATGATATGTTTCCTCAACCATAAAGTCCCCCTTGGTCCTCCCCTAAAGCTTTTTTTTTTAAAAGAGGGTTTCTATTAGCAAGCCAATAAGCCTTGTTATGCTGATTTGGCCCTAAACAGGCCCAGAGCTGAAAGGATAATTAAGGTGAGGGCTTCTCAAAAGCTGGTCTTCTATTAACCAGCCACCCTTTTCAGCAAAGGGATGGGGGGGGGGGCGACCCAGGTTGCCAACTGATGGGGGAGATCCTGCTCGGTCGGCTCCTATGTCTTTAACAGCACCTTAGCGAGTAGAAACCAACCAATGAATTTTTATTTTCTGAATTGATTTTTTGGCACGGAGAGGAAGTGCCTCTGAGGCTGAACCTGGGATTTATCGGTGTGGTTTGTAGGTGTTTTAAAAATATTTCATTTCATTTCTATTTTATTGCATTGCATTGCATTGTCTTGTCTGGTTGGAGCAAGTTTTTCGCACAGGTGTGACTCCCCGAACTCACAAGTTCAACCCTGTTGGAATCATTTCTACCAACATCTCCATCACTATTTGAGGCCTCACCTTCCTTTGGGGAGGCCGGGTGGTGGTGGTGGAGGAAATTAAACCCAGAGAGGTTGACAGCAGTAAGGACCAGGGCTTGTAGAGGACCCCAGGAGAAAGCGCCTCTACATATGGGGTGGGGTGGGGGAGAGATTCCAAGCCCACCCACCCCACCCCACAAAAGGCCTCCACTAGCCCTACGTTGCCCCACTTTCTCCCTCCCTCTCCTGATCCTTTGCCATCAGGAAGGGTCTTGGCAATTTGCTGCCCTATTATTTTAATTACATGGATATTTTCCTACACAGCAGGCTGTTTTTAATGAATGACAGACTCAAAAGGGCTCTGGCGGTGGCGTGTCCCCCCGAAACGGTGGCCATCTCTTTCTGCATGCTCGTCCGTCTACGGCTGGTTATTGAACGCCTTGTGTGGGAAGGAAGGCCGGCTAAGCAGTGGAAAATTGACCGAAACATGGTACTAATTCACAATGTTCTGCTTCTCCTGCGGGAAAGGGGATTCCTGGAGTTAAGCTTAGTGTTGCCATTCACACCATGGTCACGCTGGGCGGGGGGGAGGCTGCACCGTGTTAAAAGGGGCCTGTTCCCCCTACACATGCACACAATCCCATAACACAACCTCACACAGAGCAGACCCTCTTGTTCCCGCTGCTCCCCTTCGTATTAATGGTTATAAATGACTCTGCCCTAAATTATCGGTGAACCTCCTGGAAAACTAGGATCGTGTTTGTCCAGATGGGAGCGGCTGGTCTCTTGGCCTCCCTTTGGTGCAGGTAGACTGCCCCTGCCCAGTCCAAAAGAATCCCGGCCGTACAGTATCCGTGAGCAAAAATCATAATCAGCTTTGCTGTGTAGCTTTATTGGGCTACTAAGAACTCTTTTTTTTCAAAAGGACAAAATGCAAACAAATAAAACCAGGCTTGAATCTGACGTTTATTTGGCTCTTTGCCACTTGTTTTCCAAAATCAAGGTCGGGCAATCCTGTTGGACTTCAGAGGTGGACATCTGAACAATATTTGGGGGGTCCCATAACAATATCGCCTAGACCGTTTGGGATTTTGCTTCTGCTCGAAAGCGCCTATGCACAACAAAACAACAAAGGCACGCAACCCTCCCCCATGGCCTTCAGCTCTCCAGAGTGACGTCCATCTCCGAGGTCTGCCTCTGGGTAGCCTTTGGTACCCAAATGTGCTGCACTGTGTTAGGCTGCAGACACAGCACCCAGGAGAAGTTGCAACCACAGTAATCTTGGACAACCTAGGAATAGACTTCCCCGTCCAGTCTATTTGCAGGCGCCTGGTTTTGCCTCAACCTTTGTGAAAACATCTGTATTCTCTGTTGGAACGGGAGCAGGATTAATCGTCAAATATTATCTCAATATTCAACACACTGTAAGACCTTAGATTCTGATTTTGTGCTTTCTACCCCGGTTCTGTCCAATGCTGTGGCTCAGTTGCGCATCCAAGTGACACCATCTGGAACCGGAGTAAATGCTTTGAGTGTGACATGTTCTTGGCTCCTTTCATGGTGATGCCACAATGATGGTTGTCCAAGGCTCTTTTTTTTCTCTCCCTCCCACGAAGGCAACTTTCTCACCCACCCACCCACCGGATGATCAACTTGGTTGAAACCCATCACTGGAGGAAACCGACAGATCTGTTCAAAAACTATGTTTGTTTCACCAGGATGATGCTCTCTTTTCTAAAAGTCTTGTTTTGATTCTATTTTCTCTTTGTAGGTTAAAAATATATATACAGCCTACACCAACTCCCGTAACGAAGGTTATACATGCAGCCAACTCATTAAAAAAAGAGTGGATGAATAATCTGTTTTCCAAGTGGAAGAATCCGTGAATGAAGCAATTAGCTCGGTAGAAATATGCCTTTCCTACCAGAGCATCATCATCTTTCTCAGATTCTGAAAGACGGGTGAGGTAATGCAAACTTTAATAAATGTAACCTACCACATATTGCTGCATGGAGAAGCCATCTCTTATGTTTTGCTTGATTAAAAACAGTGGAACCAAGAGATCTGCAGAAATATAAGCCTTTGACTTGCGGAATTGTTAATTAAAAGTTGTCCTAACGGTGAAAATAGCTCTGGCTGATCCAGCAATTAAGTCAAGTTAATGCATGTTGACTCCAGAGAAAGTGGGCACGGAGCACAGCCCTTCCAGTACAGCCTGAGGCATGGTTACTCAGAGGTAAGCGCCATTATGGGCAGTGGGGCATCCTGCGTGATATGTGTGCAGAGGATCAGAGCCCCTGAACATAGTGGCACTTAAATATTGAATGTCTCGCACACAGAACTGCACTGTTGATTGATCCGCTGACACTGGGTCAACTTCCTACTCTTCTTGGCTATTTGGATTAATTAGGATTAATTGCACATCTAGCAAAAATAAAAAGACAAAAAAATTCTGCCATCAGCAAGATGAATGGATGTCAGGCTACAATCTTGAAAGCACACACTGAAGGAAATTTATTAATCTCTAAGAGATCAGGGGTCTTTAGTTTTCATTTGTGCTGGACATGCTGAAATTTAGCTGTCTTGAGGTATTCATGGATCATGGTAAGCATAAAGTTGCAGCTTGAAAGCACACAAAATTGCTCGGCGGGTTTTACTCTCTCTCTGAAGGGCTGGATAAATTGCAAATATCAAATTTATTTCGTTTAAGAAAAAGAATCCAAGTTCTCTACATTGAAGCCGAGTGACTTGACTGCTGATCTTGCTTTTAGAGGCCGAGGGGTACATCTGCAAATAGTGAAGGAGAAATCCTCGCGGCGGGTGTGGAAGGCGAGCCAGGCAGCCCGGGAAAAGCAGTCACGCTTCCGAATTAAAGCCTATAAGGGTGGGGGGAAATGCTTTGAGAATCCCTTGTGGGGGGCAGAGAGGTTGCATAAAGCCAGCCAGTGAGGTTCGGCCTCTGTGGCTTCCCAGGCAGACAATGACCACGCTTTCTCCGGAGATGCACCCCGGAGAGGCTGTGATTTCTCAAGCCTCCTTATGTGGCAACTGGGGCATTTACCCATCTGAATGGGGGAGTGGGGGGAGACCCCTTGAGAGACACAATGGAGGAAGGGGGTGTGTGGATCAACACACAACCAGGGCGTGCAAAGTGTGACTTCAGAGGGAACGGAGAAAAGCTTCATCGTCCGACGGTCTTCTGATGCTCCAGCTTCCTGGACGTTGATACTTCCCCTGCTCTGAGATTTGAAAGCTGTTTTTTTACACACAGCGGCAGGAAGGGACCCCAATAAAACTGTGCCGTCCAATTGATGCCAACTTATGGTGACCCTCTCCAGATTTTCTAGGTATAAAGTGGTTTTATACCTAGAAAGGAGTGGTTCTCCAATCCCTCCTTCTGGTGGCACTCTGGGATGGTCGTGCAGTGTGTCCAAATGAGCCCAGGTGGAAAGACATGGAAACCCATCAGCCACGTGATCTTGGCTGGCCCTTCCCCTGAGAGGCACAAGGGACTTTTGAAACCAGATGCTCCAACCCATCGATCTGTACTGTACGGTATTGTGGACATGGACAAATCCACATTTATCACTATTTACGCGTTACTTATATCACATGTGGGACATGGTGGCGCTGTGGGTTAAACCGCAGAAGCCTCTGTGCTGCAGGGTCAGAAGACCCGCTGTCGTAAGATCGAATCCACGCAACGGAGTGAGCTCCCATCGCTTGTCCCAGCTCCTGCCAACCTAGCTGTTCGAAAGCATGCAAATGCGAGTAGATAAATAGGTACCACTTCGGTGGGAAGGTAACGGCGTTCCGTGTCTAGTCGCGCTGGCCACATGACCACGGAAACTGTCTTCGGACAAACGCTGGCTCTACGGCTTGGAAACGGGGATGAGCACCGCGCCCTAGAGTCGGACACGACTGGACTAAATGTCAAGGGGAACCTTTACCTAGCCTTTACCTATATCACATATTCCCATCAGCGGGCTCAAGAAGGAACATGCTGTCTTACACTGCCTTTTGTATGCCACAAGAACACAATGAAGTAAGTCAGGCTGAGAAAAGGAAGTGTCGAACCCATCATCTCCCAGTGGGTTTCGTGGCTTGGGGGGTGGTGGTCTTGAACCCCCTTCTTTCAAGTCCCAGTTGAGCACTCTAACCAATATACCACACCACTGTTTCACTGGCGTCCTCCTGGGATTTAGCTTTTCATAACTTCGGAGAATCAGACTGCAGTTTACGATGTATTCATCTTTTAGAAAAACTCACCTAACTAGTAGAATTAGCTTCTGTGGAGATGAGTGTAGGGAAACACAGTCTGAGGGCAAGAATAATCCGTATGTTGCAACTTATACAGCAATATAAGCAGCACACTTTATTTACAGAAATGGAAGAAAAACAAACTCAGATCAGTAAAACATATGAATAAATCAAAATCTGGCACATTCAGCTGGATGAAAACATACTGTAATATGCGGTTTGTTTTTAGGAGTGTGCTTGAACCAAACCAAGGATAAAAGACAGGAAAAAATAAAAATAGAAATATTTACAGCAAGATCTCTCTAGGGCTGTTTTTTTGGTTTATATTTGCCTTCCAAAACCCAGCACATAGCTGAGCTAGTGGTATTTCAAAAGGAGCAACTCCTCTTAAAACCTTGGCATCCTAATTACAGTTATTAACACTGGTAATGAACGTTCATTAATCAATACCAGTTCATAACCCGTGCTAATCATAGAACTGCCATTTTTCTGTACCTCGTTTCCACTCTTGACCCCACTCCACAGCCGTCTACACTGAGCGTATTAAAGCATGGCCTGAATGTTGTATTTCAGGGAGCTGAGAAAGCAAATGGCAATTAAGGAATGGCCGGATGCTAATAGTAATCTGTGAGTCTTAAAGGCGAGCCAAGACTCGTTTGCTGGTCTGTTTGTTTTTGGCTGTATATGGTAACCTCTTTGAAAAATGCTTGCCAAAAGGGGTGTGTGGATGTGTGTGTAAAAAGGAAGCCCCTGCTTCTGTTTCCAAGCCTTCTAATTTTTATTTTATTTTATTTGCAATTGTGATGTGCCATCAAGTCATTTCCAACTTATAACCTAGGACCCGATGGATCGTCAAGTCTGGGCTCTGTCAACGGGGCAACCAAACTCCCAGCTTCTGGCTCCTCAGCCAGAAACCTAAACCACTGAGCTAAGATGAGGAGTGTGAGATGTTCCAGAAGTGGTTGATCATTGCTTCCCTCCAGAAAGTTTTCATGGCTGACTGAGAACTTGAACCTTGGTCTCTCGAGTTCCGAGTTCTAGTCCAACACTCGACACACAGCACCACATGGGCCCTCCATAGCGGCCTGTTAAATATCTACATCTCAGCGCCACAGGATAGAATGGAGAATACCGAGGCCAGTAGGAGGCACATTTTCAAACCCATCTTTCAGTTTTTATTGTGCTTGACCTTCAGTTCATGATCTCCAAGCCATCTCGGTTCAGATTTTTGCTACACGGCCAAGATCCTACGGACCATTCTGCCCGATTTCAAGATGCTTCTATTTGGTCACGAAGTCCACACTCTCATTTCTGATCTTTAACCGCATTTCTTGGGACAAATTGACCAGGGTAGCCCCATCTTCCCTTTTAGGAAGGGCAGTCCTCTGCTTCCAGTTTGCTCCTCCTCTTGACGCCGTCCTCTTTTACAAGGATTGTCTGGTCCATGTCTGGCTTAAGAGATGCATGTTGTTGTTATGTGCCGGCGAGTCGGAAATCAGTTACAGCGACCCTAAGAAGGCTTTCAAGGTCTGTGGGGATATTTAAGGAGTGGTTTTACTAGTTCCACTCCCCCAAGTCAGCTTCCATGGCTGAGAGGGATTCGAACCCAGGACTCCTGAGTCCTAATCCATCACTATCCACTGCAACACACTGGGAACTCCCGATGTAGAGAGAAGGAAACATAATTCAGAAGCAAGGGCAGGGATCACGAAGCTGCCAACCCACCCGGAGAGCACAGGTGGAAGATGGGTTATGTATTACTGCTTTGACTGGGTTTTTAGGACTGCTTGTGTTTTCCATTTCTCAGGGTGGCATTTGTTTTTTTTCCTTTTTAATATTTGTAGACTCGTTCTTTGCTTTAAAGATTGTCCACCATTGCCTTTCGTTGTTTGTAAGCCGCCTCGGGTCCTTTCCAAGGTGAAAGGCGGGGTAAAAACATAATAAAGGGGATGGGCAACTCAACTCAGGTGAAAAGACCATGCAGGACCCCCACTGAAGCATAATGCTGTTTACAAGCCAGGCACCTGATTTAAACCCCTGCAGTTCTTCAATTAGCCTATGCAAATTTTTATGCAAAGCTGTGCCTCCTTTTGGCGTCCCTGTTCTAGACCTGTCACTCCTCGGGAGGGCTCGCTTGAGATTTTGACACCCCCCCCAGGAACACCTCTACTCTTTTCTTATCTCTGCGTTCCTCTCTCAAGGCAGAGCGAGCGAGGAGGAAGCCGCGCCCCCCTCCGCACACATCTCGCGAGGCGCCATGCGGAGGGGAAGATCTCGCGAGAACGCCAGACTCCATGGTAGGCGAAGGGGGCCTAGAGCGTCCCGCGAAGAGCCCGACTTCTCGCGAGAACGGGCCGGCCTCGTCGGGTCGGCCATGGGCGCCGCGGAGGGGAAGGCCGCCCGCGGCAGGGCCCGAGCCAGCGAAGGAGGCGGAGGCGGAGGGCCGGGTCCTGGGAGCCGCGGGACCGAGGCGCGCACCAGCCTGACGGCCTTCGTGCTGGGCGGCTCCGTGGCCGCCGTCCCGCTCCTCCTCTCAGCGCCGCCGCCCTCCTTGCTGGCCGGGCCGGGCTTCCAAGGCCGCGCCGCGCTGGCCCTCCACGTCGCCGGCATCAACGCCGCCCTCCTGCTGGCCTGGGGCCGCTCGCCCGGCGGGATGTACCAGGTAAGGCCCGAAGGGGGCGGGCCCACAGCAAGCCACGCCCCTACGGCGGCTGGATGGGCGTGGCTTCGAGGAAGGGGCGTGGCTTTGCGGGAGAGTGGGCGTGGCCGCCCCACCCCCTTATCCGACCCCTCTGTCTGTCTGGGTTTCTGGGACTAGAGAAATTCCTTTCCCCCCCCCCTTTTTTTTTTTGGGACTACATGTCCCACAATCCCCATGGCAGGCTGGTCACTGGGTCCAAGCAGCTGCCCTTTTGGGAACTTTGCCCTCCCTTGGAAAACACAAATTAGTCCCGAAGGACTACAGAACCCAGAATCCGTCCCAGTGGACCAGGCTGCCTGCAGGGGTATGGGAGCTGTAGTCCAAAATGGGACCAAGGGGGAGGCAAAGAGGTCCCGGAGTTGTTTCAGGTGCCAGCCCCCCCCCCGGGAACCTGGTCGAAGTTGAGTGGCTTGTGCCCCTGAGCATGTGTAGAGTGCTTACACACACACACACACACACACACACACACCTATACTGTTTGGAAGAGCTGCGAATGTGTTGTAGGACTGCAACCTCCAAGGATTTCCCAACAGCGACACCCAGCATGGCCGTCGGTTGGGTTCTTCTTTCCCCCGCGCAGCAAGGGATTTTCTCGAGGTCTGCTCCTTGGAGACGGGCTCTGGTTCCGTCCGGGTGGAGCCTCAGCGGGCAGCTTCCTTCGAGATGCCTCCGGACTCTACAGAACACCGTGGGTTTCTCTGGAGGGTCTCCGTGAAGAACGACCGCGGCATCGCCCTGCTCAGAGGGGCTGGGGTGGTGGTGGTGGAAAGCGCTGGACGGCAAATGCCTGCGGGCACGGTTCTCGGCTGGTGCCAGGAGACTGGTGCCCAGGACTCTGGTGTTCTTCCTGCTTGTGGGAGTGGCAGGGGGGTGCATGGAAGAAGGGCCCAAGAGCCCCCCTGACTCTTTCTCGGCTCAGGCAGCTGTCCGTCGGGGCAGGCGAGAGAGCCTGTGTCACTGGTCTTTCCCACGTGGGCAGCCTGTGGCCCTCCGGCTATAGATGAGGCCTCCCCTCCCCACAGAACCAGTGATGAAGAAGGCATACTGGGAGTTATAGTCCATCGGCAGCCTCAGGGAAGCACGGCCTCTCCCCTTCGTTAAAGGCAAAGTGTTTAACCGCAGTCCTGATAAAGAGGCGACAGTTTCTCTTTTCACCTTTTTATTCCGACTCACACCACCAGCAGGTGAATGCTATAGCAGGGATGATGGAAGCTGCCACCCTCCAGACGATTCTGGACTCTGGTTCCCATCATTGTTGGCCACAATGATCTGGGATTAGTGGAAACTGCAGCAGTCAAACAAGACCCCAAAGGCAGCCGGTCTCTCCCCCACCCTGAGTACGAAGCCACCGTCATCCGCTGCTTAAGACCCCTTTTAGAGGAGAGCGGGAGCTGAGGCTTGGACCCTGGCACGCCCTCATCCTGCTGCTGCTGCTGGGGCTTCTTTTTCCACCTTCCTCTTTCACCTCCCGGATGGCATCATCCAGACTCCAGGTCGGGAAAGAGGGTCTCTCTTGATGCAGGTGGATTCTGTCACGCTTTAGTCTGCCTGGCCAGCAGTGGGAGACAGTGGAAGCTGAGCTCAGCAGGGTCCAGAGGGTGCCACAGGCTGGTTTTTCACCATGCAGAGGCAGTCCCAGCGGAGAAGGCTTGTGGGTTGCTCACCTGGCCTTCAGCTCCAGAGACCTGTCAGGAAGGAGCATCTCCGGTGCCCCAGGAAGGCTTCGGAGGCCGTCCTGGGACACAGGCTGGCTGGCGAGCGCCTGCATTCTCGCCTTTGCTTTTCAGATTGCCATCCGGGCCTGTTTCTTGGGCTTCGCGTTTGGGTGCGGTTTGTTGCTGAGCTTCGGGCCATCGACGTGGAAGCATTTCGGCTGGTAAGAGAGCAGTAACTCTAGGATAAGTGGGGAAATTGCCGTCTGTGGGATTATTTAGGGCTGTGTCCTCTCTGGGAATATGGGTGTGGTTCTCTTTCTACTTTTTGTGCATCCAGGTATCACTTTAAAGTAGTTGTACTTCTTCTTTAACCATTTCACCCCACGCTGGCCATGGTCGTTTTCCTTCCTCTTCAGAGTTACATGTCTCTATTCCTACCAGCTCATGATGACAGCTTTGTGGGTCTAACGAAACGGTTTCTCGTGTGGGACAGTCGTGCGGTAGATGTCTGCCGCTTCTCCTCTTGCCTTTTTAATTTTATTCGCCAGCCCGTTCTTTATTTATTTAGGATGAATAGCCCATGGGCCATACACCATGTCAAGTTTTAAAGTTTAAAATAGGTTGAAACAGGAATTGGCCACATCTGTAACAGAACTTTTGCAAAGACCACTCAAGGCTGAAGATTTCATCACGATGTTTGGAGGAATTGCTCTCTTGCCTATTTCGGACAGTAAAAGAAAGTAGGAGCCAGCCCATTCACCGCATGATAGTTTGGCCCTTTAATCCAGTTGCACACCCCATTGGGAAAGCTAAAACGTAAAAGCCAAACTCCAAATCCAGTCACATTCTGTGACAACAGCACTTCATGGTCAATATCTACATGCTAATACAGTTTCTGACCCTCTGTGAGAGTCTTTTTTGAAGACTGAAACTTAAAGTTGGGTGGGGTGTTTAATTCTGCAGCGCTTCATAGCAGAAATCCTTAAGTGAAAGCTCAGCAATGTGGGGGGGGTGCGTTGCAGGGCCCCCTCTGACCTTCTCTGGTTGGTCTCTTTGCAGGTACATGTGTTCGTTGTCTCTCTTCCATTACTCGGAGTACCTGGTGACCGCCGTGAACAATCCTCAAAGCCTGTCCTTAGATTCCTTCTTGCTCAACCATAGTTTTGAATATAACATGGCAGCCCTCTCTTCCTGGGTTGAGTTTACCGTGGAAAAATTCATTTTCCCAGGTCAGTGGCTGTTCTGGCAAGTTTTTACTCAGGAGAAAGAGAAGGGGCTTCTGATTCTTATGTAGTGGTTCCCAAACTTGGGTCATCCAGAGGTTCTTGAACTGCAACTCCCAGAAACCCTGGCCAGCACATCGGGTGGAGAAGGCTTCTGGGATTTATAAGAACACCTGCATGACCCAAGATGGGGAGCTACTGTTCTGATGTACGCTTACTAGGAACGCAGGGCAGTGGGAAGGCATGTGGGGATGGGGAGCAGTTTCTTCCCCCCCCACACACACACACTTTTATTTAAGGGGTGATATGAATGAACGACACACAAGGCATGCTGTAACATGCTCATTGTCTTGCAGGCATGAAGCAGATCACGTGGCTGAGCTCCGCCGGCTTGCTGATGGTGGTGTTTGGCGACTGCCTGAGGAAGGCGGCGATGCTCACGGCCGGTTCCAACTTCAACCACATCGTTCAGAATGAAAAGTCAGAAACGCACACCCTGGTGACAAGAGGGGTCTATGCCTGGTTCCGTCACCCGTCCTATGTGGGGTGGTTTTACTGGAGTATTGGAACCCAGGTACGGCGGAACCCACATGTAGCTCTTTCATGTGTGTGTGTTTGTGTGTGTTCATGTGTGGAGTGGTGTTCCAACCTCAGAGACACAGAGACCAATACAGGAATACTACACATGGTTACAGTAAGCTAACAGCCTATTCTAGCAACATGTTTTAGGCATTTGTCAAACACTTCCTGGTTTGCTTGGGCTTTTCCTCCGCCATGAGGCAATTCTTATCTTTCCCTATATTGCACTTAAAAAAAACACCACATCAGCGTGTGTTGGTGGTGTAAGACAACTTCCAGAAGAAAGCAAAACCTCTACCGTCTTGTTTCTTCTGCAGAAATGTGTTTTGGGCTTTGGGGATTATTCAGATTCTCAGCCCCGCACCTAACTTTTGATGTGATCTTTGTGCAGATAAGAAGCAGTATAGAAACGGTAACACTATACTCAACCCTCCCGCCAGTGGAAAATAATATTTACTGCTTATGGCATTCAGAAGCATTCAAAGCTCCATGTGCCTCTTGTCTCGTTATAACCATTAACAACAACCCTGTAAGAAAGGTCCGTGTTAATGAGGCCAGGCGTGTTGGGTTTTGGAGCGCAGGGAGTGGGGTGGCCTGCCTGCGTAGTGGAAGTCCTGGGAGCCTCTCTGACACCCTGTTGCTCTTTCAAATGGGTCATCCAGGATCAGAAGTTCTTCTGCCCTTCTTGTTCCAGGTGTTACTGTGTAATCCTGTCTGTGTGGTGGGCTACACCCTGGCCTCCTGGCGCTTCTTCCGAGAACGGATAGAGGAGGAGGAGATAACGCTGATCCATTTCTTCGGGGAAGAGTACCTGGCGTATAAGAGGAGAGTTCCCTCGGGGTTGCCGTTCATCTCAGGAGTTAAAGTGGGATTATGAGATCTGGCCGTCTCCTGAGCAGGACCTGGGATTCCCCTACCCCCTAGGCTCTGGGCAGTGCCATCTGGACTGGACCGTGCAGAGTCATGGGGCCGCATGCCGCCCTGGTCTGGTAGTGGTTGGTTTACATATCTGAAGTAGCAATGGGAGCTTGCAAAGGGCTAGACCAAAGCTCAAGACCTCAGCCCATCATCGTTTAAAAGAAAAGGCCTCCCTTGGCATAAAGCGGGAAAGGTAGAGGAGGCCTGGATGACCGAAGCGGCACTTGAATTAAGGCTGATAGAAAGCAAGCAAGCAAAGCAAGCCCCTTCCTCCCTGTCGGCCGGCCTCTTGCAGCTCTGATGGACTGAAACACG
Source organism: Intellagama lesueurii (assembly GCA_037013535.1). Taxonomy (NCBI): domain Eukaryota; kingdom Metazoa; phylum Chordata; class Lepidosauria; order Squamata; family Agamidae; genus Intellagama; species Intellagama lesueurii. The sequence goes on along the minus strand of JBAJHW010000016.1, from coordinate 3,334,757 downwards.
TCGTAGCAGGTTATCTTCAAAGACTCGCATGCACTTCAGGTAACGACCATTCTTCCCCAGCACAAAGGGGTATGGATGGAAGCTCACCCACCCTGGCCAAGATCTTCCTTTTGTTCCTGAAGGGCAAACATAGCACAGCTTTAACCTCTGGGCCTGATTCTGGAAGTCCTTCAGGTGCAGAGCACTTTCCCCACGGCTTGACAGGGCACAGGGGCGGGTTGAGATATAGACCTCACCACAAGGATTGCTCTCGGTTTGTTCCTTGAAACGCTTGAACTCTTTGTTTTGATCACCCAAAAACACCCACATGAATTAATGACGACGAAGAAAATTTGCCGAAAAGATCAGCCAGGCAGGTCAACAGAGGACTCTCCCCTCCTGGCAAGAGGGAGGCCTTTTTTGGGGGGGATGGTTTCCCTGTTTTTCTCAAGGACACAAAGCCAGGCCTGCGTTGCCGCCCACAGATGGATGGGAAAATACAGTTCTTGTGTCTGAATGTCATCTTCTCCTATTCACCGCATTATCCCTCCGTATTGTCATCTCGTTCCTTCCACCCCTTTGTTCATGGCTGCTCTGCCGCTAGTTTTATTTCTTTATTTGTTCCATTCTGATGTTAGAAGATTCAGAGTCCGTTCCTGCTGGTTTGTAAGAGGGGGAAATTCTGCACGCTTCATAACTGATAAAAATTAGAGTTAATCCTTCCTATCTCTTCAGACAAGGGGAAATAGGTCCCTCTGAGCCTTCTGGTCGGTGTCACCCACCAATCCCTCCCCCCAAGCCAATAAGCATGTGTCATGGGGGTGGGGGATTGTGAAGGACAGGATCTGAAGTATTGGCAGATCCAAAGATCCTCGGCCCCTAATTCAGGAGGACCTGTAGGGCTTTCCTTTGAGGTATCATGGTATTTATTCTTTGGCTCATGTTTCATACCAAAGAGAAGTTCTCCAGTTCCTGATTCTGTTGATCTGTCTTTAGCTCGGATGTGTCGATCAAGGCACACGTCATGTACAGATGCTGCTTTAGTAAAGGTGCCCCTCTTTTTCTGTTCATGGGCAGTTCCCTAGAATTCTGCGTGTACCGCAAGGTTAATTCTTAAGCTCCTTCCTTTCCTTGAACTACGTAACTTTTAAAAGCATCAGGACTTGGCAGAATATTTAAAAAAAAAAACACACCAGAGCGGTTAGAACACCAAGTCATTTTTATGTTTTGTAAATCAAAACAGGACAGAGACCAGCCTTTCATTACACTATAAATTTTTATTTTCTCTCTTCATGTCTATGTTTCATTATGTGTCCATTTGCCCTTGACTCTCAGTTAATCTGCTTCTTGCTGAGGAAAATGAAGCCATCTCTAGGCAGGGCTGGGTGTCCCTTTATAAAAAAGGACCGGGATACCCACAGAACATTCCACATGCGTGCACAGGAATTCCGCGTTTTTTAAAATAATTTTCTCATTTCTCTCATTTCATATAAATGTATTTCTCTGTAATTTTTTTGCATATTTTACGTTATGGAGTGGAGCGAAGAGCTGTGTGGGAATTCAGATGTTTGATCTCTAGAGACTTTATTCTGTATACTTTCTGAATTTTGAGTTTCTTCCAGATTCTTACGTTGCAAGGACAAGAGGGCTAGAAACTTATTTTTTAAAGGTTGAGAGAAGTTGAAAGGCATGCATGTGGCTCAGAGTCTAATTCTTTTCCCCCTGTTTAAATTTTTGCTTTTTTTTAATATTAAATTATTTTTTAATTTTTGCTGGAGTTGTGTGGAGTGGGGGGGCGTTTACACAGAATGGGGCCTCGGGACTCTGTATGGCTGCCCACCGTCCCCTGCCACGTTAGAATTCATAGGAAGGGCTTTAAAGGGTGAATCGTGCACAAGGTTCTTGTCCAAGGTTTTCAGCATGAGGGTGGCAGGGGTTGGGGAAGAAGAAAAACAGAGAGCTTAAGCTGTGGTCCATGAGCTGAGTTTTGTTTGGGAGGGCCATTCAGCTGGAGATTTCACAGATGAAGTGGGCTTGAGCTGAGGAGCAAAGGGAAGATGGGAGAGGGCCCAGCCTTGGTGCCCGGTGGGCATCATGGAGGCCTGGAGTGCAGAGTGAGATCGCTCGGACCCGGTCGAAGGCAAAAGTGTTGCCCCACTTCCCGCAGACCGAAGGCTCTGTCTTTGGCAATTCAGCTTTTGAGTTAATTCAGGGCTGGGAGTCCTATGGTGGTCACCTTGAGCTGTGTGGCCCACAAACTTCCCTGGCTTGGTGGGGGGGGAGAGGGAAGAATGAAAACGGTGAAATAATGCTGCTGGATCTAATACTTGTTTCAGTGTCGGGGCAGAAGGAGAGTCACCAGCCAAAACCGAAGATGAACTTCTGAGCTGGTTGATTTTGTTTCATTTTTATGTGGCTGTTCTCTCCGTGAAGGGATCTAGTGGAAATTGGGGGGTGGGTGGGTCAGTCTTATGCAATGATGTGGATAAAACGGTAATCCTCGAACCCCTCACTGTCGCTGTGTGGGTGACTGATCTCCCCGCAGAAGGCAGGTCTGGCTTTCTTAGCGGGGCTTTGTACAACATTGCCTCTCGGGGGTGGTTGCTTCTGAATGTCATCTTCTCCTATTCGCCTCCCAGGTTTCCAGCATCCCAGTGGAGTGGGTGGAACAGGGTTCAGGGTGCAAAACCCCTGGGTAGGATCCTCTCCCTCCCATCATTCATGCGGAGGGGGGGGGAGCTTTCCACTTGTCCTTCTGAAGAGTTATCGGCACGCTTTGCTTGGGTCCCATTTTGCGCTCTCTGCACGGTATAAGCAGCCCCCACATCCTTTTTGAAAGGGCGTCTTAATTTCTTGATGCTCCAGTATCTCTAGTCAAGGCAAGCTCAGTTGGAGCGAGGCACAAGTTTCAGCAGAGCGCACTTCCCATCTTTCACCTCCTGCTAGAAACCGTGCAAAATGGGAGCTTTTGGGGGTGAGATTTCAGCCTGTCTCTGACCGTGAACATCAGCTGATGGAGACCCTAAGTTTTCCTTCGGCGGAAAAGGAGGAGACTCGTCGTGACCTTAATTCTTTTATCCAGTGTGAGGCTGCAGGTTAAGTTCAGCAGGACGGTGGGCAGCTGAGCTGGAGAGGCAGATGGAGACATCGCAGATCAGTTTCTTGGCAGCTTTCTGAATCGGGAAATCTCTTGAGTCGTTCAGTTTGGCTTGTAGCGTTGCTGTTAAGAGGGACCTGGTCCTTTGGTGTTTCAAGGAAGCTGAAATTTCCAGAAGGGTCCCTCGTTCTAGCTTATATTGTGCCACTGAAGACAAGGGAAAGTTTCCGCTAAGGACCCAGCTGGAAAGAGGGTGTGATGAAGGAACTGTGCGCAATTGTACCGTGGACTTGTCTAGCCCAGGATTGTCTGAACGAAGGGGTAAGGAGTCTCTTGGGGATTCAGAAAGAGAGGAGGAAAGGCTTCTTTCTGCCTGCATACTTGTGTGCACAACGTGGGATGAATCTGGTAATATCCACATGCCACACCTAGGGTTTACACCAGAGCTAGGGGGCCTTCATGATCAACATCAACCACATGTTTGGGTTGTGTGCTGTTCTGGGTCTCTTTGAAGAGAACAGCCTGGAAATGCAATGCAATAAAGAAATCTTAGCCTGGAATATCAGGAGGACCTGATGGGCTCTCCAACACGGTCCACTTCATAGCTATAAATCTTTTATTCATTCTCTGAGAACGCCAAGTTCCTTCCTCGCTGGGCAGGATAACAAGATTTTTTTATGCCTTTTTCACTTTTTACAACTTTATTTGGGGCGGGGGGGGGGAATCACAGAAATGGGTTTTGTACAAAAACCATACATTTTGCATTAAATTGAGGGTTTTAAAAAAAAGAAACGGGTTTTTTTTGCATGAAAAAACATGTTTTTTAAAAAACTTACATCACCGATAGAAAAAGGCACTAGTTTTCTCACTCTTGAGCGGCAGAGAAACATTTCATAGCAATTGACTGTCTTTTGAGGGGGTATCTCGAAGTGCTGAGATACCCCTTTTTTGTGTGGCTGAGGATGAAAACATTTATGAGTCTTAGCTGTGATCCCCTTTGTGAGAAAAGTGAAATGCATCTGTGCTGGAAAAGGCTGCCCTAACATGACTTTGGATTTCGGCTGTTGAAAGGGGAGCCTTGCCTTCTCAGGTTAAACCCACTGGGGGATGGAATCATCATCATCATCATGTTAGTACTGCAGAGCTGGAAGGAATCCTACAGATCTCTGACTCCAGCCCCTTGTTGAAGAAGGTCTGTTGGGGGGAATCGAACTCCCAACTTCTGGCTCTGCAGCCAGAGGCCTTAAACCACGGAGCTATCCAGCAGTTCTTTGGTGTGAGATGAGAATAATGGGCATGTTGTATATTTCGAATAGCTGGCACACCTTTTCTTGGTTTCCTTCGCTTTTTCCTCCGCCTTATCAGCCCTATGTCAAAGCATCGGTGAGATTGCCACGGCCAAGTCTGATGTCAAGGAGAGGCGGGGAGAACAGCCAATGCCGCTCTTCTCTTGATGCTCGGACAAGCTTTTCATGAGCACAGCTTTCCTCGCTGGGCTAGAACTAGTTCTTGTAAAAGCCGTTGGCCCGGTTAGGTAGAAAAAAAAGATTTGATCAACGCCATCCTGCCCCTCTGACTGCTCAAAATTATGCCCCGTTGGACTCACTGGGACTTGCTCTCCTAATTGCAATGATGTAAATGAATTCTGTCAATTAAGTTTGCACCCTAAACCACTGTGCCACTTTTCCGCGGATGTGATTTAAGAGAGGAAGGAAGACATTTTATTTTATTTTTTCTGCATAGAAGTAAAACAGGATTACACATTTGGGTGGGTTTCCCCCTGAGAACTGTGTGGATGCCATGAGAGCAAGAAGTACAGCAGGCGTGCAGAAGCATTTAGCTCTTTTTTCCAAAGGATTCTTTCACAGCCCTGATGGCTGTGAACCCCATATTTTAGGGGGCTTTCACTTCTCCCCATTCGCCAGGACTCAAAAATGAGAAGCGAATAAGCACCAGAGTCGTGTATGCAAATGTATTCAGTTATAGCTCAAAACGAATTGCGGAAGACTGCTTTTCGTGGAACATAATTTTGATGCGGAAATCTCGTTTTGCTTTTTGTTTCTGCAGGGGGTACACAGGCCTGCCCCATAGGGGAACTAGCCTGGAGAAGAATAGGGCATGGTTTTCCCCTGCAAATTTTGGGGGTGGGCCGGGGGCATTTTGTTTTGTTACCTCAAAAGCTGAGAGATGGGTTACATCATGCTCTCCAGGTTACTTTGGAGCAGTTGGTGGCAAAACAGCTCAGTGGAGGATCCGTTCAGTGTTATTTTTTCAAGATCAATAAAAAAAAATATTTTTAACATTTTTATCTCTGGCAAATGTTGATGAAACTCTTCCCCCTCCCTTTTTTCAAATAAAAAAGATGTGTGTCTGAAGAAAAACATGGTGAGGAATGGTAATTTCCCCTACCATCAGTCGTTCCTGATTGAACAAGAAGTAGGTGAATTAAAATAAGTTTCTTCCCTGTTTTAAAGCACTTTGTGACAGGAAATTTGTGGCTTCCCAGATGTTCTTGGACTGTGTGGCTTTAGAAGAAGCCCTGGCCAGGGTGGCTAGCAATGAGAGGCTGTGGGTGTGGCAGTCTGAAAACAAATGGGGAGCCGTGTATTTTCCACCTTTTGTTTACCCTGCAAGCAGGAGCCAGCCATGCTGCAATCCAGCCGAATTCTAGCAAATTTGAATTCTAGCAAATTCGATGTGCGAACCCGCAAAGGCAGGGCAGCACTGAGGAATACTGGCTGTTCCACCCTAGTGCGGAAGATGCATCAGCATGGCGGTGAATGAGTGCCAAAAGCAAACCCCTGAGAAACCTGGCTTTCTCTGTTTTAGAGAGAGTCATGTTTCTAGCCCTTAGCGCCAAAGATAGGAGTCGGGAGAACGTGACCAACCTTGGGTAGAATCTCGGAGGATGGAGGAAAAGCTGAGAGTCAAATTCCTAACAGCTGGAGGTGCCCTACGGCCAAAACCCTCATCCTGCCAAACCAGCAGAACAAATGACACAAGCAATAAACAGCAGAATAATGCACACACAAAAAAAGACCCTGGAAATCCCCCTTATTAGGACTTAAGAAGATGCAGATTTGTGTTTTGGACTGCAATTCCTAGAATTCCCTGGGCAGATGTCGTCGAAAGCCATAAATCGGCAGACCTCTAAATTGCCGAGGTGGCATCATCCTACCACTGCAGAAGATCCCTATATTTCTGAAGACGCGTCTCTTTGGAAATGGGTTCCTAAGTTTTCTTGACTGTAAGGAAAAGTTAGTGCACCTTCAGCAGAAGAGCAGTTCTGCTTCCTGGCTCCCTCCCTTGGCTGCGTTGCAAGAGCCCACTGGCGGCAGGCAACTCTCGGCCCTGCTTTTTCGGTTTACTCCTGAAATAATCTTTGCTTTTCGGCGGTGGCGGCTCCTTGGCGGGGCGGACTTGGCTTTCAGCGTTGGGTTCCAGAGGCCGCTCTTGATTTTTAGCATTGCTACACGAGTCAGTCCTCGGAGAGAAGAGAAAAAGGGACCCTTAGAAGAATTTCCAGCCGGGTAGCTGTGTTAGGCTATTGCAGCAAAAACAAGGGAAAGCTTTGCAGCATGCTTATTGGTTAACAAATTTTTATTTGACACACATTAATGGGGGACTGCGGTCTACTTTTTTTTCTGCAGAGGGGGGAAAGTGTATTCCAAATAAATCTTGATGGTCTTCCACGTGCATCGAGAGTGGTGGTTGGGAGAATACTTACGAAATTCTTTATTCCTGTTGATTTAGGCTGTCTGAATGCAAAGACGTCTCAAGATTCTTTACTTCCACCACCCTCACCTCTGGGTTGGATAACTCCCATGATATTGTCTTCATTTTGAGAAGCAAAGCACGGGTGCACGCATGGCAGATGGCTGAGAAACAAACAAACCATTCAGTGCTTCAAATTCTTAAAACAAAACAACTGTTGTTTTCGTTTGGGCCAGGCTGTGCCATTGCAGGAAGAGTGCAATTTTGCCCCCCAAACCGGGTGATTACACACACAATATTGTTTTTTGTGAACGCCCTATTTCTGTTGAGCCTGGAAACCTTCTCACCATCCTAATGGACAGGAAGGGGACTCTGATGCCCAGCGGAACTACCTCCCTCCCCCTTTGTTCTTGTCCTCTTGGAACAATGGGTGTTGAGACTTGGCTTTTGTCCTATTAAAGCTGTGTTACAGTTCTATATAAATATACGAATTTCTGGAGGGTAGGTCCCCGAACAGGTAGGAGCCATGACTTGCTCAAACAGGCTAAAGGCAAGAAAGGAAGTGGGGTCTTTTAAGCAAGCAGCTGCTTCGTTTTGGAAAAAGAAGGCCAGCCTCCACTTTACCAAACGATCGCAGTGAGTAGCTGCTTCTGGTTGTGGCATGTTATTTGCATGAGCATCTCTTTGGAAAATACTCGTCTTGGCTAAAATCCACTGAAAAACGTGCGGAAGTGTAATTGTGCAGCGGTTTCTCCCTTCCGTAAAGCATCCCTCTGCCCAAAAATGGTTGTACACCTGATTTCACAACCCGCGTTGAGGTGGTGGGATGCACAAAGGAAGATCCACCTTGGGGATGGTTGGGGTGCTTAAAACCTGCACAGTCTGTTAAGTGAATAGGATTGGGGAATCCTTGAGCGCGACCACCACATCTCACCCGCTGTTGGCCGGCCAGATGTTCTGGACTTCCACTCCCAGAATCCCTGGGGCCCTTTGGGAGTCCAACAACATCCAGAGAGTCAAAGGTCGGGAAGGCACCGCTCTTGCGCATTTGAGCATGTCACCGGGGAGACCCAACATGTTTTGAGGTCCCCAAGTGGCTCAGAGATACCTGTGCTGCAGATCACCACTGGGACCATCGTCATGGACCTTAAGCAGGCTTTCCAGCTGGTCTTCCTTCTCCTTGGCTTCCTGTAACCTGCACACCAAGGGAAAGGCGGACACGTGAACTGGGATGAACAGCTGGTCATTGGGGCAGAACTGTCCCAACGCTGTGTTGGATAGGTGCACACAGACTTTTTCTCCTATTATCTTCGTCTGCCTTCAGAGCTTGACCACAGACTGAAACGGTCTAATTCGACTTTGGGAATGAAAACCATTCCTACGGTCATGGCAAAACAGCCGCTTTTAGAGCTCCCTGGGGGAAGCCACATCGTCTTAACTGGGTACAAAACTGCGTTTAAGTTTCTAGTGCTCCTTAAAACATTTCGAAATACCTGCGGGTCTCTCTGGACCTGGCAGCAACGACTAGTTTACCATGCCCCTACGATTTTAAGGAATGACGTCTTCTCATTTTGGAACATGAGCACTCGTTCCCCCTCACCTGCTGAATTTCATCGTTGTTGAAAAGTTTGAAAGCTTCCAGAATCCAGAGCAAAACCATCTGGGGTACTTAGAATGATGCCAGGCAGCAAAGCACCCACCCAGGCGGAAGTCTCCGAGTGAGCAGTTAAGAGCCATTAGCTTTACAAAAGCCCTGTTCCTGGGCAAGAGGACAACCGAGTTCATTGACCACTACACCACGTGCAGAGGTGATTTTTAAGAGGAGGAGGAGGGAACGTCACACGGCACAGGTGCGACCTGGAGAGGCCGGAGGGCCTTGTGGCTGGATGTCTAGGGCGGACTGACCTGGGCTCTAGCCGTTCCGTGACTTTGGCAATTGAGCGGACGTAGGGGGCAATCTGCTTGGTGATGGTGGTCAAGTAACTGTTCTCCTGCTTCAGCTGCAGCAGGTCGTGGAGCTGAGCTGCAAGAGAGAAGGAAGCGCAGGGTAAGGGGTGGGGGGACTCGACACCCACCTGGCTTTAAACCCGTCCTCCGCCTTGCAAGCAAAGCAGTCGAGATTTCGGGCTCTGACTCTTGACGTCAAGAGCAGGCCAAATATCTCGTGCCTCCCTCCAATGTCTGGGAATGGGCCTTCACAGGGGTAGCTGCCTTGGTGTCACTTTTTTTTGGGGGGGGGGGGGTGGACCCACAACAACACAACCCTAGACCCTTACAACTCCTGCAGCGGGGATGGACAACTTGGGTTGATCAGGAGCCAGCATTCTCCCAGATCATCCCCTGCCCCTGAAAAAAGCCAAGTTGAAAACAATGAAATTGGAAGAGGCTGGAAGGATGCTTCCACTCTTGAAAAACAGGTGGTGGTTCGCATTAAGCTTGTGGTGCAGAGGTTACACTGCAGTACTGCAGCCAAGACTCTGCTCATGAGCTGGGTTTGATCCCGATGGATTCAGGTAGCTGGTTCAAGGTTGACTTGGCTTTACATTTGTCTGAGGTCGGTATAATGAGCACCCAGCTCCGCTGGGGGGGGGGGGGGGATTGTATAATTATGTGGTAAACTGGCTAGACAGAGCTTTAAGCACTGTGGGGCGGTATATAAGCAGCACACTTTGCTTTGCTTTTAAGATGGGTCAGAGGGGGTTGCAGCCTGTTTAAAAGGGGAATCACAGCCAATCCCCCACTGTGTGCCTCCTGGGAGAAAAGCCAGCCTAGGTGGCCTTGAGCCAGCTGCAGCCCCAGGGCACCCCGGAAGAAGGGAAGATTAAACCACTTCTGAGTCCTCTCGACCTAGAACACCCTGAAATGTTTGTTTGTTTGTTTTCTATACCGCCCATCTGGCTGCCGACGTTTTACATAAAATTCTCCAACGTAATAACAAGATAAGAAACCAAATTAAATAGATCAGTCAACGTAAGACTGGGAAAAAGACACGAGGAAAATACGAAAACAATTAGAAAAAACAATTTAAAAAGACAAGGTGGCAGAGCCACTAACTTAAGCACCACTGCACTCTTGTCGATAGAACATCTGGGAAAAGCCTATCTAAACAGCCACGTTTTAAAAGATCTCTTAAAAAGGGATGAGTCAGAATTGACTTGACAAGACATGATGATTATTCTTCGTCACCCAGTCTAGGTAATCCTGAGCCCTGTTTGTGGGTGAAAGCATCTGTTCCCCATCGGATTCAGGGAGACGCAGAGGGAGAAGGAGGGGTAGACACCTTCTTACCTTCATAAATCTCTTGCTCGTTGGCCACCCGCTGATAGGTTTCTTCCCACGTCTGCAAACACAAAGAGTTGGAAGAATCATGTTTGAGCAGGCCAGTGGCAGTATACACAGCGTGACTGATCAAGGGGGCCACAGAAAGCCCACCAGACCCCCGGAGGACTCCCTGCTCAGATCTTGGCAACCACGGATGATGGGCTGAAGGCAGCCGCCAGAGACTGCAGGGCACGGGAGTCTTTTTCATGCACGGCGTAGCTCCTCCTTACTCTCTCTGGTCTGCATGATTCACAGGTAGTACGCCAAATGGCTGGGTTGTCCAATAAATTCGGCCCCTGCACCCGATGGTGGGGGTGGGTGGGGGACCTTTGGCCACCCAGATGTCTTTGGACTTCAACTCCCAGAGGTCCCAGATGGGTCAGGCAATCATCCGGACCTGTGGGGGCGTCAGGCTCTGGAAGGCCAGAGTCTCCATGCCCCTGACCCATGGAGGACCTGCTGTCCACCAATTTCCACCAATTTTCTGCAGGTGAAAATAGGACGCTGGCTTCTAGCAAGGCTGCAGAAGCATCCATGGTGGTCATCTGTGGCTTTCCCATGCCTTCTTCAGCCTTAAGATACTTTAATACACAGGTGAACAACACAACGCCTTTAACTGACTCGTTAGCCTTTAATGAGCTAATTCGATGGAGCGTGGGGAGCAATTTTGCCGTGTCTCCAGTGGCTCAGGTTTAACCCAAGTGTAAGGAACCTCTTTCAGCCCACTGAGGTCCAAACTGGACTTCAGAGAAGTTCTCTCGGGCTGGATTCCAGTGGTGGGCAGTTCCAAAGGCAAAAGGGGATGGAAGTGGAAACACCAGTGCCTTTTAAGGCTGCTACTGTCCTAAGTTTTAAGAGGGGTCGCATTTCAACTTTTCATAATGGGCAAAAATTCAAAACAAAAGCCGGGCAAATCACCCAATGATGTATTTATAGGGAAGGGGACGTGTCGCTCTCGAGAAACCCAAAGGGGTGGCTTGAGGTCATAGTGGGGTTGGATTTGATCCTAGGATGTGCACTTCTTGATCCTATTTTTTAAATGGGAGGTACAAGGATCTTATGCATAATAGGATCATGCAGAAGAAAATAATTATTTTCCCCCCTCTAGGGCCCCCCAAGCCTCCTCTGAGAAAAACTGATGACGATTATCCGTTTTTTGCTCTGTAAGCACGACACCAATTAAACGATTCTGCACATTTTGCCCTATTTTCTTTTATCCCATTGGGTCACCGGGAACGTCAAGAACGCTGAGGCAACATTTTAAAACCCTACTTAAGTTTCAGGCTCGCCTTGAGTAACCACCTCCAAGCAAACCTTTGTAGTCATAAGGACTAGCATCTTGTTTTTTCTCTGTTGGGAGAGAGAGAGGAAAAAAAAAAACCAATTGTGATTCACAGGTAGAGAAAATACCATTGGGGAAAACCGGTCCTGGGCCTGTGCAGGACCAGCAACGATTGAACCGACTTACCTCTTCAAAGAGGCTCCTCATCATCTCTACAGAGGAATACTCGGAGGCGATTTGCACGTCCATCTGGAGGGACTTCTGCAGGATCTCGCTCATGATCTCGGTCTTGATGAGGGAATGGTGTTTGGTGAGATCCCGATGCAGCTCCTGCACCTGGTCCTTCAGGTTCTGAATCTCTGTCTGAAGGGCCTGCAAGAGGACGCATGGAGAACACCCGTTTGCCCACCCAGCTCTGTCCTGCCAGGGCTTTGAGGTCTCTGGAAGGTCTTGTGGGGAGAGAGCCCACACTCGAAGCTAAGGAGAAGACAGGCACAAATGGGGTGCCGGGGAGAGAGAAGGACTGGGTCACGAGACAGCATTTCATGAGCTGAGAATGGGGGTTCCCGGTCAGTGGCATCCGTTCTACCCATGGGACATGGAAGCAATCTGGGACTCAAGGTTTCAAATTGTAGGTGTGTTTTTTTTAAAGAGTAACTTTTCCAAGCTCGGACGTGGGGTATCTTTGTGTTCCATTTGCAAGAGCATCTGTGTCGGAGAGCCTCAGATTTGCTCATGATCCTGCCCCATCTCTTGATGGGCTTCTGAGTGGCCACTGGTTGCCCACCATGGCAACCAGCACTGGGGTGAGAGAGGCCGACCAGTCTGATCCCACATGAGTCTTCTCTCACGGCAAGGCTCTGCTCGCTTTGCCCTGTTTTGGCCCTTACCCGGTACATGTTTTCGTAGTTGCGGCAGTGGTCCGCGAACGGCGTCTCTCCGCCTTCGGCCAGGAGGACTTTGGTGCTGATGTAGCGGTGGAGGGTCGGCTTCCGGACGAGCGAGCCCGTCAGGGGACATCTTCTCGCAGGCCGAGGAGCAGCCGGGCACCAGGAGGGTCTTGGAACCCGGGCCTCCCGATATCCTGGAGGCAAGAAGCATGAGAGAAAGTGGCCAAGCCACGTGGGAAGGAAAGGACAGGGTTTGGACCAAAGAGCGACGTGCAGAAAAGGGGGAGGTTGAGACCTTTACTGGAGCACTCATAAGCGGGCAAGCTTTTGAGTCACATAACACTCTTCATCAGGCTGGGCCTTGGAGAGCAAGACTCAGCTTGTTGAAAAGGAAAGCAAAGGGAAAGGTGAAGGTAAAGGTTCCCCTTGACATTGAGTCCAGTCGTGTCCGACTCTAGGGCAGGGTGCTCATCCCCGTTCCAAGCTGTAGAGCCAGCGTTTGTCCGAAGGACCGTTTCTGTGGTCACGTGGCCAGCGCGACTAGACACGGGCCGCCGTGGACCTTCCCACCGAGGTGGTCCCTATTTATCGACTCTCATTTTTACAGGCTAGGTTGGCAGGAGCTGGGACAAGCGACGGGAGCTCCCTCCGTCGCGTGGATTCGATCTTACGACGGCGGGTCTTCCGACCTTGCAGCCCAGAGGCTTCTGCGGTTTAACCCGCAGCGCCACCACGTCCCCATGAGGGGGAAAGACGTCTCCCCAAAGGTAGAGGCCCTGTTCTCTGATAAGGGAAAATAACAGGCAGCTATGTTGGTCTCCTGAGAAACAGTATATACCAGAAAGAGTCATGCAGCACCCGTAAGACTAACTGGTTTTTAGTTTCCGTAAGCTTTTGTGTGTCTAAGCACATTTCTTTAGAAGAATGGAGAGAGACAGGACCACTTCGTTCATCTGGAGAAGTGTATTTTTCAGGGACAGATCTACTATGAAGCTAATGAAGCGTAAGCTTCAGGGTCCCTAATCCCGGAGGGGCCCCAGAAGACACTTTAGACCACTTTTTAAAATCGTTTGTGGGGATCTGTTGTGGAACAACCCCGTTGAAAAAGGTATCGGCGGTTACCCAGATCTTGTTGCTGGTTGTGAAGGGGTCCCCCATAACAGTTCGAGTTTCAGGGCCCCCAAAATGTAGGTCCGTCACTAGTGTTTAGACACACAAAAAAGCTTAGGAAAAATAAAAACTAGCGCTGCTCACCGTTTCTGGTATAAATTCTTTTCCCAGATGCAGAAGTAGGCGGTACCTTCACAGCCCACTAAAGAAATCGTACAGCCTGCCAGCTTTCGTGGATCAAGATGCCCACTTCATCAGGTTGGCACGCGTGTCTTGTCGTTTAGGGCAAAGAACTTGGGAGTCCCAAAAATTCACGGCTGATGGATTCCGCCAAGCGTTTATCTTCGATGGGAGTGAGGAAAGAGGTGGGCTGTGCTGGATTTGTGGCTTTAAAGCTATAATTGAGGATGCTGTGGATCGGCCATCACACCCCAGTTCTTCCAACAAAGAAGCACAGGCATCACGCGTACACCTTCCCGTTTGGCCTTCTTCTGAACCCACAAGCTTCTGTTCGGCTGGGGAACACGAGAACACAACACCCGCTGCTGCCACCCCCAAGACTTCGTCTGGGAATTGGGGTGAAAATTCAGTAAACCCATTGGTTTCACTAAGAATGTCCCCCAGATGGTCCATCACCATCAGCCATCCCACCTAGATAGTTAGCTCGTTGTAGCTTCACAATAACCTTGTGAGGTCGTTTGGGCTAAAAGATGATCGCCCAGTGAGCTTTGTTGTGCTCAAGCGTTGACTCGAACCCAGGACTTCCTGACCCCCCCCCCCCCCAATCAAAGCCTCAAGCTCTCACTGTTTCAGAATGTGCACCACCCCCTTAGAAAAACAACCCAAGGATCTTTGTGCAAATTCTTCCACTGAGATCCATTCAGCCTGGCTCTCCTGTTGAGCGCTCAAGCTCTCCACTTACGGTTCGGAAGGTTTGGCCCAAAGAGGTCTCGGAGGACAAGGTCCACCAACCTCTTCCTCCCCACGTCCTCTCTTCCTCTCCCCCGGAGGCTTGGGAGACCCGGCCTCCTGCTTCTCTGCCCGGAGGCCTCCCACCCAAAGCATCATTCGTCCCTGTTCTGGGTCCCCCGAGCGGAGAGTCCCTGAAGGCATAACAGAAGAGCCGCCCCTGCGCGCCCAATGTCCCGTGATGTCAATGGGCCTAAATATATCCAGTGCCAGAGAACTGCGTCCCGGGGAGTTCTCTGAAATTCTGATAAAAATAGGGACAAATGCTTTTGCCAGGGTTGTTGTGTGTGGTTTTTTTTTTGGGGGGGGGGTGTAGGGAGAGGATTGCTTTGTAAATTGCTCTACGGCGGGTAAGTTGCAAGGAAGATGATGGAGGTGCACACTGCAGGCAGGGTGAGGTCGAGAGAAGCCACAGGAGGTGGGCCTGGAGGCTGATCTTTTCAAGGGAAGATCACGACCGAATAGAAAGGTGCTCTAGGTTTTCCGTTCTAGCAACGTCAGTTCTTCCTTAGGAACCAGCGTGATGGTGGCCAGGTGAAGGATATTCCAGCCAGAAGGACTGTCTTTGAGAAAGAGGGGGCACTTTGAAGGCAGGCTTTTGGCAAGAGACCAAGGAGAAGCCGCCACGATTCCTGCCTGCCTGGCCTGCTGCCCTCACCAAGCCTCTGAGCAAATCTTAGCTCCTTTCTTGAAACCGTCTCATCATGGGAACACGCAATGTCGTTTAAATACCTGACCATATCGTACGTGTCCCTTGCGCTCTGTCCAGTGGGCATCAAGGGGGCTGTTGCCCCCATACCCCCCCCCCCTTTCTCCGCTCATAACAGAACCAAAGTTGATCCCAGACACCCCCTAGCCAGGATTCCAGGCTGGTCCAAACAACCAACCCTCTTCAAAACACTGCTTGAATTTTTAAAGGGTCCATCTTTAAGCCCTTCCCCAATGATTTATTTATTTAAAATAATTAGATCCTCTTTCTCTTTGTGTCCCCAAAAAAGGGACCCCAAAAAGCATCTAAGATACCCAGTGTGGTAGAGCGGATAGAGCGATAGACTAAGGCCCAGGAGACCTGAGTTCGAATCCCAGCTCGGCCGCATAAACTCACTAGGAGTGTGTGGCAATGGTCAAACCACTCCTGGGAGAAGCTCACCCTGGAAGCCTTATTAAGGTCGCTCTAATTTGACGCTCACTCTGCAGCAGGTAACAAAAACAAAGGGTACCTGGCGGCTACCAGAAAGTCAAAATCAATAAGCAAGTCCAACAAAACCGGGAATGATGAGAAATCAAGAACAGATAACAAGAACTCCCAGATGGAAAACATGCAGGAACAATATTGCATGAAATTTAAGTCAGGAAAAACTTGATGGCACGTAGCAACAGAGGCATTAAAAGAACTGCTGGATAGCTCAGGGGTTTAGGCATCTGGCTGCAGAGCCAGAGGTTGGGAGTTCGATCCCTTCCAGCTCTGCAGTTCAAAGGTCATTATTATTATCGGAGAGAGAGACCTTCCAGTTCAGCCACCCTGTCCTGTTTTTAACCCTGCTGTCAGAAAGACTGAGATTTCCACACAGCTCCACTGTTTCAAATGGAGTAGGAAAATCAGAGCATGGGGTCAGATATTCAGCTACCTTTTCTGTAACTTTTCCCCGGGCATCTGAGCTGACAAAGGGCACCTCTCGTTTCCCTCGGTGTGGCCAGGTGCCAGCTGCACCAGGAAGTTCTGATGCCACAGCTTCCAGATCTGTCAACTGGGCTTCCAGGAGCTGGTTCACCCGCTCAGCTTGCTAATCAGAGCGGCTTTTTCCCCTCGGACATCCCGAGGACACCCATGGCTGAGGGCAGAAACAGATGTTATGGGGAGCTTTACAGTTAGAAGCAGAGGGCTCTTAAAAAGTTGAGGACCTCTGATTATCTCCCAAAAATGCCTTGCTCTGTAAGTAGCAAATTAGCCTGCTTTTGATTGGGAAATAAACACAGGGCTTTGTTTGTATGCTGAAGGTGCATCAGCTGTGAAGAACATGCCTCTGGAGTAAAAATAGCCACACACCTGTTGGACCGACAGATGAACTGGCAGTTCATGCCCATCTCTACCCAGGAACATTAATGTCTTATCACCTTCTAATTGTGAAGCTGATCTCTTGTCTGTTCCTGCCTTGAGAAGCTGCAGAACCCACTGGGTGATTCTACCATGGTTTTCATCCACATTTAGCCCCTCTTTTGCTGGAAACAAAGGAAACTGGAAACAGGGCAAACAGTTTCCCTCTCCACAGAGGAAATGGATGTGACTCAC
Source organism: Intellagama lesueurii (assembly GCA_037013535.1). Taxonomy (NCBI): domain Eukaryota; kingdom Metazoa; phylum Chordata; class Lepidosauria; order Squamata; family Agamidae; genus Intellagama; species Intellagama lesueurii. The sequence goes on along the minus strand of JBAJHW010000016.1, from coordinate 3,318,105 downwards.
ATGGTGCTATTGCTCATCCCAGGACCGATGCTCCCGCCGTTCACCACCACGGAGCGCCGCGGGGTCAGAAGCAGCAGCGGCTCCAAGCAGTGTGCGAACTCAGCTCGGTATTCGGTGTTGATCTGGAAGGAGGAATAGTTTAGTCCAAAACCACGACCGAATAACCATGCTCTTGGACAGGGTTTGGCCTACAGTTCATAGGGTTTTGTACTCCGAATTCCAGACTCCCCCAGGTTACTGGGAAAAGCAGCTTTTTGCAAGCTCCGGTGTGTAGGTTTCAAGACAAAGGTGAGGCTCCCTCGGAAAAATGACTGCTTCGGGTCCTGCCGCTACGCTTTGCAAAACATTGACCCATATTCTGGCATCAAAATAAAGGGCATTTCCTGACACACACACACACACACACAACCCCAAAGGATGAGGAGTCCAGGTGGAGATACGCATAATGTTAGGCTTCAAGGACCTGGAAAAGTCTGATTAAACATTGCAAAGTAACAGTAGCATGGTGAAGTCAGAACTCTTAGGGCTGTGTCACTGGGATTTCAATCTGAAGCACTGTCCAGCTAAAATCCTCACAGCGCCTGGGTGTAAAATACGTTGTCCCCCCCCCCCCCCAGTACAATATATTTTTGTGAGCCACTCCCGCGATCATGTGAAGCTTTGGGAGTCAGTTTGATCTTGAATGGGCCATTAAGATCCATTCACTCTACAAAAGACCTGTTCTTGGAAGATAGGAAATCTGCTGGAACAGCTGTGTTGAGAAAAATCCACACCTGTCTGTGTTTCGGGACCACCTTTGGGGATCTAGCTGGGGGGGGAATCCTCATGAGGAGGTGCCTGCACTTCATCATGCAAGAATATGATTTTGGAAAGAAAAAAAAAGTAAAACATTTTCTGCATTCATTCAGTGTGGCTGCTCCTCATCTGTTGCCATGGACCGTTCTGCCCCTTGGCGCTTGAGACACCATGTGTCGCAAAGTCTGACTAATCTCAGGTACAGAATCCAGAGTTCCACTCATTTGGATTTAGAAGCACGCCGCTAGTCCTCATGGCTGAAGCTGCCTTTGAGCCTGCATGCCACCAAACCCCGCACGCTGAGACCGGAACGGCCATGGAGGTCAAGGACACGCAGCTGCCCCCGGGCATGCGACGGGGCAACGCTTAACCGAACGAGGCAGGGAAGCCGCACCTTGCTGGTCTGGGAGGGGCGCAAACGATGGGGCAGTTTGACAATCTTCTGCAGCCTCTCCATCAGTTGCTGAAATGAGAAGCAGGGAACACTTACATCGGCTTAATGCAATATTGCCCTTCCATTGTGAAAACCACTCTTCACGCCAAGAGAAGGCTGGGGGCTGCTTTTTGAGGGGGGGAGAAGTGAACCTGCTCCGGGTTTTAGTCCAAACTTTACAGACATTGTCCAGGGTCCTGAAAGCCCTAGTACGGCCGAATTAGATTCAGCACCATGGACAGTTGCTGTCACTTTTCTTCCAAGGAACACATAATCGATCTCCCTGCTTTTGTCTCTCACAACAACCCTGTGAGGTAGGTGAGGGTAAGAAGGCGCTGATGGGACCAGCCCTCAAAGTCACCCACTGAGCTTCGGTGCCACTGAGCGGTGCCTGCCTCTTCCCAGCCCAATACTCCACCCACTATGCCCTGCTGCCTCTTGACCTATTCATGACAAGGGCCTCTGAGCACCCACAGAGTGCCCTTCGCACCATGCCCATTTGTAGAACAGGTTCTGCATGGATGCCATGCTTGCTCAGCTCTGCCTCCACACACAGGAGCAGCAGCTATGAGAAGACTTTGGGGTTTGGGGGGCAAAGACTTACGTAGCCTAAATCCAGGAATTCAGCCTTGTTTGCAGAACTGAGGAAAGCAGAACAGGTCACCAGGTGGACCTGAAGGAGAGGAGGGGGAAAAAAGATCATGCAAGGCACATCAGAAGTCTTCCAGTACTGAAAATATCCAGATGTGCCCTGTAGCTAGGGAGGTGTGAGGAATTTTCAGACTCCCATATTCTCCCCAAATCTGGATTCTTTTCCCCAACTGAAGGTTTCTCTCCCATGTTTAAAAGTTCACAGGTATCAACTCGGAGGGCAGCTATAAATCTCCACTAGTAAAATTCCACTCTAATAGAATTATCTCTGCAGGGGTTTAAAACACATCCTTACCCAAGCCTTTTTCATTCATTTAGGCATAGCAAGTTGCTGTCAGAAGAAAGAATGATGAGCCACCAAATATTTCCTGGTGAAATGCACATTTTCTCAGGTGCATCTACCCCTACCTCCATGCAAAAGTAATAGAGAGAATACAGCCTCTCAGCGCACAGAAACCAAGTATATTTTCTCCACCATGGAATAGCCAAAACAGAGGAGAGGAAGCCCACATGGTGTGGAGCATTGGCCTCTGGCAAGATTTTAGTACCTGTTGTCTTAGAAATTTCAATGCCAGGTCTACAGAGATAACAACACAGCTTTCCTCAACCCCAGGGGCCCTCCTAAAGGGTTTTTACTACAGTTCCCATTACTCCCTAGCAAACCAGGTCACTGTCCATGCTGTGTGAGGATAATGGGAGTTGTATTCCAATGTATCTTGGAGCAGATGGAGAAACCCATGCCTGTAGCATCTCTGCCTGCATCATGGATCTTCCTCCTTTGCAGAGCTGGGAACGGCAACCCTGCCTCCCAGCACGGGCCTTGCTTACCTGCAGGGTGGGCAACAGAGAAGCCAGGTGGGCCAGCTGTTCCTTGAAGGCTTTCTCCTTTTCTTCATACTGACTGGAATGGACAAAGAAAGAAGGGAAGGGAAGGGAAGGAAGGAAGGAGAGGGAAGGGAAAGGAGGAAAGGAGGAAAAGGAAGGAAGGAAAAGAAAGGAAAAGAAAAGAACTGATTTTCCCACAAAGCAAAAGCCACCCCAGGGAGGAGCCTGGCCCGCGTCAGTCTGCTCCGTCTTGCACATGGGAGACACCGTGTTTCTCTAAATTAAGCCCCAAGGCGCACCACCAAACCACGTGTTATGGCTAGACGCTTCCGTGAGGCCTGATGTGCCTCTGCTTTTGTTCTTTTGTGTGAGGTTGTTGTTTTTTTACATTTTTGGTGGCCCGCGCAGCTGTGGGAAGGAACCAGGGGCATCCAAGCCACTTCCCTCCCTCCTGGGGAGCGAGCCTCGGAGACCACTTTACCTCTGAACCCCTTTCAGGAGCATCTTCTTGCGTTCTGCCAACTTCTCCTGCAAAAGACCCAGAGAGCCCGTCACGGATCCCGAGAAGAAGCCTCTGAGCACCCAGGCTCCCAGTTCTTCGAGGCAGCTTCTGCCACCCGTCCCCGGGGGGGGGGGGGGACGACTTGCCTGCATGCTCCCGAAGAGGGAATTGATGGCCGTCTCTTCCTCGTCCGCGCTGTTGCGCACTTCCTCGATCATGGCTTTCAGGAGAACGATCGCCTCCCGGGTGGACGTCTGGAGCTCTTTCACAGCCTGGGCAGGGCAGAGAGGAGAGGGAGAGGGTCCCTCCTTAAGAACGGCAGCCCCCCCAAAAACAGAAAAGGCAGACTCCCAAGGGCTGCGGGAAACGGATAAAACATCGCCAAATCTGGTGTTTTTTCCCCTCTTCCCTCCTCCCCCTTCTTCCTCTCAAGACTATACATCCTTTCTGGCTGGCTTCAGTGTTTATGTCTTTGTGGGCACTTCCCCGAAAACACAGCACCCTTTATTAACAACAGCAGCGCAGCCGTAATAGATTTGAAAACGCAGGCGTTCCTCACGAATGGCCCTTATAGCCGATCCCCGAAATAAGGAGAGGGCCAAGGTACAGGCAGCTGGCTGGGGCCAAAAGCAACAAAGGAGGGGCAGGTCTTTTGCAAAGCTAACGACTCTTCCTTGCCCAAGATCCAGAAATAGGCTTCCCAGCTTTGTTGAGGATCTTTTCCCCCACCTCTGAAACCCTTCTCTCTCTTTCCCACAGTGCTGAGGAGAGACTCGGGTGACGTCCGATGCACCGGAAACCCTGTGTTGATGGCCTTTCCCTTCGAGAAAACATGGCGAAATAGGAATTCTTGCACCTACCATCACCGCCTGGTCTAACTTCTCGCAGCCCTGCATGTAGGCCGTCTCGATATCAATGCAGTGCGCTCGGCTCTCTCTGGAAAAGGCCAGGTCAGAGGATAAGGCGTTAAGTTCGCTCTGCGGCTCATGTGCTCCAGCCTCAAACTTGGCAAAATCTATTCTGAGTTATTTCTTTCAGTTCCCCCTACATTGGGTCTCTTCTAGACAACGCATTTGTCCTTCTTCACCACTTAGCGCTGGAGAAGCACTTGAGTGGTCAAATACCGGTATCATCTCCACTCTTGGGTTTGTTTGTCCCCCCCCCCCCCCGATTTTATGTGCTATTAACGGCCATCGGCATTGATTGCCACAAAGATCAAAAGGAAATCATGATGACTTACACCGGCATGTCCCGAAAACAGTTAATACACAGCATGGACTTTTTCTCGGTTGAGAACATGATGTAGAGTTCCTCGTGAAGAGCTGGAGGAGAAATAAACAGAAAATCCTCTAGGCAGGAGGGTGGGATATATATATATTTTAATGTAATGACTGCTAGTCCAACACAGTGTTTCTAAATTTCCAAATCCATAATGCACAGAGGGAGTTATGGTGCAAAAAAAAAAAAGTGGAATTTCTAAGAATTTAGAAGAATCTCTCAAGAGCTAGGTTTTCAGAGAGGTAGGTAACTGTCTGTTTCAGACACTGTTTTAACAAATGTAAAAAAATAATTCTGGTACCTTAAAGTCTAACTGATTTACAGTAGGACCCCTGTTTCCACGGGATCAAACAGAGGTCCGATGGCCCCCTGTCAATGATGCTTTCCCTGTGGGTGTCTGGTTTTGGCAGGGGGTTAGACTTGATGACCTTTCGGGTCCCTTCCAGTTCTACAGTTCTGTGACTCTATAATCATTTATGTTCGCACTGTGAGGAAGCTTCGGGTCCCCTCCCACGACTAATGAACCCGAAGGAGAAAAGTATGCAAAAATAGGGGGAAATGCAGAAGGTCTTATTGGAAATAAACAATGAGAATCTGTGCAATGCATTACGGAAAAGATTTCGCTCGAAGGGCCCAGAATCTGTCAGACTCTAGTCTTTAATCTTCTTTGATCATGGATGAAATAAATTCTGATCTGCTTCCCAGGAGGTCAGACACAGCTGCTCCTTTTCTCCTGATGTCAGGATGGTTAGGGACGATATACCTGAGAAAGCATGGGACTTTTTAAAAGTTCATTTTGTGGGTTCTAGATCAAACCAAGCCTAAGCTGTCTCTGGAGGCAAAAATGTTGAAGCGGAGGCTGTTCTGCCTTCTTGAGAAGGCAGGATTCTCTGGAAAGGACCAGAATGCTGGGAAAGGCGGAAAGCAGCAGGAAAAGAGGAAGACCCAACACGAGATGGACGGACTCCCGAAAAGAAACCACAAGCTTGAGTTCGCAAGAGCTGAGCAGGGTGGGTGAGGACAGGACATTTTGGAGATGGTTCATTCTTAGCATCGCTATAAGTCGGAGGCGACTTGACAGCCCATAACAACGCTGATAGGGTGGAAAAGCAGAGGGGGGCTGGGGATGGGGGGCTGGGGCTGGGGGGCAGGGAGGCCAATCCCACTTACGGCATTTCTTGTGGACGGCTTTGGTGCGCTTGGTCAGGGAGACGATCTCATGGCGGGAGAACATCCTGGCCTTATGGGTCTCCTCGCGGCACTTGGCACAGAGCGGCTGGTTGCAGGTATTGCAGAAGTACATGGCGTCTAAATCCTGGGGGAGAAGGGAAACCCCTTATTGGGGTGGCCAGGAAAGGCCCCCCCCCCAATTCCTCTCTCTGCAGACCCACCTTAGCAAAACAGGTGTCCCCCCCCCCCATGTTTCTCAAGTGGGAATTGCAACTTAAGCCTTTCCAGCAAGAATGGGCGAAAACAAAATTCGCTCCTGTGTTTTCCGATAGGAACAGTTAAGCCTTTTTGTTTAAAAAAAGAAAAATGGAAAAAGGAATGCAGACATCAAATCCCAGCAGGCAAAAAAAACAAACAAAACAAAAATGAAAACAAACAAACAAAGAGCCACCTTAAAGACTGAGTGCTATATTTTCATGTGAGCTTTTGTGGATCAAGTCCACTTCTTCAGACGTGAAAGGTGGGACTGCATGGCAAACACTGATACAGTTTGGACGTGGCCCCAAAACAAAGGGACCGATTGTTTCCTGGGCCCACGTGGTTGATGATTTCACACGGGGCAAGGACCATTAAAGCCTCTGTTGATATTCAGTTCCCCTTCCGGGAAGCATTGTTCGTAAACTATGACAATGATTGGTGGCTTAATGAATCCCAGGCTATAGATAGCCAAGGGGAACAACATGGTAATGATGTTCATAACCTCCAATGGGGCTCGTGAGGTATAGCCAGGAATTACAGCAGATGCAGGCTTTTGTACTTGATAATGGCCTAAGAATCCTTGGCTTATATTGAGTCCACTGAGATGGGTTCTAAACATATGAATATATTTTATCTCAGCTCTCTCTCTCTCTCTTTGGATTCTTGTTCTGTCATTGTCATTTACTGAACAATGTTTCTTGGAAGGAGAACTGAATTCACCATTTTCCCATCTAAACTAAGAGAGGGGAAGTGAAGGTTGCAACCTGGTTATGCTAACAGTCCGTGTGCTTATTCTGTCCAGGGCTGTCCAGTGAGTTTTTATGGCCAAGGAAGGATTTGAACCCAATTCTCCTGCTTCTGAGGCCCAAAGCTGATCCCCCCCGCTGTTGAATTTGGAGTTTCAGAGTCCCTGCAGTTCAAGGTCCATCCAGGGCTCTCTGCTCACCTGTTTGGTGCTCTGCAGGTCGCAATTCGCACACTGGGCTTCCTCCTCACAGTCGCCAGAGTTGTCCACCAGGAACTTCAGGAGCCGGTCCTCGGGAGGGAGGCCGCTGCCCTTCACGACGGACTGGTGGCTGTAAAAAGAGAGAGAGCTGGCAAGGGACAGGCCTGGGGAAAAACACAGATGGAAACATCTGAAAAACACAGACGGGCCGCATGGGCCTCCATCCCAGAGCTGCTCCATCGGCCACTTCCATCCAGTGAGGCGAAGGGGAACTGCCTCCCAAGGCATCTGGAGGACCGTGCCAGGAGTCTTTGAGATTTATGCTGGGAGGGTGAAGCAAGTCCACGCTAATCTCGTGGCTACTGAACAGGAGTAACTGTTTGGGGATCAGGCAAGAGAAAGGATGAGAGAGAGAGAGGAAAGAGAGCGATTTTCATTGTCTTGGGAAAACCATTCAGGGATAGTGCAGTAGGAAAGAAACCTAAACTTAGTTTCAGAAGCCCTTAATGATGGTTTCCATGCCAGTTTGGTCTGCTGGGATCATGGGCCAGTCAACCTCTCTCTCCGTCTCTCTTATCCTGACCCACCTTGCAAGGCTGTTGTGGGGAGGAAGTAGGGAAGGAGACTCAAACACGCTGTTATGACCTTGCTGGAGGAAAGGTGAAATCTGAATGCCAAAGAATAAATAAAGATATGTTTAAAGCTGGACTCAGGCGTACAGACCTCCCTCATGGGCTTGAGGAAACCTTTTCATTGCCGTCTTCCCCAGACCGCCCTAAGCGCTCAGATTCATCTTGGCTTAATTGCGAAACCTCCGATAACTTTGGCAAGGACAGCAAACCTGATAGGGGCAGCTTACAGACCGAGACAAAGGCCAGACCCCCCTGCCCGGCTCTCCTTCTCCTTTTTAGGAAGCCCAGGCCCTGGTTGTTAATTCCCTGGGGAAATAGGAGCCTGAGTGAAAAGGGAAGGGTGAGCAGGCAGCGAGAGATAAAAGAAGGAAAGGCATCCGTGAGTCCCAAAGCTTCGGTGCCCGCTGGGTCTCTGCGGGTTATACTGATCTGGTCTCTGCTCTTTCCACCCAGTACCAGAACCAGGGTGGACCTAAGGGTGGGATATGGAAACTTCTTCCTAAGGTGAGATGGTGAATATTGGACTCTCCAGAAATCCTGGACTACAACCCCCAGAATCCCCAGCCTGCCTCAAGATTTAAAAAAACAACTTAAGAAAGAGGAAGACCTGGGAACTCGATGTTGGCCATCATCCGTAGGGAACATCATGGCTCAGCTGCAGGCACAGAGGTTCTATCCTGTCTGGAGGTGTGAGTGGAAAATACAGTCAGGCCCCCTTATCTGCGGGATCGGTATCCACTGATTCACTTATCCACAGACAGAAAATATTAAACATACTAAAAGTCCCCCACTATATATATATGTCTAAGGATGAATTTACCGGAATTGGTCACTAAAGGGAGCCAGAGACCGTACTGTATATAACCTTTGCTATTATAATAGCATTTGCTATTATCCGCATTTTCCAGCATCCGTGGGTGGGGACTTGGAACCAGGGGTTTTTACTGTACAGGCATTTTCAATGTGCCTTATGAAGGAAAAGGAACTCATTTCCGGCCACAGTGGCTGGGAAAATCTGGAAACTCCTTAGCCCCATTCAGAAAATGTTCAGCTCATATTGCATATATTACAAGAGGTGGCCCAGATTTTTTTAAAAAAAGAGGCGCTTGGTGTTGTTTTGGTCCAGCCAAGGGGCTAGTTAGAGGAAGAAGTCTGAACCTGGACAGGAAACACGGTGCTTTGGTTAAAGCCATTAGACTGTTTTGGACTGGGTGTCGGGGTGTGTGTGTTTGGGGTGGGGTGGGGGGAGCAGGACGGTGCTTACCCACAAAGAGGACAGGTCAAGCGGCTGTCGATGGCTCGGCCCCGTAAGCAGCTGGCGCAGAAGTTGTGGTAACAGTCCAAGAGGCATGGGTGCTCGTACTGCTCCTGACACAGGAAGCACACCAGAGGGTGGCTGTTGGCGTTGTCCAGGTCGCACAAGTTCTCCAGAGGGGAGAAAATCCCACCTGACATCTAGGTTGGAAGACAGCAAGGGAGGAGAAAGTCACCGGTGTAGCCGATCAGAGGGTCACGGAGCCACCCAAGGACGAGAGGGGAAAGGCTGCCGTCCCAGGGCTCTGTGTGAGCCACAAGCTGACCCATTGACCGAAAGATGGCCTGATATTATAGCATCCGTTGTTCTTCGGATAGCCAGAAACACATTTCACCTGTGAATTAATTGGGGGTGGGGGGGCATACTCTGCTCGGACACCCAAGGAATTTCCACGGTAAATGTGAAAGAGCAAGAATTTGAAATCAAACTCTCCTGCCTCTAACGGTTGTGCAGAAACCATGGATTTAGGGATCCCTCCCCATGGGAAGGAGTCACCTCTGAGCAGGGACTCACGCAGAGTCTTGCAGGCAGCCTCGTGTGCTGTTGGGTGCTTTGAACTCTCAGGAGACTCTTGTTAGGGAATTAATTCCTCTCGGGCCCCACGCCACTTGGCTGAGATCCAGAATAGCTACTTTTGCCCGCTGGAGCCACTTGTTCTCCCGAGAGATTATGTCTATTTATAGCAAGCCACTGTTGTTGTTGCAGTGTGTGTGTGCATGCGTGCATGCTTGTATTGACTGATTTGCACAGCCAGCGAACAATTACCTATGCCCGCTGGCATCTCTTGTTCTCCAAGAGACAAAAACTATTTATAGCAGCTCCGGTATACAAACACACTGTTGTGTGTCTGTCTGTCTCTGTGTGTGTGTGTGTGTGTGTGTGTGTTTCCAGGGGCTGCTTTAAGTCCTCTTCCACGACTCAACCCAGCCTTGCACTTAATTTCTCCAAAATCCAATCATAAATATTATTTTGTCCAGTCACTGAACAGTAATTTTTTTTCAATAGACAGTTATTCTCCGTGAGCATCTAACACACGCTGTTGATCGCCCTTAAAAAAAAAATCAAAGTCCTTTTAGTTCTCTTCTCCTTTTTCAATCGCTGGAAACTTGAAAGTGCGTTAATCAGGGGGGGGGGAAAACCCATCTATTTTTAGTTTCTGAAGAATATATTCAAGCACATTGGGAATACACGTTTCTTAAAAATATACTCATCACTTTATGGTAAATGTATTTTTGGTTCTGCCACCAGAGCCCACAAATATGTCTGAGGAAGCAGATGTATGAAAAGCTCTCACGAAAATAAATCAGCTTCTCTCCAAACTGCCACAATTTGGTTGTTTGTTTGTTTTTGCTGCACATGCCAGAATGGACGAACACGGCTTCCTTGCTGGGAATGTAAATTCACAGGGGCTGAATTCACACAAAAATGCATGAGTTTGAGAATTCGCACTGCTTTCCACCTAGAGGTTGGGATCCTGTTGCAGAGCTCTGCATGCTGAACAGAGATCAGGTGACATCAGTGGCAAACCACCACTGATAAAAGCTGATTTCAGGGTGCACGGGGCTTGTTTACCATGCAAAGACCTCACATGCACCCCAAAATTCCCAAAGGGAGCCCTTTAGTAAACGGTGATATGCTGCTGTGGATGACATCCTCATGAGTGTGTGCGCAGAGCTGCACAACAGAGTTTCTGCTTCCTGGGTGTAGGAAATAACGCATCCCAACCAAAGCCAAAGAGACTTTACCTCGGGCTGGGGCATTCAGGTTTAAACACAGAGATGTCTTTGTAGAAGCCAGAATAATCCACTGTTTTCAAACACAGACGTGGCATGTGACGCTGGTGTGTGGTTCTCACACCTTATAAGTGCATGATTCTTCATTTTTCCATATATCCATCTCTGGACATTTCTGCAGAGAACCTGTCCCCTGATGCTACACCAAAACAAGATTCTTCTGTGTTTTAAAACTTAAGCTGATTGATAATGTAGAGGAGTGAAGGGTTGTGTTGGAAACTGTCATTTTTCAGCAGCAAAATGCCTTTTAAAAATTTATTTATAAGGGAATAGCAACCCTTCTCAAAGGTCTGGACTTTTCTCCAGCTTGGTGGGTGACAAAGCGCTGGACATAATGCTATTAAAACAAGCTGAAAATTATCTTTAATAATAATAATAAAATGCATGGAGGACAAGCACATCGTTTGAAGAATGTGGCCTGTAATCTGAGAAAGTTCGCTCCAAAATAATCTTCTAAAATTGTCACTTTCCTTTCCTTTTGCTCATATGTTTTTGTTTCTGATGAAACAGAGTAACACAGCTCTGTCTTTGAAAACTTAGGGTTGACATTTACTGTTACTTAAGTTTTCATTTTTGTTGTCCTAGGTCTTTATACAAACGTCTTTCTTCTTTTTGTTTCATTTCGTTTCTTTGGATTTTGCCTGATATTCTTTCTGTAGAGCAGCCGGCTTCCCCTGTCCAGCTGGATGAAAGAACGGGCCATTCCCCGTGAGAAATAAACAGATCAAAAATCAGCCTGCAGCAAAGCTCAGGAAATAAAGACACTACGCGTGGTCTCATGATCTGCCATTTCTGTCCCTTTCTGGGAGTGTCGGCTTTAGCCTCCCAGGAGGGAAGTCTTGAAACCGACAACACATCTGCTGACCAAAAAGAGGATTTTGCTTCTGGTTGTGCAACCACTAGGTAACATTATCTATCATGTAAATCTAAGTTCCAAGTTTATGAACACAATTGCCTCTTCTTTCCTTCCTTCCGTCTGTCCATCCTTCCTTCCCCTTTCTCTCTTTTCCTGCCTTTTTAACTTCCTCCTCTCTCTTTCACTTCCTTCCTTCCTTTCTCTCTTTTCCTGCCTTTTTAACTTCTTCCTCTCTCTTTCACTTCCTTCCTTTCTCTTTCTCTCTTTTCCTGCCCTTTTTTACTTCTTCCTCTCTCTTTCACTTCCTTTCTTACTTTCCTTCCTGTTGCCTTACAAAAGCATTCCAATTAGTGAAAAAAAAATCTGTATGTTCCCTTTATATTATCAGAGCAGCAGGGTCTGTCTGGGGAGGATGGACAAGTAAGATTACAACTTTTATTTTGCTTCTCCAACGTAACTCAATACAACCAGAAAACCGTCAGGAATCCAGCGTAGTCTCACAGCCCACTCTGCATCCTGCCTCTTTCACTCCCATCTATAGACTCTGAGAAACAGATTTTTGCACACTCAATAATAATGCTAATGATGCTGTGATATCACGCTGAACATCTTTTCCCTGGGCACTCTTTCCTTCTAGTTTTAGTGTGAAGAAGAGTTCTGTGGAGCTCAAAGGTTTGCTCATTCGCAAGGCGTCCGCTCTTTTGGAACCCATAATTTCACAGTAAGCGATTGGAAATTTATTGCCCCCTTATGCTCCTGTCTTCACCCCATCACCCTTTTGTATGGAAAACCCCAAATAAGGTGGAAGTTCTTACCTTTCCGAAAGGATTTCGCACTTTCCTTCTGCTCTTGGTCCAGCTAATGACCAAGACCCTGGATTTGCCTTCTCTTCCAGTTTGCTTCTATCTGAACTTCAGAAAAATGTGGTGTGTATTTTTCCCCCCCAGCTGGACAGTGGATGGAGACACGATGATAAATCAAGACCGGTTACAAGCATGGTAAGAGGAAGAAAATGTGACCTCTCTGGATAAGCTTATCGACTCCTGCAAGAGTCAAGAGACTTTGCGGAGAAATGCAATGTGCCTTTAGAAAAGTGTGCATGGAATTAAAAGGAAAATGGAACCCCTACGTTTCTCTGTAGGTAATTCAGTAAATATGGATGATGGAGGAGGCAAGGAACGACCAGGCTGGTTCCAGAAAAAAGGAATCAGTTGAAAATGGTTGGCAACCGATGCCTGTCTTCTCATGGAGAAAGTGCTCCCTTCAGAGTCCATCAGACAGAGTGGTCATCCGGTCCTGAGTTCTGTTTCCCATTGAAGTTTTAGGGAACAGGGGCTCATCCAGCCCGCTTGAAGGTTGTCCTCTGGGTTGTCAGCGGCAGGAAAACGAAGAGGTGAGCCTGGGTGTCTCTGAGCCTCAGAAGAATCTCTCCTGCCTTGTTCGGCAGCAGCCTCAAGGTTCATCCAAGGTCAGACCGAGGAGCTGGCCAACGTGTTGGGATGGGGAAGGGGACCTCCCTCCCCTCCCTCCATATTTCAGAGGCCACGAGGATTAGCATGTGGAAGCACTGCATGGCGGGGAGAGCTCCAAGCTCAGCTCCCGGGATTTCCTTTGGGTTCTCATCCGCAAAGAGGCCGTGACGGCTTCAGCTGTTGAGAGAATGAAAGACATTGCCAGCCAGACCAAAGGTAGATCTAGTCCCACATGCTTTGCCACGATGTGACCACCACCAGTGGGGCTCGGACAAGCATCTACTGTACGTGAGACAGGGAGGCCCCCTTCCTCTTGTGCCTCTCCTATGGGAGGTAAAGTGTCCTAAGGACAGTTGTGACTTTGGATGCAGAAACTCAACAGGGGAGTCCTTAACGCATCCAAACCAACCTCCCGGGTTCTTCAGCCAGGAGGTTCTCCTCCTTCCTTTTTACTGTGGCTTGAATGATCAGCTGTAACAATCTGTCTTTCCGGTTTCTGATTCTGTGGCCAAACTTTTTCTAGCTTTTCTGCAGATTGTGCGTTTTATGACTTTTGTGGTTCGTTCGGTTTAGAAATGCCTACACTGGCCCAACTGTCTTGAGCCAATAAATTCTTGGCCACCTGGGACAAACACCCCCCCCCCCATTTCAAAGGCTTCTATCTTTTCCATAACTGCCTACGTTTAAGTCCATCGTCCGATTCCCTATGGGAGACACAAGAACAAGATTTTTAAGGCCAGTTTCAAGGTTTTTGGTGCATTTTATATTTGGGTCTTTTAAAAAGCGGCTCCAAGCAATCTCTGCTGTCACTTGATACTGCAGTTCATTGCACCGAATGCCAAGGGTCCCTTCCAGCTCTGCGGTTCTAACATGATGATGATGATGATGTCGACCCTTAATGAACTGCTGGAGAGCTCCTTGTTTCAATATCTGGCTGTGGGGCCAGAGTTTGAATCCCCCCCTCGCCGGGCTTCCTTGATAAGGACTGGACTTGAGGATCCAGAGGGTCCCTCCCAGCTCTGCCGTTTTTTAAGATGATGAGGATGATCGTTGAGCCTATGCGAATCTATGCCCTCGTTTTTCGTCGAGGCGTGTCCGGGGTAACGTGTGTAACCCCCATTAAGTAGGACTTGGCGCCCCTCCAGTTCTTGTGGGACTACAAATCCCATCAGCCACGTAAAGCGTGGGTGGAGGCTGATGGGAGCTGCTGGAGGGAGCGGTTGTCGCTCTCCCTGGGAAAAGCGCTTGGGAAAAACTTCCTTCTTGGACTACAAGTCCCACAATCCCCAAGGAGGGGGAGGCAACAGAGGCCGCTCGATGTGCTCGGCGCTCGACAGGCCCAGGGCAAGGGAGGCAGCGAGACCCGCCAGTTCTAGAAGGGCCGTTCCTCCAACCGAAAGGCGCTGCCGTTGGCGCTTCCGGTTCCCTCCCGCAGGACTCTGGAAATGCGCATGCGCACTTCCCTTCGGCCGGCCTCCTCGTCCGCTTTCACCCGGAAGTGCGTAGGCGGGGCTATCCGGGCGCATGCGCGCGGCCGCTCTTCCTTTCTCCCCCTCGCGTTGCAGCCGCCATGGCGCCCGCGGTGAGTCTCCGGCCGGGCCGGGCCCCAAAATTGAAGGGGGCGCGGGGTGGGGGGGAGCGGAGTGACGTCAAGGTGGAGGCAGGGTGACGTCATAGGGTCTGCTTTACTGGGGGGGCGTCCCCCTTTTCCTTCCTGGCAGGCCTCAGGCTGTGCCCCCCCACGAGCCCCTCATTTCCCTCCGGGGGGGTCCCCTCCTCACAAGGGCTGCCCTCCCAGTCGTGTCCCCTCGCATCTGGCCCTCTGAGCGTGTGCAGAGAGCCAGTTTTGCGGGGGGGGGCATGAGGGGCGGGGGAAGGGACCCCCCCTTTCCTTTCCCCTAAACCAGGGTTTCCCCACCTGGACCCCTCCCGGGTCTTCTTCGACTACAACTCCCAGCAGCCTTCACCACCAGCCGGGCTGGCCAGGATTTATGGGAGTTGTAGTCCAAGAACACCTAAACCAGTTAAAACAGGATCGGGCCCATTCCCCTTGTTTTCAGCCGGATGGGGTTGAGGGGAACCTCAGGAAATGGGCGTCTTCCTGAGACCCACCGAGCTCTTCGCCAGGCTGGCCCTTGCAGAGCAAATGGGACTTGTAGTGATGGGTTGGGAGGGCTCTCCTGCAGGACGGGGGGGGGGGGCCTTCCGGGGAGCAGCCTTCACCTGCTCCCACCTGTGGATCGGACCCTCCCCTCCCCCTGTGGAAGATACTATGACAGGAATGGAAGGAGGGCTCTCTCTAGAAGAAGTTCTTACGTCGACTACAAGTCCCAGAATCCCCAAGGAGGGAAAGGGAGGCCGCCTCGGCCTACAAAAAGACACCATGAAGGAATGGACGAAGAGGCGTAGATGAACTTTGGAGGAGCAAAACGGGCCACCACCTCCCTGGGCAAGTTAGTTAGTGGAGGAAGAAGGGATGAGTTAAAGCTCTTGGCGAGCAGGATCGCTATATTATAAATGTGGTTTTATAAGTGGCCTTGGCTGCCAGATGGGCGATATACAAGTCAAATAAATAAATACATGAATAAAATAATAAATGTGAATTATCTGACAGTGGTGCATCTGTCTAGCACCCTGGTTGGGTGCTCTTTTTTGGATAATGAGCCTGAATCCATCCGGTTTTGTCACAATCGTTGTTGGTACTTAGGACCAGTTTAAACTGTGTTGCAGCTTCCATTTTCAATCGGTTAATTAAAAAAAAAAGCATATGTTATTATTCTTACTGCTTTTATTATTATTTTTTACTAGTTATTTCACTAAAGTGTTTAAGCACCTTAAAGATACCAACATTGACTATATGTGCAGGGTTTCAGAGAGGAAGTCACTGAAATTCTGTTGTTGGAGTGTTGTGTATCCGTATGCAGAAAAACGTTTTTAATCAACAAGTATGTGCATGACTCACAGAGTACCTACCAGTGAGGACCAGGTTACACCTCATCTCTTCACACAGATGCTTCAGAGTGTAATTGTTAGCCAGAATTCTATGGGGTTTTATTCTAATTCAAGAGTAATTTGTAAAATAGTGTTGGCCAATTACTGCCAACTTAACAACTTTCTGCTCGGGTTCTTCTGGAAGGAACCCTCTGGATCATCAACTCCAGCCCTTATCAAGGAGGCACCGTGGAAAACCAAACTCTCAACCTCTGGCTCAGCAGCCAGAGATCTCCACCACTGAGCTCTCCAGCAGTTCTAATAATAAATCTTAGAATTGCAGGGCTGCAGGGGACCCTGTGTGACTAGCATGCAGCCGAAACTGCAAGTGGCAACTTGTTAATTAGGAATAATTTATTGCTAGAAGTTCTGTCACTACACTTATGATGGCACAAGTCCCAAGAAGGATTCTGGCCATGACGAACATCAGGATGGCTTACCTAGGCCAGTGCTCTGTTCATGAACTGGCCAACGTGATGCCCCTGGGAAGTCCGCCAGCAGGACCTCAGCACGACAGCACCCCTGCTCTGGCTCCATAGTAAATTCTGTGCCAATGCTGGAGGGAGCATGGAACTCCCATGGCTGGTGACTTGATTGTACATGAATTGGTCCAGTTCCCCTTTTAAATCCATCTATGTGGGTGGGTTTTATTGTATTTTGTGGTAGGGAATTTTGTTGTTGAATTGTGGAAACTATGCATACCTGTGGCAGTTTCACTTGTTAGTAGTTCTAGAATAGCTGGTGGGAAAGTAGCACTGCCTTTCTTTCCTCCTTTCCTAAATTAGAATGTGCCTCCTCGGAAGCTTTATTTCAAAACAAGGGGAGGGTAGGTGTAAAAGATCTGGCTGCCAGAAGCATCTCGTCTGTTACCTAAAGGCCAGGCAGTTTGGCCTTCAAAAACCAGGCCAGATCATTTGAATTGCACGTTCAGCAATTCACAGTCGTCCCCTATTCCACATGGCACACACTTTCCTCACAGTTTTGATGAACTCCCGAGCTGAAGGGGTATGTGACTAGGGGAATGGGGCATCAGGACAAGCACTGAGCATCCAGAGTCCCTGCTCACATGCCAGAGGGTCACAGAGGGATCATCCCTGGAAAGAAGTGTGTCATACACAGGAAAGAACCGTGAGTTGAATTTGAGCACTTCTCTGTATAAAACTACCTACGCTTCTTCTGTGTCCCACTGTGGTCAGATGTGTATGTTTACTGTTGTTTTGGAACCACAGTACTACACTGCAGGTCTGGTCTTTCCTCCTCCCTTAGTTCTTGGAAGTGCATTGAGCCACTTGCCGGCTGAGCTATAACAGGATCAGAGCTTGCTCCGTGGCATTCTTGGATCCATCTTCCCACTGTAGGGTAGACACCCAGGCCTAATTTTCAGGTTAGGCACCCATAGTACCCCTAAAAAACTTTTTTGGTGTCTCGTTCACACACCCCTCCACTGAGATAGGTAGCTGGTGAGAAGGTTTGAAGAAGAAACCAGCTTTTGCCAAGCTCACCTGCCTGAAAACATTTCTGAATATTGAACCAGCCCTCAAGAGAAACAATGCTCGCTCTGTTGTGGGTGATGGATGGGTTTTCTCTCCTGTGCTAAAGTCCAGCAACATTGAACCAATGCGTGGGTTCTTTCTCCTTTCTTATGGTTTGGCCCTAAATTCCTCGGTTCTAATGCTTGCTTGTTTTCCCGCCATCTCTTTCCTGTAGAAGAAACTCGTGACAAAAGGTAGCAAAAAGAAGAAGCAAGTCTTGAAATTCACTCTGGACTGTACCCACCCGGTAGAAGATGGCATTATGGATGCTGCCAACTTCGTAAGTTAAAATAATATATATACAATCTTAGAACTGCAGAGTTGGTAGGGACCCTGTGGATCATCAAGTCCAGCCTCTTGTCAAGGAGAGCCAGTGGGGAATTGAACTCCCAACCTCTGGCAGAGACCTAAGCCACTGAGCTACCCAGTAGTTCAGACTTTAGAGGCTTGACATACTCTTGGGCGGAATTAAAGTTAAGGCAGGTCACTAAAGCATCACACACAGATTGTATATGGAGATACAGATTGTTCTGGTTTCTTCATGGGAAACGGCAAGACTGTAGTGTGGTCTTTCAGGCGTCTTGTTTCTGAGCTATGGGGCATGAACAGTATTTGTTTGCACTGATTATTTGTTTCTTTGTCGGGCAGCCACGTGCCAACATGGCTATCGAGAACGTCTGTGGTTTAGTTCTGTCTTGTACCTAGGCTACCGTAGGATCTGTTTAGAGAATTGGCTTGCTTGGAATGAATCCGTATGGCTTGGAGCTCTGTGTGTTTGTTTACACACAGTTTTGACGCAGCTTGCAGGAGATGTCTTCTGAAGCCTGTGATAGCATCTGCTTTAGACTTGCTTATGATGTCCTCATTTGTCACGGTGTGTGTGAGCGAGGTATCTGTCCCTGCAATCTACTTTCTCTTAAGCTTCTGTGCTGTAGAACCTCAGAAATACCCTGTTTCCCCGAAAATAAGACCTAACCTGAAAATGAGCCCTAGCATGATTTTTCAGGATGCTCGTCATATCGTAAGCCCTACCCAAAAAATAAGCCCCCCGTTAAGTGAAACCCCACCCTCCACCCTTGTGCAGCAACCAGAAGAGGACATGACTGTATTTGAATCAATGTAGATGGTTGTCCATGAACAAAAATAAAATATCCCCTGAAAATAAGCCCTAATGCATTTTTTGGAGCGAAAATTAATAAAAGACCCTGTCTTATTTTCGGGGAAACACAGTAGTCCAGGAATACAAGCAGGGCTCCTGTTCGGCCCCTGTTTTCCTTGCTTTTTTTTTTTCAAAGAAGAAGGAGATCATTAAAGTAGCACTTTACACATCTTGAGATGAGAGAGGGGGGTATTCGTAGATCAGTACAAATATCCCTGTGCTGCTGGACTTAACGAGGGTCCGGCCCCTGGGGCTGGACGGTCCACTCCCCTGTCCAGCCGTGGCGGACCCACTCATCCTTCCAGTCACGCCTGGAGCGCCGCTCTCTTCCCACTCGACCGGCCGCTCGGCAGCTGTGCCGGGAAACTCGTCCTTCCTCCCCGTGTGGAGTGGCCAGCTGAGCGGGAAGAGAACGATGCTCCAGGTGCGATTGGAAGGATGAGCAGGACCGGCGCTGCAGCAGGGCACGTGAGTGGACCGTCCCACAACCCTAGGGCCGGACCCTCGTGAAGTCCAGCTAGCTGCTCAGGGATATTCGTCTATGAATATGAATACCCCCATCTCTACTTGAGATCCTTTGTGGCAGGTCTCCTTTTGATACCCTTGGTTTTGTATTATCGGCGGACCGCCTGTGCTGCAGAACTGCCCGTTTCCTGCTATCAGGTTTCGTCTCTAATAGCTCACGTCTGTCATTTTCTTGGGCATGTACCACGTCAGAATGAGGGGCCCTAAGGTATATCCATTAGGTTGAACCCTTTTTTTATCAGGTGCGTGATATGTTTGTCCACCTGTGAAGCTAATGCTGGTTGACAAAATAAGGCAGGATAAAATGTAATCTTTAAGGCAGGATTTTTTGCTTCATCCACAGCATCTCGTGCAGCCTGTTAGAAAAGCTCTTTAGGAGGAAGGTGGGGTAAAAATATTTTAAATAAATAAGTAAGAAAGCAAGCTCACTCAGTGCCACAGGAAGCTGTCCAGAAGTTAACACTTGTCCTCTGGAACTCTTGATGTGGGCTTCTCTGCTGGTACCAAGCAGTATAGGGTTAAGGTGGTCCCTCCCCAGGAGTTTCAACCCTGCTTTCTCCACTTGAAGAAGATGTGTTCATAGGCCTGGATCTTTTGGAAATCCAAATTTTATTCTGATTTCTTCACTTTTATAGTGACATTTGGTCTGCCAAATTGGGTTACCTTGGGCTTTTTTTTTCTTTCAAACTCTTGTTACATTAAAAAAAAAACCACGATATTTTCACAGGGTGGTATAAATGGTTCTAAGCTTGCTGTTTGATCAGCAAACCTCTGCCGAGGGGAACCCGTTGTCTCACTCTGAATAGGGCAGCCTCTTGTGTTTGACATGAAAGAATGTATTTTTATTAAAGTTGGTGGAAAGTCTGCAAGACTGTTGTTTAATTCCCCACTGGCATTCTGTTCTGTTTTGTTGTTCTGTGTGCTGGGCCTCTGTTTAGTTCAAAATCCATGTATAACTCTTATGCCCCCCCGCCCAAAACATAGCTACAAAGCATAAACAGTTAACACAAACACACACACACAGAGGGAGGGAACAGTTCTCTTCCATAACATTGACAATTCCTTCCATACAGTACCCTGTATCTTGAGCCTTTAAGGTCCTTATGACACCCTGATCTAGAGGCTGAGTTACAGATGTTGTGTTTGGGGGCTAAGTAGACAACTTTGGTGTTGAACTCATGGAGTTCTGGGTGGCCAGGGGCACAATATGTATTGAATATTTATTTATTGAAAAAAAATCCACGTATAACCAAAACCATGCTGTTCAGAACCATGCAATTTAAGGGAAAACTGTATAGCAAAATAACCTGCTTGTTGTTGTTATTAAATGCATTATTATTATAATTACTATGATTTTTAATCAGAATCTGTGCTGGTTTAGGGTTGCATAACAAAAAAATTGCATAAGTTTGAATAGAAAATTGCAGTTAACAAGCACCAGTGGTGTTCCAGGGTGTATACTTCACCACACAATCAGGCACACGTCCAGGAACGCAACCAGTACGTCATTAATCTGGAGCCGTTTGCCATCAAGATTTATGCTGTTACCTTTACGCAACAGTAAAACATGAGTAGGTTGCTGGGAGCTCAGTTTTTTTAAAAAGCTGAGTCTTCTGTTCAATGAATACATGGCGAGTCCTTCAGAATTCCTAGTCAGGCTGAGCAATTCAAAAGGTCTTATCAACTTGGACTTCAGAAGAACTCAGAATGAATGGCCTCTCTCCCTTTCTGTAGACGAAGGGCTCACAACTCTACAAAGGGAGAGAGGTGTGTCCTTTGAAGCACAACCTGATAACACCACACCCCAAGCTGCTCCCCCCCCCCTCCTTTCGGAACTAAAGGAACTGCGTTCCTCCTGGGTACAACGACATCTTGCCGGAATAAATGTTGAACTGTTCTGATTTTCTGTTCCAAGTTGCCCAGGGCTCATCCTGATGAAGAATTTTGAACGATTTAGAAGCTCAGTTTTCTCTCTTCTTCTTCTTTTGATGTCCAGATGACAATTAGGGGCCATCAAGTTGATTCTGCCTGTGACCGTTTCCAGGATTTTCTTGATACAGATGACTTAGAAGTGATTTCCCATTCCCTTCTTGGGGGGCCCTGGGACTACCGTGCAGCTTGCCCAAGGCCACACAAGCTGGCTCTTCTCTTAGGAGGCACAGCGGAGAATTTGACTTTCAGTTTCTGGCTCTGACCAAGCATCCAGCTTAATGGACTGTCCAGCCCCTTCT
This sequence comes from Intellagama lesueurii, assembly GCA_037013535.1. NCBI lineage: Eukaryota > Metazoa > Chordata > Lepidosauria > Squamata > Agamidae > Intellagama > Intellagama lesueurii. The sequence goes on along the minus strand of JBAJHW010000016.1, from coordinate 3,296,741 downwards.
GATATCCTAACAGCCCCATGAAAATATTCACCAACTCTTATTATTATTATTATCATCAAAGCCTCAAGTCCTTATGCCTCGAAGAATCTGCTTACATCTTTTCTGAATGGCTCACTGCTGTTTACTTCGTCTTAATTCAGTGGCTGAAATCCAACTTCTTAGCATAGTAAGAGACATTAGAGGAGGCCCACCGAATCAGTGGGGATGTGGTGATTAACTCCTCCGTAAGCTCCATTGATTCCAATGGGCCTACTCTGCCTTGTGACTTACCTCTGATAAAGTACGTTGCAGTTAGAGGTGGCCCATTTGAATCAATGAAACTTACGGAGGGGTTGACTGGCCAAATCACCACTGATTCAACGGATCTGTTCTAGTGTGATCTGCAACAGGATTTCGGTGCATCAGTCAACCAGCACGTAGGCCGAGTTGAGTGCAAATGGAGTAGTGGATTAAAAGTATGATCTGACTGTGTGACGGTTCTGCTTTGTGGCTCTTTGTCCTGCCCTGGATGAAGATGATGGAGTACTGTTCCTCTCTTGGTGTATGCAGACTCTATGAAAATATTTATTTATTTGATGCATTTTAATTGTTGTTGTTACTGCATGCGGCCAAGTCCATTCTTAGGCACCCCTTCTGGGTTTTTTTAAAAAGGCGTAAACTGCTCAGAAGTGGCCTAAGCAGCAGCTTTTGCTCTTTCGTTCAGAAATACTTGTAAGCCAAGAGGCAACCCCTGCTCAGGGGCTTCTGGCTTGAAAGACAACTCACAAAAGGAAAAAAAGAATGTGAGGGAGGAGAAAGAAAGCAAATCTAGACCCATTGGCTTAGATTCTTGGTTGCCACCTTGAGCAGGTCATAGGATGGGATTGGACCAGAGCAGAAGGGCTGATGCTTCCTCCCCTGCTGGTGACCACAAAGCGGGCCATTGGTAGCCCAAAGGGACGGAAGAGGCTGTGCGTGCGTCTGGGCGCAGCTTCCTCTCCACTAACGATCTCTCTCCCAATGGTTCCAGGAGCAGTTCCTGCAGGAGCGGATCAAAGTGAACGGGAAAGCCGGGAACCTCGGCGGAGGTGTGGTCACCATCGAGCGAAGCAAAAGCAAGATCACGGTGACCTCCGAGGTCCCTTTCTCGAAGAGGTGAGGATCTGCGAGCGTCCGAAAGAGAAGGAAGAGCTTTAGACCTTAAGGGAGAGGGAAGCTCTTTGGAGTTGGGGGCGAGGGAGGCGCCGTCTCTGCTGGTGGACTTCCCTCTCGGGGTTGTGCCCCTCCCAGCAACAGCTCTGTGACGGTGAGGATGTCGGCTTAGAACCGTGGCGTTGGAAGAAGGGGCCTCCGAGGCCAACCCCCGGCTTAAGGCAGGCACCCCAATCACAGCTGTTTAATTTTCTCTTGAAAGCCTCCGGTGTCGGAGGTTGGAGGTGCCAGTTATGGGGTCCTCTGGAACCACGTCTAGAGAAAGGCAGCTAAGAGAGTAAAGCACAGCTGAGCAAATCCTGCAAGTCCTGGGTCTCATTCCTTGCAGCCCTGTTTGGTTTATCTATTCTTCCTGATTCTGGAAGGCGCTTCGAGGAACTCCGTAAAACCCACCGCCCTGCAGCTTCCCCTGGGATTTCCTCTCAGGAGGGGAGATTGCACAGGGCCCTGTGAAATTGCAGAAAAGGACTAAGCTTTCTTTTGCTTTCTCTTATTCCACTAAAGGAAATGATTATTTCTTCACACCCTGAATTTCCCCTCTCCTTCCCCCCAGCTACCTTTGAGTCTCTGGTGTGTAGACGCTTGAGATCAGACCTCAAATTAAAAAGTACGTTCTCGGCTTGAAAAGTGCACCAGAGTTATGCAGGGAAGGCCCCACCCTGTCAGGTTCCACTGGCCTCATTTTGGCCACGCCATCGTCGGTGTCGTTACTTGGCTCCTGTTTTGTCCCCCAGGTACCTGAAGTACCTCACTAAGAAGTATCTGAAAAAGAACAACCTCCGTGACTGGCTGCGCGTCGTCGCCAATAGCAAGGAGAGCTACGAGCTGCGGTATTTCCAGATCAACCAGGATGAAGAGGAGGAGGAGGAGGAAGATTAAATGCAAAGGGATCTGGAGATATTTTGTACATTCATTTTTCCTTGAATAAAACGTGGAAATTGTGATAACATTTCACCCTGTGTGTGCTTTTGATGTCTCCTCCTCAGCTCATATAAATGCCACAATGCGGGCAGATCCAAACCATAGTAGAGACAGGTCTTATTCTCCCGTATTTAGGTTGTTTCAAGGTGGGAAAAAAAAGAGCTTTATATCCCTGTGAAGTTCTTCGCCTCCAACTGGTTGAGAGTGAGATGACGTTTCTTTGTCCCTGGACGGTCTCTGTAATTTGTAGGAAATGTCCCTCGTGTCCTTTCCCCTTGAGAAACGAAGCAGGCGTGCACAGCAAGCCCATAAGAACTGGCTAATAAAGACACAAGCAACCCATTCGCTGCTTCAGATGCTTAAACGGCACCAGGTCTCCTGGTTTAGGGCAGCTTGAGCAGATTTTTGCAGCGGAGCAAATCAGCTGTACGCCAAAGGTGGGCCATTTATTCTTGTGCAAAACGTGGCTCATATCAATGCAAGAACTCTTACAAAAAGGGCCAGAAAATTCCTCCCCAGTGGGGATGAGGGAGGTGAGCCCTTGCTGTCCCAGAGACTTAGATGGCATCCAAAATGAGTGACGTGTGGGAGAGTGCTATGACGGGTAGGGTGTGGGGAGCCAGGATTGAGGCATGGCCTATTCTAACAAGACTTTCCACTGCCTTAAAGACTAGCAAACTTTATTTGATGGTGTTTTTGAGGGATTCGAACACGCTTCCTCTGGGGCATAGAGTGTGGCTTCAGCTTCAGTGTGTGCTTGGGTAGACCAGAAGCGGCTGGTCCTCAAAGGGAACTGAAATGCAGAGAACTAGAAGCCAGGCCGCTTACCTTGGCAGGGAGCATTAACAAACACTAGTTGGTCGTTAAGGCACGTCATCTCGCAATTGCTTATGAAGGCTGAGAAGAAGCCAGTGTCCCAACGCAGGACACAGCAGAGAAGCACTGATGGGGAATTCTGTGCCGTTTTGGCCTGAAGTTCTTCCCCTGCAGGGAAGGGAACCGTGTGGATACGTTTTTCCTGGCTTTGATTTTGTGGAGAAGGAGAAGCTATCGACACCATGCCCCCCCCCCCCATGGGTTTTGCCGGAGGGCACAGGACAGCAGCAGGCCTTGAGTCTTGGGGCCTCGGCAGAAAACCAAAACCTACCTTACAATCCAGTGGAAATTTAGAAACAGTTGCTATAGCACGGATGCGGGCACTCCAAATTTCCCAGCTGTAAGCGGTAGCATACTAAACCATTGCAGTACGTAGTTTTCTATCGATGAGCAGGTCTTTTGTAAACTTCATGGGTCTTGCTAGCCCATTGGGGACTGGGCAGCCTCGGCACCGGAGAGGTTGCAGGCAAGAATTAGGAGCTGTTCAATAGTGCACCCAACAGAAGGGTGGACCAGAGTTTGTTGGAAGTGTTGAAAGAGCGACTGATACTTAAAGAGCGATCTGGGATACTTGGCAGCGCATTTACGGGTTGAGCTAGATATCCTTTAGGATCCCAACTCTACATTTCTGTTGTTAGTGGAGAAAGAAGGTGGCACTCCAATGGAGAAGGACTGGGGAACTGTAGCTTTAATACACCATTCCTTACTAAATGGTGGGGACCCGGGAAAGGGCCTTCTCTGGGGCGGCTCCCAGACTCTGGAACTCCCTGCCACTGGAGGCTGTCCTTCCGCAAGCAGGCAAGTTCTTTCTTAACTGATGGGCTGCCTCTGTGTGGTTTTTAAATGGATTCTTGGGCTTTACTGCATTGAAATGCGTTATTGGTATTGCTTTTGTTTACTCTTTCTTAGAGTGCCCTTTGTCTGATCTCTTTCAATATGTGTATATTTTCTGTTTTCAACTTCAAATATTGTCTTAGAAGGATGTGAACCACCTGGGGTCCTTTATAAGGACAACAGCGGGGTAAAAATATTTTAAATCAATAAATGAGAATGAGGCTAGACCAAGTCACGCAGCTGGCTTGGGCGGCATATTTTCGGTGTCTTGAATGGCTGAATGACCTGTTGCCATCATCTGAAGGGTTTTGGGTCCCCCCTCCCTCCCACCTCGTCGGCCGACACCACTAGGATTGGTTTGGGGGCTGAGGAACTTGACCCGCCGGCAGGCAGGTGGGGTCCATTTGTTGGTGCGCCTCAGGCAGCCGAAAGGCTGGGGTCCGCAAAAGCAGCAAGGGAAGCCCATTCTCCCTTTCCGCGCCCTCGCTTCGCTTGAACCCCCGCGGCCCTCCACCCGAAAGCGCCTTGTCCCGGACCAAAGATCCTCCCCGGGCGCAATTACGCGGCGGGAAGCGGTTGCGCCAAGGCGCAATCCCGTGCGCACAGGCGAACGGCGGGGAGTGGGGGGCGGAAGGGGGAGACTGAAAGAGGGAGAGGGAGCTGCTGGGTCCCAAGCGATGGGATGCGGTTGCCAAGGCAACCAGACTGGACGTCAGCGCGTGCCCGCTGCTGCTGCTGCTGCTGCTCAAGGCGGGCGCAAGGCGGGCGCGCAGCCGGCGCAGCTGCGGAGCCGGGCAAGGCGGGCGGCTGGGGCGCGGAGAAGGCGGGCGCAAGGCGGGCGGCGGCCCCGAGGACTCTCGCCCCGCTAGCCCGAGCCCCCCCCCCCCTGCCCCCGTTTTCTCCCTCGCCGGCCCCCCGCAGCCGCCCCTCGCCGCGGCCATCTTCGCAGCCTCGCCCTCCGCAGCGCAACGTGCGCGCCGGGCGGAGGGCGCCGGGCCCGCGGGAGGGAGGCATGCGGGGCGCCGAGGAGCCGCAGATCGCCGAGGACTTGACAGGTAGGCGGCGGCGGCGGCACTGGGGTGAGGGTGGAACGGGAGGGGGAGGTTGGCCCCTGGTGCTGGTCGCCAGGGCCCTGGCTAGAGGAGACCCATTGAATCCATGGGGTTTACGCCCGGGCCAGCTCACCCGTCCGCCCGTGAATCGGTGGCTCAGCTTTAATTGGGGACCTTCGGTGGGGTTTTTTAAACCACGATTTGGGAGTCAGGCCACCTCCCCTCCTGCGCACTGGCCACCTTCTCCCAAGAACCCAGGAGAGGAGCGCTGCAGGATCGGGGCCCCCTCGTCTTGCTCAGCAACAGAAGGAAGCAGGTTGGCAGCCTTGGCTCCACCAGGTGAGAGCCTCCCTCCGCGGGCAACGCTCGGAGACCTTACTTTCTGGGTCTCTGAACTCTGGTTGGGAGTCTCCGCCGGTGGCCCTGGTTCTCTGGGATCCTTGGATGCTGCCGGAAGCCTCTGGCAGCCAGTCTGACCCAGAGCCGTCTCAGGAGACCCCAATTTTGCGGAGTCCTGGTTTAGATCTCCAGGAGAACCTCGGCCGGAGCGGGATCTCAGAGCCCAGCTCAGCCCAAGAGTCCTTCTGGCAGGCTAGGTTCCTCCTCACCAAGGAGGAGATAGATTGCTCCTGGACACGGAGGCTCTGTTTAGTCCTGCAGGCACAGAGCTCCTGATGAACCAGCCAGGGCGGTGGTGAGGGCAACCGTTCTGCAGGGAACCCCTGTACCCAAGTCCTGCAAGCATCGGCGAGACGTCCTTTCCAGTCTTAACCTTTATGAGCATGAAAACTGACCTACCTCACTGGGTTGTTGTTTTGATAAAGTGGGATCAGGAGGAGAGACGTATGTCGACTGGAGCTCCTTGAAGGAAAAGTGGGATAGCAGATCACAAACTTCAGATTCCGGCCAGGGACGCTACCTAGAATCCCACCAAGAGGATGATCATCACCCTATCTTCCTTATTTCTTGCACCTGGGGGGCCCCTGAGATAGTCATCTCCTAAACATGGAAGTTCTATCTAGCTTTTGCAACTTGGAACAAAGGCTAAAAGCATATTTCATTGACCTGTGGGTTTAGGAAACTCTTCCTTGCCACATCTTATGAGATCTAACTCTAAAAGGGAAAAAGCGAAGTCTGTCTGTCAAGTTCTGAGGCTGTTCCCTCACATCTTCGTGACCCAGAAGGCTTCCTTTTCCAGTGCTCAGACACCATCTTTTTTTATTTTCCAAATGGCAGTTGTACGTTTTATCCATCTTTATTTCAAAGCCAACATGGACTTTCCCCCCCAAAACTGAATTTGGAGGGATGTTGGGCTCCAACGATGGGAAAAGATTTCTTTTTTTTAGACTTTGTGACAGTATGAAGAGCAGAGCCTTCGAAGAGCTTCTGCCGTGCTTCTGGATGAGTCGCTGTTCTGGTTTGCCTTCATCCGAGGGCTGGGACTCCGGTTTCCTTTCTGGGTCTCCAAACTCTGGTTCGGAGCTGGATTGCACTTAGGGAAGAGAAGCAATGGGAACGATCCATCCTTGCGGGAGAATGGTAGGAGGCCAGCCCTACCCGCAAAGCACACAGAGTCACAGCGAGCAACCTCTTTTGTGTTGGATTTTCCGGAGACTTAATCTTCTAAATGGGTTGATTCCTTTTTCCAGAGTACATGCTTAAGGGATTTTTGGTAGAGCATTGAGTTATTATGAAAGAGAGGAAGTACATCGTTGAAAAAAGGAGCGCACGGGCTTAGAAACCTACAATGGTAGAACTGGAAGGGACCCAAAAGGCCATCTAGTCCAACCCTGGCCCATGTAGTAGATCCAGTTAAAGCATCCCTGACAGATGGCTATCCTATTTCTGTGCAAAAGGCCTCAAAGGAATTAGAGGCCACCCACTACTATGGGAGCCGCGCTGTTTCACCAGAGCCTCTTTTTGAGTTGCTGGAATCCGTTGGTCTGGATCCTGCCCATCAGCAAACACGCTTGCTCCACCTTCCACGCGGCAGTCCTTGTCCAGGCATTTAAAAATGCCCATCATCTCGTCGCTTCTAGCCTTGCCTGACACTTGTGTGTGGGTTTCTCTTTTTACCTTCCTATCGCGCTTCCCGTTGGGTTTGCTCAAGGCTGAAGACAACATCTCCAGTCCATCCTCCCCTTCACATCATTCTGGCCACAACAACCCTGTGAGGTAGGCCTGTTCGGGCTTTTGTTGTTGTTTAGTCGTTAAGTCGTGTCCGACTCTTCGTGACCCCATGGACCAGAGCACGCCAGGCCCTCCTGTCTTCCACCGCCTCCCAGAGTTTGGTCAAACTCATGTTGGTCACTTCGATGACACTATCCAACCATCTCATCCTCTGTCATCCCCCTTCGCCTCTTGCCTTCACGTTGGGGCTAGAACCTGGATATAAGTTGACATATGTTATTTATTATTATGGAAGCAAACTCAGAAATCTGTCTCCTTGTCATAGAGAACACAAGCAGCGTGTTTTCCTGCCTGCTCAGCCAGCTGTGGGTGAGAATCTTCCGTGCCCCTTCTTGGCGTTCCTTATTTTTCAGTGAGACTTGGACTTAGGGATGTGTTGAGTCAGAGGATGATGGCAGACAGGGGACTGTTCTCTCAAGAGAAACGCACATGGCCATCACATGCTCCATGGGCTTGGCATAGGGGAAGGTTCCCAGTCGAGGTCTTCTGCCGTGCTTCTGGATGAGTCACTGTTCTGGTTTGCCTTCATTTGAGGGGCTCTGGGTTCCTTTGTCCTTTGGAGCAGCCCGCTCACCCTTGGGGGGGAAAAGAAGCAACCCCAGTTTCGAAAGGCTCAGGCCACGGGTTGATGGGAACAGGTGCTCTCTGCGTTAGGCTGCATCAATAGCACAGGGGGATGATGGATCCAGAGGACGTGCGGGAGTCTTGTGGAAGAAGCCATTCCACAGACCTCGGTTTCTCCACTTCCCTCTCCCCTTGCTCTCTAGAAGAGGAGGACGGACTCCTAGAAGCTCTGGAGCAGTTTTACCCGGAGGAGCCGGTGAGCACCCAGAAGAAGAAGAAGAAGCCCAAAAAGCCGAAGGAGGTCAAAGCCGGCAAAGTCAAGCGGAAAAAGAAGGAGGTAAGTGGATTTGACCTTCCCGCCCGGCGGGCCAGGAGCTGGTTGGGAAGTTGAGAGACGTTTGCCTGTCGCTCCAGTTGCTCGGGTGGTTTTGAGAGGAAATGAATAGAGGATGTTTGGCCCCGGCAGGCAGGGTCCCGACGAGACGCTTGTTGGGTTCTCCACCTTCTGACGAATCCTCCTTATCCGCAGCATGGAGGCTTAGCAAACAGAAGTGGACAAGTCCGTTTCCGGCATTCCACCACATCGGCTTAAGAGACCAGGGAAGAGGGCAGGGGGACACCAAGGGAAGGAACGGGGCTTTGGGACACCTCCCGTAAGGTTCCGATGAAAACTCTTAAGGGTTTCTGCCCTCTGCCCCATTGATACCAAAGTCACAAGCTGCACTGCTTTAAGGGTCTCCCAGTGACCGTGCTGGGACGTAGCCCCTGCCTCAGCCCCTGAATCACCTGGGCTGTCGTTGAAGCCTTGGGGGACGCCTGAGGATGATGTTAGAGCTGCCGTTCAGCTTTTCCCTCTTTTGAGGTTCTGCAGCTGCCCGCTGGCCTTGTGCAACTTTAGAAACGCCGCCACCCGCCCAAGCGGAGGTTGGCTCGTCTTTGGGTAGGCACGCTTTCCCAAAGTTTGTGTGAGTTTTGTGGCCACCCCACCCCAAAAAAAATGCCTACACAACCATGGCTGAAACCCAGCCGTAAGCAGCATCTCGAGCAAGCCCGTTGGGTCAGTCAGTAGATGTGTGGTGAGTCAACTCCTCTGTAAACGCTATTGATTCAAATGGGCCTACTCAGGTTGCAACTTACTGCTGGATTTCTACCAGTATAATGTATAAAGCCACACACAAGAATGCTTTTTGTCCAGGGAGAAGAGTCGGTGCAAACTACATGTGTCTGGGGGGGGGGGGGGGGAGTGTCAGGCTCTCCGTTGAAAAAACAATGGGGTGAATGATCATTTAGTTGGTGCTGTTTCAAGATAAACTCATGCTTCTAGTCCTCATTAAGAGTCCACACTGTATATGTTCCCAAGCATTCTGGCATCGTGCTCCCTTTTTAATTTTTTTTTTTTTTTTGAGAAACTCTCTCTCACACAAACACCTTTTAGCACACACACACACACACACAACAAAAATCAATTTGTTCTTTAAAATTAAAAATAAACCAAAAAGCCCACACCTCTTTCTGGCAGGAGCTGGCCATTGATCCCAGTGACAAATTGCAATCACTGGTGAGGACCTGGTTTCTTTCCTGGGTTGCACACTTGACGACACATTCGGGCACATGCCTTGGTATGCAACCAGCTCCTTGTTAATGTGTGGCAGTCTGCTACCCAAATGCACATGGTTACCTGATATGTTGTTGTTTAGTCGTTAAGTCGTGTCCGACTCTTCGTGACCCCATGGACCAGAGCACACCAGGCCCTCCTGTCTTCCACGGCCTCCCAGAGTTGGGTCAAATTCATGTTGGTCGCTTCGATGACACTGTCCAACCATCTCATCCTCTGTCGTCCCCTTCTCCTCTCACCTTCACACTTTCCCAACATCAGGGTCTTTTCCAGGGAGTCTTCTCTTCTCATGAGATGGCCAAAGTATTGGAGCCTCAGCTTCAGGATCTGTCCTTCCAGTGAGCACTCAGGGTTGATTTCCTTCAGAATGGATAGGTTTGTTCTCCTTGCAGTCCAGGGGACTCTCAAGAGTCTCCTCCAGCACCACAGTTCAAAAGCATCCATTCTTCGGCGGTCAGCCTTCTTTATGGTCCAGCTCTCACTTCCATACATCACTACAGGAAAAACCATAGCTTTGACTATGCGGACCTTTGTCGGCAAGGTGATGTCTCTGCTTTTTAAGATGCTGTCTAGGTTTGTCATCGCTTTCCTCCCAAGAAGCAGGCGTCTTTTAATTCCATGGCTGCTGTCACCATCTGCAGTGATCATGGAGCCCAAGAAAGTAAAATCTGTCACTGCCTCCATATCTTCCCCTTCTATTTGCCAGGAGGTGATGGGACCAGTGGCCATGATCTTAGTTTTAAGATCATGGTTACCTGATATACACAGTTCTTATTCTCCATTTGTTCATATGTGCGCTCTGTTATTCCTAAAGTGATACATCCAGCTGTGGGTGTGTAAAGCACACTGGCTTATCTTGGGCAGCCAGGACCAAGAGGATTCAGGGTTGTGATCTGTATTTTTGGGGTTGACATGTTTGCAGTTCCTTCTTTTGACAACCAGTCCTGGGGGCTCAGGGGAGTTCAGAATAACCTACTGCAGGCTAAGCAGCTTAGAGAGAGAGGCATCAACCAGAGTTCCAAAAGGGAGGTGGCTGCTTTGATCCATATTGACAAGCCAGTTGTAGCCCATTCCATCTGGGACAGAGGCAGGTCTTTTGTAAAGCTAACACCTCTCCATGGCCCAGTCACAACTAAGCTAGCTCTGGATGCTTTACATCGCAGCAGGAATCACAGCCACACCGTGGAGGCCCTCCACAGCTGTGATGAGTATTGTACCTAAGCTGAAAAGAATCTGGGAAGGTTGGGGTGTATTAGCAGGAGGGGAGGCACCCCTACAGATCACATCTCACAGGTGCCTCCACCCTTTGTGCCATGGCTACAGAGCTCGTGTTCTCCCATTTCTTCTGATGAACTCGTTGGACATAGTTGCTCCACTGTTTGCAGATTTGAGCAATAAATTGCATTTATAGTAGGACCCCCATATCCGTGGGATCAGTATCCGTAGTTTCACTTTTTTGCAATCTGAAAATATCAAAAATATTAAAAGAAAAACAAAAACAAAACCTGGAAACACATATTTTCACAGTGTATATACCAGAACTGGCCACTAGAGAGAGCCAGAGACCATGCATTCTTGTTGTTTAAGAATACATAGCATGGTCTCTGGCTCCCTCTACTGGCCAGTTCTGGTAAATACATCATTAAAATACTGTATTTCCGGATTTTTTCGCCTCTTTTCCCATATTGTACACAGTTTTCAGCATCTGTGGTGGCTTGGATCCAATCCCCTGTGGTCCTACTGTACAAGCAGCTACGAAGGAAAAAAAATGACATAATTGAGGCTATTGTGTTTTAAGCATAACCTCAGAAGACAGCACTCCCTGGAAAAGGAAATAACACCAGGAAAAGATGGAAGCAGCAGGGCATGAGGAAGATCAGGTATGAGATGGATTGACTCAAAAAAGGAAGCCACAGGCTTGAGTTCGTAAGACCAGAACAGAGCTGTTCATGAGGGGGACCTCTTGGAGATCATGAATTCATACAGTATCTATAAGTCAGAAGTGACTTGAAGACACATAAGGATGGCAACTTAGACCCATCAAACTGAGAAGTGTGCTTTGCTTTCATTTCCAGAGGGCATGTGGGGGAAAGGGAGTCCTAGCCTTTATCAAAGATTCTTGGCTTGGGTGCCCTGGGAAGATGGGACCCGTGAGACCCTTCCCATCTCATCTTTTCAACTGGGACCGAATGTCTCCTTTTGGGCTTCCTGGATCAGCTTCTTCTTCCTGCCACGCTCCGACTGCAATGCGGTGCCTCGTTGTTGATTTGTCCCTGGTGCCTGGCCGTAAATCTCAGCGGCTTGTTGTGTGCCACCGTGAGCTGCCTCAGGAAGGCGGGTCGGAGGGCGGAACGCAACCTTGGGACATGTTCCTTGGAGAGAACGGCCTCATGGGGCAGGCTGAGCACGGAGTCGCGTGTGTGCTTGCAGACCCCATAACGCTCTGGATTCCTCCTCCTAAGCATCTCCATTTTTGTTTTGGAAGGCCAAGTTTCTGGTTCCTGTGGTCGACAGGAAAAAAATGCTTTGTAACCCCGCCGACAAAGCCTGATGGAATGGGATCTTTTGTTTTTCAACTCGGAGTCCCGGAATCCGACAGCCAGCATGACTGGGGGCTATGCTGCCCAGGGGATTCTGGGACTTGGAGTCCCATAAACCCAAACCTTTTGCCAAGTGATGGATGGGCAGATAAGCTCCCTATTCAGTCGGTGGGCTTGTCCTCCTGGCTGATGCCTGAAGCAAACTAAAGAAAGCTGCAGCCATGGGGTCAGGAAGGAACATTGTACTACTCATTCTGGGGTTTGGCCCAGCCTGGTTTAGGATAACAGTAGTGTGAATGAGAAGAGATCTGTGAGTCCATTACGGCCTCAGCGCATACTAATTTATGGAGGTGATCTTTTGATTATCCCACAGACTGAGCCTTTAGATTGTCTTCAGGGTTCAGTGAAGAGAATATGAATTTGGGGAATAATCATTAGATGAGGCGGACTCCGGTAGACAGGCCTGTGTTCAAAACATGTGTGTGTCTAAGAATAGTTTCCTCCACAGTCCGTATAATTTGGCACTGATGTTAGGATTGTTATGTGCCATCAAATTGGAGCTGACTTATAGCAACCCTAATAGGGCTTTCCGTAGTGCTCACTGTGGTGGTGTGGATAGAGTGACGGAGTAGGAATCTGGAGAACCGGGTTCGAATCTCCGCATGGAAACTCACTGGGGGAGTGGCATTGGTCAAACCACTCCTTAACTATCTCACTTATCTTGAAAGCCTTGTTAGGGTCAACTTGATGGCACAGAACACACACACAACAGGCCTTTTAAGGTAAGGAAAGGAATGGTTTTCCCAGTTCCACACCCCTAGTGAGTTTCTATGGCTGAGTGGGGATTTGAACCCAGGCCTCCTGTGTCTTAGTCTGTCACTCTGTCCCCTACACCACACCGGCTAGCTAGACATTTGATAGCTAAACATTAAATATTAAGCTTCAACCAGGCAGATCAACTATTGAGTGATTTCTGGGGTATTTTTTTTAAAAGGAAGAATAGGTGTGTTTTTCTCATTAATCTATAGCATAACAGAACAATAGGCTATCATAATACAATAACAGTAAATTTCTTCTGCATAAACTCTTATACCTTCACACACACACACACACACACACATCCCCCGTTTCCCAAATGAGGGAATAATACTGACAACCGGAGTATACTTTGTCTGTTGATTTCATGCCTTGCAGAAAACCAGCATGGAATATTATTCTCCCCCCAGTGCTTCTGTTCTTCCATTGGATGAGACAAAAATGTACCCCAACAGCAAGGGTAGGACCTCTATATCTATGGAGGATTGGTTCCAAGCCCCCCAACTCCCGGGAGATTCTGAAAACTGTGGATAATACTGAACACTATACATAGCATGGTAAAAGAAAAGAAAAAAAAACCCAAAATATGAATTTTCATATGTATTACCAGAACTGGCCACTAGAGGAAGCCAGAGACCATGCTATGTGTTCTTCAACAACAAAAATACATAGCATGGTCTCTGGCTCCCTCTAGTGCCCACTTATGGAAAATACATCATGAAAATACGTATTTGATTTTTTTTTCTTTTAATATTTTTAATATTTTCAGACTGCAGATAGGGGAAACCGTGAATACTGATCCTGCAGATACGGAGGTCCTACCATAGCTTTTTCAGCACAACTTTTGTCCCTGTTGTGTTTGGCATTAAAAAACAACAACCAACCAACCAACCAACCCAAAAATGAAACACAGGAAAGTGGCTAAAACACAGAAATGCTACTTAACACCTCTTTCAGGGACAACAGCATTAACGGTGACAGAGACACAAGACAGAGACACAACGTCAACAGCACTGGAACAAGTTTGCGCCTTTTTCGTTCGAAGCCCTGACTATTCTTTTGAGCCCAAATATCTGTGGATGGATCTCCTTGTCATTTAAAAAGAGGCAAAAGGAGAGATGAAATAACATCGCTCCTGCTGGAATCGCCATAGCAACAAATTATTCCAGCCAAAGTTACATTGCGGAAAAGCAAAACTCCAATTTCATCTTTCTTTTCACTAGTATTAAATTATAGACTTAGAAACCCATTAGCAAGCATGGCTCTCTCTCTCTCTCTCTCTCTTTTCCCTGGTTCGGGAGTGTAAGATGGTGATTTTTTCCCCCCAGCTCTAAAAAATTAATTATGATGAGCGGGGGGAAAAAAATCAGGAAGAAGCTCACACCCTGCTGGCACGGGGTCAGTGTGTAGGAGAGGGAGGGATCAGCTCTCCTCCAGCAAAAACAATGTTGAAACTGTTGATGTCTTGTAAAAACCACAGCATACAAGGTGGATAATTCCTACCCCCAGATATTCCCAGAGGCATGATTCGTCCAGATATAGAGACAGGGAAACAACTAGAACTGCAGGAAATCGTGCACACAAGGAGAAGGTTGCGATAAGGCACACATAAGTTTGCACCCCATCCTTCAGAGTTTCGGCTGGGAGAAGTGGCTGGGCGGATTTAGTGCTGAACCCTTACAGCCGCCTTATTTTCCATGGTCTCTGTCCAGGGTGCTGAAAGCCATTCCCTGCTTTTGCCTTCTGAAAAGGTTCCTGGGAAACTCAACAGCTTGACTTGTTAGCAACTTGTTGGCGAGCTAGAGAAGATGGCCAAGACACCCCAGTGTTAATTAACCAATTAATTAATTAAGCCGTGCATTTGCTGCTAGTGAAGAACTCACTGCTTAGGCTCCTCTTTGCGCGAGTCGTGTGCAGTGAGAAATACAAGCCATGACTCCTTAATTGGCAGCAATTCTCAGCTGTGGTTCATAGCCATCTGAAGTACATCGGCGTATCTAAATGATAGGATGCTGGTTGCTATTTCCAAACCCATAGGTTGGTACGGATCCTGCTGCTCCCCCCCCTCTCTTTATTTGCTGTTTGAAAGACAGCCCCCTGGGGCAAACTTGGCTGCCATAAGTAGAAGCTTTTTCAATCAGACTGAACCTCCGTGAGCATTCCTTTTCCTCCCACCACTATGTATGACTACCACCTTGGCTATATTTGGTGTTTTTTTAAATACCTAAATTAGGTCTCCTGTTTTGATGTCAGAAAGGCTGCTTGATGTTATTTTCTCTGCTTTAAGGCTACAATAGGTCTGTGTGCCTTTCCAGAAGCAATGGGCAGATCTACCAGGATTTCCAGTCACCCTTTTCTTTGAAAGCTATATAAACTGATGATTTGATACCTCCTTCTTATGCTAGTGTGGCTCTTTTCAGTTCTTGGCGTCTGGGGCAATCGGGTTGGTGGACCCCAACGGATCCTGAAAGTGGAAGATCGGCCCCAGGGATGCTCCCCTCTGCTCTTAAAAGTAGGGGTTTGAGAGAACTGTGGGGCAGGAGGCAGAGTCGAGAGAGGCTTATGGTTCCCTTACGGATGGTTTTCCTCAACGTACAAAGGTTAAAAGTGTCGTTTACCGAAATGGAGAACCAGCTCGGTAGGATCCTGCTCCACAACGAGCCATTGTCCTTTCTGGGAAACAAACAATAGCTACCGACTATCATAGCTCAGTGAGTTAGGCATCTGGCTGCGGAGCCAGAGGTTGGGAGTTCGATTCCTCGCTGTGCCTCCTGAGAGAAGAGCCAGCCTGGGTGGCCTTGGGCAAGCTGCACAGTAGTCCCAGGGCGCCCCCTGGAGGAAGGGAACGGGAAATCACTTCTGAGTACTCTACCAAGAAAACCCTGGAAAGGGTCACTATAAATCAGAACTGTTTTGACAGTACACAATTATTATTAAAGCTGGCTCAATAGTCAGGTTACCTGGGTTTGGAGTTCAATTCTCCACCATGCCTCCATTTAAATATATATAAAAGGCATATCAAAAAGTCCATTTATAGAGTTTGAGGTGTGGAGGGGGCAGTTTGGCTGAATACAGCTGTACTAAAGATGTAATGGAAAGGCAGAGAAAAAGATGTATCTTGCGAGTTATTTTCAAATTCAGCAATTTGCTCTTGCAAATGGCCAGAATCTGTACTGATGGCCAGAGTCTATACTGACGTTTATGGAACGTGTGCATAAGTCACTGTTGGTCATTGACAAGGTGCTGGGACATGGATTGTGCAGTCGGGTGAATGGCCCAGCACACGGCCAAGACATGCTGTGGCACAGTGGTTCCCAACCTTGGGTGCCCAGATGTTCTTGGACTACGACTCCCAGAAGCCTTCACCACCAGCTGTGCTGGCCAAAATTTCTGGGAGTCGCAGTCCAAGAACATCTGGGCACCCAACATTGGGAACCACTACAGCACATTGCACAAACTTAACACCAGCAGAATCCTGGCCGATGTCTCTGCTGAGCCCGGGAGGGCCGATGAGTCTCTCCCACTTGGCTCCTTTTCTCAATTGTGTGTGTGTGTGTTTCCTTTGAAACGTAGGGAGGTCCTGAGCAAGAGGTCTCTGAGAACGAGGAGGAGCCGGCCGAGAAATCCGAGAGCGAAGGGAGCAGCTACTCTCCCAACAAAAAGAAAAAGAAGAAACTGAAAGAGAAGAAGGAGAAGAAAGCAAAACGGAAAAAGAAAGATGAGGAGGAGGAAGAGAATGAAGAGGGAGGCTTGAAGGTAGGTGTCATTTTTGGTTTCATGCCACATTGTCCTTGGACAACTGAGGGACTTCTGTCATGCTAAAGAGTATGGGATGATTCACGTGATTGTTTTAGGACTTGCTGGTTGCCAACATAAGCCCCTGTTAGGTTGATTTGAAACTCCTGTCCATGGAACATAGTCGGTGTGCACCCGAGTTCACTACCGAATCTGCCTTAGAAGCCTCGGATAGGTTGTCTGCATCTTTTCTTTCTTTTTCCAGTTTTTGCCATGCTGGAAGTTGGATTCTGCAAGGAGTACTCACTAAATTCCTTGTTCTTGGGGATTCCGGCTGTCTGAACACAGTGAGACACCACTATGCGGAATTCCCCAGACCCACAAGATCCCTTATTGCCAGTGTGAGTGGGAGACCAAAAGAAAGCCTTTTCCGTTCCCCGTCACAGTTTTTGTAATTTGCACCCAATGTTTCTTCGAGAGCATGTGCCGTTTTGTGCAGGCCTTTCTCTTGGAGAAGCAAAGGGGCCCCTGCAAGATGTACAGAAGAGTCGGCTGATGGTTACAAAAGAGGGAAACCAACATCTGGTGCTTCTGCCTTTGGAAAGTCCGTGCAACAAGGCGGAAGCTGTTGTGGTTTTGTGCAATTGGTAAATGCCAGGGAATCTGCTCAAAAATGATTCTTGCCAGTGTGAGTAACCCTGTGGATGATGGAGTCTTACCATAAGGGCTGGCTTCTCCCACCCTCCCTGTCTTCCTTTGCCCTCCGATAGGAGCCCAAGACCTCGGCGCAGCTGATGGAAGAGTGGGGGCTGGATGACGTGGACTATTCTTTTTCCGAAGAGGACTACCACATGTTGACGAACTATAAGGCTTTCAGTCAATTCCTTAGGTATGTGAGGCCAGCCCTCAGTTTGGCTCTGGGCTGTTGGGAGAACCGTAGGGTGATGGGCTTGGCTTGGCGTTCTGGATTTATGTTCTTTATAAATCCCAGATGCTGTGTTGATTGGGCTGATGCAGCCTCTGGTGGAGCCAGGGGGTTCAAAATGGATCCCAAACCCAAAAGATTACCTCACAGGGTTATTGTCTTGAGGGTAATGCAGGGGGAGAGAAGAGCTAGGCAAGGCCACATAGAAGTCACTGAAAGAAAATTGGAACAGAAATGCAATAAATAAAGAACGTTCTGTTGTAATTTTGTGTTTTAATCTGTTTTAGTTTTAAATGGGTTTAAATGTCCTGTGTTTTTAAATTGTGGCTCTCTAAACCATCTGTGTATATATCCTGTGATATAGAGCTGGGGTATGAAGGTTTAGATATGAGAGAGAGAGATTGAGAGAGAGGTGGTGACCAATCTGGTCCAGAGATGGAGCAGCTCCCCTGATATACATTGTCGTCCAGCCTCATTTGATCATTTTTTTTCTGAGAGAGATTGAAACATTCATAATCCGTGCAAAGAGGAGCAGTCATGACCTGTTTTCCAGATCTGGGCGGCCTGTTTCTGCCCCTTCTTTGAAAACTGAAAGGGGGCCGGCAGACACTTCCAGTTTTGCACAAGGTCTGCTTCAAGTTGGAACTCCGAACCCCGCCCCGCTAGTGGGGCCTTACAGAGAACGATGTCCCTAGACGTTTCCGGGGGCAGGACTCTCCATTTGAGGGGTCAAAAATTCCCACAAATCTGCAGCCACAGGGGCCTCCGAGACTGAAGTGAGTTTAGGCCGCTTGAAGGCAAAAAAAGAGTCTTCTCTGTGAATTCAGTGCAAAGTCTTTGGTGTTAAGTAACCCAAAGAGGGTGCGCCTGACATGGCATGGGTACAGACGGGTGTGGAACACCAACGGGCACCACTTGGGTTGAGCGACCCATATCCAAGAAGCTGTGAATCCACCCCAGGTTTTCCCACAGTATCTTAGGGGAGCTCTCCAAGGTGCTGAAGTCTATCCCACAAACCGGTTCGACGCTTTGGAGAACCCTTGTGAAGTGTGGGCTAAAACCCGGAGCGGGTTCAACGCCTCCTCAGAAATGGGAGGGCTGCTTCTTCGCCTTTCCCTTTCTTTCCCTCCTCCTCCTCTTCCTCCTCCTCCAGGCCTCTGGTGGCGAAAAGGAACCCCAAAATCCCCATGTCCAAGATGATGACCGTCCTGGGAGCCAAGTGGCGGGAATTCAGCTCCAACAATCCTTTCAAGGGCAGCTCAGCCGCCGCAGCCGCCGCTGCCGTGGCGGCGGCTGTGGAAACCATGGCCGTCGCCCCAGCCCAGGTTCCTGCCAGCCCTTCTCAGCGGCTGCCCCAGCCACCTCCGCCCCCTGCCGTTCGGAAAGCCAAGACCAAGGAGGGAAAAGGTAAAACAGTCAGAGGAGAGAGAGAGAGAGGAGGGAAGAGTGGGATGATGATAGTGGTGGTACATCTGTAGGGTTCCTTTCCACCCCCACACCCCAAAATTGATGGAACACAATAATAATCTTCGAACTGCAAAACTGGAAGGGACCCTAGAGATCATCAAGTCCAGCCCCTGTCAAGGAAGCACAAGTGGGGATTTGAACTCCCAACCTCTGGCTCCGCAGACAGATGTGCAAACCACTGACACAACTGATGATAATAATTAAGAGACAGTGTGGTATAGTGGTGAGACTGTTGGCCTGGAATTTGGAAGATCCTCGTTCTAATCCCCTCGAAGGCAAGAAACTCCCCCCGGGGGGCCTTGGGAAAGTTGTTCTGTCTGGGCTTCCTTTCCTGAGGATTTTCAATGGTGTGTCTGTGTTGATATGTGCCATCAAGTGGCATCTGACTTTTGGTGACTCTAATAAGATTTCCAAGGCAGGTAAGATCTTTCAGGAGTGGTTCCCCATCTCCCTACTGAGTTTTTGTGCTCAGGAGGGGAAGTGAACCCAGACTGGACACTCAAGCCAAACCATACTGGTTTTCTGCAGCACGACTTACAAAATAAAAGCAAAAGGGTTATGAGACCTTCATGACAAACAGATGTATGTCCATGGCAGCATTTAGGGATTGCAGTCCACATGTCGCTGTCAGGGGAAAGTGCATGGTAATACGCAAAATCTTACGCTGACATAAGTCTATATGTCTTCAAGGTGCCCTACCTCCCCAGATTGTTGCATGGATAAATAAAAGGAAGAAGGTTACTGGTGGGATATAAATACAGTAAATAAACAGAATCCAAGCAACCCATGCAGTTAGGTCATAGAATTATGGTAGGATCCCCTTATCCGCGGGATCAGTATCCGCTGATTCACTTATCCTCAGTCTGAAAATATTAAAAGAAAAATCCTAGAAATATATATTTCTAAAGATGAAGTTACCAGAACTGGCCACTAGATGAAGCCAGAGACCATGCTATGTATGGTGTTTGCTATTAAAATAGCATCCCAGATTTTTCACCATCTGTGGGGAGGCTAGGAACTGATTCCTTGTGGATACTGGGATTCTACTGTATACAGTTGGAGGGTTACCCAAAGGCCATCTAGCCCAAGCCTGCACTGGGGCTAGAAATCTACAGCCAAAGCATCCCAGATAGATGGCCCTCCAGGCTCTGCTTAAAAACCATCAATGACGGAGAACAATCTGCAAGGAAGTTGCTAGTCCATAAGAACATCCCTGTAAGTGATGGGCCGGACTGCCTGAGAGACGGGGCAAGGGGAACTGTTTTCCTTGGAAGAAGCCTGGCTCCCTTGGAGATCTACTGAATGGTGGAAGGAGGGCAGAAACTCCAGGCTGGATGGGACTCTTGGATCGGGGTGGGTTTAGGTAAGGAAATCGAGGCAGCTTTTAACCCCAGTCCTTTCCTCCACCTGCAGGACCTGGCATCCGGAAGAAAATGAAGAACAGCAAAGACAGCAAAAAGAAGGTGAAAGGGAAGAAAGCCGGGACCTTGAAATTCCGCTTTGGGGGAATCGCTAACAAAAGGAAAAAAGGGTCCTCAGTGAGTAACGTCATACATTTCAAATCGCCTCTTCGTCACGATTCTGAGCCGGATGTCGTTTGGACTTCCTGCACTTTGCTGCCTTATGTGTTGCCAACACCTTGCCGTGTGAGCTTATCAACATGTGTGGGAGTGGGTGGGATGGAAGGAAACACCCTCTAGTTCCCTCTAGTGACCAGTTCTGATATTGCACCTTGCAAATACAGTTGTTGTTGTTTAGTCGTGAAGTCGTGTCCGACTCTTCGTGACCCCATGGACCAGAGCACGCCAGGCCCTCCTGTCTTCCACTGCCTCCCGGAGTTTGGTCAAATTCATGTTGGTTGCTTCGATGACACTGTCCAACCATCTCGTCCTCTGTCATCCCCTTCTCCTCTTGCCTTCACACTTTCCCAACATCAGGGTCTTTTCATTTATTTATTTATTTATTTATTTATTTATTTATTTATATCCCGCCCATCTGATCAATTGACCACTCTGGGAGTCTTCTCTTCTCATGAGATGGCCAAAGTATTGGAGCCTCAGCTTCAGGATCTGTCCTTCCAGTGAGCACTCAGGGTTGATTTCCTTCAGAATGGATAGGTTTGTTCTCCTTGCAGTCCAGGGGACTCTCAAGAGTCTCCTCCAGCACTACAATTCAAAGCAAATACAGTAGGACCCCTTTATCAATGGGATCAATATCAGTGGTTTCACTTATCCACGGTCTGAACGTATTAAAAATATTCAAAGAAATAACCCTGAAATATGTATTTCAACAGGGACGTGGTGGCGCTGCGGGTTAAACCGCAGAAGCCTCTGTGCTGTAAGGTCTATAGATCTGCAGCTGTAAGATTGAATCCACGCGACGGAGTGAGCGCCCGTCGCTTGTCCCAGCTCCCGCCAACCTAGCGGTTCGAAAGCATGCAAATGCAAGTAGATAAATAGGGACCACCTCGGTGGGAAGGTAACAGCGTTCCGTGTCTAAGTCGCACTGGCCATGTGACCACGGAAGATTGTCTTCGGACAAACGCTGGCTCTATGGCTTGGAAACGGGGATGAGCACCACCCCCTAGAGTCGAACACGACTGGACAAATTGTCAAGGGGAACCTTTACCTTTACCTATGTATTTCAACAATATAATTACCAGAACTGGTCACTAGAGGGAGACAGAGACCATGCTACGTATATGGTTCACTATTATCTGCGGGTTTTCAGTATCCACAGGTGATATTTGGAAACAATCTCCTGTGGATACGGGAGTCCTACTATAGGGAAAACAATATGATGCTTCTCTTGCCAATTAGAATTGATAAACTTTGAAAAAATCCTGCCAAAAGGCACTTAAAAATAACTAGAAAATATTTGCTGATTACACCAAATAGAGTAACATTTCAATAACTAATTCCATTGCTATTGAAACGTAGCTTAGTTACATTCTTGCCACTTCGAAAGGAACTAGTTATAGGCAATTCTGTTACTTGTAATTAGTTGCTTCCAAGCACTGGTGATAGAAGGGGTGGGCGGGCTGGGCCAGCCCCGAGAGGCATCCATGATGGCCATGTGCAGTTTGGGTTTCCTTGCAGAGCGAGGAAGAGGAGCGGGAGGAATCGGACCTGGATGGCGCCAGCATCATTGCTAGTTTGTCCGTTCGCTCAGAGTCCTCGGTTGGCCTGGGCAAGAGGAGGAGGAAGCGAAAGAAGAAAAAGAGGCGTACGTTTTGATGTTCGGCCATTGACTGTTCTCTTAGGAGTGTTGTGGGGGCACCCGGGAAGGTGGCATGATGTTGGCATATGCAGAGCAAGAAATGGTTTCTCTGTTTGGACAACGTCTCCCATAGTCCCCTAGCTTGCAGAGCATCTTTTCTATGGCTGGTGTGGCAGTTCATCTCAACACACCAGGGCTCTTCCTATCTTACGTAGAAGTCTGCGTTGGGTGGAACATGTTGGATGCTGAAATGTGTCTTCTGGGGGAATCCTTTGAGCAGCACACCAAAATCCAATGGAGAGCAGATCTATAAGTAACACCCCTTTCTAACACACGATCTCTCTCTTAAAGAGTCAGTCTTAAATAATAGCTCCCTGTCTTTTGCGGGTGGGTGTTGTTTCTTTAGAGATCCAGAGAGAAGTTGGGAGAAGTTGGTTTCTTGTGTACAGTAAGACCAAGGTTTTCTGTTGCTCTTGGGCGTTTGCTTTATTTTTATTTACACATTGAGTTTAAAGGCAGAATTCTCATCACAAATGCGATTGTTTCTGTATTCCTATGTATCAAAAATCAGGGAATATATCCTTTGGTTTCAAACAAATATTATGTTTGAAGCTATACCCCGAGTAAATAAACTCAGAGCTGAGATCAGCACTTCCCATCCCCTTTGGAAAAAAAGTGGCATAGTGATGCACTACTTTGTACCTTAACTTCTGCCACAGGTAAACATGAAAGGTGAGCTCTACTTTGATATTTTCAAGGTGTTGGTTTTTTTTAAACCCTCTTCTTATCTAGGACAAAGTCCATTAAGCACAGAGAGGCTGTCTTCTTCCAAATATAGATCAGCCAAATGACAAAAGATATTACATAATAATAATCTTGGAACTGGAAAGACACTATGGATCATCGAATCCAGCCCCTGTCAAGGAGGCATATTGGGGAATCAAACTCCCAGCCTCTGGCTCCGCAGCCAGAGATCTAAACCATTGAGTTATTCAGCAGTTCCTGGATAATATCTGTGAAGATTCTCAGTCGTCCAGGTGAGGTTATCTGGAAGTTGAGTCATGGCAACTGGACTTCTTCCTTATTAGATTGAAACATTTTGCTACTCATCCAAGTAGCTTCTTCAGTCCGAGGCAACTTGGTAGGAGACCCCAGATATATCCTCCATGTTGGTTTAACTTCCCCCTGGTCTGAATAGGCTCATTAGAAGAACAAAGGACTGGGGGTGAGGGAAAATCCCACTTCTCAGGGATCAGGGATCTCCTACCAACTCTCCTCAGACTGAAGAAGCTACTTGGATGAGTAGTGAAAGGTTTCAACCTAACAAGAAAGAAGTCCAGTTGCCAACTTCCTGGATAATGTTTCATAATATTTTTAAAATAACTTTGTACAGGAGTGTGCTGAAAATCTGTTGTGTTGATGTGACACTCTGTTTCCCTGTGCTTCCTTTCAGTCGTTTCATACAATCAATGATGAGTGAGCAGGGGTAGCTAGTGGAATCGCACTATAGTGTTTACTTGGGATAGAAGTTAAGGTAGAAAAAAAGTGTATCGCTTTGCTCATATTCTGAGTAAGTCAGTGGTGATTTGAGCTCTGAATTTCCTTGCTTTGGCGTGTAGAGTTTCATCCGTAACTTCTTGCTTGTTTCAGAAATATTTAAGGAACCCCAAATAAACTATATCGGATCTTTAGTTGAAAACAATAGCAGTGGTTTAACGAAATTCGAAGGGGAAAATGCTGCCTTCTCGCCCTTTTGAGAGGTGGAGGGTAGCTTGGGCCATGATCTGAGGCCAGTCCACCAGTGGCCAGAACCCCAAAAGTCTAGGAGATGTCCCTGTATTTAATTTCTCCATAAAGCTCCTTCCCTGCTCTTCCCCAGATGAAATGGAAGGGGATGCTCTTGTGTCTGTTATTCTCCAGCATCTTGGGAGCTTGGCTTTTGTCTTCCAGTCGAAGAAGGTGACGGATACGAGACAGACCACCAGGATTACTGCGAGGTGTGCCAGCAGGGTGGGGAGATCATTCTCTGTGACACCTGTCCGCGGGCCTACCATCTTGTCTGCTTGGACCCAGAGATGGAGAAGGCCCCAGAGGGCAAATGGAGCTGCCCCCACTGCGTAAGGAGCGTGGCAAGAAATGGAGGGAGCAAGCGTGTGTGTGTGTGTGTGTGTGTGTGTGTGTGTGTGTGTGTGTGTGTGTCCATATGCACCCCCGGTTCAAGCAATGGCAGCTTTGCACTTCTCTGATTTTGGTCTGAAAAGGAGCTGTCTTTGCGTTTGCCAAAATACACTTAAAAATGACAGCTTGGTCCTTCTTTCCTTTGCAAAGCTCGGCCATTCTGCTGGAGAGCTGCCAGTTTGACAGCCCGGTGGGCAACCGGGCATTTTTCACCTGGGGACTTCTAACTCAGCCACAGACTTGTACTTTCACCCTGGAGAATTGCTAGGATTCAAAACAACAACAACACACATACACAAAAAAATGATGGCCAGAATCCTGTTGGGAAAAGTCTCCATGCCACAGTGATTGCCCAGTGGTTTCCACCCGACGTGAGCCACGGGACTGGTTTGGCACCACCAGTTGTGCCACGGAGGACCCACCAGAGGCTGCTTTTATGGGTGTTGCAATCTCAATAGGGTTCTCAATACAGTAGCACCCTCTTATCTGTGGGATCAGTATCCACTGATTCACTTATCCAATGTCTGAAAATGTTAAAAATATTAAAAGGAAAAAAAAACCTAGAAGTATGAGCTCAACCCTGCCTTTCTGTGGTTCCAGGAGAAGGAAGGCATTCAGTGGGAGCCGAAGGAGGAGGAGGAGGAGGAGGAGGAGGAAGACCTGGGCGAGGAAGAGGACGACCACATGGAGTTCTGTCGGGTCTGCAAGGACGGTGGGGAGCTCCTTTGTTGTGACACCTGTCCCTCTTCCTATCACCTGCATTGCTTGAACCCCCCGATGCCAGAAATACCAAACGGGGAATGGCTTTGTCCTCGTTGCACGGTAAGCGTTGATGAACCATCCGCACGTCGTCT
This sequence comes from Intellagama lesueurii, assembly GCA_037013535.1. NCBI lineage: Eukaryota > Metazoa > Chordata > Lepidosauria > Squamata > Agamidae > Intellagama > Intellagama lesueurii. Next base: position 3,271,764 of record JBAJHW010000016.1, on the reverse strand, counting down.
GCTCTGTCGTGCCGGCTGTAGTGCTTTTTCCCCTGTGATGCCGGTAGTTCTCGATCTCAGTTTCCTTGCAAAGATTGGAGAGCATTGGACCAGCCATTCCATCGTGGAAAAGGAGGCAATAGGAGAATGGAGGAGAATGCTGACCAAACTCAGTCCATATCTCTCCTTTCATCATAGACCCATGGCCCAAGTAGGTTCAAGAATCCAACCAGAAGGCCGTTGTTCCTTCCAGTGTATAATGAGAATCATAGCAACCTCCAGGTGTGGTATTGGAATGGGTCCCTAAAAGGACATCTAGTCCAACCTTCTACTGACTCAGGAATCCAGAGTCAACGCATCCCCGCCAGGTGGCCACGCAGCCTCTGTTTCAAAGCCTCCAGCGGAAGGGAGCCCACCACCTTCTGATATAATCCCTTCCACTATTAAACAGCTCTTACTATCAGGAAGTTATCGTCATCATCATAATCACCATCATCGAATCATAGAATCATGGAGTTAGAAGGAGGTCTATAAGGCCATCCAGTCCAACCCCTTGCTCAAGGCAGGAATCCCAATCAAAGCAGATCTGACAGGTGGTTGTCCAATTTTCTCTTGAAGGCCTCCAGCATTGGTGTGCTCACCACCTCCTGCTGAGGTCATGGGCTCCACTGTCATACTGCTCTAACAGTTAGGAAGTTTTTCCTAATATTCAGCCGAAAACTGGCTTCCTGTTTCTTGAGTCCATTCTTACCTGTCCTGCATTCTGATTGTCATTGTCATCCTCTGAGAACTGCAGAACTGGAAGGAACTCTGTGGATCATTGAGTCTAGCCCTGTCAATAAGGCACAGTAGGGAATCGAACTGCCAACCTCTGCCAGATATCTAAATCACTGAGCTATCCAGTCTTCCTGTCCGCATCACCTTCCTTGCAAGCTGTATCCATCGGTTTGGATTCTGGCTTGCTCCGTCTTCCATGTGGCAGTTCTCCAGCTATTTCGACCCGGTTGTCCTGTCTTGAAAAGATTAGATAGCATTTGATCAACGGCTTCATACCAGTTTTTCCGAGATTCCTTTCTGCCCACTGGCCTTTCGTCCATTATCTCTTGATCATGAAAACTTGGAAAGCGTGTTGTCCGTCAGGCTCAGACACACATCATCTTGAAGTAGGAACAAAAAAATTGAGGTCCGGTTAGAAGCTGTGAGTTAAATCCAGCTTTACTCCCAACTAGCATAAAGCGTCTAGGACACATCAGTCCTGGTACATGCAGTAGATAACAATCCTCTTTCATTTCTGTGCGTCTACTTTAGTTGGGCCTAAAAACAGATTTTTTCTAACATGTCAAAAGTCATGGGGATACCCAGGATAGAGTGATGGACTAAGACACGGGAGGCCTGGGTTCAAATCTGTACTCAGCTATGGAAACTCACGCGGGGGGGGGGGTGTAGAACTGGTCACGCCACTCCTTAAATAATCTCACCTATTAAAAAAGCCCTATTAGGGTCCCTATAAGTTGGTTTTGACGTAGAGTCATGTGCCATTTCCCCCTAAGAAGTTGCTAGACTTGGTCAGAAGGATGCCTGCGAGGGTCCATGTTGGCTTTTTTGTGTCTTTCACACCCTTTTGTCTTGGTCTCCAGTGCCCACCGTTGAAAGGGAAAGTTCAACGCATCCTCCACTGGGTCTGGAAGGAGCCCTCGGCCCCGATCGTGACCCCTTTGTCCTTAGCGGAGCCTGACTGGGTCACTCCGCTGCCCTCCAAGTCCCTGGAAGGGATCCCCGAGCGTGAGTTCTTTGTGAAGTGGGCTGGCCTCTCCTACTGGCATTGTTCCTGGGTCAAGGAGCTGCAGGTAAGTGGGGAAAGGTGGGTTGCCGGGTGGGTTTGGTGTTCTGTGGGGCAGGCTGTCCCATTACAGTTGGGTCCCCCTTATCTGCGGGATCAGTATCCGCTGATTCACTTATCCACTGTCTGAAAATATTAAAAGAAAAATCCGTATATATATATGGAGGGGAGGTTGAGCAAGAGCTGAAGATGGCTTACACACTGCCTCCCTGGTGGTGGCCTCTTCCAGCTGGAGCTGTACCACACCGTGATGTACCGCAACTACCAGCGGAAGAACGACATGGACGACCCGCCGGCGTTTGACTATGGCTCGGGCGACGAGGATGGCAAGCTGGAGAAGAGAAAAAACAAGGACCCTCAATACACCAAGATGGAGGAGAAGTACTATCGCTACGGCATCAAGCCTGAGTGGATGATGATCCACCGCATCCTCAACCACAGGTGAGGGTGGGTGCATGGCACGGTTCTAAGAGAGGTGGTTTCAGGGAGTGGTTAAAGGGTTAAGGACTGGAAGTTTAGAGATCCAAGTTCAAATCCAGACTGGGCGAGTCTGTCTCTTTTAGCCCAATCTCTACCTTACAAGGTTGTTGTTACGGTAAAGTCTTATTAGGAGAGACCTCTGTACTGCCTAGAGGTTACACGGGGACTTTTTTTAGTTGAATAAGGGGGTGCTTCAATGTGGGGTTTTTTAGCTGAAAAAAAAGGGAAATAAGTATGTTTGAGATGTGGATATGGGAGCAGGTGTGGCCCTTCTAAGGTTCTCTTGCAGAGTTTTGAATTTGGGTTAAATTTCTCTAGCTGCAGAGCAGACGTGCAGGGATTCACAGAGCAGAACAGTTTCAAGTCTCCCAGATTAGTTCACCCCTTTCCTCATCAACTGGCACTTTCAGTCTCAATAACTCACTCTGACATTGATAGTAGATAGAATACATGTTCTTTACTTACAGTTGCAGGAATGAATGAATGAATGAACAGCAAACTAACAACAAAGATGGCCGACTGCTTTCAGCAACAGGCCTCAACAGACTATACAGCTTCCAACAGAGGGGAAAATTTCTTAGTAGAGAGGTGTGGCTCTCTTTGAATTCAGAGACAGGGAAGGAATGATTGGTGAGTGCTGGACAGACTCATAGCCATTCCAGCCCAGAAAGGTCCCTCCCAGCCAAAACCACTAGAGGCAGCATGCAAGGTTGCAATAACTCCAACAGGCCCCATGGTGGCCATTTGGACCTCTGGAAGTTGCCCACCTCTGCACCTTACAGCACAAGGAGATAGATAGAAAGAACACTGGTAAACATCCAGCGTTGTCATGCTGCAGTGCTCTGTGTGTGTATGTTGACTACATTGTGGTCCAGCTTTGACCAGCCATATTTCTGCCTCCCAGCTTTGATAAGAAGGGAGACGTCCACTACCTGATCAAGTGGAAGGACCTGGCATACGACCAAAGCACCTGGGAGGTGGACGAGATTGATGTTCCTTACTATGCGAACTTCAAGCAGCTCTACTGGAATCACAGGTCGGGGCTTCCGTGTATATCTGGTGGGGTCAAAAGGCACTGATCCTGGATCAGTCCCCTTAGAGTAAAGCCTCTCCCTATAGTTCACATGTATGACCTTCTTCTCTCTCTCTCTCCCTCTCCCTCTTCCCCACCACCATCCTTGCATCCTTGCAGGGAGATGATCTTAGGGGAAGAGAACAGCCAGTTCGCCAAATGGCTGAGCAAGAAAGGGAGGAAAGCAAACGATGAGAAGCTGGAGCGACCTCCCGAAACACCTCTCGTGGATGTATGTTGGAGGTCGAGACAGAAAAAGATGTGTTATTTGGCATCAATTTTTTTCTGGGTTTGATATCCATGGAAAGGGTTATACAGACACGATGCCCTACCCAATGTTTTAGTGGTGAATTTGGAAGTAGAGAGGGACCTGTTTAAATGTAGGATCACCATCTGCAGGTTCATTTATCTGCAGCCTGAAAACATTAAAATATTAAAAGGAAAAAAAACTAGAAATATGTATTTTCACAATGTATTTACCAGAACTGGCCACTAGAGTGAGCCAGAGACCATACTGTGTATATTATTGTTGTTGAAGAATGCATAGCAAGGTCTCTGGCTCCCTATACTGTCCAATTCTGGTAATGCATGGTAAAAATACTTCTTTCTGGATTTTTTCTCTTTTACCATGCTATGTGTAGCATTCACTGCTATCTGCTATGTGTCACATTCACTATTATTATTCAGCATCCATAGGGGGCTTGGAACCAATCCTCCACAGATACAGGGATCCCGCTGTATCACATCATAGCTCCCATAATGAGACTTCCCAGGGAATCCAAAGATGCAGAAAGAAATTCTATACATTTTCCTCTCCAGCAGGAGCAGGGCTTTTGTAAAGTGAATGGCTCTTAATTGCCTGGTCTTGACCAAAGAGCCCCCCATATCCTTAAGAGAGCTCCTTAAAAGCCTTGAAAGTCAACCTCTGTTCTGCTTCCAGCTCTCACAGCACCCGCAAGTTTGATGCTAGGGTCAGACAGAACTGGGAAGCCTGGGATTCAGTGGGGCTTTTCCAGTGGGACTGCTTGGGTGTGTGTGTCACATATCCCAAAGAGTGATAGATCTTAGTGCATTTCTTCATATAAACAGGAAGAAGAGAGACTTTTTAAAGCATCCAACTAAGCTGTTTAATGCATCAGACTCGTCTGTTCTACCAGCAGTCCTAAGATCGAATCCACGCGACGGAGTGAGCTCCCGTCGCTTGTCCCAGCTCCTGCTAACCTAGCGGTTCGAAAGCATGCAAATGCAAGTAGATAAATAGGTACCACCTTGGTGGGAAGGTAACGGCGTTCCGTGTCTAGTCACGCTGGCCACGTGACCACGGAAACTGTCTATGGACAAACGCTGGCTCTACAGCTTGGAAACAGGGATGAGCACCGCACCCTAGAGTCGGACACGACTGGACTAAATGTCAAGGGGGCCCTTTCCCTTTCCCTTTAGTTTGTTCTGGAGTCCAGAGTGATGTGGTTAATTGCTTAGAACCTATGTACTCATTATTAATATTCTTACAAGAATTTTCCTTATTATTAAAAAAAATAAGCATTTTCCCACAAACCCACATACACTTTAAGAACCATGTGCTTTTTTCCCTTCTTTCATTCAGTACTGGGAACACTGTCAATAAACACTGGTCTCGTTGACTTAGGCAGACATTACTGCTATATATGCATTACTGCTCCACTAATTAATTATTAGAAGTATGGGCGGGGGCTGCAGGGGCTGTTAAAAAGGTGGGGGTCTGGACGGACACTTGCAGTTCATTGGCTGAATTTTTCCACCTTGTCTTAAGTGCCGATTGGTTGAAAAGATCTAGGCATCTCCACCCTGTGATTGATCAGTGGACTGATCAATTGATCAGTTCAGCCACCGATCCTGCTTCTAGGACTCCAGAATATGGGAAGCAACTTATTACAGACTATGAGTTGCTTGTAATCAATTCCATTTTTGGAAGGACGAAGACACATCTAGGTTATGCTTGTCATTTAATAAGGCATAATCAAAGTGATATAATATTGGAGTTACTCTTAAATTTAGAGGGGTGTGTACTTCACCTGCTTTAGGTATAGTTTGTAACACAGCTCACAAAAAGGAACCAGCAGCCAACTAGCTAATTACTTTTGAATAATAAAGAAGTTATAAAGGAATGGGACAAGAAAGTAGTGGTGAGCCAAAAAGTAATTAAAAGTTATTTTAGTTCATTTGAATAGTGAGAAAGTAATTGAGATACTTTCTTTAGTAAAAAGAATTCAGTATTTAGATATACCTGTAATGAATTACTTTTTGTATGTTTTTCTGTCTACTGAACTGTTACCTCACACAACGGAAGAAGTGAGCTCAAGCCTGTGGAAGCACATGTCAAATAAAACCCTCTTAATCTTAAAGGTGCCACAAAACTTTTTATTGGCTTTGCTGGAATGGTTTTACCGTCCTGGCAGTTACTTTTCTATACTCCGTTCTGAAGAGTTCAACCAGCGTTGTTCATGCACCATTAAATACACACACCGTTTCAATATATCTCTGAACTCATAAGGGCTAGAAACTTGCATTTAAAAAAAAAAAAGGCAAGTAACTTGAGTTTTAGTTTTTTTCAGGATGCTTGCTGACTGAGCTCATTTTGAGCCACTGGTAGATTACAAACTCAGAGACTTGATTTACCCATTATGATTTATTCGCAGAAGAATCAGCTTTACCTTTCCTGTTCCGCTTTACTAACGGCTCTTCTTTGCTCTCTGCCTTCTCAGCCTACGGTAAAATATGACAAGCAGCCGTGGTATATTGATTCAACCGGCGGGACATTGCATCCTTACCAGCTGGAGGGACTGAACTGGCTGCGCTTTTCCTGGGCCCAAGGGACGGACACGATCCTGGCTGACGAGATGGGCCTGGGCAAGACAGTCCAGACCATTGTTTATCTTTACTCCCTTTACAAAGAGGTAAGTCTTGACCTGGTGCTGGTTTTTGAGGCACGCTCCTGTTTCCTGACACCCTTGGCAAAAAAAGGCTGATCTTGACGAAGCTTCTCTGTCCTCCTCTCCCCCCCCCTCCCCAGGGCCACTCGAAAGGGCCCTATCTGGTCAGCGCTCCCCTTTCCACCATCATCAACTGGGAGCGAGAATTCGAGATGTGGGCGCCGGACTTCTACGTCGTCACGTACACGGGGGACAAGGAGAGCCGGTCCATCATCCGCGAGAATGAGTTCTCCTTCGAGGACAACGCCATCCGGAGTGGGAAGAAGGTGTTTCGGATGAAGGTAACAGAGCGAGAACAGAGACTCGTGGAGGGGTGCAGCAGGCACTCTCCTCTTGAGCTGGAGGTCATTTTTTGGGCTCCCATGAATTTCAGAGGAAATGCAGTCAGAGTTGAGGAGGAAACTGTTCCTCCCTCTCCACCAGGAAGCTTTCCAAGAAAATGGAGTGCCCGCCAAATAAGCGGTGAACGCGACCATTTCGACATACCTTATGCCGGGAGTTCGGGAGACTCAGTATACCTCTGGCATAAAGCAGGTAGCCTACCTCCCAGATCTTCTGGAGGTCCGGTCTACCTATGAGGCAGAGAAGGAAGAGTTTGAAATGTTTTTACCATTAGCAGGAACAGCTCCACCTTGAGCTACCTAGCAGCCCACAGTTCCTGGAGTGGTTTCTTCTTGATCCCAGTTCCTGCTGCGTCCTTGCTCACAACACTTAGGAATGTGTTTGGGGTCCTGAGATCCAGATGTTGAGACACTGGCCCCTTGATTGGGCCCCGGAGGTCCCAGGCGACTTGTGGAGAGATTTCCAAACTATGACGAAGCAGACTGTTTAGCCACCAGCTCTCTGTTCCTTTTAATACGGGGCACCAGTGGCTGACAGTGGGATATTCTGAACCATGCGCTGTAGGATTACGATCCCACCCAGTTCCCGCATCACCAGGCCTTCACCCTGCCTCTCCGTTTCCTCTAGAAAGAAGCACAGATCAAGTTCCACGTCCTCCTCACCTCCTACGAGCTCATCACCATCGACCAGGCCATCCTCGGGTCCATTGAGTGGGCATGCCTGGTGGTGGACGAAGCCCATCGGCTGAAAAACAACCAGTCCAAAGTAGGTGCCTCGGCTCGGCATGGGCGGGAGGAATTTCGGGTTGGAAGGGAACAAGCCCTGCAACCTTTCAGCCTCCTTGCATGGGTCGTTGACCGGGAGTCACCTCTTGCATGGAACAGGGACTCATTCAGAGAAGCGACTGATGCACTCACCGCAGCATCAGCATTATCTGCCACCCAGGATGCTTACTGGCGTCTGTGAAGGATAACTTCAGAGGATGGGAGATGAAGCAGGAGGAAAGAAAGCCTTTCTGTGGCCCACAAAGGGAAACAAGAATCAAGGGCTTCTTTTCTCAGAGCAGAGCTGGGAAGGACTAGATAGAAGTTACACAGCCAATGGCAGTAGTTACAAGAAGAGTGTAACTGAGTTACACTTCAAAGGTAACAATTGATAGTTAAATGTCCATGACTTAGAGCAACAGCCACCAAAACTGGCTTGGACATTTTTATCAGTTGTCTGAGAGTACCAACTGTCTGGATGTATGATTCATGTATTTACTTTAAAAATATATCTACATCGCTTTTCCATTTCTGATATAAAAAAAATTCCCAAAGTAGTTTACAGTAATCACAGCAGAAGTGCAGTGAAACGGATGAATCCCAATAATGATCAGACATTTCATTCCAAAAATATCCCTACTGTATTCTGCAGCTTCTGTTCTTGTAATTCCCTTTTCTAATATATAGTAGGACTCCCATATCTGCACGTGATCGGTTCCAAGCCCCCCCGTGGATGCTAAAAAACACGGATTATAGCAAAGGCTATTATAATAGTGAATGCTATACACAGCATGGTCTCTGGCTCCCTCTAATGGCTGGTCCCAGTAACTTCATCATTCAAAGGATATACCGTATTTTTCTGTGTATAAGACTATACTTTTGTCTAAAATCTTTAGACTAAAAATTGAGGGTCGTCTTATACACAGAAGTAAGCTGAGGAGAGAACAAAAATAAGTGGAGGGGAATGCAGGGATCAAAGTGATCCTGCAGGGCTTTGATCCCTGCTTTCCCCTCCACTTGCTAAGCCCCACTTAGATTTCTTAATTTTGGGTTAGAAAAGTGGGGGGCATCTTATACATGGGGGCGTCTTATACATGGAAAAATACGGTATGTTCAGAAATTTTATTTTAATATTTTTAATATTTTCATATTGTGGATCAATGAATCAGTGGATATCGATCCTGTGGATAAAGGGGTCATACTGTAATCATCATCATCTTAGAATTGCAGAGCTGGGTAAGGGTGGTGTTAGCCTCTGGTGGAGCTGTAGAAGGCCTCTGGTCTGACTTAAGTCCCGGTAGGACATGTTTAGGTGTTGCATCTCATCGTATGGAAAGATCAGAGCAGAACATCTGGAGAGGATTGAGTCGCCCAGGCTAGATCTGCTTACTTCTCTTCCAACCCAAATTCACTCTTCTCCCTTCTCCGCCACAGTTTTTCAGGGTGCTCAACAGCTATAAGATTGACTACAAGCTGCTCCTGACGGGGACACCCCTCCAGAACAACCTTGAGGAGCTTTTCCATCTGCTCAATTTCCTCACACCAGAGAGGTTCAAGTGAGTTTATTTTATTTTATGTTATTTACCATCTTTTCACCCCGCCTTTCTCCTTAAGAAGGACCCAAGGCGGCTTGTATCATTGAAAGACAATATTTAAAGCTAAAAACAGTAAAAGTGCAAAGATATTGGGAAAGGATTGAACAAATGCTACACTAAGAAGGAACCCAAAAGATACGTTCAAAGCAATCAGGCACAACCATCCATTTTTAAAAAAAACCACTCAGGCCTTCAGGCAATGAGGGAAAGCCTGCCTGGAGAGAAAGGTTTTTGTCTGCTTGCAGGAGGACAGCCAAGATGGGGACAGCCTGGCCTCCAGTGGGAGGGAGTTCCAGAGTCTGGGAGCAGCCACCGAGAAGGCCCTCTCCCGGGTCCCCATCGGATGCACCTGGAGGATGGTGGAACCGAGAGAACGGGCATCTCGTGATGATCTTAACAGCCGGGCAGGCTCGTAAAGGGAGACGCGGTCCGTGAGAGAGCTTGAGCCTCACTGTTTAGGGCTGTCCGGACAAAAGGCGGTTGCATCAAGTTAACCGACGAGTCGCCACCCATGGAGGCTCATTCTGACATCTCCTCCTCCCTTCTATTAGGAAAACGGGTTGTCGGTCCAGCAAGAAAGCTGGCAGAAGCTGGTGGCTTTGCTCTCAGTGGGGCCGTGATGCCGCTCTTGACTTTGTGCCCGAATGTTAAAGGAGCCCTCCAAGGTGTTAAACCTCTTCTAGGGATCGGGTTTTGAATCTTGGATGTCTCTCGTTTTGACCAAAACATGGAGCAGATCCGCAGTGGGGCTGGGTGCCGGTGCGGACAAGCCTCTGCTGTATCCCACCCAGGATGTTGAGCTCGGCTTGGCCACAGTGGCTCTCCTCAGGGCAAAGCCTTTCCCCATTCTAGCTCCGTTAAAATCCTGTTTGTAGTGGAGACGCTGGGCCTGGCGCTGTGAACTTCAGCCTGGGCTTGACCACTGGACTCAAGGCCCTTGGTCTCTAGACCCTGGGAGGGGCCACTGTTGGCCCTCCAAAAAACAACAACAACGACACTTCCCCTCTCTTCATGGTTGTGCTTCTCCCCCCTTTGCATCTCATGATGGCCCTGTGAGGTAGTTCAGGCTGATTACCCGTATTTCACTGGCTCAGCCATGGTTTCAGGTATGGCTCCTTGGAGCCCTATCCTGTGGGACTGAAGGCTAGAGGGCTTTCTTCTAGTCTTTGGTCCAGGGCTATTTACTCTGACCTAACCCCAAGTCCTGCAAGGATATTGCCTGGACCGAGATACTGCCAAGTCTGTTCCTTCGGGTTGGTTTGCAAGCCTGTTCCGTGGGGTTGATTTGCAAGCTTGTTCCATGGAGTTGGTTTGCAAGCTTGTGCTGGGGGGGGGGGGGGGTTGTTTGCATGCTTGTTCCATGGGGTTAGTTTGCAAGCCTGTTCCATGGGGTTGGTTTGCAAGCTTGTGCCGGGGGGTTGGTTTGCAAGCTTGTTCCATGGGGTTGGTTTGCAAGCTTGTTCTGTGGGGTTGGTTTGCAAGCTTGTTCCATGGGGTTGGTTTGCAAGCCTGTTTCATGGGGTTGGTTTGCAAGCCTGTTCCGTGGGGTTGGTTTGCAAGCTTGTTCCATGGGGTTGGTTTGCAAGCTTGTACCATGGGGTTGGTTTGCAAGGCTGTTCCATGGGGCTGGTTTGCAAGCTTGTTCCATAGGGTTAGTTTGCAAGCCTGTTCCATGGCATTGGTTTGCAAGCTTGTGCCATGGGGTTGCTTTGCAACTTGGCTGCTCATGAACTGGTCCTTTCTGCTCTTGTTTCTGACAGCAACCTGGAAGGCTTCCTGGAAGAGTTTGCTGACATCTCCAAAGAAGACCAGATCAAAAAGCTTCATGATCTCTTGGGACCTCACATGCTCCGGAGGCTGAAGGCTGATGTGTTCAAGAACATGCCCGCCAAGACGGAGTTGATTGTGCGTGTGGAGCTCAGCCAGATGCAGAAGTAAGTTTTCTCCCCTCATAGGAGGAGGCGGGAAAAGTTGAATAGATGGATTTCCGAGTTTATTTCCTCTCCTTTGGCCAGACTCAAAACAGTTTGTTTGTTTGTTTGTGTGTATTTATTTATTTATTTATTTATTTATTATTTATTTATTTATTTATTTATACATACATACATACATACATACTCCATCTTTCTCCTAAAAAGGTCCCAGGGTGGCTCACATAATTAAAAACGCAATATTTAGAGCTAAAAAAGAGTCAACTCTTCCAATATTTTAAAAAAGAATTAATAACATGAAAAATGTTAAGCAAAGTCCTTACTAAAACAGATTTAGAAGCAACGAAATACAAACCCTCCCAGACAGTGAGTTGCTTAAGGGAAAGACTGCTTGAAGAGAAAGGTATTTGTCTGCTTGCTGAAGGACAGCCAAGATGGAGCCAGGCTAGACTCCTGTGGGAGGGAGTTCCAGAGTCTCTGGGAGGAGCCACAGAGAAGGCCCTCTCCCGTGTTCCCACCAAACATACCTAGGAAGGTGGTGGGACCAAGAGAAAGACCTCTCCTGGTGATCTTAACACTTGCGCAGGATAGTTAAGGGAGAGGTGGTCCTTGAAATAGCTTGGGCCCAAGCCATTGAGGGCTTTATAGGTTAGAACCAGCACCTTGAAATGTGTCTGGAAATGGATCAGCAGCCAGTAAAGCTGCTGTAATGGGCGCTGGGCATAGGCGATCCCCATGGCTAGCCCCGTTCAGCAATCTGCCTGCCACATTTTGGACCCGATGAAGTTCCTAAACATTTTCCATAGGCAGCCCCATGTGGAGTGCATTATAGTAATCCAGCTGGGAGGAAACCAAGGCCTATGTAGAAAGACAATCTGGGCTGGAAACAAGTTGTATTGGGTCGCTAAAATGTTAGGAAAAAAAGAGAAGCAATCTTTAGCATGCTCTAGAATCAATCTTCTTTGGCTTCAGATGGCGTCCAATTTGGGGAAGAAGCAGAAATGCCCAAGACTGAAAAAATTCTGGCTCAGTGTACAGAAAGCTGGCAAAGCAAGATGTACACTTCAGATGCAGGGCAAAAATGAGGTGTCAAGGTCTCCAAATGCAGCCTCTCTCCAACCCCTGGAGAACCATGGCGGGCAAAGGGCAGGCCTCCAGCTCCCATAGGCTCTTCCTCCAAGGCCGTTAGACTTCTCTGCCTTTCCACCAGAAAGCTGATTTCCCTTCCTGATGTGTTTCCACAGGAAGTATTATAAATTAATCCTGACCAAGAACTTTGAAGCTCTGAATTCCAAAGGAGGGGGGAACCAAGTGTCCTTGCTCAATATCATGATGGATCTGAAGAAATGTTGCAACCATCCATACCTTTTCCCGGTGGCAGCCGTGGTAAGTCTGAGTTTGAAAAGGAGGGAGCGGCATAGGTTTTATCCCGCCGCTGCCTCCAGGTTATGGAGGAGGTGGGCAGAAACAGACTTTACAGATTAAAACCTGAACACATTTAAGCGTTGGAGAGATTTGATTCAGGCAGAGTTTTGTCTAAAAAAAACAAACTTCAAAGGAACCGCACACATAATTCCTAAAGGCACCTGCCAATTGCTCACCACCTTTTGCACTATTCTTAGGAAGCCCCGGTCCTGCCTAATGGCTCCTATGATGGGAGCTCACTTGTGAAATCCTCGGGGAAGCTGATGCTGCTTCAGAAGATGCTCAAGAAGCTGCGGGATGGAGGCCACCGAGTGCTCATCTTCTCTCAGGTGGGTTTGGACTGGAGATAGGGTTTGAACTGCAAACCACCAGGAAGATAAAGCGACAGAGATAACAGTACATGGAAGGGCAGGTTGAGTGGGTGGGAGGGATTCAATTTGTTTCTGTTATTGTCCAGAAGAACCTCTTTATTTAAGAGCAAGAAGTAAGGATGACCTGAGTTCAAATCTTGCTTTGTAAGCTACATCGCTAGACAAGTCACTGTTCCCTAAGAGCCATACTTGTACATTAACTGAAGTCATGGTAGTGTTCCAGATACATGGTTTAGGTAGACTTTGGGGTCCAAGAAATCAGACTTATAAAGACGATGTTTAGCTCCCGAAGAACAATCACAAAACAAAGCAAGCAACCTGCAAGCTACAGAAGAGAAAAGCTTCTAGTGTGACCATATGTAGTTTCAACAGTGAAAGCATTTCGTTTCTGAATGATGAGTTTATCTGTCGCTTATACTGTTCTTAGTCTCCCCAGTGCCCCATTTATGTTATGGAGGCTTGGCTAGAGAGCAGCTGTAGGATGTATAAGAACTCTCAATTCTCAGTGAACACTCCTCCCAGTGTTTCGGCATGAGTTGCTGTTCCAGACATGCCTCATGACTGAGAGTGCAAAACCAGTGGCCTCCTCCAGAAGCAGGCTATTCCCAGTTCCGAGCCTCTGCAGGAGGAGTAACTGATAAAATTGCACTGAACACAGGAGCAAGAGAGAGCTGCCATGTCGAGGCTGGTTGGATGAGAACAGTGATTCATACCGGGCGGCGACAAGCAACCTCTTTTTCTGGGAAGACACTTTGACCTCAGAGGGGCTTTTAATTGTGCACTTTAAGGCTTCGCCGCCTGACGTGGTGTTTCTTTTGGTTTCTTTTCCAGATGACCAAAATGCTGGACTTGTTAGAAGATTTCCTGGAATACGAGGGGTATAAATATGAGCGAATCGATGGCGGGATTACTGGAGGATTGAGACAGGAAGCCATTGACAGGTTTAATGGTATTTCCCTTTGGTTTTTCCATTCGGGGTGCAGGTTGCACTCTTACTCATGGATCCTGACTGTGCATAATGAGCTGGGTGGGAGGAGCGCATTAAACAGGGTTGGCACATCATGCTTGAGGGGAAGCAAAGGAAGAGCCACAAAGAGTTTAAAGATGAACATGAGGGGTTGAACGGCTTCCATGGAAGAGGAGGAGTTGACTCATTCCTAGAAAACCTGCTCTGCTGTTGAAATGTTCGGTGGCTAGCAGTAGCTACCGAAGGGGACACCTAATTCATGTATCAGGGTTTTTAAAAACTTCCTGAGAATATTAAGGTTGACTTTTCCTGTCACTAGACTTTCCAAACACATCTGATGTTGGCTGATTGAGGACGCAAGGCAGGGAGGGGCCTGGTTGGGACCTGCATGGAAGACCCAGTGAAGAACTCTTGCCCAAACCTGGGAGAGCCTCTGCCGCCAGTCAGAGCTTGGCAGTACTAGGCCAACTCAGATAATGAAGTGCTCCTGGGCGCCCGAGCCATGGCACCTAGAGAAAAGGCCATCCACTGGGACTCTGAATGAGTCCCTGTTCTGGGCTTACGTCAATCTGCCTCTGTGGAGGGTAGAATAAGTCATGCCATCTGACTCAAGGGCTTGACTTAGCGTAAGGTGACTTCTCTGGCATTCTGATTAGGAAGTGAGGTTTTATTTGTTTGAAATTCGTTGACTTATTTGATTTGAATTTTTAAAAAAATCCCCGGTCCTTCAGATTTCAACTCGGTTAGTCCACTGGCATTTTCCTTCAGGCACAGCTGACCTTGGATGATCTCTTCCTTTAAGTGGAGTTCGTTTGAGTTGCTTCAAACATGAGCTTACTTCATCCTCCTCAACAAATACGTGTTGTGTTTCAAATTCAAAGCTGGAGATACTCCCAAGATTTGTGTTTTGTGTGGATAAAGTCAGGCTGGGCCGTTTTCTTTGTCATTTTTTTTTTCTGAACTTCTCCTCTGGGAGTGGAAGGAAGCCAGCCTGGAGAGGTGAATCATGCAGAGACACTACAGGCAGCCTCGGTTGATGAGAAGCCATTCTGTGTCCCTGTCGTGAGAAAAATGGATGTTGCAAGCATGCCTAGTAGATAAGAGACAGTATGACTTTTCTACTCCCAGAAGAGGCTGATTGATAAAAGAGAGGCCGAGAGAACAGGGACTCATTCAGAGTCATGGTATGTGCCTTCTGTGCATTTCATTATTTCATTGCTCTCGTGGCATGTCAGCCATTCTCTCGTGGCCCATATACAGTTCAAGAATTGCATCCTTGTGATTCTTTGTGAACCGTTCATCTGGGAGTGGAAGGAAGCCAGCCTGGAGGTGTGAATCATGCAGAGACACAACAGGTAGCCTCCGTTGATGCAGTTGCATCTGGAATGTGTTAGAACAGCCAGAGGTTGGGCGCCAGGCATGCCCTAAAATAGCGTTCAGGTGGTCTGTTTTCTCCTTAACCGGTCCCTTCTTTGTTTATCACTAACTGATCTTTCCTGTCCTCGGGTCTCTTCCTGGATGCTGTCGCCTCCATCCTGTCCTTACTAACCCAGACCTCATCTCTGTCTCCCTCCTTCTTGTCGTCCCCTCCTTTGTCGATTTTGTCCTTCTCAGCACCTGGAGCTCAGCAGTTCTGTTTCCTGCTCTCCACCCGAGCCGGCGGTTTGGGCATAAACCTTGCAACGGCCGACACGGTCATCATTTACGATTCCGATTGGAATCCTCACAACGACATACAGGTTGATTCTTTCTCCTTTCCTCTCTTATCCTGCGGGGGGAAAGGCAGCTCAACGTTACATCACCCATCATTTCCTCCAACTTCCCTTGCTCCCTTTAAGCGCCTGGGTTTTTTGTCAACAAAAATTTTTTTTGTTAATTTAAAAAAAAACACAAAAAACCAAAAAACACATTGCATTTAAACTTTGCTTTCCACTCTGCAGGAAAGCTCCGAGCAGCTTTGTAAAACAATTTTAAAAATAGCAGATGTTCCTCAAAAGCCACCCATCCTGAATGAACTGCTGATGTTTCTTGGTAATTTAGGACAGTTTCTAAGTCTGCTTCCCGCTTTCCTCTTGTATAAATCTCATACAGTAGGACCCCCTATCCACAGGAACAGTATCCGCTGATTCACTTATCCACTGCCTGAAAATGCTAAATAACCTCCCTGAAAAATACCTATTTATTTACCAAAATTGGTCCCTAGAGGAAGACAAAGACTATACAGTGTATAGCGTTCAATACGTCCACCTTTTTCAACATCCGCGGGTGGGGGGCTTGGAACGGATCCCCCGCGGATCCCGTGGTCTCTGTATAAATCTTTCCCCTCACCTTTCTACGATGAAAGATTTTACTGGGGAAATCGCCACTCTCTCCTTTGGTCTTTAAAAAAAACAACCGTTTAACAACAACAAAAAGCACTCTTTTCTCCCCTCTCCTGCTGCTGTTAATTGTTGTTTCAGTGTGTTTTTAAAACGTCGCTTGTCTTATTGGTGTTTTGGAACCTCCGGTTTTCTTTTAAAAGGAAGGTTTCACCGCTGTGTATGGGAGAAGAGCTGAATTCCACTTCTAAATGATAAGATGACGAAAGTCCCGTTTCCCCATGATTACTCTGCACCTTGTCTGCGTTAGCTCAGTTTTGACAGAATAGAAATTGTTGCAGGGTTTATAAACATTGCTCTCTGAGTGCTGTATAAACCAGGCACGTCTGGACCAAATTTTCTCTTCTAGAGGCTGCACACATCTCCCCACTAATCATCACAAAAAAAGGGACAGAGCAAGGGGAGGGGTGAAAAGAAAGGAAAAGAGGAAGGACCTTGAAGAGTTTTGAAGTTCAGAGTTGGAGAAGCTGTTAATTTGGGGTGTTAAACAATTCTGGTCTACCAGAAAGACCAACAAATGGGTCCTAGATCTAATTCAGCCTGAACTCTTTATGGAGGCAAAAATGTTGAAGCGGAGGCTGTCCTCCTTGGGCCCATCCTGAGACTTCTCTGGAAAAGACCGTCATGCTGGGAAAAGTTGAACGCAGCGGGAAAAGAGGAAAACCACATGCGAGATGGATCGACTCCCTAAAGGAAGCCATGGAGTTGAGTTTGCAAGATCTGGGGAGGGCTGTTGAGGCCAGGACATGTTGGAGTTTGCTCATCCGTAGGGTCGCTCCAAGTCAGAGGCGACAGGACGGCACATAACAACCACAAGCAGAGCAGAGGTGTATGTGGGCTATATAAATTGCCACTGGTGGAGGCCCGTTCCCTCTTTTATTTCTTTTTGTCTGAAAGAAAAAGAGGGCAGGGGAAAAGTTGGGGGGATTCCAACAGAGCAACACAGTTTTGTCAAGGTCCGTGCCGTTCTGGGGCTGAGCTTTCTCCACGCTGATGGAGAGGGCAGAGCACCCTCAGCTGCCGTGGTACCTTGATGGGGATGATGGGATCTCATTCCTCTTGCCCGTGCGTGGATGAGGTCCAGGAGCTTAAACCCCTCTCCTCCACCCTGCCTCCTACCCAGATTGAAACAGGAGCTCCCCGGAAGCCTCTTCCGGGTTTTGCAAGAGCAGTGAACTCAGTGCCTTCCATTTGAGGAGAATTTTCACATTGTTGGGGGCTTTTGATGGAGGTGATTTTTTTCCCCCGAGGAGGGGTCCACCCAGGGAGGGCTCAGACAGATGTGCAGAAATGAGTGGGGTGGCTTGCTAAGAGAGAGATGCTGGAGAAGGGTACCCAAACAGGCCACTGCATGTTTGAGAGTTTTTTAAGACCCCCCCCCCCTCTAGAAGATCAGAAAGAGTGGCACAGATGCTTGATCCCACTTGACACCATCTTATTTATTGATTTGTTGGTTTAAAATGTTTTTATCCCGCCGGTCTCCTTAAAAAACGACCCGAGCTTCCATCAGTAAAAGGCAATATTCAAAAGCTAAAAACAATGAGTAGACAAAGGTGGATTACATCATCGAAAGACAATATTTAAAATAGTTTTAAAAAAACAATCAATATGCAAATATTTAAAAGATACAAACAAATCCTGTTCGGAGAAAGGGTCAACAAAAGTAATGTTCAAAGCACCTTCAAAGCAGGAAGAGACAACCATCCATTTGAAACCCCCACTCAGGCAGCCGGTCACTGAGGGAAAGGCTGCCGGAAGAGAAAGGTCTTGGCCTGCCTTGCGGAAGGACAGCCGAGATGGGGCCAGGCTAGCCTCCAGTGGGAGGGAGTTCCACAGTCTCTGGGAGCAGCCACAGAGAAGGCCCTGTTCCATGTCTCCACCAAATGTACCTGTGAAGGTGGCAGGACCAAGAGGAAGGCCTCTCCTGATGCCCCTGAGGTGGCTCGTAATAGGAAACCCGGTCCTTGAGATGGTTTGGACCCAAGCTGTATAGGACCCATTGAAGTTTATTGACACTTCCCATAGGCAGCCCCCTATAGAGCGCATTACAGCAATCCAGCCGGGATGTCACTGTGGCCGAAACATCTCCTTGCTTGTCCCTTTACAGGCCTTCAGCAGGGCTCACCGGATCGGGCAGAATAAGAAGGTCATGATCTATCGGTTTGTGACGCGAGCGTCTGTGGAGGAGCGCATCACCCAGGTGGCCAAGCGGAAGATGATGCTGACCCATCTGGTAGTGCGCCCAGGCCTGGGCTCCAAATCTGGGTCCATGACAAAGCAGGAGTTGGATGATATCCTCAAATTTGGGACGGAGGAACTCTTTAAGGATGATGTTGAAGGTAAGGTGGGACGGTTGTCATTCAGTGTCCGAGGTGGTGAGTGCGAAAGCTGGAAGGGGGAGGACTGAGCACCTCAAGTCTAGTCAACGGCAAGCAATTTCCGCAGAAGGCGTAAGTGGTAGCTGGGATTGACATTTGGGAAAGAGATGATCCGTCACGAGCCGAGTGCGCCAGTTTTCCTCTTCCTTCCTCTGCTTTGCTTCCTTTTGTATCTTCTCCGTTAGGCGGCCCCCCCAGCAAACTGGCATGGTTGGTTTTTACATCCTTGTTCAGCATACAGAAAACTCTAAATGATGAATAATAAGTTGGGGGAAGGTGTGGAAGGTCTAACGAAGAATGGAGCAGGAAGGACAGAGGACTGGGCTGTAGATTCTGGCCAGTAGGATATTGATCCACACCAAAAGTTCATGGCATGGGAGGATCATAGCGCATTGTGGGGAGGAGGTTCTGTTTTCTGGGCTGGACGAAGGTGGAGGGTCACTTCTCAGTATTTTATTCGGCCAACCAATCAGCCGTCTTGATGTTGCACAAAAGCAGTGCCTGTTGAGTCTGTCGGGATATGCTGGAGGCGAAGTCCCCAACCTCTGGGCAAGAGATTCCTGGTACAAGATCCATTCCCATCTCTGATGGAAGAGGAAAACAGGTCAGGTGGACAGTGATGGAGAGATCTAGGATCTTATTGTTGGTTGCCAAAAGATTACATGTCAAGCTTTGCCTTGAGCTGAAAGTTCACCTGTAAAGGCCAGGCTCGAAGGGAAGAGTGAGCTGGGAAGAAACTCAACTGAGGGTTTTTCTTTAAAAATAAAAAAAAGACTTTGTTTGAAGTTCTCTCAACATCGTTGGGCTTTGAGTGCTGGTTGTAGGTTCTCAGTCACATGCAACCAGAGTGAACCACCTTATTCTGAATTGGACTACGGGTCTCTTGAACCTACGACTGAACTGAAAGCTGTCCAAAGTTTTTCCAGTGTTCTGGCATCTCACCTGCATCTCTCTGTTCCGTCTGGAGAGGATAGTGGCCCTTCTGCATGCAAAATCGACGTTCCATTGACCTGTGGTTGCTCCTGATTAAGGAGATTTCTTTATACTGAGTTGTATCACTGGTCCATCTAACTTAATATCACCAACCTTGATTGGTAGCAACTTTGGGGAGTTCCAGGTAGAAGTCTTCCTGAAAGGGGACAATGTTGAGGATGGAACTGGAGAGTTTTTCCTGGGCTAGAGATGTGACTGCTTTCTCTCTGATTTGGAAGCACTTGGGTTCTAGGCACTCCAAGCCAAAGTATGCATTATAGATGACCCGTTTTTAGAAAAGGGAATTCCTTGTGTGATGGAAGCATTTGATTGTGACTCCAGGAGCTTTCCACACTTCTAGCAATTTGCTGATTAATGTGTTTTGCTTCGGGGCTCGTCATCATGGGGTAAGCACAGGCTTCGTTCACAAGTATGGCTGCTCAGAGAGGGAGGTCGTATCTCTGGAGCGCTAACAGATTTCACCCAGAATTCTGTTACTCTTACCTGGTGGTGTGGGTGCCTTGGTGTAAACTTCAGGGTCAAATTTAAGATGTTGGCATAGGCATTTGGGGTCATGCACCAACCGATTTGTGATTTGGCACACAACAACAAATGCCTGTGCTAACTCCTTGAACTACTGCATAGCTCAGGGGTTTAGGCCTCTGGCTGTGGAGGCCAGAGGTTAGAGAGTTCGAATCCCTACTGGGCCTCCTTGACAGGGGCTGGACTGGGATGACCCCGAGGGTCCCTTCCAGCTCCACAATTCTAAGATTATTGTTGTTATTGTTTAACTAGTGGCAAATTGCTGCTGGGGTTTACTCCAAAGGACTTACACTGGGTGTAATTCTTCATTTGGATTCACACCCATCGCTTCAAGTGTTTCTGCTTTGTCCCATAAAAGAAGCAACCCAGCGGGGCTTCGGGAATGGAAGGATCAGCCAAGAGGCTGTGGTTGTTGCCCAAGGTCTGTGTCCACTGTCTTCACAACTCTTGGGGAGGCTCCCCAATGAGGGGCGATCTATAATGTATGGTTTGGATGTTAAGCAGCCGGATGGGTTCCCTGTTTTTAGCCAGATTTCAGTGATCCCAGTCGCCTCATGGCAAGCGGACAGAAATTGACTTTGCTTCTGGGTACAACCCTGCATCAATTCATGTGGTTCCCTGAATGCTCACTGCTCTCCTTCCTTCCTTCCTTCCCCCTTTCTCTCTTTTCCTTCCTTCCTTCCTTCCTTCCTTCCTTCCTTCCTTCCTTCTTCCTTCCTTCCTTCCTTCCTTCCTTCCTTCCTTCCTTCCTTCCTTCCTTCCTTCCTTCCTTCCTCCCTCCCTCCCTCCCTCCTTTCTCTCTTTTCCTTCTTCCTTCCTTCCTTCCTTCCTTCCTTCCTTCCTTCCTTCCTTCCTTCCTTCCTCCCTTCCTCCCTTCCTCCCTCCCTTCCCCCTTTTCCTTCCTTCCTCCCTCCCTCCCTCCTTTCTCTCTTTTCCTTCCTTCCTTCCATCAAACTCCTTCCTTCCTTCCCCCTTTCTCTCTTTTCCTTCCTTCCTTCCTTCCTTCCTTCCTTCCTTCCTTCCTTCCTTCCTTCCTTCCTTCCTTCCTCCTCCCTCCCTCCCCTTCCCCCTTTTCCTTCCTCCCTCCCTCCCTCCCTCCTTTCTCTCTTTTCCTTCCTTCCTTCCATCAACTCCTTCCTTCCCATCAACTCCTTCCTTCCTTCCCCTTTCTCTCTTTTCCTTCCTTCCTTCCTTCCTTCCTTCCTTCCTTCCTTCCTTCCTTCCTTCCTTCCTTCCTTCCTTCCTTCCTTCCTTCCTTCCTTCCTTCCTTCCTTCCTCCTTCCTTCCAGCAATGATATCTCAGGCCCAAAGGATCAACATGCCTGAAGCCATGACCCCTTTCACAGAGGCGCCAGCCTGTAAAGGGGGGACAGTCACTCCTGGTGTGAAGAAAAAACATGGCGGAACTCCACCAGGTACGTGAAGAACCAGAAGCCTGGAGGCATCATTTTGTCCTCTGGTGCTCTTTGTTCTAGTGTCCGTTTTACTCTCTCTTCATTATTGGAGAGGTTCAGGTGGAACAAAATGCCTGCAGAATCTGTTGTGAGGAGAATTTTTAGACAGTGACAAAAAAAAGGAGCTGTTCACAAATGAATGCAAATCTGTGTTTGGGAAGGAGCATGCTTTGCTCAGAATTATTGGGGGGGGGCTCCTTCTGTTGCAGCATTTTGAATTTTTTTGTTAAATTCCCTTAGCTGTGCAGCAGAAATTCAGGGAATCACAGAACAGCACTGCTCAAGTTCTCCAGAGTAGGCCCTCTCTTTTCTCCTTAACTGGCACTTACAGTCTCAGTAACTCACTCTGAGGCATTAGCAGTAGAAAGAATAAAAAGTTTCATTACTCACAACTGAACAGACGAAGCAGCAAACAGACCACACGTGACTGCTGTCAGCAACAGTCTCTAAAGAGGGAAGAAAGCACTCTGCATAGAGTCAGGGCTCTCTTTGAAATCAGAGGCAGGAAAGGACGATTGGTTAGTGCTGGATAGATTGACAGTCACCCCAGCCCAGAAAGTTCCCTCCCACCCAAACCTACTAAAGGCAGCATGCAAGGTTGCAAACTGGAAAAAACAACAACAACCCACCCTCCAGCACCTTCAGGAGCCTGGGAATGTTCATAGAAGGGCTAATGCACTAATGTTAAATGATTAGAGTTCTCTAATTGTTGATCTTAAACTCATAAGGCCAAAATCCTATTGCTGGGGTTAATAAGTAAATGGCGCAAGTTTTGGTGATAAGTTAATGTGAGTTATGAATCCATGTAGACACCCTCTGTTGCACACTGAGTCACACAGCTCAGTGCCCAGCTAAGAAAACGTCAACACTGACTTTGTAATTCGGAGCAATTCACCACTGAATGTTACGCCGTTTGAGTTATGCTGGCGATAGGATTTTGGCCTGAGAAATCTCATTTGTTAGTTAATAGCATTAGATCTTCATTCAATAATTTATTAGATAATTATTGTTTAAGAATTTCTGAAATTGACCACGACAAGTTAATAAGACAAGAAGCCTAGAAATCCTGTAGGACCCCTGGATCCACGAGATCAGTATCCGTGGTTTCACTTTTCCGCAGTCTCAAAATATTAAAAGAAGAAAAAAAATCAGAAATACGTTTTTCCATGACGTATTACCAGAAATGGCCACTAGGGGGGAACCAGATACCATGCTATGTATAGGGTTTGCTATTATCCACAATTTTCAGCACCCACTGGGGGTTTGGAACGGATCCCCTGCAGATACGGGTTTTCTACTCTAGTGGTGTTTGGCCTTTGAAGAACTTAAATAGATGCTTCAATCTGTTGGTAGAGGTTTTTGATGAAGTGGAGCAGTAAATTAATTTTAACCAATTATGCTCAGGGGGTGAGTGCTTCCTTCTCTCACGTGACCACTGCAGGCTTGTGGAGTCTGTGCCTTGCTGTGGGCTTTTCTGCTTTCCCTCAGTGTTCACCTCTTTTCTCCCCAGGAGACAACAAAGACGTTGAGGACAGCAGCGTGATCCATTACGACGACGCGGCCATATCCAAGCTGCTCGACCGCAACCAGGACGCCACCGACGACACGGAGCTGCAAAACATGAACGAATATCTCAGCTCTTTTAAAGTGGCCCAGTATGTTGTGAGAGAAGAGGACGGTGTGGTAAAGTGCCCCACATTGTAGCTTTCCTTCAATTTTTTTTTTCTCAGTCCATTCTTTTTTTCTTATTTCCTTGACAAGGATGTTCGCGATTTGGGGGCAGTTTCTTAAAAACACTGCGAATCCAGGTTTCAGGCAGCATGAAGCGTTGCAAAAGTTGCCCATCCGTTTTCTACATTTCTAAAAACAAGCAATGATGGCTGAAATCCTGTTGCATAAACGGCGTAACTCTTAGACACGAATTGCTGATACGTTGAGCAGCCTCCAGAGGCAGTGTCTGAGTCACATGACTCAGTCGGCAATGGAAGGTGTTTACGGGGTTTTCTTACCTTACGGCCACTTGCTGCTAAAAATTTACACCGTTTGTGTAACTCCGCAAGAAGATTTCAGCGGATGCATCCGTTCACTGAGTTAATGCAAACAGTAGTACCATCGGGCCAGCATCACATGTCTCCCTTGTGAGTCTGTCTCAGCTTATCTGCTCTAAGGGTCTCATGCTATCTATCCTGTACGACAAAACTATAAAACTGGATGGGATCCAAGGGTCATCTAGTCTGACCCCCCCCCCCCCCAAAGCAAGGAATCAGATAGGTGTCTTTAGCCATTTTACTTGTAGCACAATGTCAGTGAGACTGGTTTTTGTTTTGTTTTTTTGTATATTTTGGGACTCAGGGTTTGGTGGCGATGCCTGAATGTAGCATCCTGAGAACCTCAGTTTTAAAAAACGAATTAAAAATTAAATAAAAGCATGCTTCTCGTTGTTAAGAATGCAGAAAATCAAAGATCGGTTTGAAATGATGAGGGCAGCCGTCTGCAAAGTGTCGGGAGCCAGTCCTTCTCAAACGATGTGTGATAAGTTATGGGTCAGTTAAAGGCTGTAAAGAGCCCAGGGAGGGTGCCTGCTGTGTCCCTGCATGAGTTCATGAGACTCTCTTCCAAATCAGCCTCTGTGTGTGTGGGGGGGGGTTTGCTGTTTAGGTGGTATCTCTGCCCTGGTTGGGGTTGGACTGCTGGCACTCTGACACAAAAGACAATGACACACACACACACACACACACACACACACACCAGGAGTATGCCCGTTGTTTCTCTGCATGAGTCACATGAGTCTCCGATGCCTTTTTTGGGGGGGAGTCTACCAGCTGCAGCTTGAGGACGACCCTCTATCCAGAACACCTGCCATTTTCTTCTCCACCCCAACCCACCCGTGTTGCACCTGCAGGAGGAGGTGGAGCGTGAAATCATCAAGCAAGAGGAGAACGTGGACCCGGATTACTGGGAGAAGCTGCTGCGGCATCACTACGAGCAACAGCAGGAGGACCTGGCCCGAAACCTGGGAAAGGGGAAGCGGGTGAGGAAGCAAGTCAACTATAACGACGCCTCCCAGGAGGATCAAGGGTAAGGCGGGTGGCGGCATCTCTGGAGCAAGACAGAGCCTTCGGTCCAATGTATGGACCCGCCCGGGCCCCAGAGAAGCATGTCTTCTTAGCAGAAACTGGGGGGCCAAACCAGAGACATTGCAGAGAACCAACCACTGGAATATAATACCAGTTCATGTTTTTATCATTTTGACGGTGCCTGGAGGAAATAAATGTCCAAATAACAAAACAAAGCAAGCTGACTGGTTAATTTTTGGGGAGGAGAGAAAAGCTGCTGTAGTGACCCTCATGGCTGATTAGCGTTCCTTATTATTCAAAAACACCAGTCAGTATTTTTAAAGTTTTGATTGGCTGTGCCTGGTATTTTTAAATCATAATACCGAGACCTAAGCGTGTTCTTCATTTGCCATTTTCTTCTCCGTCTTCGTTTGCAAGTCTCATTTCTCTAACCTGAAAGTCTGCCTGAACCACATATCTCCAACACTAATGTGGACTTTGGGTTCTAATGACAGGTGACCTGTAATCTATAGTTCAGCTTCAGTCTCGTCCCAACCAAATCAATGTGTTTGAATCTTTGTACCGTACACCAACAGAGTTTAGGTTTGTTGTTATAAAATACACACAGGCACCTTTGCAAACTGCAAGGAGCATTTCCAGGACTGCACTTCCCACTCCCCACTACTCAGCTGGGCTTTGGAAAGAAGTAGTGGAGTGGCCCTGGGACAAAATTTTAATTTTTTTAATATTAGCATGAAATTCGCATGCTGTGAAAAACACTCAGAAGCCATGGCTCTGACTGCATGTCTGGATTCGCAGCCCATCCCTGCTGCTTAAGTCCTGAGAGGTAGACCGGACTTGTGGCACTTCAGATTGCAAGTGTGTGAATTGCATTTTGAATGTTTCCCTGTAAGCAGAAATCTAGCCCATCAAGGTTTCCCCTGCAGATAGAAATGTAGCCCATCAGGCCTCCTGCTCCTTTTCTTCTTCTTCCTCTTCCTCTTCTTCTTCTTCTTCTACCTTTTTTCCTTCCTTCTCTCCCTCCACCTCTTTTCTCTCCCTTCCCTCACTTCTTCCCTTTTCCATTCCTTGCTGAGTTCAGGAGCTTTGCACCCCAACGTGGTGGAGCCCGTTAAGTATCTTGAGGAGGATTCTGATGCCACCTGATGCCTCCGGCCTTTGTTGCCAGGCCTTCACCCTGTCCAGTCCCTCTTGCTTCTCCTTTACGAGACCCTCTTCTCCTCTTCCTCGCTAGAATGGCGTGACGAGCTGTCGGACAACCAGTCCGAGTACTCCATTGGCTCCGAAGATGAAGACGAAGACTTTGAGGAGAGGCCGGAAGGTCAGAGTGAGTTGGGCCTTTGCTTCTTCTCTTCTCTCTGCCTGCCAACCCAAGAGGCTGGTCCGGACCCCCCCTGGGACACGGTTTCCTCCAAGAACCTGGCAGCTCTCGGTGGAAAATGGACAGACACTGGCCAGCGGCCAGCTCTGTGGTCTCCAAAAGATCAACTTGGCTTTTGGAGCTAAGGAGCGTTGGCGCAAAGCAACGGTGGGTTGGACTGGAGAGCTGATCCGGGTGCTTTGGAGCCCACCTTTCTATCGAAGCTGCCGATTCTTCCATGCGGATTGTTCCCCTTTGCCGAGAACCGACCACGGATGGGATCTGAGGCCTTTCGTTCCATTTCTGGCAACTCCTAGGATTCTCCAAGGATTCCGGGAATTGCTGCTCCCAGACCTAAATCTGCACACCTGTAGGCGTCACCCCCCCCCCCCTTGAGCTTTCAAGGCCTTTGCATGCACTAGCAGCTTGACTGGTTTTGCATCTTGTTGATTTGTTTGAAAAAAAATGAAGCTGCCATGGTGCTTCTTGGGAGTCATAGTTCTTCGGGAGGCAACTTCCAAAGAGCTTAATGGACAACAAATCTACAACTCCCAGGAAGGACCACAATTTCTTTCTTTCTTTCTTTCTTTTTTTCTTTCTTTCTTTCTTTCTTTCTTTCTCTCTCTCTCTCTCTCTCTCTCTCTCTCTCTCTCTCTCTCTCTCTCTCTCTCTCTCTCTCTCTCTCTCCTTCTCTCCCTCTCTCTCTCTCTCTCTCTCTCTCTCTCCCTCCCCCTCCCTTCCTCTATGAATCAAGAACAGGAAACAAGCCCACAGAAGCCCACAGAGCAGGGAAATATCTCGGAAGCCTTTTTGTGGGGTGGAGGTGGGGCTGCAGGTGTGCAGATTTGAGTTTGTGGGTTGCAATTCCCAGATTTCTCCAAGAGTTCTGGGATCGGCAGTCCAAAAAGACAAGAGAGCACTGCCCTAGTTTTGATCCTCCTCCCCAGGCTGGATGTAGAGAGCTGGCTCTATCTAAACCTGCTTCCTTAACCCATGGGCCATTTTCCGGCCAGAGTTAATGGCCTCCGTAAGCTTTTGAGGGAATACTGCTATTGATTCAGGGTCTCTTTGATGCTCTCCAGGTGGCCGGAGGCAGTCACGAAGGCAGCTGAAGAGTGACAGGGACAAGCCCCTCCCACCATTGTTGGCAAGAGTTGGCGGGAACATTGAGGTAAGCCTCCAAGACCACTGGTCCTGCTGGCCCGGAAGGTCCAGCCCATTCTCTCCTGGCAACATGGCTTCTTAGTTGAGAAAACACCAATGGAGTTGAACTTCTGAGCGTGAAGACAGAAGTCTGTGAACCTGGGATTTATTGGGGCTTCCCAAGGTGGGTGGCGGTGGTGGTGGATGACTTCAATTTTACCCAAGGGCTGAATCTGCTTCGGTTTTTACTCTGAACTTTACAGGAATGATCCAAGGAGATGAACTTTATCCCAAAATAGGTTCAGCACCATGGATAAGTCTTTTAAAGTTCCAACTAAAACACAGAGCAGATTCTACACACACAGACAGACAAAACTGGAACCACCAGCCTCCCACCCACTCTGTCATTCCTGTCTTTACTTTCAGGTCTTGGGCTTTAATGCCCGGCAACGCAAAGCCTTCTTGAATGCCATAATGCGCTGGGGGATGCCCCCTCAGGATGCCTTCAACTCCCACTGGCTTGTACGGGACCTCCGTGGGAAAAGCGAGAAGGAATTCAGGTTCCTTATGCATCTCATCTCCCCCCTTCTTAATCTGGGATCCCCAGCATGCCTTTGAAATGTCATTCTTAAGATGTTAGTTTTACTTTCTGCCCAAAATGTCATGGAAATAGTATTTAGTTGTTGTTTAGTCGTTAAGTCGTGTCCGACTCTTCGTGACCCCATGGACCAGAGCACACCAGGCCCTCCTGTCTTCTACTGCCTCCCGGAGTTGGGTCAAATTCATGTTGGTCGCTTCGATGACCCTGTCCAACCATCTCGTCCTCTGTCGTCCCCTTCTCCTCTTGCCCTCACATTTCCCCAACATCAGGGTCTTTTCCAGGGAGTCTTCTCTTCTCATGAGATGGCCAAAGTACTGGCGCCTCAGCTTCAGGAGCTGTCCTTCCAGTGAGCACTCAAGGTTGATTTCCTTCAGAACGGATACGTTTGATCTCCTTGCAGTCCAGGGGACTCTCAAGAGTCTCCTCCAGCACCACAATTCAAAAAATAGTATACCTCGTCTTTAAGTTAATGAAGTAATATCTATCTTGCTGTCTTTACAAATTTATCTGAGATCAGAAAGTCCAAATTCAAAATGGCCTGCAGGTTGAGGGCCTGGGAGTAGAGTTGAAAGCACGTTAGTGTCGGAGAGACGTGATTCAGACAGAACCTTTGGTTTGAGAAATCGGATTTGAGCACAGAAATCAGGGGATTCATTCATTCCGAGTTCTTCCCCCGGTTGCTTTTGTTTTCTTCCTCAGAGCTTACGTGTCCCTCTTCATGAGGCACTTGTGTGAGCCCGGAGCGGATGGGGCCGAGACGTTTGCGGACGGCGTCCCCCGCGAGGGGCTGTCCCGCCAACACGTCTTAACCCGGATTGGTGTCATGTCGCTAGTCAGGAAGAAGGTAAGTGAGATTATTCAAGGTCTAGTACTCTTTGGACTCGTGGCCAGAGAGCCAAGACTTCAGTAGTGGCCTCAAATGTGGGCCCCTGAACCTCTTCCTGAGCCACGATGTGGAAGGCTGAAATCCCAGCCAGCCCATGGGGTGGAATCGTGAGAATGTTGGGCTGAGATCCAGGAGACCTGGGTTCAAATCCCACCTCAGCTAGGAAAATCCCCAGGGTAATACTTGGGACAGTTGTACTCTCCCAACTGGCCTACCTCACAGGATCGTTGTGAGGATATAGTAGGGAGAGGAGAGCCCTGTATGTAGCCTTGGAGGGAAGACAGGATATCTTAAAATAAATATATCAAAGAAATAATCTGTTTGTCCATATACACATGGGCTTTATTTTCCAATTGGATTTTGACTGAGGGATATTTGAGGAGCCATCTTGGTTGTTCCACTTGAGTTCTTAATTTTAAATCACATCTCTTTTTGCCTGGCCTCTGGCACCTCCCTTCCAGCCTTCCTGTTTCTATGTTTGTTATGTTTCTTCCCCTTTTCTTCTCGAAGAAGCGATGTGTGCCGTTCTTCCTCCCCTTCTGTCGGTCCTCAGAGCAATCCTGTGAGGGAGTTCAGCCTGAAAGAGAGCAGGACTCATGCAAGGTCACCTAGCGAGATTCGCCTTGTGAGTGGGGACAGGAACCCGGGAGTCCGGAGTCCCACGTCTGTTCTGTTCTGGCGGCAATTCCCACTTGCCTTGTTTCTCTCCGTCTTCTTTTTTCTTTCTTTCCCCTCTCTCTCTTTCCTGGTTTCAGGTTCAAGAGTTCGAACCCGTCAATGGAAAGTACAGCACACCAGACTTCATCCTGGAAAGTTTGGGCAGCCGGAAGTGCAGCGAAGGTCACTCTTCGGATCCAAACACGCCTGTCCCAGCCAGCCCAGCGCAAGGACAGACGGGGCCTCTATCACAAGCAGGTAACCCCAGGTCTCTTGGCTGTGGTGAGGAATAACATTCTGGACATCAACACACACACACACACACCCCGAGCCATCTGGCTGATGAATGACCTTCTCTGGTCTCATGGTTCTCAGTCTCCTCCTTCTTACATCCCACCCACCAGCCGGTCAGAGAAACATGGCTTCCACCATGATAGAAACAAAGCAAGGACAAAGGTTCTCCTGACAGGAAATCTGGAGGATACTGGGGAGAACTTTCCACATCTAGGACCCTGGAGGACAGTGGTTCCCAACCTTGGGATCCCCAGATGTTCTTGGGCTAAAACTCCCAGAAGCCTTCACTCCGAGCTGTGCTGGCCAGGATTTCTGGGAGTTGCAGTCCAAGAACATCTGGGCACCAAACATTGGGAAGCCCTGGTCTAGAAACTCCACAAAACCTATTTACAAACAATAAATACAAAGTGCTACTTCCAAACGAAAATACTTTTCTGTTTTGTTGGGAGAAGGGCTGAAAGGAAGAAAAACAGAGACCTTTTTCATACCCTCCATTTATTTTATTTTTTATGTTTTATCTTTTGGCTGTGGGAGTGCCCAGAGACCAGCCCTTGCCCGGCTCTGATCTTGGGGGAACAATATACAGATTGATGCCATGATCCTAATGATGGTCATGGTGGATATTAAGCATAGATCTAGAATAAAACATCAGTCTCAGTGTTTCCTATTCAAAGCCAGGAGGTGACGTCAGTATTCTGCTCTGAATCAAACTGCTGAATTGTGTTTTAATGGCAATTTCAGACAAAACAGACACATCGCCAGGAATCTTGGAGGAGAAAGACCAAGGTGAACAGCGGGCAAAGAAACCGCGTGAGGGCCAGGTAAGGGAATCCCAAAGGGAGGGTTATTTTCCCCAGCATGAGAGTCTGTTGGCTGCCTTCTGTGGGGCTGAGTCCACACGGGGTTCAGCACACTCTATTTGAACGGTTGAAATCTAGATGTTGGGGGTGTGGAAAACTCACCCGCTTTGCCATTTACGGACTGTGAGTCTATGTCCTGAAATGTAAACATGGTCGTGCCACCTCCTTCCAATCAGGAGCAGGAACAGTGAGTCGTGCAGAGACACAGCAGGCAACCTTTTTTGACAGGTAGTTCTTACTCACGGAGAAGAGGAACCGGGTCTCATCCACTGTGACGATCTCAGGCTGAAATTGGTCCTTAGAGGTGGCTTCTTGTTAGAAGCTGACAGAGACTCCACAAAGCTTCATGTCTCAGTCATCAGACTTGTAAATGAAGCCTGTGTTGGCCTTCTGATGGCCAATCACAGAACAAACCAAGCAAATTTGCAAGACAGAGGGCTGAGAAAGCCCGTGCTGTGACAAACCGGCATCTTTTAGGATTTCCCACTTTTAACAACGTGCTGCCTCTGTCGTTAAGGTTGAGCCTTAGGCCAAGGCAACGTATGGTGCGTGAGAGAATCTGGAGTCACTGAAAACTATGCTTTGCATTCAGGGGTCGTCGAGCGAAGAAAAGATGGATGATGGCGACCAGGATGAGATGGCGGAGAGCCAGGCCAAACCAGGCGAGGAGAGCGTGAAGGAGGGTGAGAGGACCGAGCTTGCTATGGAGCCACTGGTTCAAGGTGTGGGGCAGAGTCCAGGGAGGTGTCCATGTGGGAAACCATGTGAGGTACATGGGCAGGGATCACAACCCCCCACCTTATTCAATATTTTTTCTTGCTTTGGCTCCTCTTTCTCCTGAACCTCCCCTGCTCAGCCGCTACAGAGAAGGCCTCCCAAGAGGAGGAAAAGCCAGCTGAAAATCCAGGATTCCATGCCAGTCCCTGCAAAGGGGCCAGCGAAGAAGCCAAGCCAGGTAAATGTCTCTCTCCCCCCCCCCCAAGGTCACCTTTCCAGGTGTCCAGAAAAGGTCACTTTCTCTGGTTTGGGCAGCCAAGATGAGGTTCTGAAGGCCTGGTCTACTTCCAGGGTGGAGTAGGTAGGCCAGGCCACCTCTTGGGGGCAAAATGGGTAAGATCAGCCCTCTGGTATTCTGGAGACCCGGTCTAACTCTATCTACTTCCCCATGGAAAAGGTGAATCTCTTTTGGCACAGAATGGGTGGGAAACTGAGGGGAGGAACCTCGCCTTCCTTCCATGTCTTCTTGATCCTTCAGTTTTAAAGCCCAGATTTGACAGGGGAGGAGTACCTTGATGGTGACCGAGTACACATCCACGAAGCGTGCAAGTTTTTGAGTTTTCCCGAAGGCTTCATCGTGCTGGAGGAGAAACCACTCTGGAGGGGGGAGAGAAGGTGGAATTCCATTGCGTGTGGCTCCAGGCATTTGAAGCCATGGAGACCTGCAATGACACCCGGTTCCCGGATGCCGAGTAGGGACTTGATTCGTTAGAGAATCGGGCAAGTATCGTAGGACCTTTTTGCAAACCTCACCAGGAATGCCGCAATACCAACATTTCTTTGCAACAAACAACAGCAGCAGCAACAACAACAACAACAACAACAACAGTAATAATCTTTGAACTGCAGAGCTGTCAGGGACCCTGTGGATCATCATGTCCAGCCTCTGTCAAGGAAGCCCAGTGTGGGATTTGAATTTCCATCCCCTGGCTCCACAGTCATTATTTTGCGACAAAGCTGGAGACTAAACCCGAGGAACAATTTTGAGCAAAAGTGGACATTCTGCAACGGTGGTATTTGCTTTGGGAGAGAATTCAGAAACGTTTCTGAAAATCAGGTTCCTTCAGGTGCAACAAGGCTCCTATCTCTAAAGGGCACAGATCTGTGGTTTTGGACTCTTTATCTCCCAGAATTCCCCAGGCAACTATGATGGGATTTGTAGTCCAAAAATGCAAGCCTGTGCCTCTCTAGCTCCTCCAAGGGAACAGGGTGATGATAGAGCGGTGGTGGATGTGGTGTCTCTTCAGCTAGGTTGTAAAGAGGGAGGGCAGCTGCTTCCCACCTCAGACGCTGTGGGGCTCCTGCCCCACCCACTCTCCTGAAGCCCTTGGTGTCTTCTTTCCGAGCAGATGATGCGAAGGCAGAGGAGAAGGATCAGCCGGAGGTCCAGCAAAATGGCGACAAAGAAGAAGAGGACGAGGACGAGAAGAAAGACGAGAGGAATGGGGCTCGGTTCATGTTCAACATTGCAGACGGGGGGTTCACAGGTATAAAAGGGCAGAGCCCTGGGAGGGAAGTTTCTCTGAGGTTCGTACAGCTGAGGCTCCTTCTCCTCAGCCATGAATCCTTTCTCAATAGTAGCTGGAATTACGTCTCTTGGAAGACATCTTCCCTGTCAGTGGGGCAGGGCCCTGGCTCTGAGGATTGGAGCTTTCCAAGGTGCTGAAGGGGGGAGCTGTTGGAAGCACTGAGCCCCCTTCATGAAACCAGCTTCAGCACCTCGGAGAGCTCCTGGAGAATCAGGATTCCTCAGCCCACCCGATTTCACAGCGGCTGTTGGGGATCCTAATGGGGGGACACGTGGCGTGCTCGGTGATGTTGATGGCCAGGAGAGGATGAGGGTTTGGGAAAGAGGAGGATAAGATTTGAAACCCATCTTGGAACATCATAACCCTCATTCTCATCATGGCTATTACTATGATTTCAGGAATTTAACAATTCCTTTGTAGTTGTCAAGTGGCTGTCATTGTTGCTCCTTTTCTGTTCACAAAAATAGTGCGTGTTTTCGGTTGGTTGTGTTGGCATCGCCAGCAGGGAGGCAGTCTAGAGCAGTGGTCCTCAACCTTTTTTTGACACCGCGGACTAGTTTAGTGTGCGTGCAGGGGGGCGGTGTGTGTGTGTCTGTGCGTGCATGTATGCATGCGGGAGTATGTCTGTGCATGCGTGGGGGGCAGATGGGGGGCGTGCATGCATGGGAAGGCTTCTGTGCATGCATATGGGGGGCGTGCATGCAGGGGGCATGTGTGCATCCGTGCATGCATGCGTGGCCCCCCCATCAATGTGGGGGGCGTGCATGTGTCTGTGCATGCAGGGAGGCGGAAGATCTGTCTCCGTGGCCTGGTCCTGTCTAGGCCATGGACCGGTACCGGGTCACGGACCAGTGGTTGGGAACCCCTGCTCTAGAGCAGCCATTCTAAATGGGGGCCCTGGGCCCCTCTGGGCGGCCCTGGCACATTTGATGGAGGCCACAGACTGGAACCAATTCTTCACATACCACCTTATAAGGTTCGTTGTGCGACTTACACAGTCCTGATTTGGCCTGCATTTCTTTTATATTGTGTTTATGATTGTGGCCAAAAATATAGGTTGAGGATGACTGCTCTAGGAAGCGAGTTCTAATCCTTTTTGTTGTTGTTTTCTATGCTTTCAAGTTGCTTCTGACTTATGGTGACCTTGACTGAGTTCTCCAGATATGTAGTTTATTCAAGGAATGATTTCCCTTTGCCACCCTCTTCAGGGAGTTTCCACGGGTACAGATTTGAACCCAGGTCTCCCGAGTCCTAGTTTCACACCCCATCCACTACGTCACACTGACTTTCAGTTTGGCTTTTGCATCTCATAAATACTTTAAAAAGACAAAGTCCAACAGTGCCAGCAAGTGGCATAAATGGTGGAAAACGCCTAAAAAAGGACCTTCAAATTTGTTCGTTCGTTCATTCATTTTATTTCTCTATCGCCCCATGAGTGTGATGCACTATTCTGGGCAATTGAATGACCTTTAAAAATGTAGCTTTTTAACGTCATTAAAAATGTAGCTTTGTAACTGTTGGTGATGTGACTCCTAAAATGTAACTTCATTACACAGTCAAGGTTCCAAAAGTAAGGAGTTACTGGTAACTCAGCTAGCTGTAACCAGTGGCTTCTCAAGCTCTGATTCGCAGACTCTGGAGGGTGCCTACCTTTTTGTAGAGTTTCTGGTACAAACTATTGTATGGGTGCAAAGCGTTATTATGATTAAGTTGTTACTTGATGCTCAGCATGGGCAACTGTGAACTGCCAAGTTTCTCGTTCACTAAACGCTGCCTTTCTTCGCTTGGCTCTGCAGAACTGCACACGCTCTGGCAGAATGAGGAGAGAGCAGCTGTCTCTTCCGGAAAGATTTACAGTATTTGGCACCGGAGGCACGATTACTGGCTCCTGGCGGGAATTGTCACGTATCCTTTACTCCGCGAACACTGGAGATGTCGGACGGCAGGGAGTTGAGCCACTCTGTTGTCATCCGAGCTGTGCCTGTCTAGTCTAGCCACTAGGACTGGGAGTCAAGCTTCTAGTCCTTATAGTGGAGGAGAAGACAGAAGTGAGCCACGCGTCCAACACCAGGTTGATGCGTTGGCAAAGAAGCTCATATTGCTCAGGTGATTATTATTTTTTTTTTGCAGGCAGAGGTGTTGAGTCTCCACTAACTGGCATTGGCTCGGCTGCTGTGATGTCACAGAGGAGCTAACCAATGGTTATCCTTCTGGATTCACACCTTAGGAGAACCTTAGCAAAAACAAAACAAAATAACAAACCCACAAAACTCCTTCTGGAATAATTTAATATTTTTCATTGGACGAGCTCCAAGGTTCCTGCATTTCCCTTAACACCCACCCCTGGCGCTCAGGCACGGGTATGCCCGCTGGCAAGACATTCAGAACGACCCGCGGTACGTGATCCTTAATGAACCCTTCAAGTCGGAGATTCACAAGGGCAACTACTTGGAGATGAAGAATAAGTTCTTGGCCCGGCGCTTCAAGGTGAGGTTCTCCGGATACTTACTTGTGAGCGTGTGGCGTTGGGAGGGCTGCCATCCTTGTGGCTCCTAAAAGCACCCAAGTGGCTTGATTTCAAGTGGCTTGATTTCTCCCTGGGTCCTGGTTCAGCAGGAATGTGAGCAGACCCCGATGTGGGGTCAGGCCAGGCAGGATGTGCCGTGGCTTCCGATGCCATCCTGGTGCCATCCTCTTCTCCTTTGCGCTCGTTCCCCAGTTGCTGGAGCAGGCCTTGGTGATTGAGGAGCAGCTGCGCCGAGCCGCCTACCTCAACATGACCCAGGACGCCAACCACCCGGCCATGGCCCTGAACGCCCGGCTGGCGGAAGTCGAATGCCTTGCGGAGAGCCACCAGCACCTTTCTAAGGAGTCTCTGGCGGGAAACAAGCCGGCCAACGCTGTCCTTCATAAAGGTGGGTCTTTCTTGAAATGGGGTTGGCAGCCTCTCCTCCTGCTTTCTCCAAACTTTCTTCCCTCCTGTTTCTCGCCACAGGTTGGACATCTGTTGGATAGCTCAGTGGTTGAGGTCTCTGGCTGCGGAGCCAGAGGTTAGGAGTTTGATTCCCCCACTTATGCCTTCCTGATGGGGGCTGGACTCCATGATCCATTGGCTCGGCTGCTGTGATGTCACAGAGGAGCTAACCAATGGTTCGCTCGGCAGTTCTAAGATGACTAAGAGATGAGATGTCTAAGATTATTACTAGGCAGTGATTCATTTTTTCTACCAAGCCGTGGCCAGTTCTTGAACTACAATCAGCACCATCCAGAAATAAAACATCTATAAAAATAGAGGATGATGAATTTCGCCTGCTCCGCTCCAGAAAGGGCATCTTGGAGGCTAGAACTTCGATGAAATTCAGCTGAGAATTTCAGATGGATCCCTAGAAAATTCCTACATCACATCTCAACCAGTCCCATAGCATCTCCTGGCTCTGTAGGAGATGATGCCGGATGGCACATGCCTCCATTAAATGCACGGATCTTGATCAAACTGTGTAATATGGACAGTTCTACATTTAGAAGTGGGAGGTCCCATAACTGGCAAAAGCCTTTGTAGCGTGAGCTTTGCTCGCCTCCTGTAGCCTTTAAATTCGCTGGTGTTGCGTTGTGATTGGTCATCCAGAGGCATGCCTGGCCATCATTGGTAGGTGCTGCTGGGGACCAATTGCTGAAAAGAAAATCCTATGGCTGGAGAACCAATGTGCTGTCACTTTCCAATTGTGAGCTGACTGTCACATGTAACTTGTCCCTCTGTTTTAAGTTCCTGAGCAGGAAAGATTTCTGTCTGAACACACACAAAATTACTTTTGAAGATGAATAGGAGGGTAGTCATGCATTTCTGCTTTAGAATCTGGTATTATCCACAGAATCCAGTTTTCAGTGTTTTTTTTTTAAAGCCAAGTTTTTAGTTCTCATGACTGCGAATAATGGAAACAGTACACGGGGTAACATTTGGTGAAACAGCGGGAAAAGACTTACTTATAGCTAGATGCCCTGATCTAAACATCATTGTTTAAGCGTTGCTGTGTCCCAAGTCAGAAGGGTTATGATGT
Organism: Intellagama lesueurii; assembly: GCA_037013535.1. Classification (NCBI taxonomy): domain Eukaryota; kingdom Metazoa; phylum Chordata; class Lepidosauria; order Squamata; family Agamidae; genus Intellagama; species Intellagama lesueurii. The sequence goes on along the minus strand of JBAJHW010000016.1, from coordinate 3,235,065 downwards.
GGTCCAGGAGGAAAATGAGGGAGAGAGCTTTTTGCTGAATAAATAATGGTGACTGTAAAAAAAAAAACGGTAAAAAGACGGTTAAAAAGGGTTAAAAAGACTGTTAAAATTGGTAATGCAGAGGGAGGAATCCTTGATATGGTTCAGAGGAAACATACCCAGTATGGGTCCAGGATTTGGACCCATATTAAAGATTAGCTCAGGTCCAGGGTGCATGACCGATGTGTTTGTCCTGCAGTCCTTAACCAGTTGGAGGAACTCTTAAGTGACATGAAGGCAGACGTGACCCGGCTGCCATCCATGCTGTCCCGCATCCCGCCAGTCGCCGCTCGCCTCCAGATGTCTGAGAGGAGCATCCTCAGCCGGCTGACCAACCGAGGGAGTGACCCCACCATCCAACAGGTTAGGGCGGTGTTAAACACCATGCACAAAAACCATTGCTCTTTTCCTTGTGGGAATCTTTGCTTCTAATCTTGGATATATTTTGGTCTGTGGCTGTTGGTAGGGTGCAGTGGTTAGAGCGTTGGCCTGGGCCTTCAATGATCTGGGCTTGAGTTTCCACAAAGCCATGGCGCTTTGGTGCAGTACTGCATGCTCTCTCGCTCTCTCAAATCTTGGGAGCAGCCGCTAGAAGGTGGGTAGCCCTCTACCGCTTGGACTCCGGGCTACCTGAAGGACCGTATCTCCCCATATGAGCCTTCTCAGTGTTTATGATCGTCCGAGGAGTTCCTCCTCTCGGTCCCTGGGCCAGCCCAAGCACAGCTGATGGGGACACACGGGAGAGGGCCTTCTCAGTGGTGGCTCCGAGATTATGGGGAGGCTGTCCCTCTGGAACAATCAGGCTGCCCCCCTCCCCCTTATCCTTCCACCGACAGCCCCACTTTTTCAGGCAAGCTTTTAACAATCATGACCGAGTCCCTGAAGGCCATTTCTTAGTTGAGATAGTTTTTAACATTTGACATGTTTTAAATAATTCAGTGCATTCTAACCAGTTTTATAGTTTAATTGTTTTTAATGTATAATTTATTGTGGTTTTAATTCTATTATTTTTAATATTGTAAGCCGTCTTGGGTCCCCTTATCGGGAGAAAGGTGGCCAGTCCATCCATCCATCCATCCATCCATCCATCCATCCATCCATCCATCCATCCATCCATCCATCAAGATTTCAAATAAATATTCTCCCCCCCCCCCCCCGTTCTTCCCTTTAGGCCTCCTTTGCTTCCTCCCAGATGTTCAACAACAATTTTGGGGTGAACTTCCGGACTCCGGGACCTGGTGGGCTTGTGAACTACAGTCAGATGCCCCTGGGACCTTACGTGACTGGTGAGTTTGCTTTTCCCAGGAACACATCCTGTCCATCTCTCTCTCTCTCTCTCTCTCTCTCTCTCTCTCTCGTGTCTCTTAAGAGGACAAATTTTAAAGTGGGGGCCAGGAGCCAACAAACCAAAAGAGCATTAGGCAAGCTGGCTGTTTTCTCTCTTATTAATAGATATTTAGCCGTTTACGAGGGTATCCTCTGGCGTTCTCATTGCTACGAGAGGTAAGGTCACCCTTCTTACTCTGATAAACTGTGTACTGTCGTATTCTTTGGGGGCAATCTGTGTGTAGGGGGTGCCCCACAGGAAAGCTGTTGTGCATGAACATCAGCTCAGTATCTTGGAAGTTTGGGGCTGCCATCCAATGAAAGAAACCGCTTAATAAATGGTCTGCTAGACCTCAATTCTGAATTCACATACTTCGGGGCCGAGCCCAGTGGGAAACAGTGAGCAGGAGAAGGACTCCGATTTCACAGGGATGGCAAAGTGAATCTGCTGCGGGTTTTTTCTCTGAACTTTACGGGAGGAGGTGTTGTTAGGTGGCATCAAGTGACCTCCAGTCAGTGTAGACCCTGATAGGCGTATTGAAGTATGCAAGATGTTTGAGGAATGGTTTCTCATTGCCAGCCTTCCAGGGGGCCTCCGTGGTCGAGTGGGGATTTGAACCCAGGTCTCCTGAGTCGTTGTCCAACACTTATCCACTGCCTCGCAGCAGCTTGCTTGCAGTTCTTTCAGGGGTGAGACTCAGCACTCTGGACAGTTCCTTTAAAGGTAGACCAAGACAAGAGCCAATTCACTTCCATTGAAGGCACCACTTCTTATTTTATTTATTTATTTATTTATTCGATTTCTATCCCACCCTTTTAGACAAAGTCTACCCTTCTGCCAGGGTAGTCATAACATCCTAGAGCCCTAGAGCTAGAAAGGACCCCAGGGATCAACAAATCCAGCCCCTGTCAAAGCCGAAAATCACGACCTAAAGCGTCCTTGTCAGGTTGATTAGTTACATCAGTGAAGGAATCATTGCCATTAATTAGTCCAATTTGCATATGGGCAAGGCGATGCTTTAGAAGCAAGAAGCGGCCTTCTCTTAGTTTTGCTTTTAGCCGGTCCATCTGCAATTCGTTTTTTGGTCTTCGTCTCCCAGAACATTATTCCTCTTCAACGATGCAGATTTTCCGGCACGTCAAAGCAAGAGAAGTGGCTCTTCCCGGGTGTGGCTTTCTTTAAAAAAACAACATAGTTTGCAGTGTTTGAAAATGAGGTCCATCAGGGGAGGCATGGTGACGGATGGATGAGAAGTAGAGGCTCAGCTTTTGCAAACTCAAGGTTGTGGTTTCCTTTAGGGAGTCCGTCCACCTCGTATTGGTTCTTCCTCTTTTCCTGCTGCCTTCCACTTTTCCCAGCATGATTGTCCTTTCCAGAGAATCCCACCTTCTCAGGATGGGCCGAAGCTAGGACAGCCTCAGTTTCAACATATTGGCCTCCACTTAATCGTCTTTCTGTCAACTCAGGCTATCTGCAAAGCTCTCCTCCAGCACTACGAAGTTTGAGTGCACCTTTGATGTGCCAAAATTAGTTCAGTGGCTGTACGCATGGAAAGGTTACACTGCAAGAGTTGTCTCTTGTAGTTGTTACAGTAGTTTTGTCACACACAGTGATGCCTTCATTACTGCCAGGAAAAGAACTCATTGCAAGCAACCTATTCTTGCAAATCGGAAGTTAAAAAGAAAGGAGAAAGGAATCAGTTACAAGTAACTAGATATGCCCCATCTCTGTCATGATGCTAGCCCATGATGGCTAGCCCTGTGTTTTCCATGCACGATGACTTGTGGGTCTATGTGCTTAACTCAGATCACTGCCCTTATTTGTCCTGCCTTTTTCATTTTAGCCAGCTTGGTGACTTAAAAAATAAAGCCCGGTGGAGGAAAAAAGCAGGACAAATGGGGAGTTTTGGGCATGTTCCTGTGATAGTCAGCACCAGAAAAGAGCCAGGACATATGGGATGGACTTTTATGGGTTCAACTTTTGTGGGTGTTGGAGTGACACACAGAGGAGGCTCCCCAGGCCCGCAGGATGAAAGGCTCCTTTAATAGCAGAATGGAAAGGCACTCTTTTCATATATTTTATGATTGGATGGCAGAGTCTGTGTGTCGCAGTACCTGGTTTGCGTGCTTCGTAATCATTCTGGGGATGTTTTCAAATACGTAGACAGGGCTGCTGGTTTCGGCATAACCCGAAGGAAACTTTATGACTGACAGATTTAATTGAGCTTGAGTTGTGATGTCTGAGGAGGAACTGGGTTGTAGGTCCGTGCATGCTCACATTAAAACTTGCCTGTCAACTTTAACGGTGCCCCAGGTCATTCCAAAGGGAGCTGACCTCAGCTCTTATATCAGTCTCCATGAAAAAAACTGTGTATTATTCACAGCTCTGTCTTTGTATTTTCCCCTCATCTCTTAGGAACACAGGGAACCTAGAAAGCTACCTTCTAGTGAACCTCAAACCCTTGTCCCATCTAGTCTAGCATCACAGGCTCTGACTGGCAGCTATAGCTCTCCAGGGTTTCATGCAAGATTTGCTCCTTAGTCTTACTTGGAGATGCCGAGCATGGCTTGGTAGTGTCCCATCCGAGGACTAAAGTAGGCCTAATCTTCCTCTGAAATCTACTTTGGAGAGCTTCAGCTTCCAGTGACCTGTTGAGGGGGAATGTTCAAAGTTCTAGTCCTCGGTGTTTTCCCTTCCAGGTTGTGTTGAACGCCATAACTTCAGACCCTTCTCAGGATTCTAGACCAGGTCCCTTGATGAGTTTTCCCCATGGAACGTCTCAAAGCATCTTGAGAAGTTGATGTTTGAGCTTCTGCATTTTGGTAGTTTGAGGCAACTGGGTCGGTCATCTCGTCTCCTGCCCTGTCCCCACCCACCGTGTTGAGTCTCCACCTTCTCTGTCGTCTTCCTTCTTGTTGTGTGTCATCCAGCACAGCAGCAGCAAGGGGGTTTCATTTTCTTGGTAGGCTCAACTAGGTATTTCAAACAACTCATCCCTAGAAGAGGGAGTTCCTTCAGGGCTGATTGTGTCGGACAGTCAGAACCGCAGATGCCTTGTGCCTCATAATTTAAAAACTAGCTTACGGTCTTAAGCACATTTGCCAGGGTGATTCTTCAGACACAGAATTCTTGCTTGTTTAACATTTCTTGGATCCCTGTGTAATGTGTAATTTGGCCTTCACATGCAGATTGGAATAGACCTGCTTCACTACTGTAATGCATTCCCTGTGGGGCTACCCCAGATGTCTGTCATGACAATTTGGGCAGTGCGAGCTTCTGTTCTGATGGGCTTGAGTCTCTAACATGGCACATTAGGTACTGGCACCACAACTTTTTATGATAGCCTTAAGCCAGAATGACTTAGGCTCTGGTGCATGAAGGCAGCGGATTGGGGCAGGAGACCTCACCCCTTGCTTCTTGGATGTTTCTTTTCCAGCTGCACCCAACGGGCCTCCCCCGAGCCGACCGGACATAAAGGTTCCTGACTCCCTGAAAGACAACCTGGCCTTAGATTGTAAAGGACAGTGTCATGACATCATCTGCATTGAAGACTGAAGGGCAGTCCCGGTGGCCTTTGACATGTTCATAGCTAGTAACGTTCTTCAGAATAAGAAGACTTGAACTCACAGGACCATTTCATGGACTTCTTTGAGATGGTGGGATTTCATTTCCTGGTATTTTGGATTTTTTTCTTTCCTTTTTGCACTTTCTTACTGAAGGCTTGAAGAGGTTGGTTAGCTGGACCGTGAGAGGATCCTTGAGTTGCCCCCCTGATCATCATCCTCCCTTTGGATGCACACAGATGCACCTGGGTGGCAGCCTAGAAGCATGAGGGTCAACCGGTTGTGTCATCCTTCTTGGAACATGTGTCCGTCGCAAATAAAGATACCTGCTCACTCGACAAGGAAGAGCTGGTGATCCTATCAATGTTGGGTAAGCTTCCTGTGGCAATCGGGTGGACAGACAGGAAGAAATGACAGAATCAACTGGAAGTCATCGAGTCTAGTCACCAGCCAAGGCAGGAAATTCACAGCTGAAACATCTTGGTTAGGCAACCACCCAACCACTGTTTAGAAACCTCTAGTGAAGGACAACTGACCGCTTTCAGAAGCAAGGGAAGGCGGTGTGTGTGTGTGTGTGTCTATGAACTGAGATTTGGGTCTCAACCCAATTGTGTGCTCAAAACCCTCACCACCACCACCAACATCCAGCTCACGTTGATTGTAAAAAAGCTAGTTGGGGCTCCGAAAGGTGTGAAGTCAAATCCAGGAGACGATGGCCCCCTCCAGCAAAGAGGAAACTGCTCAGCTCCTACTGAATCCTGTGACTTGACTCAATGCTTTCACTGAAGTCAGTGGGATTTCAAAAATGCTGAATAAAGCAGCCGTTACGAAGGATGGATGGTTTTGTAAAGTGATAAGGTTTTTACTTGGTTTCAGGTATTAGCAATATGTGTATAGTGTATGGGAGCCCATCATAGCCAGGTTTACACATGCATGCTTCTTGCTTGATTCCTTGATGCTCGGCGATCGGCAGTTCGTTGCAAGAACTGATCATGCCCCAGTGGGCTTTTGAGGTGAGGCAGAGGTTCTAACTTGATGCCCCATTCTTACATACAAGGTGGCCCTTGATATGGCTTCTTCCTTTCTGGGTGTGCATGTGTACATCATGCTTGAACTTCCAGTGATCAAGTGTAAGGAAACCCACAAATGTGCTGGATGGCTCAGTGCTCTGCATCTCAAAGTACTTGTGTACAGATGTGGGTTAAAGAAGCACTTTCTGAAGTGGGGGAAAAAACACACACCCTTACTGGTGTGCACACATGTAGAAAGGAGTTATACCCTCTTCCTTTGCTTTCTCACAAGCTGATGGCAGCTCTGTATTTTTAATTCACCCAACAAGCAATGGCCAAAACAGACAAGATGGGGAGCTTTGCAATTAGTAGCAGAGCTGACTTAACTAGCAAAGGATGTCTGATTATCCTCTGACATCTTTCACTGCTGCTCCTCCTTTGTTTTTGGTCTTATCCAAGAGGTCTCAGTTCAGATTGGCTGAGCTTTGTCTCCTTCTGCATGTGTCTGCTTGGGTGATTCATTAAAAGTACATCCAGATCCTGCCCTCTTCCTTGCAGGACGGTGTAGCAAGAGTGAAAATATCAGCATTCCGTCCAGGGTTTCCCTTCACTGGATCCCTGAAACCAATGTTTTCCCCAACAACCTTGTATGTGTTTTGGACTGGAGTAAAATTCAAGTCCAGCCACCAGGCACCTTCTTGGCTGTGTCCACCCTTCCATGCTATTTCAATTGGCAACCTAATGTTAAAAAAAAATTATTTTGCCTCTGACTTGTCCCTTCACTAGAAGTAACCCTCTCCTCCTCTGCAGCTCTCAAGGGCATCCCAGCCAGTGGCTAATGCTTGCCCAGTCTGGATGTGGGGGCTAATTATAGAATCGTAGAATAACTGAGTAGGGAGGAGAATATAAAGACCATTGAGTCCAACTTCCTGCTTAATGCAGGAACCCAAATCAAAGCAGATCTGACAGAGGGTGGTCCAGTTTTCTCTTGAAGGCCTCCAGCGTTGGAGCGCTCACCACTTCCCAAGGTCATGGGTTCCATTGTCATACTGCTCTAACAGTTAAGAAGTTTTTCCTGGTATTCAGCCAAAATCTGGCTTCTGGTAGCTTGAGCCTATTATTACCTGTCCTGCACTCTGGGAGGATCAAGAACAGATCCTGTCCCTCTTCTGTAGGACAGCTTTTCAAGTGTTTGAAAAGTGCTAGGGTGTACGGTGATGCCGAGAGTCCTCCTTGAACAATGCAAAGAAGCTTTTGACCCCAGAAATTGGGACACACCATCTCACCGATTCCAAATCCTTGCTAAAGTGGAGATTTGGGGCCACCTTAGATGTCACAGACAGCTCTTAGTAAGAAGGGTCATTGCTTCGGTCCAGTTGTAACCCTGTGAGTTTTCCTTGTTTTGTGATTGGGCACCAGGCGTTCAACACTATCCTAATTTGCATTCAGATTGCTCAGTCTATGATGCTTGTTTTCATCTTCTCACGATGTGCTAACTGGAGTGCGCCTGATAATAGCCTAAATCTGACTTGCACTCCTTGTGGCTCATCTAGCACCACAGGGGCAAAGGCAGTTCAATTTTCCTGGCAGGCTCAACTATGTATTCCAAACAACTCATCACTAGAAGAGGGAGTTCCTTCCGGGCTGATTGTGCCTCACTGTCACAACCAGAGTTTCCTTCCTTGTAATTTGCTAATTAGCTTAAGGCCTTATGCACATTTGCCAGTGTCATTCTTCAGACACAAAATTCTGGCTTAACTAATGTTTCTTGGATCCTCATGTGATGTGTGCTGTGTAATTTGGCTTTCACGTGCAGATCTGAACAATAGCCCTGCTTGAGTACTGTAATGCGTTCCCTGTGGGGCTGCCCTGGATGTCTGGCCTTATCCGGTCTCATTTCGGTTAATCTGTAGGGGATCGAATACTGCCCAGCAAAATTCACTGGGGTCCTTCCCATGTTCTTAAGACATGCACAGCAACTCTTGTCCGTCTTTCCTTTGATTCTTGGGCAGGAGCCATGGGAAAACATGGTCTGGATGACTTCCTGAGGACACTTCATTGGACCAGAGAAGTTTTGTATAGCGATGGGTCTGATAAGCAAGGGTCAGCCCTCCCCCACTATGTCGGACCAGCCTGGAGTTCATCAGGTGCAGCAAACCATTGCATTCTGCCAGGTGACCGATCAGGCCCCGATTCCAGCCTCCAGATCTGCTCGGTTTCATGGCTTTGCTGGAGGTGGAAAAGTGTTTATAAACTCCAAAGTTGGTAGCTCTCATGCAGGATAAATTTGATTTCTGAACCTGCATTCTGGAGCTGGTTGGGGAGGGAAGGAAAAAAAGCGTTTCAAGCTACTTTGCTGTATTGCTCCTTGGTTTTTATTTCCGTGATGCCGGCACGCCACGCAAGCAAAGCAAGGCTCCCTTAACCTGACATTTCTAGGAGGACTTCCTGCCAAATTCATAACCTCCCCAAACTGTGTCCCCCCACACACACACCTTTGTATTCTGTGGATGTTGCAAAGACTTTTCCTTGTTGTTGTTGTTTTTTTTACATTTATGTTTTAATAAATTGTTTTTAAAAAGAATTTGAGAGAGAGAGGCCATCCGTTTCTCCCCCTGGTCTTGCCCAGCTTTCCTACACTAGGAAGTAAATAAGTGGCCCTTCTGAACCATATCGGGGGTCCTGCCCAAATGGCTGGAGCGCTCACAAAACTTCACGTGCGCAGACATTTTTGATGTGTCACTGCTTTCCCAGCTACCCCTAAAAATGAGACACTGGTCTTTCTCCCCCATTTTCACCCACTGTTCTGCTCAGGAAGCTCTCAAGCTCTGCACAGTTCAATGGCCTTTTCTGGTGAATCCTGTGCAGGAAAGATGGCATCCTGCACAGGAATGGTTAATTATCCCTTTGAGGTGTCCAGTTCTCTCCAGGTGAATCCTGTGCAGGAAAGATAGCATCCTGCACAGGAATGGTTAATTATCCCTTTGAGGTGTCCAGTTCTCTCCAGGTGAATCCTGCGCAGGAAAGATGGCATCTTGCACAGGAATGGTTAATTATCCCTTTGAGATGTCCAGTTCTCTCCAGGTGAATCCTGCATAGGAAAGATGCCATCCTGCACAGGAAGTGTAGCCACACTGTGCAGCTTAGCATTTCTTCAAGAAAAAAAGAACATGCGGCGATCTCTTGCTGTGAGAAGAACAAAGTTCAAATGAAGCCATGAAACAGGAGGATGGCCCAGCACAGGAGGGGCAATGGCTCAGGACCACAATCAGCAGTGTTCCTTCATCTGAAGGACAAAGGACACTCCTTTGATGACCAAGATGGTTTGAGAGAGGGGTCAGGGAGGCCATACATGTGCATATAGAAAATCCCTCACTCCACAGGAGTGGAGGCCTTAGATACTATCTATTTATCATGCTGCCTTTCCATCTGTCCCCAGACAGATCAGGACCACACCCACCAGAAAGACCACTGTTAACGACCGTTAATGACCTATGAGAATGGGTGGAGAAGGACTGCAGAAGTGGGATTATCCATCACCCCCTCCTCCTTTGTCCTTCTAAGGAGCCTATTCAGACCAGGGGGAAGTGAAACCAACCTAGAGGATCTATCTGGGATCTCCTACCAACTCTCCTCAGACTGAAGAAAAATGTTTCAAGAAGAAAGAAGTCCAGTTGCTATGACTCAACTTCCAGATAACCTCACCTGGAGGACAGAATCTTCAGAGATATGTGAAAAAATTTTTTTTCTTGTCCCCCCCCCCCCCCTTCATTTCATCATGCTATATACGGTATATAGCATTTGCTATTATCCATGGTTTTCAGTATCCGTGAGGCCCATGGAACCAAAACCCAGCAGATTTCGGGGGTCCTCCTGTACATCCAAAGAGAGAGACACACGCACACACAGAGAGAGAGACAGGACGCTCGCAACAGCTAAAATAAAGGCTTGGTTTATTTATTTATTTATTTTCATTCCGCAAATATAGAAGCTGTCGTTATCAGTCCAGATCTCCATTAAGAAGCGTGATGGATGGGGACCAGCCGCTTGGGTGCCAAGATTACACAGTTAGCTTGGGAACTCACAGTCCTCCTATGTCCCTCAAGAGGTCGGTAGGCGTTCAGTTGGTTTGCTTTCCGACACGTATATAGAACACACATACATATAAAAAGGAGGGATAGGGGAAAGCATTTTTTCCCTTTTATTTACATACATGGAATCGAACGGAAAAGCACCAGGAGGTTAACAGTAGCAGAGTCACAGATACCAACCCTGTCCCGCCCCCCAGCTGCAACTGTATTTCTATATATACATCCTGGATTATATATGATAGCATACGTAACACAGCGGATGGGGGAAAGGGGGGCAGGAGGGGGCAAGGTGGTAGCCTTTAGGAGGGAGGGGGCTCAAACGCTGTCCAATCCATGGTGCTCTAGCTCACAACGGCCCCAGAGCGCTTGTCAAGAGAGCAGGAGTGGTGTTGTTTTTAATTTTCCCCCCTTCACTTTTGTGGGGGAATTCGGGATCGTGGAGTCCAGCCCCTCTGTCAAGGAGGCACCGTGGGGGGGATTTGAACTCCCAGCCTCTGGCTCCGCAGCCAGGTGGGCTAAACTCCTGAGGTGGTGAAGGATCCAGGCAAAGGGGCGTGAACTTCCTCCCCGCCATCAAAATCAGGCTGAATCTCAACAGGAGGGTCACTGAGGCAAAGGCCTCAGGCAGCAGATGTTGGGAGACGGCAAACAGGGGTTGGAAAAGGGAACCATGGGCTTCTTGACCAGCCTGGCTAAGGTGGATGGTTGACCGTACATGCGCTGGAGGATGGTCCCCGAGTCTCTTGCCTCAGGCAGCTCCCTCGCTTGGACTTGACTCATGTCGCACTGGTGGACCGCAACCGTTTTCAAGTTCAACGAATTTGATTCTGGATCCTGCCTCTTTTTATCCCCCCCCCCCCCCCGAATCCTGTGGTGCTGGAGTGGGCAATTTCCAGACATCCATAGGGCTGGGTTTCACTTCCCATGCCACCTCTCCCATCACTCAGTCCCCTTTATGCCCTAAAGGGGCGACTCTGAGCCAAAATCCTACAAAGTATTTAGCTTGGTGTAATCCAGTTTGCTTAAATCCTGGTACCCGCTCGGCCGGCAGCAGCCACACCTCGGCTGGCTTCTTAATTTGCAAAAATTCGCCATCTTGCAAACTTAAGTGTTAGTCACACACAGGGCTAAATCTGGCCTTGCTTTGCCCCTCGGTGGGGCTCTGGAGGGGCTCAACTCTGCCTGTAGAACTGTACCCATCGCTAGTAATTTCACAGGGAGAGCTGCTTTTCTTCCTCCCGCAGCTCTGCAAAAACACAGTGTGAAATCAAGAAATAGGGGAGGTGCCCTATGGGGGAGGATGGCTTACTCCTAAACGCGAAGGGGGTGAAGGAAAAAAGGAGTCTAGAACCGCCCGTGTTCCCTGACTTGGCTGGCCTTTGGGATCAACCGTAGAGTAACCCAACAAACAGAGAGAGAGAGAGTGTGGCCCAGGAGTTAAAGGGCTGGGCTGGGGGATCCAAGTTCAAATCCTCTGCTAAGCGACATGAGGCCGATTCTTCTTCCTTAGCCTGACCTACCTCACAGGGTCGTTGGGGCGGACGGAGCAGATTAAGAGAAGGTGATTAGAGATCGGAACTCCCCGGAGGAAAAATGGGATTAAAAATGCCCAGTGAAGGTTTCAATAAATAACTTCTGTGTACCACACGTACAATGGCTATTGAAACTAGGTAAAATAGTGTGAATTTCAGGCAAAAGTCTGTTTGATTTTACAGCTATTGTTAGGAAAATTTCTGATTTCAAGCTTCAGTTTGATAAAAAAATATCTCTACCCCCTCCAACCTCAGAATCTATTTTTACACTGATTTGAAGAGACCTTGGGTGAAAATGACGTTTGCTAGTGTCCTGTTGCCAAGAGCATCCCCAGTATGCAGGGAAACAGGTAAAGCCTGGAAGCAACCCATTAAAGTAACATAGTTACATGTAACTAGTTACTATTTCAGACAACAAGGGTGTAACTAACTCCCGTTTCAACAGCAATATAATGACTAATCACCAAGTTACTTTGGGGGACATAATGGGCAGCATTTTCTAGTAACTTTGCCTTCCAGAAACCTTAAGCTATCTGTGTAAATATGCATCCATCTCTCCTTCCTTCCTTCTACCCACTGGGAACATAAGCAGGATACGGGAGGGGTATCACCTGAACCCTTTTGAGAACTCCAACAGGCCAAATTGGGACTGGGAGCCAGGCGGGATCCCCCCCCTAATAATTTACTGTGTTTTGCATTCAAAGGGTTGATTGGTCTATGGCGTCTGCCTTTCCTCCAGATCTGCCCAAATCCCGTGAGGTACTAGTCCCCTCTCTATTCAGCCCTGGCTAGGCCTCATCTGGAGTCCTGTGTCCAGTTCTGGACACTGCACTTAAAGAAGGATGCGGATAAACTGGAGCAAGTTCAGAGGAGGGCAACAAGGAGGATCAGGGGGCTGGAGACCGAGCCCTTCAAAGATCTGGCCACGTTTAGCCTTGAGAAAAGGAGACTGAAGGAAGATAGGAGAGCACTTTTCAAAGACTTGAAAGGTAGTCATATAGAGAAGAGGCAGGATCTGTTCTCCATCATCCCAGAGTGCAGGACACGTCATAATGGACTCAAGCTACAGGAAGCCTGATCTCGGCTGAATATCAGGAAAAACTTCCTAACTGTTAGAGCAGTACGACAATGGAACCCATGACCTCACAAGGTGGTGAGCGCTCCAACGTTGGAGGCCTTCAAGAGAAAATGGGACAACCATCAGTCAGATCTGTTTTGGTTTGGATTCCTGCCTTGAGCAGGGGGTTGGACTCGGTGGCTTTCGGGGCCCCGTCTAAATCCATGATTCTAAGATGGGCGAAACACGGTCCTGGGTGTCCTGTTATGTGCCTCAAGGGTGCGGGTAAATCCAACTGGGTGGCTGTCTCTGGGGCCAAACCAGAAGTGCAGGATGAGGGCCGGGGAAGTGCGCCAATTGGAAGCCACGTGGAGAAGCACATGCCAAACTAGTTCTCATCTGCAAGAACAGAATAACAGTAAAAGGAACATTACGACAAACCTCGGTGAGGCTGGGTCCTAAATGCTTCGTGTTTACACGACGAGACAAGAAGACGGAAGAAGAAAGGCAGAAAAGAAAGAACCCACTTTTACACTTAGCTCTTAGATCGGCACCCAAAGCAGCAGCCCCTGAGCTCTGGGACTGAGCATCTCACTTCCGGCACCTCTTGTGCACTCAAGAGGTTCGTGCGATTGTAAGAAGAGGGCGAAAGAACGTTTTTCAGGGGCACCTGCTCGGTAAATCAGTCCTTGCGTTGTCATGACAGGGAACCCCTATAAGGAAGGGGTAGGGAAAGGTAGACTCACAGCACTGTAGGAACGGGAAGGGGGTTGGAAGGGTCATCTAGTCCAACCCTCCACCCAAGGAAGAAGGGAATGTTGTTCAAGAAAAGCGGGACGTGGGGAGACTTCCATTTTTGCCAGCTTGGACAGCTTCAATGACACTTCTGTAAATTGAGTTATGAGAGAAAGTGGGAAAATCTGGACCAGTGGGGTGAAAAAGCCCCCTGCCTCAAAAGCACAACAGGGCAACAACTGCAGCAATAACAAGAGAGGTCTTAGTGCATTCATGGACGCTGGCTTAAGAGCCACAGTGAAATCCCAGACCTATTTTAATTCGATGCCTTGTCAGGATTCCCCCCTCCTTCTCTATTTTCCTCACTATGGCTTGCAATGTGACAGATAGAAAGTGGTTTGAAACCTCTTTAACCTCCATGGATCTTTCTTAAAGGGGTTTGGGTATAAACATGTGCACAGTCTGAGAAAGACGTTATTTCCCATCTGAGTGGGGGGAATGGAACCCAGATTGCTTTTAGTCTCCTGGACAAACAAGTCCCGGAGGTTGCTGGCATTGCAAAAACCTGCCACACCTGTTTGATCAGTGGCAAAACAAGGGAGAGAAAATAATACACTAATCACATGCTGCTGTAGCCCAATCAGTCTCAGAAAGTCCGACCTAAAAAAAACCCTGTATTACAACCCTCTCTAACCCAATGTTTGAGTGCATCTCCCATCATCCACCACTTTGGTGCACTCACATGAAGGTCATACCGTAGGACCCCGTATCCGCAGTGGATTTGTTCCAAGGCCCTCCTGCAGATGCCGAAAACCGCAGATAATAGAGAATCCTCTCTCTCTCTCTCTCATATGATCTTTGGCTCTCCCTAGTGGCTGGTTCTAGTAACTATACTGTAGAAAATGTATTTCTGGGTTTTTTCTTTTAATATTTTGAGATTGTGGATAGGTGAAACTGTGGATACCAATCTAACGGATATGGGGGTCCTACTGTATAGACAAAGAAGCTGTTTTTATAACCTTCTTCTACTCAATGCTCCCCAGATATGTTTGACTACAACTGCCATTGTCCACCTCTTCTGTGCATACTTCCATCAAGAGGCAGATGCAGAGGAACAGAGATGGGACCAGATGAGAATTTTGGTGTCCAGCTTGTGCTGGAAAATGGTGTGGATTTTTATTTTCCCTCTACGTGGGAGAATTCGATCTCGTTATCCAACAAAGGCACCGTTTTGTGTGTCTGCAGCACAGAGGCGGGGGCCGCTTCTTTGCTTCAGAGGTCCACGCGGGCAGGCTGGCATGACCCGCCCGTCTCCCAACCTAGCTACACGTCTCTCCTGAGCTGAGGGTGTAAAGGAGGTGTCTAGGCGACCACACACAGGGTCAGGGGAAGCCCGAGGGTGTGTCGTTTTAGAGCAGAAGAAGAGGCCGTAAGGCTGTGCAACACTGTAGGGGGAAATGGCCGCGACAAGGCAGGAAGATTTGGCTACCAGGAACCTTCAAGGTGGCAGCAAATCGTCTCCATTTCCAAAACCGAACCACAGCTTAAGCTGCAAATTCCACCCCACAGAAGCTCTGGCGGTGGTTTTCAAGAGGCCCGAGGAAGCGGTCTGTCGGTGATCCATTCCCCTGCTCCCCCCTCAACCAAATGATCCCAACACAATCACGTCGGTTGGCGGCTCTAGGGGGATCCCCAGGGACCGTTGAGGAATCCTGCAGAGCAACCTTTGGCCACTGTGGCTTCCCTGGGGCCAAAAAAGGGGGGATCCCCCTTGGCCTCTTTCTCCCACGGCCAGCTTTCAGTGCTGAGACGGCAGAGAGGAAGAAGGGGAGAAGGCCTGCAATCATCCGAAAGCCGGGACAGACAGACCCTAAAAGACGGCCATAGAATGAAAGGTGTTATTGAACCAACCCTTAACTCTGCCCATGAAAAAAAAAAGGACAATAAAAAAGTTATCTATTCATCAGTGCCAGCTTTAGACGAACTGTAAGGGAGGGAGGGAGAGAAACCAAGCACCATGACATTCTTTCTGTGCATACAGGACTTTTTAGAGGAAGAAAAATACAACTGCGAAAAACAGGGGGACGAAAATAAGAATTTGCTAAAAGGACGCCATGTTGACCTAGCTTTTCTCAAGTCCTCTGCCCAACCGATTAGGGGTCTTGCCGTTGAGAAACACCAACGTTGACGGAAGAAGCCGAGGCAGCCTCTCGGGAGGTTCCGGAGCAAAACGTTTTCCACCGGATGTCTTTGGATCCGTCGTCGCCCTTCTTCGTGGATGCAAATCGGACGCCACTTGGCTTCGGTAATAGCTTTAAGCGAGCAAACGGGAGAGGCTAGGAGTTAAGGAGAAAGTCCCAGGCAGACGGGAAACCCCGGCTTAGGATCGGTAGTCCTTTTTGCTGTAGGGTTTATTGCCCAAGATGCTATCAATCTCATGGATGATTGAAGAGGAAAGTTTGGGAAGGACCTTTTGGGAGAAAGAATAAAGAATGAGACAGTGAACTGAGGGTTCTTCTGCTTCAGCCCAACCTTCTTAAAAGCAAAGTGAGGCAGTTTACAATTTAATTAGGCAGGCGACACATCCCCGCCCCCATGAGTTGAGTGCTCAGTTTACCCATCTAGGAAAGCTGAGTCCACCTTGAGCTGGCTACCTGAGCCCATTGGGATCAAACTCAGGTCGTGAGCAGAGTCTTGACTGCAGTACTGCAGTTTAATATGCTAAAAAAAAAGTTTGCATGGCCTTTTGGACATTTATGACTCCAACTTCACGGGGCAGTGGATCCATTCCATGTTTTAGTCTAATCTTCACAGGAGCGCTTATGACATTCTGGCTAAAAAGCTGGAGTGGTTTCACACAACACCCTCCCCTTGGAAGTGCGTATGCCTCAGCCTCATCTCTCTTCTCCCAGAATAATTAGTACACCTACAGTAGCTGAGCAAGTCGCTGGAAACAGCAGGGAAACAGATGTTAGGTGCACAACAGAGGGAGTTTCCTTATGTGAGCAGTTATTTGAGAAGAGGACCAACAGATCTGATTAGATGGCACACAAGGTTTCAGGCGTGGATGAGGCCAGTTCTAAAGTTCTGGCTGACAATACACCTTCCGGTGTGAGATCAAGATGTTGACGACAACCTTTAAATGGACTGCTGTGCTCTGATGTTTTTAAATGTGCTTTTCAGTCTGGATTTTATTGACTGGTTTTAATAGAAGACTTGTTTAATTCTTTGAAAATATGTGTATACTTAGCATGTTTCGCTTTTAAATATTGTGTTTAAGCCACCTTGGGTCCTTTGAAGGAGAAAGGCGGGGTAACAATATTTTAAATAAATGAATACATAAATAATTTACAAAGCCCCCTAAATAACTTGGGGACCTGGGAATTGGAAGCCGGTTGAGGGCCTGCAGAGGTTTTAGTGCAATGGTTTTAATGCTTGAATCAAACGGTTGGGTTTTATATTGCTTTCAAACTGTTTTTAAACCGCTCTATAACCCTTCCTGATGTCCTGTGATATCAAGCAGGCTACAAGTGTCTTAAATAAATCAATAAATCTCAAAGTGGGTATCGGTGCTCCTCAAGCCAAAGGCTTCCCCTGCTCCCAGTCTAAAGACTTTACTCTTAACGACGATATTCTGCTTTCCGCCCCTCCTTAACGGATTCTCTGTTAAGAAAAAAGGAGGGAAGTCACAGGAAACAATGGAGGAGTGCAAACTGAAGACCTTGTGGTCTAGATCCTTGAAGCTGGAGAAGCGAAGGGAGCCCCACCTGTATTGCTCCAATATTCTCCATTAGCTGGTCTGCATTCGATGCCCCCAGAAGGACGGAACTGACGCCTTCGTTCCGTAAGCACCAGGCTGTGAAGGAAAGGCAGAGCATAAGGGGAGATTTTTTAAGCAGTGGTTGGATGATGTGAGCTGGGGGTTTCCAGCAACGGCTGAGGTCTGTATACCAGCCACTCTCGACGGGGGCCACGTGGCCCCCTGGCCCATTTGAAGGGGGCCACAGAATGGAAACACTTCTTCACACCCCACCTTATAAGGTTCATTATGTGACTTAGGCCATCCTGATTTGGCCTAGATTTCTTTCATATTGTGTTTATGGCCCTGGCCACAAAAAAAAAAAAAGAAAGAAAAAAGGTTGAGAAATAGCTGGGCGAGATGATCCTCGGGCATCCTGTTCAGCTCTACAGTTCTAGGATTTCAGGAACAGATCCTCACACCATCCATGATGGGTGGTAAAGTTTGCTACCTCCCAATGAGGTGAGGTCACCTTAAATGCCTTTAAAACAAAGACTGAGCCACCCATTCACTACGTTTCTCCAGGATGGCTAACCAGAGCCTCCGTGTTTAGTCACAGTGTTTCTCCAGTATCAGAGGCAGGGGGTCCAAGTAAATCTAGAAGTATCCGGGAGCTATCATCATACCCTGCGTGTGAGATTCTCAGCATTTCTCGGCTGTCCCCTGTCGTAGACACCCATCAAGGGGTGTCTCGCCTGAAAAATCAATCCGGGGGTCTGGGGACCCGCTTACCGATGGCAAGTTGAGGCAGGGTGCAGCCTAGCCGCTCCGCAATGGCTTGCAGCTCCTTCAGCTTAGCTTGCTGCCGACGCCCTTCCTCACTTAAGATCTTGTCTTTCAGCCACTGGTAGCCCTGGGCAAGCGGAAGGCAAGAGAGAGAGAGACACATGCCGTCATTGCAACGGGCTGAGCCCCTGGGGGGGGGTGTCACCGTCCCCCAAACCCACCCCAGATTTGCTTCCGATTCTGCCCCCCGTGGGAACGAATCCCGTAGCCAACTCACTTTGAGCGAGGCCCGCGAGTAAGGGGGGATCCCGCCGTCGTACTTCCCTGAAACAATTCCGCACGCCAAGGGGGACCAGGTCATGGCGCCCACGCCTGAGGAAAGAAAGCCAGGTTATAACGGGAGCAAAGAGGGCCTCCAATGTCTGGAAAACGTCCGGAGCGGTGGATCAACTTTTGAAACACATCACATATCCCTTCCCCACAACCTAAAATGCCACTATGTCAAGTCAAGTCAAGCCAAGCCAAGCCAAGCCAAGTCAAGTGACTCAATCAATACAAAAATATACAGGAGACAAGTTCAGGAGACGGATTCTGCCTGCTGAGCGACTATTACTGCGATTCTCCGTGGCGATACCCTTTGAGAACCAGAGTTCCCAGGGCTTTCTTCAGCACGTGGCTGATGCCCAGACAAGCTCTCCATTAGGATTAACTCCCCAGATGAAAGGCCGCCATTCCTAACCCCTCTGTGACTTCCATGATTAATATTAGTGATAATTAATATGTTAAGAGCCTCTTAATCTTTAATCCGGAGTTGGATTCTGGTGCCAATGAGCAAAGGGAGGTTATGCAAACCGCTTAGCCAAATGGTCAGTGATTCTTCCCTCCTCCCCCCCCCCCCCGATGCCACAAGGAAGGTGGGAGTCAAGGGGCAAGGGGAGGCTGGCAGAATGAGTGCTCAGAGGTGGCGCTGCAGAATGGCATCTCCAGTTGCTCCCCGCAGCAGTATTCCAACCACTCCTTCCACAAAAGCTTCTGCTCTAAGCTTCACGATAAGGGGAAGATACAGTTAGAAATAGGAACTAGGCAATGGGAGTTTCAGAAGTCATGGACTACAGACCCCAGAGGTTTGCAGGGGAACTGAGCCAGACATCTGGGGGCTTTAGCCAAAAAAACCCACAACTCCATCACTTTAGGTGTCCGTAGTTACTTCCAGCTGATAAGTAATGGCTTCTCCTGGACATGATAAAGAGGGAGGAAGTGGCTGTGTGTGAGGCTAGGTTTTAACTCCCTATCCAGGCAAGGAATTTTCCATCAGGAAGAGGCATTCCCATTTTAAGGAAGGGATGCCTCTTGCAGATACAAATCCCCTCTTCCAAATAGGAGTCTTTCAAACACAGGCTTCTGTTTCGAAGAGAAATTCTCCATCAGGAAGAGGCATTCCCATCGGGAGGAAGGAATGGCTCTTGCAGATATAAATTGCCTCTTCCAAATAGGAGTCTTTCAAACACAGACTTCTGTTTAGGAATTCTCCATCAGGAAGAGGCATTCCCTTTCCCCCAACAGGAATGCCTCTTCTGAGGTCCAACGAGAAGACGAAGGCAACCAGATCCACCCACAGGAATGCATGAAAAATCTCCTCCCCTTCCTGTCCCGCATAATAACATGCTCCGCTGCCTTTCTGCACCTGTGCCGGCGCACAGCACTCACCGATCTTGTGGAAAAGCTCTGGCAGCTGTACTTCTACCTTCTCCCTCTGGAACATGTGGTACTCTGCTTGTTCGCAGATGGGGGGGATGAGGTTGAATTGCCGAGCCACTGAATATGCTTCCTGCCGATGGGAAAAGGAAGAAGATGTCCCAAAGCAATCAGGAAGGGCCCACGCTCGTGATCCCAAAATCCGGCAGAGCAAGACAAGAAGTCCTGGTTACTTCTTATCCTGGGATAGGAGAGGTGCTGAATGGCCCCCAGAGACAGACACCATGCAGAGGCTGAAGTCTGACCGGGGGAACCCAGAGACTAGCTCAGCCCTGGCCCCATCGGGATAAGCCTCTGGACCCTTTCCCACCACCAGGATCCAGGGAGGAAGTACTCTTTGAAAGCAACCTCCCACTCCGTAGAAACTCCCTCGTCTCCTTGCCTGATCTGGCATGCCCTGTCCTCTCCCCTTTCCCCATCTGAGAGAAAACTAAAGAAGCAAAACACATCTGGCAACGCCACACGGTGTCTGAGCACAGCTGTCTGTTCGGATCACTGTGACATGTTCGCCTCCAAACCTCTGATGGGAGAAGCTGTCTGTCCCTTTGGGAGAGCCGAGACGGATGGGGATGAGAAGCAGCACACGCCGAGGGGTTGACGATAAGGCTGGCAGCAAACCCAGAATTGTGTGTGTGTGTGTGTGTGTGTGATGTAAACTATTAGAGAACAAAACAAACAAAGAAAACCCCACAAAATTATTGTCTTTCCTCTGCAAGAGGGTGAGGTATTTTGTGGTGCCCTTCGTGAGAAAAGAAAACAAGACTTTACTTATTTCTCTGTTTTTTGGACTGTTTCAGCAAAAGGGCCCTAATCAGGCCTCAGCGCAAATGGACTTTAACACAACCTGTCTAAAGTGGAGATGGATCTTGCCTCAGGAGCACGGCTTGCTTCTTTTTATATTATTATTATTAATGATGTCCATCCTATTATGTGTGAGGCTCATAGGGAAGGATATTAGTTCTGGGCAGAAAGCCTTTGTACAAATCTGGCTGCTCTTAGATATAGAATCCTAGAATCATGGAGTGGGAAGGGGCCTCAAAGGTCATCCAGTCCAACCCCCTGCTCAAGGCAGGAATCCAGATCAAAGCCGATCTGGCATAGGCTTGTCCAGTTTTCTCTTGAAGGCCTCCAGCGTTGGAGGGCTCACCACTTCCCGAAGCCATCATTTCCCTTGTCATACTGCTCTAACAGTTCAGAAGTTTTTCTTGATATTCAGTCTTTGAACAGGACAATCTTTTAAGGATCTGAAAAGTGCTATCCTATCTCTCCTCTTTCCTCAAGGCTAAACATATCCAGTTCTTTCCATCTTTCGTCCTAGGGCTTGGTTTCCAGTCCCCTGATCATCCTTGTTGCCCTCCTCTGAACTTGCTCCAGTTTGTTGGCATCCTTCTTCAAATGGGGTGTCCAGAACTGCACACACTATTCAAGAGGAGGTCTAGCCAGACCTGAATACTTGAAAGGGAGCCATACAGAGGAGAGGCAGGATCTGTCCTAGATCATCCCAGAGTGCAGGGCACATAATAATAATGGTCTCAAGTTACAGGAAGCCAGATTTAGGTTGAATATCAGGAAAACCTTCTTAACTGTTAGAGCAGTATGACAATGGAACCCATGACCTCGGGAGGGGGCGAAGCGCTCCAATGCTGGAGGCATTCAAGAGAAAATTGGACAACCCTCTGTCAGATCTGCTTTGATTTGGATTCCTGCCTCGGGCAGGGGATTGGATGTGATGGCTTTTTGTAGGATCCCTCCAACTCCATGATGCTATGATTCTCCTGAAGCCCTTGCCCGCCATACCATGATCTCCATGGAGCTCCATCGCGATGTCCCCCAATACATGGCCATTCCTTGGTTGATCACATGGGTCATGGCTCTCACCGTCTCTGGAAAAAAGGAAGGAGACAGAGAGAGAGAAACGGGGAGGGACGTCAGGTGCAAGAGTGACCAGTGAGCTCTCCGGGCGAATTAAGGCCACGACACCAAAAAATAAAGGAAAAGAAGGGGCGGAGGGGGAGAGAGGGAGAGAGGGCTTGGTCTACTCAGACATCTTGCAAGCAGTGTGAATCTCGGCCTCCAATGGCAGGAGAAGAGGAGCTGAGAACCGCAACTTTCTCCCAAAAATAAAAGCAGAAGGTGTCTTCGGGGAAACAGGCCTCTCGGCTTGTGTTGTGGTCCCTCCCCACCCCCAAGAAAAAAACAAAGAAAGAAATGAAACCAGCAAAACAGAATGTATCAATGACGGGAGTATGAGGCTTGGATGCCCGGATGGAGGATATGAGGAGACACCCTAGAAAGGGGAAATCCGCCTTGGTGGATGGGACTGAAGGATCGCCTCCTTCTGTGTCCTGTTTAGCCCTGACGGGACCCTTGCTCAAACCCCCTAGTCATGGAAGGAATGCAAGTCTCATCGTTCCCATCCCTGACCGTCCTACTGAGAGCCGATGGGAGTTGCAGTCGGGCCAGGCCGTCGAGCCAGCTGGATTTTGGTTCCATCCAGAAGGGCTGGATGGGGCCATTTTCAGGATTTTCCAGAGGGAAAACCTCTGGTCCCAAAACAAAATCAACTCAGAAAAGGACCACCCGGAAGACTTGTAAGAAATCAATGTATGGATGGGAAAAGGGCTTTTTGTTTGTTTGTTTGTATGTACGGTCAGAGGCATTTTCTTCCAGCTGCTGGACATATATTATTCCCTGGGGGCTGTGCCATCAAGTCAATTCTGACTTATGGCGACCCTTTTCCAGGGTTTTCTTGATACAGAGTACTCAGAAGTGATTTCCCCTTCCCTTGGGACTACTGTGCAGCTTACCCAAGGCCACCCAGGCTGGCTCTTCTCTCAGGAGGCACAGCGAGGAATCGAACTCCCAACCTCTGGCTCCACAGCCAGATGCCTAACTCACTGAGCTATGATAGTCGGTAGCTATTGTTTGTTTCCCAGAAAGGACAATGGCTCGTTGTGGAGCAAGATCCTACCGAGCTACTTCTCCATTTCGGTAAACGACTCTTGTAACCTTTGTACGTTGAGGAAAACCATCCGTAAGGGAGCCATAAGCCTCTCTCGACTCTGCCTCCTGCCCCACAGTTCTCTCAAACCCCTACTTTTAAGAGCAGAGGGGAACATCCCTGGGGCCGATCTTCCACTTTCAGAATCCGTTGGGGTCCACCAACCTGGCTGCCCCAGAGGCCAAGAACTGAAAAGAGCCTAACCAGGAGGAGATGGAAATCCTGTTTTTGGAAAAAAAAAATGGCTTATTTGGAGGGTGAAAAGCAGAACCTGGTGGATTTGACTTCCAACTGCTTCTGGTTTGGTTCACTTCAGGCCTTGTTCCATGGGAAGTCGCTGAGTCTGTGGCGGATTTAAAAGGTGAAGTTCCTGGTAGCTTCTTAGAGAGGCAGTACAGTAGAACCCCCTTATCTGCCAGATCAGTATCTACTGATTCACTTATCCACAGTATGTAAATATTAAAACTATTAAAAGAAAAATCCTAAATATATATGTATTTAACAATAAAATTACCAGAACTGGCCACGAGAGGGAGCCAGAGACCATGCCATGTACAGTATAGTGTTCACTAGAGAAATATATTTCCATGGTGTCATTAACCAAACTGGCCATGAGAGGGAGCCAGAGACCATGCCATGTATAGCATTTGCTATTATAAAAGTATTTGCTATAATCCACGTTTTTCAACATCTACGGGGGTGGTGGTGTTTGGAACCAATCCCCTGCGAATACGGGGATCCTACTGTACACCAATTCTTGCCACATTCTTTTTCTTTTTGGGGGTGGGGAGTCTGGGGTGCTAGAGACTGCAAAAACAGCTTTGGGGCACCCACTGCTTCAGGGGTGCAGTCTCTCTAATCCACGTTAGACGTTTTCTGCTCTGAACAGCTAAACCAAGTTGGGAAGAAAAGTTCCTTGAAAGATTCAAGCACAGGAGTTATTTGTAATCTATATAGGCTGGTTCGTTGGTTTGGCTTTTGACCAACAGCGTAATCTTTGGAGCGGGAGAAGGGTTCTGCAATGGGACGCTCGGAACAAGGTTGCCTCTATTTAAGACACATTTGAAATCTAAGCAAAGGGCAACCTCTCAGGCCCCGGAGCGAAATATTGAATTGAGTATCCTGAATGTTTTGTTAAAAGGTCAGGTTTCTAGCCCTTAAGGTGGTGAAGCTATGCTTGAAAGTGTCTGAGCGAGTAGCTGCAAAAAAGTAAATAAAAATAAAATAAAGGGGGCCGCTGGGTGTTTTGGGACGTCCTCCTTTTGGGGTTTGGGGCGTTTTATCAGAAATGCCTTGCCCTGCCCCATCACCGCCAAGGCTTCTAACACATGCAAGCCCCGTCAAGACAAAGCAAAAATGCGAAAGTTCATGCCAAAAAGCGGACTAAGAATTTAACAGGCAGACTAAGGCTAGAACAAAGCCTTCCGGATAGATTATCTACTTTTCCTTTATCATGGCACATGCATGGATTTGTCACTGAAAGTTAACCAAAGTCCTAACTGAGGTGCTTCAAACATCCTAATCTGGTGTCCGTGGGATCCCAACCTTTTGTTCCGGGGTGGGCTGGGGAGATAAGGAACTAGGCACTCAACCTGTTACCTCTCCATTGCTGGCTTTTTAATCCTTCAATCATTGGGGTCTATATGGTTCAGGCTCCATTGGGAGTCTTTTCCAAAGACCACCTTATCGGTCTATTCAACAGAAATGCTAAGATGACCTATTTACCATCTGAAGACGCAGGCTGCAATCCACATGGGCCAAACCCAAATAAAATCCTTTAAGCTGCCCCCGTTTTCCAAGAAGTAGCCCCAGGAGACTGCTTTGGCATCTTGGTTAAATTAAACCAGTGGTTCCCAACCGTGGGTCCCCTAAGTATTCTTGGACTGCAGTTCCCAGAAGCCTTCACCACCAGCTGTGCTGGCCAAGCTTTCTGGGAGTTGCAGTCCAAGAACATCTGGGGACCCGAGGATGGGAACCACTGGGGCACTGATTGTCAGAGAAACAAAGTCAAGTAAGACAGATGAACGGATAGATAAAAATGAATCATCTCAGTCCTATTAGGTTATTTTATTCTTTGCTTGCATAATAGAGATGGCAGCTGGAAGCAACCACTGAAGACACACAGAAGGATCTGGTTTAGTGGTTTTTTTTTTTTGGCAGAGTGTGGTTTTGTTATCCTGCAAGAATCCCTGCTCTGGACCATGGCTCTCGGTGAGTCCCAGCCCTGGGCCGTGCCTCTGTGTGAGTCCCTGCTCTGGGCTCTTCCTCCTTCCCATCAGCCTCCTTTGAGAAGCTCTGCATGACAATGACTCAACCTTCAATTGCCAATGAACAGGTTCTCATTGGGCTTCTTCTCTCCACTTCTGAGAGCCGATCTTGGCCAACGAGACCTAAACAATCAAAAAACACTCCTCCACATCTCGCACATGCCAAAGGTGGTCCTGTGTTTGATCCTCCTTGCTTTTGTCGGTTGAAGATTGACAGGGAACAGAATCCCTTGTGCCACCTCAATTCCAAGAAAGCCACCGCTAGTCAAAGCTGGTTGTTCTGAGCAAGACCAACCAACCAGCCAACCCTCTGATTGAATCCTCCCCACAGGAGCGAGCTTGGTGGTGGGGATGGGGCTCCGCTGTTGCTTTGCTTTAGGAATGATGATCGTTCCCACTTGACACAAAACCACATCACAAAACGCAGAAATGCCAGGAAACGATGGCCTTGTAGGCCCCTTCCAACTTCACTTTTCTATGATTCTATGAAATGGCAAGCCAACAGTCACCCTGTCTAAGTCAAAACTCCGAACTTGCCTCTTTCAGCCGTCACTTTGCTGGGTTCCAGGTCCACCCCCCCCAGCAGTTCGCCATCATCTATCTCCCGAAGAAGAATCATCAAATTTAATATGGAGGAAAGATATAAAGAAATGTGGAACATGGCCACGAATGATAAATTAACGTGCGGCATAAAAGATTAGAAAAGGAATGTTGAATATAAATGATTTTAGAGATATATGGAACCTGTTTTTTAGTACCTGTGTTTGAGAAAGGTAAAGGTTATACCCAAGAATTGTTTCCGGAGAGAAACTGTATTAGATATAAAGAAAAACAAACGAGTAAATAAATCCCGATGGTGAGTATGTATCGTGTGTTTTGATTTAAATGGTTTCTTTTTAGTTTTTATGTCAGTTGAATCTTCTTTTGTTTTTGCCTCTTTAGCCATCATGCTCTGGTGCATTATTATTCATAAAATAAAAAACTTTTAAAAATAACTAGGCCCCCTCCTCAAAACATCACACACATGCCATGAAACAGGAGGGGGAGGGCAGGTCTTCTAATCATCTTAGAACTGCAGAGTGGGAGGGAGGCCCAGTGCGGGATTCAAACTCCCAAGGCCAAAGGTCCCTCGAAGGCAAAGGGACTTGCTATGAACAGCAGGGGAGAAGCCATGCACTGACCGGAGAAAGGAAGGGAGGATGATGAGATGGCATGATTCGGGGAGGGTCAAGAAGGACTGGAGCCAAAGTGTTGATTTCAGTATGACTTGCAAGATGTTGCTAAAAGGGGCAAAAGGTTGCTTTTATTTTGGTTTTGGGGTTTTTGAATCCCCCCTCTTTTCTTTCTTTGCTTCCTTCGGGCATTTTATGGAGAGACAGGGTTTGGTGTGTTTTTTTTTTTGTCCGGCCGTTCAAGCCGAGGGAGGCGTTGCCAATCGGAATCAAAAGCAAAACAGCAAACATAAAGGAAGAACGAAAACGGGGCGTGGGGTCGGTCCCATAAAATGCCACTCGGATGCAGGTAGTCAAGACGGGCGGGGTACAGTGTACCTTCTATGATGAATGTTCGCGACTTGGAAGAGCTAAATGGGTTCCCTGGTGATAAAAGAAAGATTTGAGAGAGACCAGAGTTTACAGCTGCTGGCGCCATTGGCAAGACACGGTGCGACAGGAAGGGCGGGGGAACAGGAGTATCAATCCGCCCGTTCCCGCTTCCCTGCTCAAGCTCCCTCTTGGCCATAAGAAAAAGGGAAGAGAAGGCCAACATCGGTCCCGGGGTGCCAGACCTGCCTGCTGAAATCACTCCAAAAAATTTGCTCTATTTCTTTCTTTCTTTCTTTTTTAAGACACTACACAGGCACCCATGAGCCACAGCTACTGATCAATGTGCCGGCGACCCTCCCTCCCCGTGCCTGATCGTTTCTCAAAAGCTGAGGCAGCTTTCAGCCACGATCACAGTAGGAACGATGCCCCACAATTCTGGGGAGGCGAGATGCCCCCTGCCTGCTCGCTCCAGGAGTCCCAAACGTATCACCAGAGTAAGGTGGCTCAGAGTAACAATTAAGGAACAGCACGGGCAGGAACAGTCTTGACTTACCTTATAACAGGGATGGGCCATGTGTCGGGGACCTGGGTGACTCGGAGACCCCCAATTTAAATAATTTGTTTGAATTATTTTTTTGGCTCTTGGAAGCTCCCAAGAGTGGGGTTCTCCAGGACCCCGCCCAAATCCACAGGAAACAAACCAGAAGTGGACCTTCAGGAAACTGTCTGGGATTTGAGCCAAGGTCGCTGCACATGCGCAGGACCAAACGCACATGCGCAATGCGCAAGGACCATGAGGGAGCGTCGCTCCGGCACGTGAAAGCCCTCAGCCAATCTGAAATATGGCCATGCCGCCCCCTGGTTTTTACAAACAGAAGGGCTTTCGTTCCTCCACCCGGCTTGTGGGCTGGGGGAGCGTGTCAAGAAGCGCAAAAGGACAGTGATTCACGCTGAGAGATGTATGGAGGCTGCCTCTGACGCACTCAGAAACTCTTTCCAGGGAGAGGGAAGGGTGTTCATTCAGAAAAAAAAAATGGTACAGATATACAATATTCAGAGACTGCTACCCCAGCTGCTACTAATTAATACGAAGATGCATCACAGGGAACCCCAAGTTAGGGTGACGTTTTAAACCAAGATTGCATTCAGCTCTGTTGCTGTGCCTTCAAGATCTCCGTTCAATGATGCCGAAGACCGGCCTGCCCTCAGGAGGAGACTCCTCGCTGCCTCTCTGCATGAGTTCCTGCTCTGGCTTCACCTCTTGCTCCCCCAAAGGGTCAGTGATTTGGGGAGACACACAGGCAGTGAGCCTGTGGGCGCTTTTCATATGAGAAAGCAAAGCTTTTAACGGTGCGTCTCTGTCTTTGTGTGTGTGCAGGTGTCTCGGGTATTAGACACCTGGAAATAACATCCGTTGTCCCCTGCAACGACAGATGCACCATGAGCATGACCCAGGTGCACGAGGCGCCCTTACCTTCCATCGGCGTATTGGGGTCTGGCCGATTAGCAAACACCACGTCCACGTACTCCAGCTGCAGCCGTTCTAAAGAAGCCTTCAAGCCTAGAGAGTGGGGTAGGGGACAAAAACAGATCAGCAACAGCTCCCACCTGACCGCTTTTCTTCATTGGTTAGGGTGCGATCCTTGCCTAAAGGGCTCTGACCCTTCTGCTCCCCTTAGTCCCTCCTCAAGAGAGCCCAAAATGCAGACAGCTGGATCCGTCCGTGTCAACAAAGGAGGAGCGGGTCTTTTGCAAAACGAATGGCTCTTAATTACCAAACCAACCTCAAAATGCTTTCCTTTGACAACAAAGGTAACCTCCGACTAGACACGGTCTTCAGGGGAGCCAGGCAGAAGAGGCGTCTAGATCAGTGGTTCCTAACCTTGGGTCCCCAGATGTTCTTGGACTACAACTGCCCGAAATTCTAACCAACACAGCAAGTGGGGAAGGCTTCTGGGAGCTTTAGTCCAAGAACATCTGGGGACCCAAGGTTGGGAGCCACTGAGGATGACGTTTTAATTGCTGCTCATCAGAAAGTCCCAGGGCTTCAATTCTGCTCCATCACACCACTAATGAAGTGCAACTGAAGGGGGATCTTTTAGGGTCAGGGTGGGAGCATCCAATTTTAATAAGAACTGATTTGATTTGAACCTTGAGATCGGGTAACGCCAACGGGGATACCAATATTCCACTGTTTCCCCAAATTTGATATCCCCCAGTTCTTGCAATATGGCGATGCAGTTCTTTGGTCAAAAATGCATATACAATAGGACCCCCTTATCTGTGGGATCAGTATCTGCTGATTCACTTATCCACAGTCTGAAAATATTAAAAATATTAGAAGAAGAAAAAAAACTAGAAATATATATTTCTAAAGGTGAAGTTACCAGAACTGGCCACTAGAGGAAGCAAGAGACCATGTTATTCATATGTACATGACATATATTTTCAAACCAATCTGAATTTGTTTCGGATTTCATGTCTAGCCCCAAAATTCCTATCACAGTATCTGGACCAGTGGTTATTTCATTCTTTTCAGGGTGAACCGCCCGAAAAAAGGGACAGCTAATGTCCTGGGCTGTAAATCCCCTTTATCTTGTCCTGGCATTTGAAGAACAGGGAAGTGAAGCATTTTTTCCTCCTTGCTCTCTGTCAGTTCTGGTTAGAAAAAGTGTTCCCCCCCCCCCCTCCGGCCGTTTTCCACTCCTGATCTACCCACCACAAGGACAGCAAAGCTTTTAAGAAAACGACTCTGGCCACCAAGTCTAAAATTGAAACTCCACTAGCTAGAAAGAGCTGCTCCCATGCCTGTCTTTAGCTGGAAATTTTTAAACAGAGGCTAGGTGACCACCTGTGGGCAATGCTTTAGCAGTGGGTCTCCCACACTGGAAGCGGGTTAGACTAGATGACCTCGGAGTGCCCTTCCAACTCTCACCATTCTGTGCTTCCCAGCTGAATGCCACCTCCCCAGAGTTCCATGAGCAGACCCACCCAGTCCTGCCCACCTCCGACTCCCCCGGCACTCGGAGATTTCACCGGCAACCCAAGAAGCCCAGTGCGGGGCCACCTCCCCTCCGGCGCTCCCCCTTACCTTCTATAATGTGCTTTCGCGAAAGTCCCCTTTCTGTCTCTGCTCTAGAGGGTGAGAAGGGAGAGGGCCCACCATTAGTGGGTCGGCCACAGCCTGTTTTACATGAACTGTAATAATTAAGCTAAGTTAGAACGTTGTACTTTTAGGGAGATGCATCCGAATGATGACTAGCGTATGGATCTGCTGTCGTGAACTGTTTGGAGCGCAGTGTTTTATGGGAAGCATTGTCCATGAACACACCGATTGTGACTAACGCCCCCGTCTCCCAAGACCCAGTCCAACCCAGATCTCACCAGTTTGGGCCAAAGTGATAACCACTACACCATACAGTCCTTGGCCTCCTAGGGGCACCTAGACAGCAAGAGTTCTCCCAGGGCTTCTAAGAAGCCTGAAGACCCCACCCAAGAAACACCGAGTTTCCATCTCAGAGATCTCGCTGCGGAAGGGGTGAGGCGAGGAGGGTGCTCTGGACATGCTCAGAGGCTCATCTCCCTCCCGTTCGCCTTAAAAGGGAGCTGTGACGACAGCAGAGGCAGAAAAGGCAGGACACAAATTCGGAGCCACTTTGAGAAAGATGGCCCGGGAGGCCCTGTCTGCATTTCCTTGGCTCAAATACTGCAGGGTTTTAATCACCAAAATAAATAAATAAATAATAAAAAAAATAAAACAAACAAACGAACGAACAAATGAATAACATACTTTCCTCCCCAGAAGATCTTGGTTGTGATCACCAGGCTTGACCGTCTGCAAGGAGACACAGAGGGGGGGAAATATGTAAACGTGGTATCTCTCCTATTTCCCAGAATAAAGAAAAGTAAAAGCCTTACTTTCCACCAACCTCCCATCTGTCAGCGACTCCCTACAAAGCTTGGAAAGGATTAAATGCCGTTCTGGCAAATTTGGCAAATTAAAAGGAATAAGATAAGGAACGGGGGGGGGGGGGGGGAGACATATATCAGGTCGGATCCAGATTTCGTCATGCTTAGGCAAGGAGCCCTGTGATAAACTGAAGCTCTGAAGCCTGCTATGGACCCACTTTGCTGATCCAGAAGGCAAGAACCTGGTCTCTGAAGCAGACAAACAGTAGGAACGCTATATCCACGGGATCAGTATCCACAGTTTCAGTTATCCACTGTCAGAAAATATTAAATAACCCCCCTCCCCAGAAATATGTATTTCCAAGGTGTACTACCAGAACTGGCCACCACAGGGAACCAGAGACTATGCTATATATACGGCTTGCATATCCACAGTCTTCGGCATCCACGGGAGTAGCTTGGAACCGATCCCCCATGGATACCGTGGTCCTAGGGTATTCTATTTTTATTCTGATTATTGCACATAATTTATCTAAAAGTTCTACCCCACATCACTGGGTCAGGAGCGGAAGCTGGTTCAAGGGGGGAAAAAAAGGTTACCTCCATCCTTTCTTCTTGATGATATTCCCTAGCACCACTTCAGCCCTAAAAGACAGAGAAAGAGAGACATGCAATGTGATCATTAGACTCACGGGGAATGGAAGCCAGAGCTGCTAATGGGAAGAGGATTTGGCTGTGCGGTTTCAGAGGGTGGCATTCTACCCTGAACGTGTGGGCTTGAGTGGGTAATGAACAGAAGCCACCCCTTAAGGGTCAGGCCAATGCTCTTCTGAATGTCTGACAGCCGATAGATGGTCTCCTCCCAATTCAGTAGCTTTCCTGGAACACAGACTCACGCAGAGATGCAACAGAGACCTCTTCTCAAGGCAGGTAACTGTATGACTTACAGTCTAAAAGGGCTGCTCTATTGGGCCTTACACCCACCCACCTCTGGAGAGCTGTGCCTGTTTCCATGATTCTCACTTTCTTACACAACCGCTTAAACACAAAATAATTAAAAAGCCCTCTTGCAACCACTATGAGTCAATATTTTGAGCCCTCTCAAAAAATGGCAGAATCAGACCCCATGTCCTCAGTCTAAAGGAACTTTTGGAGTGGAAAAAAAAATTGTCTGTCCGTCCTCCTTCCTTCCTTCCCCATCCATCCATCCATCCATCCATCCATCCATCCATCCATCCACATCCATCGATCCATCCATCCCTCTCTCTCCATTGATCGATCCATCCATCCATCCCTCTCTCTCCATCGATCCATCCATCCCTCTCTCTCCATCGATCCATCCATCCATCCATCCATCCATCCCTCTCTCCATCGATCCATCCATCAATCCATCCATCCATCCATCCCTCTCTCTCCATCGATCCATCCATCCATCCATCCATCCATCCATCCATCCCTCTCTCTCCATCGATCGATCCATCCATCCATCCCTCTCTCTCCGATCCATCCATCCATCCCTCTCTCTCCATCGATCGATCGATCCATCCATCCCTCTCTCTCCGATCCATCCATCCATCCATCCATCCCTCTCTCTCCATCGATCCATCCATCCATCCATCCATCCCTCTCTCTCCATCGATCCATCCATCCATCCATCCATCCCTCTCTCTCCATCGATCCATCCATCCATCCATCCATCCATCCCTCTCTCTCCATCGATCGATCCATCCATCCATCCATCCCTCTCTCTCCATCGATCCATCCATCCATCCATCCCTCTCTCTCCATCGATCCATCCATCCATCCATCCCTCTCTCTCCATCGATCCATCCATCCATCCATCCATCCATCCCTCTCTCTCCATCGATCCATCCATCGATCCATCCATCCCTCTCTCTCCATCCATCGATCGATCAATCCATCCCTCTCTCTCCATCGATCCATCCATCGATCCATCCATCCCTCTCTCTCCATCGATCCATCCACCCACCCATCCCTCTCTCTCCATCGATCCATCCATCCATCCATCCATCCATCCCTCTCTCTCCATCCATCCATCCATCCATCCATCCATCCATCCATCCATCCATCCATCCATCCATCCATCCCTCCCTCTCTCTCCATCCATCCATCCATCCATCCATTATCCATCCATCCATCCCGCTCTCTCCATCCATCCATCCATCGATCCATCCATCCATCCTTCCATCCCTCTCTCTCCATCGATCCATCCATCCCTCTCTCTCCATCGATCCATCCATCCCTCTCTCTCCATCCATCCATCCATCTCTCTCCATCCATCCATCCATCCATCCATCCATCCATCCATCCATCCCTCTCTCTCCATCCATCCATCCATCCATCCATTATCCATCCATCCATCCCGCTCTCTCCATCCATCCATCCATCCATCCATCCATCCATCCATCCATCCATCCTTCCATCCCTCTCTCTCCATCGATCCATCCATCCCTCTCTCTCCATCGATCCATCCATCCCTCTCTCTCCATCCATCCATCCATCTCTCTCCATCCATCCATCCATCCATCCATCCATCCATCCATCCCTCTCTCTCCATCCATCCATCCATCCCTCTCTCTCCATCCATCGATCCATCGATCCATCCATCGATCCATCCATCCATGAAGGATGTCCAGCTGTGACAGGGTTGGCAGAAAGCCTTCTCTCATGCCAGGTTCATAGCCTGTCTCATACAATGCAACCTGGAAACAACTAGACCAGACACATGGGCCATAAAACACTTTCAGCTCTTCCACTCGTGTGTGTGTGTGTGTGTGTGTGTGTGTGTGTGTGTGTGTGTGTGTGTGTGAGGCTTCCAACCAAAGGGTCACAGCCTTCACTCACTCACTCACTCTGAAGACCTTGAGAAGACTCTCAGCCTTTGCATTGCCTGTTAGGGCAAAGATCTCCACGTGCTGATATCTACTGCCGTTTCTGGCGTCTCAGACATGTGCAGGTTTGTGACTTTGGACTACGATTCCCAGAATTCTAGGCTGCCTGAAGAATCCTGGGAATTCTAGTCCCAAAATGTCAATCTGCATCAGTAGCGTCGGCGGACAGGAGAAAGAAAACTGATCAATTCTTAAATGGAGCAAAGTATTCAAACTCTCTCTCTTCCCCCAACCCCATCGTGAAAGGCACAAAGACTAGGAGATGGAATTAGCAAAAGGGTGCAGCAGCCAGCGGCATGAGCCCAGAGCAGTGACTCATGCAGGCCTGCGACAGGCAGACTCCTGTGCAAAAGTCCACAAAGACTCGGCTCTTGGTGGACTCAGAAGACCAGCCTTCCCTCCCGGGCTGTAGCAAAGAATGATCAGAATCTGTTTCCCCCCATACTCAGGGTGGAAAAGAATTTGTACGTAGAAACGTGACCCTGGGAGGAAGTGGCAGGGTTCATCCATCCTAAGAAAGTTTCGGGAGCTTCTTTCTCGGTGGAAGAAACCTGCTGAATTTGGCTGGGGCAAACACCGGAGAATATCATCCCAGTTTTTGAAAACTTTACCGGAATTTGCAAAACAAGCCCCATTTCCTGGAGTTTGGGATGGAAGAGAAGGGAAACCCCGTGAGATTAAGGAAAGCAACAGGAACGTAGGAGAAAAGCAAGATGTAAGAGCTCAAGGAACCGCACTTACTTCCCCGCGGCGTAGACCTCTGCCGTGTCAAAGAGGTTGATGCCGTTGTCGTACGCCAGGGTCATGAGCTGCTCCGCCATCTGTAAGAGAGGCACTGAGGATGTCCTGGGAAGTACACTTAGCTTTGCCAGGATTGTACCTGACCGCCAGTTCTCCACCACTGCCTGCGGGAAGCAGAGCTTCAAGATGAGGAAGGGAGATTCTTACCTCGTCGGTGATCTGTCCTCCAAAGGTCACCCATGTTCCTGGAAAGGGGGGGGGGGGGGAGAGAGAGAGAGAGAGAGACAGAATTTTTAAAAGGTGAGTGGATTTTAAATTATAATTAAAAAAGAAAACATGGTCATTCATTATCTAGTCCAGACATTCTCAATGGGGGCCATATGGCCCCCTGGGGCCCCCTTGGCCCACTGGACAGAGGGGCACAGACTGGGAACAATTATTCACACCCCACTTTATAAGGTCCATTATGTGGCTTCTACAATCCCAGATTTGGATTGTATTTCTTTCATATTGTGTTTATGGCTGTGGCCAAAAAAGAGGTTGAAGACGGCTGCTCTAGGCAGTCGAGAGACGGACCGAAAACAGGCCTGATTTTGTGTGTGTGTGTGTGGAGGGGTGTTGGAAGTATAAG
This sequence comes from Intellagama lesueurii, assembly GCA_037013535.1. Lineage (NCBI taxonomy): Eukaryota > Metazoa > Chordata > Lepidosauria > Squamata > Agamidae > Intellagama > Intellagama lesueurii. Next base: position 3,200,426 of record JBAJHW010000016.1, on the reverse strand, counting down.
AAGAGTGCGCAGCCCCAGTGTAGCTGGGACACAATTTTGCCTTCCTCCCTGGATCTGCTATGGGCTGCGACCCACTTGGCAGCAAACTGGGAGAAGTCACTAAACAAGTAGGGCTTGCTTATTTTTGTAGGATGTCCCCAGTTCCCCCCCAAAAAAAATTTCAGCAGGAAAAACCCTCCAGTAGAAGCATTTTTAAAATTTTCTGCAGGTTTAGATGCACCGAGTTTTACTTCTGCCTTAAGACTGTACTGCTGTTTCACAGATCCTGAGCATGTGCAAAGGGCTTAGGCCCTATGCAAGGAAATTATGTTCTCTGCCAATTGAGGACTCGTTTGTGCCCTCGTAGGGCACAAACGAGGCAAGAACACCAGCGCTTTCAAGCACCTTCTGTAAAGGAAGGCGAGGCAGAAACGGTGTAGTCGCGGCTGCCTCTCCCTCCAGAGCCATCATGCAACAGAGTCTAGCGATGCCCTTGATGACAAATGCATTGGAGTTAACTTAACAACCCGCATGTGCCGTGCAGAGCATTGCACGTTGATTTCTCAAGGAGCCACCAGGGGGTGCTTCTGCAGGAAGGAAAGTGCCTGTTAAACAACGCTTGCGGGTCATGACCGTTGGGATCCAGTTAACAGAAAAGCAATGGGTAGGGATTTGCTGTTCTGACGCTGGCGTGAGCCCGGCAGCCGTGCAAACAGGACTGAACGATGGGCCTCAGCAGGTGCCAACTTACCTAAGCCGAGGCAGGAAACGCGCAGTCCTGATTTTCCAAGGTTCCTGAAAAACACACAAACACCTCTCAGTGGGCAGCCCGGAAATGTCAGAAATAGACCTTGCCCGTTGGCGCCTTGCACCAAACGCTTACCGGGAGCAGATGTCATTTCAGCTCCAATCAGCATTTCCCCATCCCCCCCAAAATGCACTCAGCGAAGGGAGGAAAGGCCAGTTGGCGCTTTCGTCATCGTTAGCAGAATCGGCCGGATGGAAATGCCCGCGTCCAGATGGGCCGCGGCCCACGCAGGGGGTACCCACAGCCGCCATCTGGAAACCTGCGCGGAGATCTCCCACCGTCACAAGGGAGTGGGGGGAAAAACCCTCTAAATACTAATATTCATAGTAGGGTTCTCGTAAGCTTCAAATGCCGGGGTAAAAAGGCTCTCCAGGCTAAGAAGCACCCAGCACCTGGGGGAATGGGTGCCACGGAGTGTCACACCGCTCCGAGCCACTCAGAGTCCCGACACGTTTGTCAAACTTTTGCAGATTTGTGTGGCGGGCTTGATTATTTTTGGCAGTTGGGTTGCCTCTCGGCATCTCCCGACCTTCTCCACGAAGCGGCCAGGCCGCTAGCCCGAGGCGGGGTGGAAGGAGGGGAACGGAGCTGGCTTCTTGACACTTCGGAAAAGTTTCCTCGCGCCACGTGATTTGGGATGCCTCCGTTTGAAGCCCCCAAACCTGGCTCCAGGTTCTTGCGCAGAAAGAAGGAGCATCACGGCCTCCGTTTTTCTACAGATGTTCACCGCAATGCCCTCTTAAAAATGGCAAAAGCATCATCAGGGATGTGGTCCAAAGAACACCCCCTCCTGCTCGTTTCTCGGTAGATTTAGAGGTGACACACAAGCCAGTCCCTTTTACGTCACGGTAAAGGGAAGACACCAATTGCAATTAAGCTGCATCTGCTAATCTATGTACACAGATGGGAAATTAAACAGGATTTTTTATTATTTCAGACCAAGGTGGAACGCTTCCCGTTCACAGGCGGTCGGCAGTGACCCGGTGACCTGTGCGTGTGTGCCGCTGAAGCGTCCCGGCTGACGTGTGCATGACGGGGACACTTCAAAGTCCCTGCTCTCCCTCTTTCAGTTTCTTAAATGAGACACGAACGGGACTTAAGTTGTTCCAGTAGAGCAGGAGGGCAATTGGAGGACTGCCTCTCACAAAGAGGATGCCTTAGATTGGCAGCAGGGTAAATGTGGAGCCCCAGATGGAACCGTCTTAAGGCAGAAGAGGTTAACCTTGGCCCTCGGCTCCCCGAGGACCTGGTAGGAACAGGATGAACTTGGGCCTGTTTAGCCTTGAGAAAAGAAGACTGAGGGGAGAGAGGAGAGCACTTTTCATTGATTTGAAAGAGGAGGGGCAGGATCTGATCCCGATGATCCCAGAATACAGGACACGCAGCAATAGGCTTAAGCGACAGGAAGCCAGATTTCAGCTGAATATCAGGAAAAACTTCTTAACTGTTCGAGCAGTATGATGATGGAACCCATGACCTCAGCGGGAGGTGGCGAGCGCTCCAACACTGGAGGCCTTCAAGAGAAAATTGGACAACCCTCTTTCAGATCTGCTTTGACTCGGACTCCTGCATTAAGCAGGGGGTTGGACTTGATGGCTTTATAGGCCCCTTCCAACTCAATTATTCTATGAGTCGACATGGTTAAGGGATTATGGATATTGTACTCCCAACATATGACAGGCAAAGGGCTCCGTCGGACGACATTCTCTTGAGACTGCCATACTGTACGACTATCAATTATTGCTTTCTTTCTCCTGCCACCACCACTCCTATCAGGAGCTTCAGAATGTTACTTGTTTGTGGACTACAAAACCCAGAATCCCCCACCCCAAAAACCCATGTGCTCAAGCTCTGTCCTCTTCGGTGGCTTTGACATTCTGTGCCACGTCAGAGCCTGCTCATCAGGAGGAATACAAAATCCTTTGAGCACGGACAGATTTTTATTTCAAAATATCTCACAAAAAAAGCTGAACCCCTTTCAAAATCATGTCCCGGGTCTTTTCCGCTGGAAGACAGCAGGAAAATAGGGTTCATCTTCTCACTCCCTTTTCCATGCACATGGGTCCAGCGTTTGAGCCCCTAAAATGTATATTTGCACTGTTGTGATAGGTGGCTTAGCAAGGATTCGTCCTTAGAGCTATGTGAATTTTTTTATAATACGAAGGTTCGTTTCTTCCTTGGGAGAAGCGTGCTGTGCTCTCTGGAAGCTGGCTATGTGGCAAACACTTCAACACCCAAAGAAGGAATTGCCCTCTTCTGATGCAGAACGGATAGGCTTTCAGCTCTATTTGTCAAGAAACAAAGCAAATGCAACTCCTTTAAAAAAAAAAAAAAAAAAAAAAGGACGCAAAAGCATTATGGCACCTTAAAGACTAACGACTACATTTTAATGGGAGGTTTGGTGGATCATGTCCACTTCCTCAGACTCTTGTAACTATTCCAGGACAGAAAATTAGGAAAACAAATGGAAACAGGTCCTTAAAAAGAAAAGGCAAGTAAGAAGAGGCAATTTTAAAAGGCAGGCACAGAATCATAGCAGAGCAGAAGGGTCATCTGGCTCAGTGGTTCTCAAACTGGGCTCTCCAGATGTCCTTTGACTACAACTCCCAGAAGACTTCACCACCAGCTATGCTGGCTGGGATTTCTGGGAGTTGCAGTCCAAGAACATCTGGGGAGCCCAGTTTGAGAACCACTGATCTAGCGGAACTCCCCACCAAGGAAGGAATTGTCCCACACAGGAGTTCCTAAATCCAGACCAAGTGGACAACATAAGAGTTTTGTGGTGGTTTACATTCTTTCCCATCAGATCTAAGCCACCTTGGTACTCTTCAAGCCTGTGGGACTACAAGACCCATCATCACCACCAGCCAGCATGGTCCGACAGGACTGCAATTCAACATGGCTGGAAGCTGAAGGCTGCCGTCAAACCTCATCTGGTGGCACTAGGAAGGCCGATTTAAGTTTTCAATGTTTCCAAAAAACTTTCACATTTTGACCCACGAATGGTACCTAGAGATTTGTAGAGAAGCTGGGTTCAATTACCAAGAAGAAAAGGTGTAAAGCAGGCGGGCTCTTTGTAACCCTCCAAGATTTCTCCAGTCATACTTCTGACTTTTTATTCTTTTCCGAGGAGTACGTACAGGGACTTTCCCTCCTGGAAGCACATTTAGTGTGGAGAGAAGCAGCAGCTAAATGATCTTTAAGGCACTCTGTACATGTTCAGAAACACCCTCTAAGATAACACAGCAATGGCCTATTTTCCATTAACAAAGGACACCCCCTCGGAGCAACATGGTGATGCTGGGCGCATGCACGCAGGCTTAAACTCAGAGGCTCACCCGGATCAGAGAAGACCCACTGAAAGATAAATCAATACCAATTCATGTTCCGTTTAGGCTACAGTTAGGTGAGACAGCCAGAGGCTTCAACAATCACAGCCCGGGGAGAGTTCATGGTTTTTTGTCTTTGGATTTCCCGGAGAAAGCTTTTGCCCCTTGCTGGACAGGGGATTTTGAGCCTCACAAAACAATTTCTCCCAGCAGCAACAACAACTCAAGGAAACGCCACCGTTGCCGAATACGGCATCCCGCTTACTTCAGAGCTCACAAAGGGTTCTTCCGAACCGCTTCATACAGAAAATGGAGAAAACCTCGTTAGGAACCAGCAGAAAAGTGGATCCTTGAGCCAGAACCGGAGGCCTGCTACTTCCCAACGAAGCAAGGTGTGCCGTCAAAGCCGGCCGACGTATGTTCAGTACCTACCACAGAAAAATCCCCAAATATAGCCAAATAAAGCCACGTTGTTCACAAATCCACTGCCAGAGGCAGCTGCTACCTGGAGCAATGTTTGTGAGCTTGACGGAGACAAGACTTTATTTTTTAAAAAACTCTCCTCACACCATGGGATGATTTAATCCTTCCTCTCTCCAACAGCGGAGATACAGCTACAGGAGGCGAGGATCAAGCAGGGAGATGGCCAGGAAAATCTGGACCCATAGAGCAAGGGGGCAGGGTGGAAGAAAGAAGATGCAGTTACCAAAGACTTCTTATAACATAAGTGGTTTAGCTTTTTGAATTCGAAGAGATTTCTAGTCTGCATTTTTCCTGTGGTCTCGGAATGCCCCTTCTGGTTTTTTTTTTTTTAATCCTGTTTATCCGAGCTCAAGAAGTCATACATGGCTCTCCTCCTTCCTTCCTCATAACAACCCCGTGGGGTAAGGTCCGGTCAGAAAAGTGGCCTTGATCCAAAAGTCAACAGCCAAGGTGAGGATTTGAACTCAGGTCCTCTCTGACTGCATCTTCAGCACCCCATCCACCACACCCCATTGGCACACTATATTTGACACTGGCTAAAATCCTGTTGCGCGTCCCTGTGCATGCAAGGGAGATGATGTCATCAGCAGTGGCAGATCACCACTGATTTCAAGGCGTCCTTTGTTGGGTTTGGGGTCCACAGGACTTCACCGCACTGAAGTACAAGCCTGTACCACGAAATCGCCTTTAATGAGCAGCAATTTGCCTTTAATCAACACCAATTTGCTGCTGATTATGATGGCATCACAGGGAGCTGTGCAACAGGATTCCAGCCATTGTTGGTCAAGGTATATCTCCAAACCTGCCTACAATGAGGAAGAGGGAAACCATAAATCATGACTAGGTGTGAAATACAGCCAAATACCCCTGTCCCTTTATCTTAGAGCCATGCATTAATATTCTACCATGTAGCCTCTGTCTTCTGACTCTGATGTCTGATGAAATGGACCATGTTCCAAGAAAGCTTACATCAAAATACAGGAGTTAGTCATTAAGGTGCCACTTTTTTTTTTGTCTTGTGTTTCTTGTTGAAATCTTTACATACACATGACTTTGCTTCAACTTCTTTCGAACAGTCAAGTTTTCAACACCCTTGTTGGTTTAACCACACTTTAACGTGAATGTTTTGATATTTTAGTGATTTTTAAATATATGTATTTTTTTTAGTGGCTGTGTCCCTTTATTAGGAGAAAGGTGGGATATAAATTCGTTCATTCGTTCGTTCATTCGTATAAATACCCTGCTTCTTGTTCTTTTCCTATCAGAGGCTGGGCATCATCCAGTTTACTCTGACCAAATGCAGCATCTCTAAACGATGTCATTTTGCAGCAAACCCAGAGAAAATCTTTTAACAAAGAAGACCCTACCCCTTCATATCTATTTATTTCACCTTGAACAATCAGCTTTAATAGGATGTACGTTCTGTTTCTCGTTATGTAAGCAAACCATTCTTACTTTCTACGCTTAATGACTTGCGGGCTTTCTTCATTCATTGTACTGCTTCTTTCGGTCTTCTTGATCAAAAGCTTTTTTGGCTTCCTGTGATAAATCCATATTTCAAAGGCTGCTATCTTGTTTTTATAGTTACCTGTTCTAAAATCCACAATGCTATGCCATACTGCAGTACTGAGTGTATACAGCATTTTACCATGCACATTGTCCAAGTCAGTTTTAGATATGCATTATTATATTCTTCATTTTAAGAAACTTGCTTCAGGCCATCTCTGCTGTCGTGATTATATGCTGTTAATTTACTTCCGACTTATCAACAATGCTACAAATGAATGACTTCCAAAAGGTCTCGTCTTTAAAAGCCCTTGTCTTGTAAACTCAAGGCTGCGACTTCCTTTACTGAGTCAGTACATCACACATTCAGTCTTCCTCTTTTCCTACCACGTTCCATTTTTCCTGACATTGTTCTGTCTTCTAGAAAGTTTTCTCTTCTTCTTATGTGGCCAAGGGTACAATAGCCTCAGTTTTGTCATTTTTGCTTCTAGGAAGGATTTAGGCTTGGTCTGATCTATAACCAATCGTCACATTTCTCTGTTCTGAAATGCAGGTTGTAACTGAAGATGTTCTTTTCTTTTCAGTGAAGGAACAACCTATTTGCATTCGTCCTTGATTATCTCCCTGGTTCTCAATCCCAGTTCTTCTAGCTCATGGTCAATTGAGTGTAGTAAAGCAAATCTATTCTTTCCATGGTCTTTAACTTCCACAGCATTGCTACTTAAATTATATTTTGGCCCTGTGAATGTTTTGGTAACCTTCTTTAGCTTTATGTTAGTTTTTGATAATAGCACCTCACTCGCTCTACTGGTCTTCTTGTTGCAGGCAGAACAGAGCTTCTCTTTCTTCTGTTTCCAGTTACACAGTCCATTTGACTTTTATACCAGCCGTTCAATGACATTCACAGCTGAACCATCTCTATTCTGACTTTCATTCCCTGGTTTGCATGATTTTTTTCCTGTTTCCTCTGCCCCAGAAGGGAAAGAAAGGATATACATATCTTTTTGCCTCTACCTGGAAATGCCAAAAAGAAAAGAAAAAAGCCTTCTGCTTTGGATGTGAGGTTTCTCTCTAGCTAATACTGACTCATAGTCCATAAACCAGGGTCCACCCATCACTCTGTCAAAGAAGGTCCCACCATGACAATTTTTTTTTCCTGAGAAAGACACTAAGACACTTATATTCTTACTTGTACTATTATTATGTTAATCATTTACCATCTGTTTTAAGGACATGAAGATGCCATAGTTAGTATTATTAGGAGCACACAACTTCCTGTCTCCAAAATAACACCACTAGCAGCCGAAAATTGAAATAATACAGCTGAATATACATTTTACTGCTTCTGTAGCAACCAGCATGCTGGCTGGGGGATTCTGGGTTTTGTAGTATCCTAAAGGGACCCTTCCCAGTAGCATGTGCATCACCAGGTATGGATCACTGCGTTAATCATTTTCCAGGATGCAAAGGAAGGCTGGCAGAAGATGACACGCATTGCATGGGGCCCATTCTGACAGCTCTGGGAAAGAATCCGGGTCAGACCGTCAGCAGCTGTTGCTACCAGTCAGAGCCGACACCATAAGGCTAGGTGGAAAAGAGGGTTTCATTGAGAATAAGGCCGGTTTCTGTTTGGAACAGTGACTCACTGCCTTTGACTCCAGCAAGCCCCCGTTTCCATTCCCACCATCTCCCAAATAAAGCTGGGGGGAACCTTCTCTGCGGGGGTGGGAGGCTGGACTAAATGACCTTGAGGAATCCCTCCCCAGGTCCTGTAACACCAAGGGACAAGTGCAAATCCTACAGAATGAAATGAACCCATGGTCTGACTTGGCCACAGCAGATCCCAATGTTTCTGACGCAAGGTGGAGAAATCCAACCAGGTTTACTTCCTGGAGAAGGGATGTATTAGATGCTGAGCATCTTTTTCACCCACAAAACCTCCCAGGTTCAATCCACAGGGACTGCAGGTAGGTCTGGGAAAGACCCGAGAATCACCACCACCAGGATCTTGAAGAGGATGGGCTGGTGGTTGACTTAAAGAATAGTGGTGTCCTCTTTTGCTTAAGCACAGCCTGAGGACGAGAAACTTGCCTCTCTCTTTTGGGCACTTGATATGTTCAGCAAATGCTTTAAAAAAGCTGCTCACACCTGGTGTTCCACTCGCTCTTTTTTTAAAAGCAAAAGTAACCAGAAGGAGCCTAACAGAGATGAGGACAATGGTGTGGCTGGTAAGTGGGCTTAAACCTTCCCTTTTCACGCTTTTTTCCTACCGAAAATTGTCCAGGACACTGATGTTTTGCAACAGCAAAGCAACCACAAAGCTGCTGCTGATGCCACGGATGCCAGAGCAAAGCGGGGCTCTCTTGCTCTTGTTGAACTGCGACTCCCATCCTCCCTCCCCATTTGCTCAGCTGACCCAGGCTGATGGGATTTGGAGTCCGAAACCCTCAGGAGAGCCACAACCCCATCCTGCCCACCCCCAGAACTATTGAAACAGCAGCTTTAGAAAGAGGAAGGCCACGTTCAGTGGGAGAACAGCATAAATCATAGAAGAGGGGAGTCGGAAGGCAACCCTAAGGTCATCTAGTCCAACCCAGACAGATGCAGAAATCCACCGTTCACACATTTCTGAGGGATGGCCACCCAGCTTCTTTGTTAGGAACCTCCCATAAAGGAGTCCAACACATTTCTGAAGAAGAAAAGAGAAGGCCATCCGAAGGACATAACTTTGGAGGTCATTGTAGGTGGAGACATGGTCAACCAATAGTTTTGGACAAACTTATAAAAATAACTAAAAGGCAACCCCTTCCAAGCTTGGTGATGGAGCTGTTGCGGAAACCAATGCCCAACCCAAACCAACCGCCAAACCTTACAAACTGCTAGGAGCACGCTTTGCCAAAAAGTCCTCGTTTTCGCCTTCCATACCTGTATTTCATGCCGGGCTGTTTTGCCCCGGAGTCGCCGGAGGCTGGCGCATTGTGCATGGAGAGCTGCCCTAAGCTCCGGGCCACCATGGCCACCGCCCGGAACCGGCCCCGGGTGCTGGGGCTGTTGGCATTCTGCCGGTTGAGTCGGTCCTCGGCACTCCGGGTCTTGATGTTGTGATCGGAGCAGACGAAAGAAACTTGCATGCTGGCGTTCCCTCTCTTGGGGTTTCCTTCTTCTCGGGATGGCTCAGCAACCTCTCTTCCCCGCACGCTCTCCTCTGGGGTATATGTCAAGGAGGAGGGAAATTCTCCTCCCCCCCAAAAAAAACCTCTCCCTCTCCCCACCAGATCTGAAATGTCCAAACACAGCCACGCAACTCTCTTCTGTATTGTGACAAAACCCGACGCAAGGAAGATACCCCAAAGACGGTCACCCCATAATCAAACCGACAATGCCTTCAGGTGGACTGGCCTCCCCGGGTGCCACCTCCTCTGTCTCTTCTTCCGGCCTGGGCGTTGCGGTCCAGCTTGGCAGCTGGGCAAATGCCCCCTCCAGATGATCTCAAGGGGCTCCTGCAGGCGAGAGGCTGGAGGTCGGTTCCGGTTCCACCACCACCTTTCGCTCAAAGGATCCTCACCCAGCCGGCGGCTGCTCTCCCAAGACGCCGGAGCGACGTCATTTCGGCTCGGATGGATTCCGGAGGTGAAAATCTCTCTGGAGAGACATCCTCGTTCGGGAGGGTGGGGGTGGCTCTCTCTCTCTCTCTCTCTCTCTCTCTCTGTGTGTGTGTGTGTGTGTGTACAAGTCAGGGAAGGAGATGCTCTTTCCGATCGGTCAACTCACTCACCAGAAACGGCGCTGGATTTTGGAAGCCAATAAGTCCCCGCGGCCCCAGGGTCTCTCCTCCTGTGAGGAATCCTCCTTCTGTTTCAAGTCCTCCGAGTGGACTCCGGATCTGTGCAGGGGGAGCCCAACTTTGGAAACGGTGGCGAACAAAGGAAATGTCACAGCTGCGACTTTTGTTCGGAGATAGCGCCTTTGACACACACGGCTGCTTTGGAGCGTTAAATGCAACCGCCTGACTCTGGAAGTCTGTTTTCACCACCCCCTCCCCTCCTGAGCACCCTTGCCCTGATCTCTACCCTTTTGCGTCTGCTCCTTCCTCTTCCTTCTCAGTGTTCGCGCAGCCCGAAAATTCGCGAGAGACTAAATTTAGACAGCGAACGGCACACAACAAGGGAGACCCTGTTGTTTTCTGGAATTATCTCCTTAGAAGGAGGGAAGGAGGGAGGGAGAGAAGGAAGGAAGGAACTTCATGAGCCGCAGGGAAAATCCAAAGTAAGTGATGTCCAGAATCTCCAGAGCAGAAAATTCGATCATTCCAACGACACGAAGGAACCAAAGGGAGAAATCTCAAGTGATGCATTGGGTGTGTGAGGCCAGTTTTTACACAAGAGAAAGAGATAGTAAGAATGTGTTTCACGGACAATGCCCACGTACGCTGCGGCTGCATGTCCGAACTTTCCTTCTCAACAAACTTTGGGGTTAAGAAGGTGTAACTCACCCACCGCAGAGAGGCAGGAAGGCTGGGAGGATCAACCTATGATGTTTTCTGGGCAATTTTGAACTGGAAACATTTCCAGTCATATTGAGTGTGATGCAATAGATCATCGTTTTGGAAGGGTTTTCTTTTTTAGATTCGTATTTGCTAAATGAAACTTATGACATGTCCAAAGCACTGACGTGTATTTGAACAGAAATATCTAACCTGGAGCTTAGAGCTTCGCATCAGAATTTGAATGGAGAAGCCAGGGGCTGGACTCGATGATCCATACGGTCCCTTTCCAGCCCTGCAGTTCTAAGAGGAGGATGATGACTTGAGTTCAGAGTCAAAGTCATGAAACTCCAGTGTCCAGTTCTGCTCTTCCTAACCTTTTCCCCTTCACAGCTGGGGGACTCTGGAGTTTTCAGGATTCTGCTGGCGAATCCGGATTCTAGTCCGAAATTTACCAAAGCGCTGTACTCTTTCTTCAGCACCTTGGACATTTCCTTTAAAGACTGGGTTACATCCAGGAGACGATTCACTGCCGTGATGCATCACAAGGGTCTTTAGCCCATCTCCATTCTGGCCGCCTAAATCTACAACACATCCGTTAGCTGCGGTGAATCTTACCCAGAGAGAGAGAGCGTGTGTGTAGTCCTCTGACTTTCACAAGGTGGTTGTGAAAGAAACATACGAAGCTCAAGAAACGAGACTCTACTTCCTAGGCTTGTCAAAAGCCAAACAAATATTAATCATATTTGTAGCACTGATCTGTGAAAATGTGGATTAAAAACTTTACCCGACTCTGAGTATTTGTGGGGGGGCCCTCTGTCCTTCCATGAACCATTCCTATACACCCGAGGCCCCTATCACTTGAAAAATATTAATCTCCTAATATCTACATCACAACTAAGCTGGTTCCAGGCTAAGTCCTGTTTATGAATAGAATAATATTCTTGATGGCTCAAACGACTTTGCCTTATTCTATGGCCGCTCCTTCACTGTTACCAATGAACTGGGTGAAGCAAAATGGCTCATTTTATTTGGCTGGAATTTCTTCCTGGGAATGGAGACGTTTCCATGGAAAAATTAAGCACGGGTAATTTTTTTCCAGAACATCAGGTACGTGTGTGTAAGAGAGGAAAGCCACAGGGGATATGTCTCTCCTAGAGAGCTTCATTCAAAGCAGCCAAGTAGAACTTGGCATGTTTTTCAAGACACCTGTTTCTTCCTGGGACACCTCATTGTAATGGAAAATGGCCAGCATGCTCAACTGGAACATAAGAACCTCAGAAGAGCCCTGTGCTGGATCAGGCCAAGGGCCCCTCGAGTCCAGCTTCCTGTCTTTCACCGTGGCCCCACCAGATGCCTCTGGGAGCCCACGAGACCACTGGAGACCTGTCTCCTGATCCCCCTCTCCTGCATCTGGCATTTTGAGATGGGATCAGGTAGGAGGATGAAGAGTATAAACTGGACCAAAAGAAACGAAACCAGAGCCGGCAGACAACACGGCCATTTCATGCAAGATCTGGGGATTTGGCCCCTGGCAGATTGTTCCTGTCCAGGCAAAAGCTCAATCCAGAGAGTCCCCCTGATGTAACCCTGCCTTCTTGCGTGCCAGAAGGAGAGGAGCGAAGCCTAATGGCCCAATTCAAAGAAAGCGCCTGTTTTGAGCAAAAGGCAACTCCGGTCGTAGGGGAGGGAAAGCAAACGGGAGAAGTCACCAGTTAGCCCAGCGACAACCCCTCTGCGCATCGGGCTCTCGGCATTTAAACGCCAGCCTGGCTTTTGCCCTGCTTGACGCCCACACGAAGAGGAATTAGCACACGGCTCCTGGCACTGGCGAGCGGGTGGGCGGCGCACTCTGCCTCCCGGCTACGAGCTGCCACGCGGTGTTTGTGTTGCTGCCGAGAACCTTCTCTGAAAAGGGGTGACGGAGTGGGCAGAAGATGGCGGGGGGGACGACTCAAGAAGAGTCAGCCTCCCACCTTGGAGTCACTGGAACGGAAAGTCCTCTCCAAAATCAGCATCTTTCCAAAACGAAGACAAAAGAAGATGGCTAGGATTAACCTTCCTTCACCCCCATCCCCTGCCATTCACTGCTGGTTTACTGCACGCATGATGTGGTTCCCCAATGCAAACATGCTCCACTTCCTGCTGACAAATGAATGGAAGGGGAATCTCCCCAAAGGGAACCTTCGGCACCTTTTGAAGAACATAAAATAAGTCCTGATGTATCAGACCCAAAATACCCCTCCTGGAACTAAGCATCAAACAGACAGCGGGTTGTTACAAGCTGGAAGTCCGTCAGTGTTCTAGAGACTTGGTTCAGGCGGATCTCCAGGCCTTAGAAATACTTCCCTACTTGCAAACAAAACCCATGCTTAGCTCCCAGTGAACCCGATCACAAAACAAAGGAAGGCTACTGTACAAACTGCAGGAGGCAATGGAAGCTCCTGGGAGGACAATCAGACATCACTCAAAGCTGAAAGAAATCCCCCTTTTAATCATGGGCTATCTGTACTGTACCATCCAGCCCTGGGCCTGAGAAGGTGGGCAGATAGAAGCAGGAAAAAAAGAAGTGGATGAATCCTAGAGCTTCATGTGAAATAAGCAGACCAGTTTCAGCTTCTTGGAAGTGTTGGTCACAGAAAGAGATGAGTTAGGGAGCTTCATGATTAGAAGCATAGCTGCCGTAAGAACTAAAAGACATCTTACTATCTTCTAAGATTATTTTGCAGCTTCACACACAGCAAATTAGCTTGGTTTTCTTTGATGATCGGTCAACATATTTAAATGACATTTAGTTTTCATTGTTGACTGTAGAACTGACAGCTATGAATAATGTGTCTCTGGAGGGGTAATGTTTTATCACTGTCTTGTTTGTTTGCTTATTATCCAACTTTCTCCCATCCGGGGAGCCAAAGCAGCTCACAAAATCGCTTTAAAAACCCAGCAATAGCTAGAAAGGTTACAAGCTATCATATTAAACACAATCAAACATGTCATAACATGAAAAATGTTTACTAACACGAAGCAGTTCAAAACAAAGACAACAACGTCAAAAACACACAACACACTCACCGTGAGACAGAACAGTCCTGGTGAGTTGCAAGTCGAAAATTAAACTTGAAACACAACTAAGTTACAATCGTATGTCTAGGAAACGAGAGTCACACCTGGTTCAAATGGAGGTTTCTCCGTGAAAACATCTTCTTGGTGAAAATGTGTTGCATAGCCTGGGAGCTGCCACTGAAAAGGCTCTGTCTCGTATCCTCAATCAGGCAGGCTTGTCAGAATGGCAGATGGAGAAAATGGCTTTCCCTACCACCTTCTTTCAGCCCACATTTCATGGGGAAAAACTTCTTAACTGTTAGAGCAGTACAACAATGGAACCAAACACCTTGGGAGGTGGTGAGCACTCCAACACTGGAGACACTCAAGAAAAAACTGGACCACCCTCTGTCCGATCTGCTTGGATTTGTATTCCTGCCTTGAGCAGAGGGTTGGACTTGATGGCCTTCGAGGCCCCTTACATTATTTTATGATTCTACGGCTCATTTTGTGTGAACCTGCCCACAGAGACCATGTGTAAGAAGCCTTCTTTGCCTCATTCTGGCACTTTTCAAACCAAGGATGGGAGTTTTTGGAATTAAAGGACTCCAAGTCCCATCCTTCAGCGGGGACCCTCCAGGCCAAACACTCTTCGGGAGCTGTCTTCGAAAGCCCCCTAGCCCAGTCTGTCGCTTGCCTGATGGGCTGGAATACAAGGCCCATCATCCCCACCCAAAAAAGCCAGGGTGGAGATGATGGGAACTGTGGTCCAAGATTCCTGGTTTTGGGGGGGGGGGGGAAGGATCATCAGGTCAGGGAAAGGCTGTTTTAGAGCAATGGCATCTTAAAAAACATCCCAAATCATTCCCCGTGGCTTTGACCTGAGGTCAAAGGGGCCGCGCCTGCCCTTCCTGATCTCTGCTCAGCCCTTCCCGGCGCCCAGTTCATTAAAAGCGACTTTCTTCTTTAAGATTTAGAAAGATCATCAAGGGCTTGGCGTTTTCTTCTCCTTCCTGCAGGCTGTTTAATCCATCCAGCCAAAGTAATCCAGATTAGTTTAGCTCTTGACGGTAGCCTTAATTTCAATTTGGGGGTGGTGGGGGGGGGAAAGGTCTGAAAAAACACCACCAGCCAACCCAGAAACTTCTACAGTACGTAGTCCCTGCAAGAAATGGGTTCCTGGGTTTAAAAAAAAGATTGTGAGATGGGGGGGGGCGAGGAAGGGTCTTGACTTCTCTTCCATGCTCTGTCTAACAAACGGGAATGTCCAGAAAGGAAGGAATATTGTAGGAGAAAAGGAACTTTGAAAGCACACGTTTGCTGGAGAAACATGGAGCAGTATCTGATGTTAGACAGACGTAGGTTTTACAGGGTTTTTTTTCCTGGAGACACCTCAATAAGGCTCACCTGGGCGAAAGGCCTAAGCTTTACACTTCGTAAGCTAGCTAGGCGGAGTTCTGACTGCTGTTAGCCAGGAGCTTCCTTTTTGAACAGGAAGCTAGGCCTAGTCAGGCCACAAAAGCTTAGGCCTTTCTCCCAGGTGAGCCGTATTTCGGTGTCTGTCAGGTAGAACTACCACAACAGAGAATTATGGGGCTTGTAGCCCAAAACATCTAATTTTTTTCCCATGCCTTGTGCTAGACTGTGCAAAATATTCTTTTCTCTTGTATCCGTGGCCCGAACCATCAGAGCAGAGGTAAGGGTCACTGCGTTTGCAGCGTTCCCTTGAATCCACGTTCCACTTTGGGTGGAACGGGAACGCCAATTTAAGATGAATGTGTCCACCCACTGCCTGCAAACAGATGGCCTCTTTTCTTTCGGATCGCAACCTTCCCTATCTTAACCCCTTGAGTCCCTTCATGATCGAAAGGAAATCTTATCCCGTTTTCTCAAGAAAAGCCATTTCTATACGAACGCATATTCGGTCATTATACTTATCAAGGATGCTCGAGTTGTGGATTTCCTGCATTGATGGTGTGGTGTTGGACTAGATCAGTGGCTGCCAAACTTGGGTCCCCCGATGTTCTTAGATTGACATTCCCAGAAGTCTTCGCCACTCGCTGTGCTGGCCAGGATTTCTGGGAGTTGTTGTCCAAGAACCTCGGGGGACCCAAGGGTGGAAACCGCTGGACTAGAGGACCCTTGGGGTTCCCTTCCAGCTCCACCATCCGGGGAGTCCAGGACTTGTATGCCTCAAAACAGAAGCCCCTCTCCTTTGTCCTCCCTCTCCTGAACACAGATTTCCCATCCTTTGCTCTTGGGAGCAAACCGGAAGGAAGACCCCTCTTTCCTGTTGCCTAGCTTTCATGTTGCACACCTTGGCAGTAATTCAAGCCGTTGGGGTGATCTATGGGGGGGTGTGAGGGGGGTTTAGAGGGATGTCCTGTCCTCCCCACCCCCAGAATTCATGGGTGGGAATTTACTTCCCACAATCCCATCTGTTTTGTTTTGAAGTTCTGTTTTATTTTCATCTGTGGGCTTTACATTAAGCCTCCTACCAAGGATTTCTAATCTTTGATCAGGATTGCTTTTTCTGCCTCGTTTCCACACGGATTAAGTCCGGCCTCCTTTCGGTATTTTAGACGCCCTCCCCTCCTTGGCTTCTGGAGGGAGACCCCCCAGAAACCCACATTTTAGCCAGCGCTGGTGGCAGAATCGTGCCTCCGTCAGCCGGCACTCAGTGGTTCATGTCCTTGGAGGAAAGCTGGCGTGCTTCTTAATTTGCTGATCGCTGAGGTGTGTTTTTCTTGGCTCCCTACAAGGCATGCTTTGCTCCTACGCTCAAGTCACGCCACTGTGGTGAAGGTGTCGGATGCCCAGCTAGACGGTGGAGACGAGTCGCCCTCTATTCGGCACTGGGTAGGTCTCATCTTGAGTACTGCGTCCAGCTCTGGACACCACATTTCAAGAAGGATGCTGACAAATTGGAACAAGTTCAGAGGAGGACAACCAGGAGGATCAGGGGACGGGAAACCAAGGCCTAGGAGGAAAGATGGAAAGAACTGGGCAGGCTTAGCCTTGAGGAAAGAAGACCGAGGGGAGAGAGGAGAGCACTTTTCAAAGACTTGAAAGGCTGTCATCCAAAGGAGGGGCAATATCTGTTTTTGATCATCCCAGAGTGCAGGATACACAACAATGGGCTCAAGTTACAGGAAGCCAGATTTCGACTGAATATCATGAAAAACTTCCTAACTGTTAGAGCAGTACGACAAGGGAACCCATAACCTCGGGAAGTGGTGAGTGCGTCAATGCTGGAGGTATTTAGAAAAAAATTAGACAACCCTCTGTCAGATCTGCTTTGACTTGGATTCCTGCACTGAGCAGGGGGTTGGACTTGATGGCCTTAGAGGCCCCTTTCAACTTAATTATTGTTTGATTCTATAAGATGGAAGTTCAAATCCTCTCATAGCCTTGGGTCTCTTTGAAAGACCACAAGTCAGCTGGTATCCTTTAGACCAGCCTACCTCACAGACTTGTTGTCAAACTAGGGATGTGTGTGGGGGGGGGGGGGAATGAGCTCCCCCTTGAGTTATCTGGAGGGAAGAATAGATAAATATGTGATTAATAATAATTAGACAGTGGGAATTGGATCCACTCATCAGACCAGCAGTTTCTCTCTGAGTCACCGTTCTGGGCATGTCACCTGGTGAGAAAGAGGCAAGCCGAGACCAGTAACTCAGACAGAGAGCTAACAGGAAGCCTCGTGGTTAATTCTGCTGCCCCTCTTTTGTGCTGGGAGGGACGAAGGATTCCAGTTATACACAGTGCTGAGGCGCCACGGAGTTCCACAGCCCACAGGGGCTGACAGGAATCGACTGTGTGCAGAACAGCAGCGCCATCCCCAGACATTCGCTGCCTGAGCCAGAGCAGCAAATGTTTACCTGCCAAACTCAAGTATCCAACCTTACCCAAGGTTACTGAGGTACATGCGACACAGAAAAACCCTCCCCAATCCTTCTGCACAACACCTGCCTATAAACATAAAAATATAACAAATTAAGTCATTAACTCTTTTCCGGCCCCTTCACAATACCCCCAATCCGCTTGCTTGAGGCCGTTGCCTCACTCTGTCTAGCAGCAGGGCTGGCCCTGCAGAGCACGACCCATGCAGAGACAGAAGCCAGACAGAAGACAGAGGGGCAGGAACTGTTCTCCATCATCCCAGAGTGCAGGATGCACAACAATGGGCTCAGGTGAGAGGAAGCCAGCTTTGGGTTGAATATCAGGAAAAACTTCCTAACTGTTAGAGCAGTACGACAACGGAACCAATTACTGTGGGAGGTGGTGAGCGCTCTAATGCTGGAGGCCTTCAAGAGAAATTTACACCTGGCAGATCTGTTTTGACTTGGATTCCTGCACTGAGCAGGGGGTTGGACTTGATGGCCTTAGAGGCCCCTTGTAACTTAATTATTGTTTGATTCTATAAGATGGAATTTCAAATCCTCTCATAGCCTTGGGTCTCTTTGAAAGACCACAAGTCAGCTGGTATCCTTTAGCATGGGTGGTAAACAACTACACTACACCGAATGAGGCTCACAATCAGGGAGTCTATACTGACTGGAGACAGCCAGGGCGGCATTAGAGGATAGGGTGTCAGACGAGGACCCCAGAGACCCGGGTTCAAATCCCTGTTCAGCCAAGGAAAGGCACTGCGAAGTGGCAACAATCAACCTCTCCTTGAATATCTCACATCTATCAGAAACCTTCTGTGCTGTCAAGTCAGCTCCAAAGCGTCCTATCATGAACGGCCTTGCTCAGCTCCTGGGAACCTTACAAGCATCCCCATAAGACAGAAGAGACCGGAGGGTGCTTAGGGACGTGACGGATTTGTAGCATCCCTCTTGGGTGCGAGACTGGAAGGTCACTCTCTGGCGATGCGACGGGAGGGAGGAGAACCTGCGGTGGAACTCAGCGTCTTTGCTCCTGGGCCATACGATGACGCATGGGGCTGAGTCAGGAGGCAAGGGGTTAAGAAGGTCCTACACCCCCTACCTCGGAACAGAGGTGGGAAACGGCAGGCCATACGCACCCCCTTGTGAAACCCTCCCAGCCACTTTAAATAAAAAGTAAGAAAAAAAAGATTTAAAGGGTTTCCCCTCTGCTTCTAGAAGCTACCTAGTGCTTTTTAAAAAAAACATAAAACACTTTAGAAGGAAGTGCCCCCCAATCTGAAAACCAACATCAGAAACAGACATCCAGGGACTTAAGAGTTTGGTGTGTTTTTTTAAAAAATTAAAGTTTAATTTAAACTTTCTGGTGCATGCCATCCACAGGATGCCGGGGGTGGTCCCCAGACCAACCAAAGTTCCCCCCCCCCCCCGGTCTCTGGAGCTATTCTCCACCTTCGGTTGATCATCTGGACTTGGGAAACTTTTAATTCTCCCGCAACAAGTCACCCTTTCTCACTGGGAATTTTGCTGCTACCCACTTCTTGTTATTCTCTCTTTCTCTCTCTTTTGTGGTTCCAGGTGGACTTCGAGTCCCCTGCCTGTGTTTTTTCTTTTTCTCGCAAACATCAAGAGAGATGAATAATGCATCAACGCTTATTAGGCGACGGTAATCTAACCTCTTCTCCACAAACCTCTTCGATTCAGCCAAACTAATCAACAGAGCCCCTTGAAATATTCATGCTCCCTCTGCGCCAGGTCGGGGAAGCGCATGCAAGATTAATGGCGCGCCAGCTGGTTTTGTCCTCCTGGCGGGGCCCTGCCTCGGCGGGGTGCTTGTGCGCCTGTGTTGGGTGGGGCAGAGGCCTGAGCACCACAGAGATGGCGGCTGGAGGAACAAGCCCTCCAGACCCCCATCTTGTGGCACCTCCCTGATGTGGCACCTCCAGGGGCGGAAATGGCAGGCCTTTGAAATCCCACCAGCCCAGCGAGAACCTGAACTCTCGGGCGCCTGGACTTGTCAGGAATTGCATTCTCAGGAAGCCTGGAGGAGAAAGAAAAAGGTGGGAAGGGAAGAAAAGAAACCACCAACCCTCAGCTTTCCCAAAATGATCTTTTCTAGGAAGGAATGAGAACCCAGACCTAAAGTCTGATTGCATCGGCATCATAACTTAAGCACCACCAGGGTGCAAGATTGCATATGGGCACGAACCGGTTCGTCCCATTCCTTCAAGGCGACAGGACAGCTACTGCCGCTCCCCTTCCCCGCCTCCTCTGGATCGATCAGCCGCTCCGCAGGCCCAGCCTCCATGATCTTCAGCTGATCTTCCAGTGCTCGGCAAGAGCTTAGGTTTCTCTGCCCCACCCTCTTGGCTGATCTCCCAATCAGAGAAAAGGGCGGGGCAGAGAAGCCTGGGCTCTTGCTCCTGACTGGGAGATTAGCCCAGGAGGTGGGAAAAGCAAGCAAGCCGGGCCTGGTGAGTGGCTAATCGGCTGAGGAGGTGAGGGAGGGGAAGAGCAGCACCTGTGCCTGGTGCCTTTACGAACTGTGACGAAACAGTTCGTGCCCATCTCTATGCAAGATCCTTTGTAGATGGGAAATGATGGTCGCTCAGACATTTTGCCTTCTCTCCGTTGTCCGTGGAGATGCTACCGATAGGTGTGGGATGTTCTGATTTTGTGCAAATCCCATAATTCTCCATTCTGGCTGCTCCACTTGACAGAGCCTACAGGCACCTCAGTGTGGCTCACCTGACGGAAAGCCCTAGCTGGGGAGGCTCTGAGGCCTAGCTTCCTGTGCAAACAGGAAGTTGCCTCATAGCTAGCTAGCAGTTTCCTTTCTGAACAGGATACGAGGCCCTGACGCCTTCACAGCTAGGCCTTTTTTTTCCCCAGGTGAGCCACATTTATGTATTTGCAGGTATGGGTTTGTCAAGTGGAATTTCTAGAATGGAGAATTATAGGATTTGTTACCCCCCCCCCCAAAAATCTGAAAATCCTATTCCGAGCCCCCAAACCACCTGGAACACACCTGTTAACATATGATTTTGAAAGCTAAGCAAGCTGAGACCTTGTATTTAAATCTAAACTTTATTTAGAACCATGAGGACCAGAGCCTTGAAAGAGGAAGGGTACTAACTAGGCACGGAAGTCAACTCACTTTCCAGAGCATATAAACAAACACTGGCCTGAGAACAAGACGAATGCCTTTTCATCTTTTGGCAGGGTTCACCCGTCTTCAGAGGCGGTAAAGGTTACAGCTCGCCTGCTCTGACTTAATTAAGTGACCCGTGAGCAGAACTGGGTCTCCAGCCCAGATGTGCGGCAGGGGAAACCACTGGTCACAGCACCCTATTGCAGACCTCTAATAACCAAGGAAGCCACCCACCTTCTGTTTAAGGATGCTATTGGGTGAAATTGCCCACTAGGCATAGGGTTTTTGGATTTTGGGGGGACGACAAATGCAGTAATTCTCCATTCTATAAGTTCCACCTGAGAGACAGACCCCTAAATGTGGTTCAACTGTGAGAAAGGTGTAAGCTGGAAGGCTGTGTGGCTTAGCGTCGAAAGGAGAAACCTCCTTCCTAGGGTCTTGAATGGCCTGCACGGAAAGCCGTGGCTTGAAGGGAGGTCTCCTATGGGCCCGAGATTCCATGGGTCTATTTTAATTTTATCTTAAATAGCAGTCCTTGTAGGCAGTGGGGTAGACAAGAAAGCACAACGCGGGGAAGTGAAACATTTCTCCCCGTCTCATCAAACCAACACTTTGGTTCAAGAGCTGTTTCATTCATGTATACCATGCTTATTTAAACACGCACACACACAGTGTCCATGCAATTTGATCATTAAATGGGAGCGATTTTCGGCCGGGGGGGGGGGGGGGGAGAGAACCAGCTCTCTCTTGCCCCTCCATGGTTGAAAAGAGACAATGCACCACCATAAAGTCCATCGCACCGCGTGGACGCTCCATAAGAAAGGGGACATTGCCATCTAGTGATGTTTTGGTAGCAGAACACAAGAGCCTGAAAACATAGTGACTTTTGCAGTAGACCAGGAGGTAGGGTTGTCACTCAACACATCACCAAAAAGGAGGTCCAAAGAGGGGATATTTTTTGTCCAGAATGGCATGTCCTGATTGGCCGTCTCCTGTGTTATTGAACATCTACATGGAACCGGCAGAGAACGTCTGGAGTTTTGGGGTCTGATATCACCAGGATGCAGACGACACCCAATTCTACCTCTCTTCGCCACCTAAATCCGAGGAAGCTCTAAATCGGTTCTAGATCAATGTCTGGTGTCAGTCATGGACTTTGATGAGGGTGAAAAAATGGATACTTAATCCAGACAAGACCGAGGTGCTCCTGGTCAGTCGAAAGGAAGATCCAGGAAGAGGAATACAGCCTATGCTGGATGGGGCTACATTCTCTCTGAAAACCCAGGTGTGCAGCCTGGGAGTGGTCCTGGGTTGGTCCCTGAGGCTGGACGCCCCGGTTTCAGGGGTGGCCAGGAGCTCATTTGCACCGTTCGGTATTTCCAGCCATCGACAACAAAACTATGCCCAGTGAAGGCACACAGAAGCACCCCCCCCTTTTTTTAACCTGTTCCATTCTGTAAGCACTTGCTCTACATAGTTTTATTGCAGAAAATATACACCTATAAAAGAGGAAATAAAGGATATATATTTGTTTGCTCTTTAGGATTCAGAAGAGGATCATGTCAAATCCATGTTACTCATCGCATCCCCAAATTACTTTGCAATGACTCGTTCTATTACTTTGAAGTGTAACTCAGTTACACCCTCATTACTCCAAAAAGAAGCCATCAGAGGTCACTACATCGGAAGCTCCAGATTTGCCAGCTGAAAAGGTATTCCTATTTTTAAGTTGCCTCGTTTTGCTCACCCTGTTTCTGAAATACAAATGTGAAAAAGAGCCGATACCTTTATGGAACACTAAAAATAAATAAATCACCATACCGTATGCGAGCTTTCGTGGATACAAACACCCCTTCTTCAGGGTAGGACCATGCCAAAGACAGTTCAGAAGAGATGCCAAAGCACAGTTCAGAAGAGATGCCAAAGCACAGTTCAGAAGAGATGCCAAAGCACAGACACGCCACCCGATTCCCTTCAGCGGGAAAAAGGGCGGACTGAAAAGTAGGGTTCCTTACCTATATTTCATGCCGGTGTTTTGCGCCGTGCATTCGTCCAGAGAAAGCCCATGCATCCGGAGAAACTCCTCCCTGACCCGGGCCTGGGCTGCCACGCGGACTTCCCGAAGCCGCTGTAGCTCGACCGCATCAGTCGGCGGGATCTGAGGAAGCCCCCACTCAGAATGGCACCTACTGGCCACGCTCTTGAGGCTCCCGCTGTAGGTCATGGACAGCATGATGCTGCCCGACGGGGAGATCTGTGGATTACCCAGACGTTACAAAGGGATCGACCTCGGAGAATGGGACGTGCCCTACTTACTGGAAGTTACAGCTCACCACTGGTGTCTTGGGGTCAAGGCGGGCCTATCCCCCAGCTCAGTCCAGAAACCGTTCCTGCACATGACCCTGGCCAAGGCCTCTTGACAAGCAGGCGTCATCTTGGTTAGGCAACCCTTTGTTGGTCACAGAGCATGCAAGCTTTAGAGTCACACGGGGCTCCGCCAGGGGAATGAAAAACGAGCCCTTTTACTCCCGAGCACCGTGCAGTTCCAGCAGGGGCAAATAAGAGAGTTATCTGTAGCGCCAGCAAGGCAAGCCGGCCAATGATCTTGAACCCTCTAGAGAAGGCAGGGCATCGGTAGGATCTCTGAAGGATCCATGGGGCTTCCCCCTTATGACCCACAAGGACTTCCCAAAGGATTTACAAGACCTTTGATTCTCTAGGGGTTTTGGACTCCTGCATTCGGAAGCCTTTGAGAACAGGGCTTCCTACCAGGGAGGGTCAACCCAAACTGTTTTTCAAACCTGCCTTTAAAAATATCCAGGTCCACAGGAGGAAAGCAGGTGGGCAGATCTGCGCTTTGGGGGTGTAGGAATGGAGACCAGGGTGTAGGAGGGGCAGGGTGCTACAGATCACACCTCTCCCCCCCCCCCCGCCCTGCCCCACTTTCTCCTTTTATAAAGGAGACATTAAAAGATAAGAGAGGAGGCAGAGGAGAAAGGATCAGAGTTTTATGGATGGGGAGAGGAAGTGAAGCTGGCCCGTGGTGGTTGCTATATAACTCTGGACACCCCCCCCCCCGAAAAACAGGATGATTTCATGGAAGGGGAAGCAGATGGGGAGAGAAAGTGCTCACATGGTCCTTCCTTCCTTCCTTCCTTCCTTCCTTCCTTCCTTCCTTCCTTCCTTCCTTCCTTCCTTCTCTTTCTCTCCCCCCCTCCCTCCATCCCTCTAAAAGAGCTTTTGGCTTTCTTTCCACCTGCTTCCAATAAGGGGGTGGTCAGATGGAGAAATAGTTCACCTTCTGGACCGCTTACAAAAGAAAAGCCAAAGAGGGGGGGGGGGGGAGAGAGAGAGAGAAGTTGTGGCACCTTAAAGACTTGCTGTTATATTTTTAATGTAAGCTTTTTTGGAACATTGTCCATTTCATCAGACATGAGAGTCAGAATACAGAAGACAAGATGGCAAAACATTCATGCAAGGGTCTAACAGACGGTGGTGTTTGGTTGCATTTCACACCTTGTAAAGATTCATGACTCTACTTGGTATTCAGTTCTTTCGAAGTCTGGCTCTGTTGAAATCTGAAGCAAAACTACAGGACAAGAATCCAGAGGGAAAGAGCTGAGATTAAAATATATACACATGCTGGACACCCATATCAATGGCTTAAATATCAGCCAATGATTCTTAGGTCATTACCAAATGTAATACTTATGCTGTTATCCACTGTTATTTTCCTTACAATTACTAAACCCATCTTTCCAGAAAAAGCCTGCCATTCTCTACATGACCACATGTTGTTCCTCTGTTGTTTCCTTTAATGGTGTTGCTGTTGACAGGGAGTCTTTTGAAGTGCCACAACATCTTCTTCTTTTTTTGCTTTTGTTTGTTTTAGGTTTCTTAAATCGTCCTTTCCCTAATGCTGACCTTTCTTCAAACCAGACTAAGAGGGTTGCTGATGTTCCAGCCCTACCTTCTCCTGTTCTTCCTATCTCAGTGATAGGGTCATGGCTAGCCAAAGTGACATTTGAAAAACATACCCAGAAAAATAAATTCTCTGTGACATCAAAGTTTGCATGCCCTGCCACCAAGAGCAGCTGTTTGGAGAGTAAAAAGAATAAAATGAAATCCTTCTTGCCTACCTAAGCACCTCTAGGTTCGACACACAACTCAACACATCACCCCCAAGTCTGGATGGCAACACACACACACACAGAAGGCTTCCAACACTTTTGTCACCAAATCAAGCTGTTCCTCACTTAAAGGACAAGGGAAACGATAGACAAAAGCCAGCAGAAGGAAAGAAAAAGGAAAAAGGGGAAAAAAAAAGGGGAGGGTTTGTAATGTTTAAAAAAAAGCAAAGTGAAATTAAAAAAGCAAACAAACAAATAGCTTATTGGGTGTGGATTCCTACAGCTCAGTTTTCCTCTGTGGTTTCCTGGCTGCTCCAAGAGGAAGTGAGATGGGGAGTCTGTACACGGTAAGGATGCTGTGTTTTAGCAGAGAAGCTGAACGGGTGTGTGTGTGTGTTGTGTGTGTGCGTGCAGTGGTATGAGATGCAGCAGCCACCGCCGGCAGAGAGAAAACCCTCAAATCGAGGCTGTCTCAACCAAAGTTTAATGTCCAGATCCAGGGAAGCGTTACGGCTCAATGGGTAAGAAAAGTGCTCAGCCTCTCAGAAACGCCCAAGCAAAACACAACAGAACGGTGCCCCTTTCTCTCAGGACAAGGCCTTGAAGGTAGACTGCACCTGTACACTGATGTTCCATCTGCGGATTTCAAGTCACTGACGGACGCCCTTCCCTCCTCCTCTTTCTCTATGGTCATTAACTTGCTTCCTTTCCTCTTCGTTGCCATTAGCAAGCCTTTTAAGCATCAAACAGCATAATTTGAGCTGACTGCTCATCGATCCCAGGGGACAGCCCTGAGATTTAGAATTGTAAGGGAGGGAGGGAAAAACACCATTCTCTCTGAATCTCCGTCTCCTTTCCCCCACCCTACGCGTCATTTTTAAAACTTCCCTAACATCTGTGCACTTTTTCCAGAAAGCCAGCATGGCCTAGTGGTTAAAGCATCACACCCGGTTGTGGGAGATCAGGATTCTAGTCCCTCATGGAACCATGAAATTCACCAGGTGTGTTTTAAGGCAGTCTCTCTCTCTCTCTCCTTCTCTCCCTCTCCGTTGGCCTGATCTACCTCACAGGGTCGCTGTGAAGATGTAAGTGGGAAAGGGGGGGAAAAAACAGCCATGCACTCTAAGTTCGGAGGAAAGGCGGGGCAGAATTGTAACAAGCAAATAAATAAATAAGTATGCTATACCCAAAGATTTCTGAATTTCTATTTTAGAAACACGGTGGTGTTGGAGAAATTCTTCTGAGGTATATCAGCGGTATATAAATTTAAGAAATAAAATAAATAAAAGGTTTAAACATCAGGAGCGTCCCCTCCAGATTCTTCTGAGCATTAACTGGCTGTTTTCCTTTCAGAAAGAATTTGGGAGCGTGATGCACAACCAGGATGGACAGGTGAGTTGGCGGGCAGGTGTTGGGGAAGATGGTGGTGTTTTTGCAGGGAAGAGGATCGGCAAGCTGAAGAGCCCACAGCACAACACAGGGTACAAAGTACCTGAGCCTGACAGCTGTGACATGACGGAGAAAACAAAGACCTGCCGCCTAAGTTTGGAATGAGAAGGTTTATCTCAATGTTGAGCTGAGCAGCAGAGCCCCCACACTGGGAAGCAACCACCATTTTGGAGGGCTTCGCAAGGCAAAAGTCTGTGAACTTTGGGCAGTTTGTTTGGAACGAAATCTTGGATTTTGGAAGGATCCACAGAAGCCCTGATGTGACCTGTCGGTTATATAGATTTGGGTGGGTAGGAACAAGCAGGGTTTGTACTGCAAAACCATCACAAAATCACAGGTTGAGGGGATCCAAATTTTAGGGTTCATAGTTAGCAGGGCCGCATTTCACTCAACCCAAAGGAGCCATGTCTAGGTTTAACCTCTGGGCTTTGAGACGAGAAGGCATGTCTTTTATTGTCTTCGCTTCTTTGCTCCTCCGAGTTTAACTACAATCTACGCAATTGCTGGAGATAGCATCAGAGGATGAATCTCCCCAACAACTGTAGGCTGTTGAAGGCTATCTTTATCCTTTGCAAGGGGTTTGGGAGGGGCCTGAATCTAAAATCAAGATCTACTGGCTTTGGAAAAGACCCGCTCCTGGCAGAAGTAAACATGGCTAAATCGGGTTTCTTGATCAACGCAGTTTATCTGAAATCTGGGACTCTTGGCATCGGGAGTGTCCAGACTTTAGCATCTATCACTGCTTCTTTGTCCGCACTGCAGAGAAGAGGATTATTTTTGGCCTGGGCACCTATTCAGGATCAGCCTATTTTTGATCTATGTCAATTTTGCCGGTGGTCATCAGTTTCATTCTGTTCTCTTTGAATCCCGGCATCCATTTTAAAATCCTATATTTTTTTCCTTACGTACTTTTGTAGGAGTCTGCCTCAGACACAAACTTTCTCAGATGCTAGCGTTGGGTGAAAGGTGGGACCACGATGCCCATCTGCCTCCGCCAGCAGAGCCAAGGGTGGTGGTCATTCTAGTCCAACTGCCTCTGAAGGGCTCCGTTTTGATCGCCCCGTTGTAGAAAGAGCAAAACAGACCAGTTTGCTTTAAAAAGCAGAAGGAAAAAGCCAGTGTGGAGGGAAGAGAAAAGAGAAACAGAGAGAGATTGAAGAAGAGAAGCCGTTTGGGATTTTTCTAGTCATTTTCAAGTCTGCCAGAAGCAGGTCTTTTCTAAAGCCAATGGATCTTAATTGTTGATTCAAGCCACTCCAAGCCATCCTTCAAACAGAAAGTGATAATAAGAGAAAAAAATTTCAAATTGGGTTTAAGATGGTATTTAACACCGACAAAATTGAATAAAATTAACACTAGTTATGTGAATGTCTGTTGGAAATGTGAGAAGGAAATTGGTACATACTTTCATATGTGGTGGGAATGCGAAAAAGTACAAAGATTTTGGAAACTAATCTTTAAAGAACAAAATGACATATGTGAAAAAGATATAGAATTTAATCCTGAGATAGCTTTGTTATCAATATTTGAGAATATGGATTATGATAAGATGACTAAAGAACTGATTACCAATTTATTAACAGCAGCTAGATTAATAATAGCTAGGAATTGGAAATCAAAGTCTGAATTTCGAATGGAAGAACGGTATAACGAAATATGGAACATTGCTATAAATGATAAGTTAACTTGTAACTTAAAGGTTAAGAAAGGTGAGATGAAAAGGAGTAATTTTTATGATACATGGGGCATATTTCTTGAATATGTGCTAACAAGAGGAAAAGGGAAAGCTCCAAATCAAGAATCAATGCAGTTCTGGAGAAGAGGACAATAAAGGAAGAAGGAGAATAAAGATAGAGGAAGAAGAGGATTACTGCAAGAGGTCCCGACTAGGGTGGTGGGGAACACAGTCGATTTGTATTTTGGTTTATGTATTTTATATTTATGTTGTAGTTTAAGAAATATATTTAAAAAAATTTTTAAAAAAACAGAAGGGAAGGATTAAGGTCTGACTTTGCTCTCTTGTGGCTGTAATTCATTTTTTCCCCCCAGTGAAACCACAGAGATTCCGAATTCTCTGCCAGGGAAAGAGGGTGAGGTCCCAGCAACGGGGTAACAGGGATTCTCTCCTGCTTTGGTTGCATCTCACCTTGCATCCTTCTGCACCCCATTTCTGGGCACCACAACTCAAGGATTGTGACATGCTCCAGGTGTCCTCCAAGAGGGAAGACCCAATCCAATGAGGTTTCAATGGCAAGAAATGAGATTTGGACTAAATATTAGGAAGAACTTCCCGATGGCGAGAGCCATTTGGAAGTGTGGAAACGGACTTCCTTAGAAGGTGGTGGACCAGGCTTCCTTGAAGGCTTTCAGACCGGGGCAGGAGGGTTGTCCACTGAAGCTTGTCCTGGAGTGATGGCTTTCCTCTTTCAGACGTTTTGGCTGTAAGTGACCCTTGGGATCCCTTATAGTTCGGACTCTCTAATTATTCAGACACCTCAGATACGGTACAAGCTACTGACCTTGTTCTGTGCCGTCAAGTCGGAAGCGACTTATAGGGATCCTAACAGGGTCTTCAAGGTAAGTCAGATCTTTAAGGAGTGGTTTTACCAGTTCCACTCCCCCAGTGAGTTTCCATGGCTGAGTGGGGATTCGAACCCTGTTCTCCAGAGTCCTAGTCCGTCACTCTATCCACTACACCACACTGGGAACCCTCAATAATAATAGCAAAGGAAAATCTACCCCTCCCACATTACGCAGGTGTTATATTCTCATAAACCTGAACCTAAGAATGGATATAGAGGAGCAGAAGGATGGGTGGGGAGAGACAAAGGTAGATTCCACCTTTTCCCATTCCTGCTCACTTTATTTGGGGGTGTAAGAGAAATACGTTACCCCCCAAACCCAATGGAGACATATCATCCTCACAGCATCCTCGGCTGCACCAGTGCCTCATCAAGGACACCCAGAGTGTATGGAAGCTCCAGGATAGATCTTGATTCGTCTCTCCCCAGTCTAACAATCTAGCTGTCACCCTACACTGGTTCAGAAAACCCTCAAGGGGTGACCGGGAGACATCCCCCCCGCCCTACGATGTTGGTAAACAATAAACAAGGATTTCGGTCCGGACGATCCTCCAGAGAAATGAGCACCGGGAAGTAAAATAATATTTTAAAATGGCAACAATTAAGCACAGCCACATAAAAGCGCAAACTAAGAACGGGGGGGAGGGGGGAAGCACAGCTAGATATGAAACGGAGACTTCATGTTCTTTCTCTCACACACACAGACACCCCTAAAACACAGAGAACATGTCAAAAGCAAGCAAGAAGGAAGAAAAAGGGGGAGATCCACACTGAAACAACAGCAGGCATTTCAAGAACAATTTGGAGCAAACTGCTGGAAATGTAATTCCTTCCTTTTTGAGGAACACGGCTCCCTTCTCTACGTGCCCAACAAGATTCCACAAGGCAACACACCAACTAAGAAAACACCACCGCTGAACTCAAGATGACTTGCTTCCCATTTAACCTGAGGCTGACGGTGGCTGGGAACGAGCAATAGCTTCTAAGAAGCTCAGGTTGGTTGACGGGACCTGATCTAGCATCTCGGTCCGAATCTCATTCCACCACCCAGCACAAAGCAAACCTGACAGCAGCTGAAATGGTTCACCTGCCTTTTAAAAACTCCCCTCCGGGTGCGATTCCACCCCAAAAAAAGCACCCTCGTCTCCCTTATCAGCAGAGTTCTCCTTCCTCATTCTTAAAATGCAGACTGCTGTGCAAACTTGAAAGAAAACATAACCATCTCCAAGAATCAGAAAAGTTGTGGGTGGGTGGGGGGAAATGGCATGAGAATAACCCAAGGCTTGGGTCCTTCGGACTCGAAACTGAATCCTCGACACCCGAAGTGCAGAAAAAGCACTTCTTCCACCAGCACAGCATCCGCATCAGATCCGGATTCTCACCCTTGTTTTGCAAAACAACACAACCCTAAATCTCCCTCTGGTTCCAGACAGTTCCAGCCTCAACTCACCCGCTTTCCTGGAAGCCGGATCATTAAAGAAAAGTTCTAATTTATTAGGTTTTTCCCCACCAGCGACACAGGTGGGGCTTTTACGAAGGGGAGTGTTGACACCGTCAAAAGCAATTGCGGACTGAGGCACATCCTTCCAGAGTCCAAAGACGTTTCGCACCAAACCCATTAGCCCTATTAAGGTTTCTTTGCCCACGCCCTCTCCCCCCGCCCTTTTTTTTTATTTTTTGCAAACGAGCGCTAAATTATTCAGGCACTCCTCTGACTCTAAAAGCCTTTGGAGAAGCAGCCGATGAATATCAGGATTGGCATCCATCGCTCATTTTCTATTAGCCGAGACCTGTCAGGCGTCGGGAGAAGGTGCCTCTCTCGGAGTCCCGGCAGGTTGTCAGGATGATGAGGGAGGCCAAGAGGCAGGTTGATGGATCAGCCTGAATGGTCTAGAGGTCTTTGCCAAGGACAGGATGAACGCCTCCCTTTTGGCATCAACAAATCAAGATGCCAAGGGAAGCCCGTCTTTTGGATCAACCAAGGATGTTTTGCTGTTAAGTCAAAACTCAAGCTGCCAACGGAGAGAACTCTCCTGATCCTCTAGAAAAAGAACCATCTTTCTCATTAAATGGGGTGCAATTTCCTTCTCTCTTCAAAGACTGGGATGGTGAAGGGTGGTGATGACTCCTCATTTTGCAATGGTGGTGAACGGGCTATAAATCGGTTCAGCACCTTGGAGAGTTCCGTTAAAGTTTGGGTTTAAACATGGATCCTCTCTCACTGCGATCCAACACAGGACTGAGAACACACTCTGGAGAGTATGGTATATTCTCGGTATATGCCCAGCCATGCTGAAATGCAGCTTCTAAATTAAAGAGGCTGTCAAGACCCTGTTGGTGTAGCATGGCGGTGTAGCATGGCGGATGGAGAGTTGACCTAAGGCTCACGAGTCCTGGGTTGCAATCTCCATATGGCCACAGAAACCTTCTCCCGATGCCTGACGGGTCTCGATTAATAGGAGATGAGCAATGGTAAACCTCTCCTGGAACATCTCACCACCCCGAAAGTCCTTTTTCTGAGAACTGTAGTGGATAGAGGACCTTAGGACCTCGGAGATCTGGGTTCAAATCCCCACGGAAACGCAGTAAAGGTGCCGGTGCGTTACCACTCTGAATATTTCGCATCCGTCAGAAACCCTACTAGACCCCCATCAGTCAGAAGCAACTTGACAGTACTTACTATGTCACAACGGCTGTTTTGCCAACACAGATCAGATCCCCCTCCCTACCATCAGGGAACTCAGCAGAAAGGGGGTCCCGCTAGAAAGGCCAATGGGCAGACCTCCAGGGAGCCCAGCCTGGCTTCTGCTGTCAACTGATGACTTCACATCTTTGTTTTTGACAGGATCTGCCCTCTTGACCGTGCCTTGCTAGCCGTCTGCCTTCTAGAACCACAGCCTTACACCTGGCCAATTTTTTTTTTAAACGCATGATCCTTCTCCAAAATCTGTATACAGTTTTCAAAAGCTCAGTCCATTTGTAAGCTTCTCCTGTCCAATATTTATGCATAAGGAGGTCAAAGGAGGGAAGCAAACCAGGGTGGGTCGCGCTGCCTGGTTGTCAGGGACCAGTCATGCTGCCGCACCAGCTTCTGCTCTTGAAGCTCCGTGCACATATCAATGGTGATCTGGATCCTGGCCAGTATTAGGGAAAACCATCCCCCTTCAGCTTTTCCTGTCCTGATGGCTCCCAGAGGCTTCAGACGACAATTCCTGGCAGGCTTAGCAAGTGGTCACGAATCGTGAGAGTTGCAGTTGAAAACATCTGGAAATCATCTGATTGGCAAAGACTTTGTGACGGCACATGACACAACGGGTTGAAGTTCACTGCAGTGCAGAGTACAGAGTTAAACTTGGTGCAGAAAGTAGCAGGAAGGCAACCTCTACTATATCCCACTGCTGACAAACAGTGCGCGCACACACACACACACACACTGATGAGAATTGTGTCAGCGGGTATTTCATGGTACATAGAGATTTCTTTTGAAAGACGTCAGATTTGAGCTAGCCGAGAGCTGCCTCTACGGGCTGATGAAAGAGGCTCTGCAGAGTTTAAGGTACAACAAGGGTCTTCCAGTCCCACTCAGACACGCCGTGGTTTGGAGATTCCAAACCCGCCGGAAGCAATGAGGGTACTTCTAAACGAGTTCCAGTGCCCTCCAACTTAGGAAGCTGCCTTACAGCACAAAGGTGTCTCTCCTGCAAAATTATAGCAGTTTGATCTCAAAATACACTGTCCAGCTTCTACCCTGGTGGAATCGGGAGATCTATAGTTTGGTGAATCCTAGAATCATGGAGCTGGAAAGGGCCTCTAAGGCCAACCACCTGCTCAGTGGAGGATTCCAAATTAAAACAGATCTGACTGATGGCTGGTCCAACTTTCTCTTGAAGGCCTCCCGAGATCATGGGTTCCATTGACGTACTACTCTAACAGTTAAGAAGTTTTTCATGATATTCAGCCGAAATCTGGCTACCTGTAACTTGAGCCCATTGTTGCGTGTTCTGCACTCTGGGATGATCAAGAACAGATCCTGCCCCTCCTCTGTAGGACTCCCTTTCAAGTCTTTGATGATACTATGGAGTTATCCGGGAGGCAGTGAAAGACAGGAGGGCCTGGCGTGCTCTGGTCCATGGGGTCACGAAGAGTCGGACACGACTTAACAACCAAACAACAACAAAATCATGTTCTCTCCTCCGTCTTCTTTTCTCAAGGCTAAACACAGCAAGTTCTTTCAGTCTTTCCTCCTAAGGCTTGGTTTCCAGTCCCCTGATCATCCTGGTTGCCCTCCTCTGAACTGTTTCTGAACTGAAAAAAGAATTCTCTGTTGAACCTGCTGGAAGGAAAGCAGAGAATTCACTAATTCCCTCCCCTGACGACAACTCCAGGATTAGACAAGACGTGGAGAGTCAAACTCTGGTGATACTATGGAGTTATCAGATTCACACTGAGCCAGAGTTCCTTTAACACACTTTTCTCTGTGTTGACCAACTGTGATGCTTTTCTGGTTTTCCACACAGAGGTCTCCCACCCAGGCTCCCCAGAGAAGCCAGGGCTCCATAACATAACTGCACATCATGTGAAGAAAGCTATATACGGACACCTGGTTTGTCACCCTGTCTTCTCTTGAGCTAAAGCATCACAAAACTCTTCCACCCTTCCTTCTGGGAATGTCGGTCCATCAGGAGGCCAACAACTCTTTCTCGCACCAGATGCAGATTTTGGAAAATTCAAGCTGATGCCTTCACTGCGCCGAGTCTAGGCTCCAGTTCAATGGTGTTTCCCCCCCCCCCCGCGCCCCCAAATGCCTTTTAAATTGTTTTAAACAAGTTCTATTTGGAATTTTTGAATGCTTAGTAACTTGTTTTTAATTGCAATGTATTGCATCCGAAATGAGCATTTTTGGGGAAAAGGTGGGGTTTAAATTTGGCCTACAAATAAAACATGGCATTTTGTTTAGACCTAGAAGGCCAGGCGCAAATTTTAGGATTTTCAGATAGATTGGGGGGGGAAATCCTTAGCTGAAAACACGGAGAATTTCTCCTACTCTGAGGAGACCATTCATTCCGAGGTGAATCCAATGGTCTGACGTGATCTTGAGTAACTTGCAAGGTTGATCAGAAGCACCCGTAGCTCACAAGGGGAGTGTCTGCTCTGTCCATGGAAGGTAACGGGTTCCAGTCCTGGGTCAGCCTCAGGCAGGGAAATTTCTTAGGCTAACCTTGCACAAGAGACATTCCCTTTGAGCAGATGTGGCATTTTTATTTCAGAGCCTGGGAAGAGCAAAGCACCTCAAAAGCAAGGCTGCTGGGAAGAGAACGGGGGGAAGGCCAAGAAAATAAGACCAAGAGAAGGAATGTCTGGGAAGAGAAGATATCCCGTTTTTATGACACAACGCGTAAATCCCTGGGTGTATTTTCTGGACTGGGGCTTACAGGTCCAGACTCTCCCATAACCAGGCTCCATTGGTGGTCCTTTGCTTTCTTGAGCAGCGATTCCGTTAATGGGGAAATTTTTATTCCACTTTTCCCCTCTCTGCACCAAGGCTAAGTGGCTCCTTCATGCAAGCTGGTGATAACGGCGGGGGAGTGATGCTCTGGCCGGGTTTCCGTCTTTTAATGCATTTTCTCCGATGAGCGGGGTCTGGACCACCTCCCAGTTTTGCTCTGGGGAAAAGCTAATTGGTCTGGGTTTTGCCAACACATCACTGCTGAGGCACCTTCGCCCTCCGCGCCAGGGAAGGCGTGTGGGAGGCTGCCAGGGGTGGGGAGCTCCCCCACCCCACCCCTATGTTTGGGGTCGATGCCATGCCCTGAAAACACTAATATGGACTCGACGCTGGGCCACTGCAATGACACAGCTACGAAAGGACCACAGCAGGAATAGAACATTTGAGGGATGCATTGTTGGACTACAAAGCTCATGGAGGTCAGATTATGAGAGTTGTAGTTTAAAAAAAAGCACAGAGTTTACTTGGGTCCATTCTGAAGCCTGTCTCTGCTCCCCAGGGGCAGCATTGAAATGTTTCCGAGTGGGTGCCGTTCCTCCAGGGCGCATGGGGCCGCATCCACCCCGGGGGTTCCCAACACCCCATTTTCAAAGCGTAAAAAGCCTCCTGCCTCTTCCAGAGGGAAAACTCTTGATGTTTTGGACCCGTCTCCAGCCTATTTTAGGCCTGGGAAGTGGGGGAGAGTGTCCTAAAACTCCCAAATCCTAGCCCTAGAGAGATATCCGAAACATGACCACTACCCCACCCTCTTCGGCAAGTGGAGGAAACTGGCGTGATTTCCTTGCAGAGTTCCTAGCAGGGAAACAGATATTGGGGGGAGAAAGACTGTTTTCTCCATAGAAATTGGCTAAGTTGCTCAACCCAACGTCGTCGTCCCCCCTGCTCCTTTGCCTTTTATTACCAATTTTCTACCCATGTCTCTCTTGGTTTTGGCTAAAGAATGTTACAGAGTTTTGAATCTTGGTTAGCTTCCCTCCGCTACACAGCAGAAGTGCAGAGATTCACCAAGCAGAATTAGCTTCAAGTTCTCCAGGGAGTCTACCCTTTTTTTTCTCATCAACTGGCACTTACAGTCTCCTTAATTCACTCTGAGACATTTGAAGTAGAAAGAACAAAAGGTTTCGTTGACTGGCAGTGAACAGATAACAGCAACCTAAAAAAAACGGTGCGCTTTGAGCAACAAACCTCAGCAAACGCCCTGCCTGCTTCGACAGGGTGAAGGAGCACAAAAAGCAGAGAGGCGGGACTCTCTTTGAATCAGAGGCATGAAAGGAATGATTGGCTAGTGCTGGATAGATTGACAGCTACCAGAGCTCAGAAGGGTCTCTCCCAGCCACACCTACTAGAGGCAGCAGGCGAGGTTGCATAAAACTCCAAGAAATAAGAGGTTCAGAGAATGAACGTGGGCAGAATCAGGCAAGATCTACTTGTCTGGAACAAGACCGAGGGGCAATTTATTTGCACCGGCCATTTATTTTCACCCTGTTGCGATACTGACACTTCTCCGTTTGCTCCTAATCCTTGGAGCGGTTTCGCAACTCCGATGACACTCACTGTGCAATAAAGGATGCAAAGCAGGCTCAAAAAGAGTTGCAGAAGTGCTTTGGGGCAAAGGAAGTGCATTCGTGGGGGCACAGACGCTAGCCAATCAGTCCAATACGCTGGCAGTTTATTCCTACAAATCTGACGGACCCCTTTATTTATGCCTGAGCTCAACCCTGGGATATGGGTGGGTTTCTCCCAGAGTAGCTTCACAACGTGAACGGCTGGGTAGCTCGGTGGTTAGATACTGGTGGTTAGATATCCAGCTGCTGGGCCAGAGGTTGGGAGTTTGATTCCCCACCGTGCCTCTTTTACAGGATCTGGACTCGATGATCCACAGGGTCCCTTCCAGCTCTGCAGTTTATAGATCAATCTTATGCCTGGACAAATTGAGAAACTCTCCAGTTATCTGGAAAGAAGCAATGACAACGAGAACTTCAGACTTGGGAAGAGGACACACAGCTTAGGGGTAGAACTCCTCCTTCGTTAGGGGAAAGTCTGATGGCCAATTCCTGACACATCCAGGGAGGGCTACTAAAGACATCTGCCTATAATTCTGCAAAATCAGTGACATCGCGCCACCCAGACAAGGCGAGACTAGACAGACTGGTCTCATGCTCTATTAAAGCAGATGCCTGCATTCATGTTTTCTGTGTTTAGCATTAGGAATCAAACACACCTCTAATTTCTCCATCATTGGGCAGTAATCATTATTTTGTCTAGTTTGCTTTCTGGTTACCTCCAAAGGGCAGCAGATTAAAGATGCAGAATAGAATCAGTGGCGGATTTCACTGGGTGACCCTAGCTGCCTTGTTCCTCCCACAAGGGTTTAACGTGGAGCTTTAGAGAGCCTCCAGAGAAAGTTCCTCACAGCCCGCCTTCTGGATCAGGGGCCAACACGATACAGAGGCAGAACATAAATAACCAGATTTTCAGTGGCTTTCAAAGTAAAAGATTGCTTTCCTGCCTCGGGCAGGAGGTTGGACTAGATGACTCTTGGGTTGCCATTCAACTCTCCAGATCAGTGGTTTCTGTGATTCTGTGCCTGCCCCTTGGAACGGAATACATGATATTCTGCCTTTGGCTGGGATCATAGAATAATAATTGAATAACTGAGTTGGAAGGAGTCTAAAAGGCCACTGAGTCCAACCCCCCGCTCAATGCAAGAATACAAATCAAAGGATATCTGTTAAGTGGTTGTCTAAATTTCTCTTGAAGGCCTCCAGCGTTGGAGCGCTCCCCAGGTCATGGGTTCCATTGTCGTACTGCTCAAACAGTTAGGAAGTTTTTCCTGATATGGAGCCGAAATCTGGCTTCCTGTAACTTGAGCCCATTGTTGTGTGTCCTGCATTGTGGGATGATCGAGAACAGATTCTGCCCCTCCTCTGGATGACAGCCTTTCAAGCATTTGAAAAATGCTATCCTATCTCCTCTTAGTGTTCTCTTCTCAAGGCTAAATAATGCCCAGTTCTTTCAGTCTTTCCTCACAGGGCTTGGCCAATTTAATGGCCACGGCGCCATGTCCTTCGGCACACTGGGATCTGGAGATTCATGAAAAACTCCGAATTCTCTGCTACAGATTTCTCATACCGTTCCCTGAATTACAGCAGAGAGCTCCCTCTCTGAACTACAAAACCCAGCATGCTGCAGGATGCAGACATGGCTGTTAAAGCAGAATCAATCTGCTTCAGCTCTAACGTCGATATACCCACACATCAAAAACAACCCAGAATAAACATGGAAACCAAAAAAGCCCACCCTTCTGGGCTGATAGGGCACGCCAACACACACCAAGGAAATCTGAGGAATGACGGATCCTTGTTTGATTGAAAACGCAAAGGCGACGAGTCCTAAACACACATTTCCTTGGGAATTGAGCCTCATTTTACTCAGTGGAAATTCTGAGCAGACAGAACCAGAAGCTATTTGCGTTGCCCGCATTAATATTCGATGAGGCATTACGGACAAAGCTACAGCAGAAGTGCTTTACACTTGCAACTTCAGTTTCCTTTCGGGTGTTGCAACACTGCTTAGTTCCCAAAGGCAGCCCCCAAAGCAGTGTGTTGCTGCTTTCATACGTTTGTCCTTTCCTTTGCAAACTGACATCTCATTAACCTACATAACGAGGGAAACTGTGCTACCGTCTGGATAGATCACAAGTGCATGAATCTATTCTAAACCACCGGCACTGTACTGCATGGAGGAAGCAGACCAGTTTTGCTGTGCCGGAAATGGGGCTGCCCTTAAAACACAGCCACCAACAGAGTAGCTGCAAATCAGTTCACTTTGTACGAGCTTTTCTGGAACAAATCCACCTTTAGTGGTGATGCAACAGATAACGGACTGAAGGATCCGAGTTCCTTGTCTAGAGGGAGAAAGTCAACGGATCCTACATTCTTGCTAAACTGAGACATGTATCCACCAGAGTGAAGGCTCATTTGCCAAACCTGCTGTTCTCTGTCCTGGAACTTTGCTTCCTCTCCCGATCCTGTGTCTTACTAGGATGATTTTCCGACATTTCTATTTTAATGCCAATTGCCGCCCCCCCGGCCAACACCCAGTTCTGCAATCCCCCAGATTGAGGAAGGGCCCGGTGGGATTCAAAAGCTCAAAACCTTTTTATGGTGCTTTAATAGTCCAATAAAGGGGACACCCAGATGTTTTCAGACGTTACACAAACAGACCACAAGCTTAATTTCTTTTTTTACATTTAGGGAAGAAGTCGTCATGTTTGTAACTTTGGAAAAGTAACTGGAGATCGATCGATCTCCTCTTGGAGAACTGAGGCAGGCTGTCAAAATCACCCCTCTCCCTTCCCATGGATGCAAACCTTCCAGCTCGTGACTATCTCACCAACACAAGAGTGTGCTCATCGTCTCCCGCTATGCCACGCACCCACCCAAGTCTTCCTGGCTGATTTCCGACGCTTTTAATGAAACTGGAGAACGGCAGGGGTTCAGGAAGCCTGTTTTCTTCCCGAAACGATGGCGTCAAGAGAGGAGGAGAGAAATGATGCATCTGTTGTGGGGTTTTTTGCTCACCCAGGAAGACTGCCAAGGCCGGGGGGTTTTTTTGCTCACCCAGGAAGACTGCCAAGGCCGGAGAAGAGGGGAGGTGAACCGCCATGGGCTCCCATTCAGCTGCCCCACACGGGGGGAAAACGCAAGCGAACGGCGCATGGAGAAGACAAGAAGGACAGAGTTACCTGTAAAACTGGAGCTGCCGTTTGGGACTCCCGTAGCGAGCACTTCCGGCAGCAGAAAGGGAGAGAAAGAAAGACATGTTCCACAGATCTCGGTTAAAACATGAAAAACCAAACCAAACCCCAAAAGGACTTTATTACATCGGCCAGGGAGCCCACCGTCTCTGGACAGGCGGTATAAGTTCAGCTTGCTTCTTTACCAAGGATGCGCCTGCAAGGAAAAGTCTTCCCCGCAGCGCCACCCAGTGGGAAAAGACTGCATTTCAATCAGCTTCTCAGCAGCTGGAGCCGTGCTGGATCTTGATGGAGTATCCCAGGAGACCCCCAAGTGATGATGGCTTGTTTCAAGACCCTTGACTGTTACGATCCCTCCGATACGACCCAATGCCCCACCACACCCACCACCAGTGTCCAAAACTCAGTTTTATGGCCTCTACAACTGGCAGGTGGACCATCAGGGAGTGTGATCACTGGGGAGGATGATGGTGACCGAGTGGGAGGGAAGAGGAAAGGGGGAAAAAACAGATAACAGGATGGACAAGACAGAGGGGAGGGGGGTGCAGGAAAAGTCAGCAGAGGGTGGATGGGGACAGGGTAGACTTGAGAAGCACTTGAGGGCTGCCTGGGGATCAAACCTCTATTTTAAAGCATGAGCTCAACAGGAAACTAGGGTTTCATTTACAGCAGTGGTTGGGGAACCCATTAAGTCATCAACGTGGGTTCTGCTGCATAAATACATAACCGGATCCAGACACAGGGCAAACGGACATGGGTTTAAAAAATGGTGGTGGAGCGGCGTCATCGGACCCAAAGCATCACTGGTAGACAAGGTGTGTTCAGTGCAAACAGTCTAGTCTCCGGGTTTTGGGGTGAACATGAGGGAGGTCAACAACGGAGAGGTGTGTGCCTAGATGCGGCATCACAAACCCAAGTGAATCCCTGAGCGAGGGCACACATGGATCAGGGCCTGGACCGTGCATGGCGGGCTCGGGAGCAGAAGCGGTTGCTTGCATGCAAGACATTGACTAAACCACTCCCAAGGTTCTCCTTGAGCTGCCGCAGAAACAGGGCTTAAGACGCAGCCCCGCTCTTGCTTCGGGTAGCGGGGGAACCCGCTCCAAACTCACCTGTAAATCATGCCTGGGGAGCCCGTCTGCCTGCCTGAGAATCTAGCCGGTGAGTCTGTGGTCGATTCCGGATACATGGAGCCAACCTCCAGGGTCCAGCTTGGTTTGATCAACGCTCACTACAGGCAACGGGAGAGAGACAGAGAAGGAAAGAATGAGCCAACGCGTTAGTGCCCCTATGATCTTGCAACCCTGAACCCGAGGGTTTCCAGGTTTTTCTGCACAAGTGTTGGGATCACACCAAGAGGTGTGTTTCGCTCAGCGATCCCGGTTCTCACTGGCATTCGGAAACCCCTTTTCAAGCATGTTTCTTACGGACCCTTCGCCCTACAAAGGGAGGCGACAAAGTTGAGAAAGGAGGTCGAGACCAAGCCCCCATAGGAACGGTTGAGAGAGTTAGATGGGCTTAACTGGGAGAAGATCAAGAAATGATACGATGCTTCTGGGGTTAAGCGTTGGTTCAGTTGCTTCCAACTTATGCTGGCCTCATGAATGAATGACCTCCAAAAACATTCTCTCATGGACGGGCCTGCTCAGGTCTTGCAAAAATCAAGTCCATGGCTTCCTTCGTTGAGTCAACCCATCTCATGCTTGGCCTTCCTCTCCTCCTCCTGTCTTTCACTTTCCCCAGCATTAATGCTTTTCCCGGTGAGTTTTTGCATTCTCAGGGTATGTTCCACAGCACAAGAACCTCGGGAGAATTGTTTTACAAGGGCCTTGATCTGATCTAGAACCTGCTTTTTTTTTTTTTTTGTCTTTCTGTAGGTCTGTGGAGGGGAGATTTGCAGATACTCTGGACTGCCAGACCTAGATCTAATCCAGCCTGAATGGTCTCTGGAGGCAAAAAGGGGGAAACTGAGGCTGCCCTACGTTGGGCACATCCTGAGAAGGCAGGATTCTCTGGAAATTGCTGGGAAAGGGGGAAGGCCGCAGGAAAAGAGGAAGGCCAAATATCAGAGGGATTGACTCGTCTTTGGTTTGATGCCTGTGCTTCTTTGTTAGAAGAACTGGGACATGACTTCGAAATCCGCAGCTGCTTCAGCTAAAATAACCTTAAAAAGAGCAACCCCTGCTTTCTGCACCTCTCCTGACTTCCATTTAAGAAAGACGTGCCTGGCAAAATCCACCCTGCCATGAACTTTTGGACTTTAATTTCTTCACAGCGGTACAAGCCCGATGGAGAGGTGTTTTTATCCCTGAAAGCTTGCATATGGTATGATGATTTTTAGTGGTCTGTCAAGGTCTCGCCTCTTCTCGCATTTGTATTTCATGGTGACAGGAGTCATTTTCAGATATCTGAATGGCCCAACTTTTAAACAACTTAGACAACTAGATATTTTTGCAAACTGGAGAGTATCCACTCAAGGTGTTCCCCTCCATCAGATTACTGACGCAGATTATAAACTCTGCATACCTATTTTTAATGGTCAACTACATTAAAAGTTCCCTACACTCAGTAAAACACCACCTCTGAGCAAGGGCTATGCAAAACCTTTCTTGCTGGGGTGCTAGCTTTCTACTTGCAAGGAAGACAGCTTGCTGATTTGATTGACAGAGAAGCACAGATTATAAACTCTTCATACCTATTTTTAATGGTCAGCTACATTAAAAGTTCCCTACACTCAGTAAAACACCGCCTCTGAGCAAGGGCTGTGCAAAACCTTTCTTGCTGGGGTGCTAGCTTTCTACTTGCAAGGAAGACAGCTTGCTGATTTGATTGACAGAGAAGCACAGATTATAAACTCTTCATACCTATTTTTAATGGTCAACTACATTAAAAGTTCCCTACACTCAGTAAAACACCGCCTCTGAGCAAGGGCTGTGCAAAACCTTTCTTGCTGTGGTGCTAGCTTTCTACTTGCAAGGAAGACAGCTTGCTGATTTGATTGACAGAGAAACACAGATTATAAACTCTTCATACCTATTTTTAATGGTCAACTACATTAAAAGTTGCCTACACTCAGTAAAACACCACCTCTGAGCAAGGGCTATGCAAAACCTTT
This sequence comes from Intellagama lesueurii, assembly GCA_037013535.1. Lineage (NCBI taxonomy): Eukaryota > Metazoa > Chordata > Lepidosauria > Squamata > Agamidae > Intellagama > Intellagama lesueurii. The sequence goes on along the minus strand of JBAJHW010000016.1, from coordinate 3,158,214 downwards.
CTTGCTGTGGTGCTAGCTTTCTACTTGCAAGGAAGACAGCTTGCTGATTTGATTGAGAAAAAGCATCCAAAGTTATGACATATATCTGAAGGGCAACCTCAGCTGCCACATCACATAATTCTCAGGCTGCATAAGATATTGACATACCTGCGGATGGACGGTCAGGCCAGAACGGCTATAATCCCTTAAATACAATGTACTGTTGATCCAGCACAGCTGCTAAATTCCTTGTATCTGCATCTTTCTTTACACCAACCTAGTCTCCTCTTTGTTTAAAAACTTTGTTTAAAAAGCTATTTATTTCCAATCATTTTACATCTCTGCTTCCCAAAGACGTTTTCTATCTTCACGAAGACCACGTGAACTGCTGGACAGCTCCGTGGTGTAGGTCTCTGGCTGCAGAGCCAGCGGTTGGGAGTTCAAATCCCCGCCTTGCCTCCTTGACAGGGACTGGACTCTTGATAATCCCTAGGGTTCCTTCCAGTTCTGTAGCTCCAAGATTATTATTATTTATTTTTTAAAAATTTTCCTGGTTTTGCACGAGTTATGGATTTCGTAAGCTGGCAAATGTATTTTTCAGGTGTCCTTTTTAAAAAATCGTTTCTGATTTTGCAAAATGTACTGGGGTTTTGGGTTGTTGTTGTTTTTTTGCAACCTACCCCCAGCCCCCCCCCCCCAAGGCTTCTACCTTGTTCTGTACAAATCTCCCTTTTTAAAAAGTTGAACAATACATCACCAAATTATCCAACAAACCACCAAGAATCTTGTGGGCATCTAGAAACGGACAGATTTTATGGGGCACCACCTTTCCTGGCCTTAACCGCCTTCGCCTTCACAGGTGTGCCCTACGATTCTCAAAACCTGGGACCTGCGGTCCACAGCTCTGGAAGAGCTGGTCCTTAAAAATCAAAGATGCTGAGTTGCAGACAAAGCCCTGAATCTGGTTGGGGAAAAAGAAAGCGGCTTGGAAGAATAATGACACCAGAGGTTTGTTCCCTTTGGGATTTCACAACCGGGGCACAATCAGCCGTGCAACAGCCACGCCAGCGCAGGAAGAAACCCTCTTAGGTGAGAACTATTGCACATGCATTCATTTCCCCCCCAACAGGATTTTCACCATGAACCTGTCGGGTTTTTCTTTGCTTGCTTGCTTTCCTACTTTTAATCTACTTTTCCCCTCTCTTGATCCTGAAGGGCCCAGCATGACAAAGGTGAGGATAACCCTGCTTGAAGGTGTTCGCTCCTCGTGGCAGACAAAGAGAACAGCTGGGCTTCCATCTGCCCCATCTGCCTTGACTCACTTCTTTAAGCCACCTATAAGACAACCACCAGGCGGTGTATAGGTGGATCGGCGACCCATGAGTGTTGTGGTTTAGGGGCCGAAATCCCTACTGGTGATTTCCTTAAAACAGTCTGCGTGATGATCCATCAAAACCCCATTTGTGATTCTGACTTCCCTTCCAAGTTCATGAAGATGCATTTCCCACTTATTTATTCCTTTATTTTATTTTCCTTTACTTACATTTTGCCTTTTTTTTCCAACAAAGGAACACAAGGCGGAATAGAGGAATAAATAAATAAAAAAAACCACACACACATACAAAATCACAATAAATTAAGAGGTTCTCATTAAAACAGAATTGAACCAAAGGAATATTAAAAAGGCTTTGGGTTTGAAAAGTTAAGACAGATTTAAAAGACCCGATTTATATTTAAAAAACTACAAATAACAATGCGCTGCAGGAAATGTAGAAAGACTTCCCATTATGAGGAATACACTCTCAGTTCTCTGAGCTTCCCTGTTCGGGAGCTTGTTCAGATTGCATTGTTAAACTTTCCCCCCCTGTTCTCAGCCTTTTTTTTTTTTTTTAATTAAAGACATGTTTCTAGACCTCATGGCATCCAAGGGGATGTGCACACACCACACAGGGAAGAAAAATAGTTGGGATCTCTTGCAAGCAAGAGTGCTCACTGTATCCTCCTTGACTCCCCCTCTCTTGTCTCACCACGGTCTCTGCACCCCGACTTTACTCACACATACATGGGGCTCCCAGTACGGCATACGCCAATACCCCTCCTTGCCCTTAACAGCCCTTATTCATGGACTACGTTTGTCATCTCAGCCTTCCCGAAGCGGCACACATGGTTCTTCTCCCTGTCCCACCAACCCATCCTATCGACGCAACAACCCTGTGAGGTAGATTACGGGGAAAGACAGATCAGAGGTAGGCAGGCACAAAAATCCAACCTCCATTGGACCGAGCGGAAAAAGTGAGGATCAATAAATCTTTGGGCTTTTCGACCCCAGATCTTGTGGTTGTCCAGCTCTACAGCCCTGAAAATTTCCTGGGAAGGTGATCTCAAACGTTCATGGTGAGAAGACGGGAAACAAAACATTTTACTCTAAGGACGTTTTGGGAGTGGTGGTGGCATTTTTTTCGTAAATGATTTGTCCAAGGACCAAAGAGGGCAACGTTTACACTCTTGCTCCTGATCGCTCGGCGTGATATTCCTTACGAAGGCTCTCATCCCCACCTCCTGGCTCCCGACGAGCCCCTTCCGAGACAAGCAGGAGCCGTAAAAACAAGGGCAGAGGACAGGAGTCCAGAGGATGGGTGTTCGGTAACCGGAGGAGAAACCCTGCCAAAACCGGGTGGCTTCAAGGTGACACCACAGGACTGCGAAAAAAAGCCACACAAAACCCTCGTCTCTGAGAAAATGAGAACACGCAGAGGAACAAAACGCTCACCAAACCGTTCCTTTCCACTCCTATTTTGACTGGATCCGTTGCTGCTTCTAGACGGTGGAACTCCTTCCCACTGGAAGCCGAGCTCCCCCACGCCCTGCTGTCCAGCACATACAAACCTTCACATCCTGGCATTTCCCCCTCCTATGCGTTTTTAACTGCGTCCTATTTTTAACTGAGATGTTTCTGAACGGTTTTGCAAAACTGCATTCTGGTACAACGATCACAGATTTTAATATTTACCACGTTTGCTGTCGTTCTCTGGGGTCAGGTCACTTGCAACTTTTTGAGGCACGCGAGATGTTCAAAGAGTGGTTGACAATTCCCATCACTCAGTACCGAGCGAGGATTTGAACCCAGGTCTCCAGAGCCCTTAATCGGGCACTCTGTCTATTACAGATCACTGCCTCTCACATTTTGTCATGTATTGGTTGAAATCCTGCTGCTTAGCATGCTAATGTGCAACTAGAGTAGGCTCATATGAATCAATGGGACTTACAGAGGAGTTGACTCACCAAATCCTCACTGACTCAATGAGCTTACTCTAGTGTGACTTACTAGACAAAGCCACAGGATTTCAGCCCTTGTGTTTCTAATGATCCTTGTGCTTCGGTCCGATTGTCGACTGCCTTGGGTCCCAGAGTTTTGGGAGAAAGGCGAGATATAAATTAAATAAATCAAATAAATGAAATAATATTGGTTAATGAACCTGAGTCACCACTACAAATCAGAAGGACTTGCAAGAAAAAACACCAACTAAGGAGAAAATGTTAGGAGGAAAACTCAGAACAGCAATTATCCCAGTTTTCCGCAACCTGCCCAGTTTACTCAACATTGCACAAAAAGGTGGCTATGTGGCCAAGTTTGCATCAAACCTTGCAAACCCCTCTCTGTCTGTGCTGGGTGAGGATGGGAAAGAATCCGTTTCTCATCCACAGCCGTCAGGATGAGACATCAGAGGGTTTACCTCGTTTCTCATGAGACCCGGGTTCAAATTCCCGCGTGGTCACTGAAGGTCACGGCACGGACAGTTAACAATGATATCATGTTTTCATATTGTAATTGATGGTACTTTGTTGACATTTGTGATTAATAACTTTGAAAGTCACCTTGAGTCTCTTTGGGAGAAATCATCATCCTCATGTATCTAATGTATATACATTTATTATTTTGATTTCAATGTGCTGATTTTATATCTCATAATTGCCATGTCCCATCAAGTCATTTCTGACTTATGCCGACCCTTTCCAGAGTTTTCCAGGGAGAGAAGACTCAGAAATGCTTTACCCTTCTCTTCCTCTAGGGGCGCCCTGGGACAGTGCAGCTGGCCCAAGGCCACCCAGGCTGGCTCTTCTCCCGGGTGAGGAATCGAACTCCCAACCTCTGGCTCCGCAGCCAGATGCCTAAACCACTGAGCAATCCAGCCAGCTCTTGGGTAGAAGGGTAGGGTATAAATGCATAAACAGGCCAGAATTGTATTACTTCTGCACGCTGGCATAAGGTGAACAATCTAAACCCGAGTGGGTTGTATTCTTGACTGAGTGCCCGTCCTGTGATCTGACATGTAGTGAGGAAGGTCTCTGTGTTTGTGTGATGGGCCACCAAGTCAGATCTGACATCCAGTGACCTAAAAGGGCTTTCAAGGAACGCAATTGATTTGAGTGGTTTTACCAGTTCCAATGCTCCCCCCCCCCCCCGGTGAGTTTCCATGGCTGAGCGGGAATTCGAACCCAGGTCTCTTGAGTCCCAACCCACCACTCTGTCCACGACACCCCTCCTTATCTTCCAGCAATTTGACTACACATTTAGTACACTGCTCAATTTACACCAGCATATGTTAAGTGACAGGACGGTGGCCACGGAATGAGCCAACGAGTTATACTGTAGAATGGTAGAGGTAGAAGTTTTTCCAGTAGTGATGTATGGAAGTGACAGCTGGACCACAAAGAAGGCTGACCGCCGAAGAATTGATGCTTTTGAACTGTGGTGCTGGAGGAGACTCTTGAGAGTCCCCTGGACTGCAAGGAGAACAAACCTATCCATTTTGAAGGAAATCAACCCCGAGTGCTCACTGGAAGGACAGATCCTGAAGCTGAGGCTCCAATACTTTGGCCGTCTCATGAGAAGAGAAGACTCCCTGGAAAAGGCCCTGATGTTGGGAAAGTGTGAAGGCAAGAGGAGAAGGGGACGACAGAGGACGAGATGGTTGGACAGTGTCATCGAAGCAACCAACATGAATTTGACCCAACTCCGGGAGGCCGTGGAAGACAGGAGGGCCTGGCGTGCTCTGGTCCATGGGGTCACGAAGAGCCGGACACGACTTAACGACTAAACAACAACAACAAAGAGGTAGAAGGGAGCTCATCCAGTCTAACCCTCTGGAGATGCAGGAGATTTGCAGACAAAGCATCCCCAAGAGATGGCAGTCTACCCTTGACTTAAGGATAGACCACCACCTACAAGGCTAACCCATTCCATTACCAAGCTGTTCTTACTATCACGACCTCCTTTCTAACATTTAGTCCGGGTTTCCTTCCCTGTGATTCGAACCTTCCCCATAGGTGGAGGCAGGTCCCGTGGGCTTCCTCTCTCCTTGAACGAGGGTGCCTCTTTTTTCTCACCACGACCCGGGCGGTCTCAGTCACCTGCCCGCTTAGGTCTGCATGCCGAAGCGGGCAGAGTTCACCTCTTCTACCTGGGAGCTTTGCGTTTCCCCTGCCAGCCTGATTTCCAGGCCACGAAGGCCAGCTTCAGTTTCATCAAGCTAAAAGCTTCTGCCAGAGAAATCCGGCCCGGCTACTCCTGTTTCCTTGCGTTGAGGTCTTTCGGTCAACGGTAGAGAGAGGTGAGGAGAGAGCAAGAGCATGGCTGGGACAAGAGGTGTAATGGAAAAAAAAAAAAGGCACACAGGAGTGTGGGTGAGCTTCGGTCTTGGCTTACAGTAACCTTTCCCCAGCTCAGATCTTCCAGACAAATCCCACCATCCCCCAGTCTGCATAGCCAAAGTCACCAAGTTGGTGGAACGCGGATGGTAGAAGAGGGTGGGGATCTGTGGTGGGCTTTTCATGGGGACAGTGGCGCAGGAAAACCTCCATGCCCAGCTGCAGTCTACCACAGAGCGGGCTCTAGGATGCAGGGAAGCGACAGTTGCCTGAGACATACCTCTGCTCCGTCAAGCACAATATGATCTACTTTGCCAGGCTGGCGTTCCCCCACCCCGGGCCCTGTACGATTTGACCACAGAGGCCAAAACCTGGGCCCGATCCTTGGGCTGAATCTGGGACTTTGCAGCTGTCAATCACTGGCTGAGGGAAAAAGCAGTAGGTGGGTTTTGTTATGCATTTTAAGCGGGGTGGGGGCTCTCTTGCTCTGGTGTAACTCGGAAAAGGGCAGGAAGAGGCAGTGTGGTGCAGTAGTTAGAGTCCAAGGGGGGGGGGGAGAGAGAGGCTGGAATACCACCACCCCTGGCCATGAAAGCAACTGGGCTGGGGTTGGACTAGATGACCCTCGGGAACCCTCAAACATTACGATTCTATGGTCCCACAGCACCTCCTTTGCCACGGAGCCGGGCTTTCCCAAGGAGGCCCTTGGGCCACGTGGAACAAGCCCTCTCTTTCACTGCTACAGTGAGGATGCCACCCCACACGGCCGGGAGGTGGAGGGGAGACAGGTAGAAACCCAGCCCCCCAACTCAAGGATGTCTGCCTGGCCTGGGACAGGCTGAACATCAGAGGGATGACCAAGTTCCTGCTCCATATTCAGCCTCAATCGGTATCCCATCCTTTTCTTTTAAATGCACAGAATTCAGAATAACAACAACAACAACATGATGCCTGGTCCTTTTTCTGCCCCACGCCTCCAAACTTCTCCATCATTTCCCTCAAAGGGTCCTCCCTCCGTCCCATCCTTCCGCATCTGATTTCAGCTCCAGTGGATTTCTTGCATTCCTTTTTAATTTGTTTTCATTTCAAGAGAGAGTTTTTTTGGAAAGCAGAAAGAAGCAGAAGACAAAGGGGGGGGCGAAGAAGCTGTGGGTCTGTTTCTGACACTGTGAACTCGCACCTGGATCAGGCTAGGTTGCTAAGGGGTTCCCAAGAAAACAGCTAGAGAAAAGAGTAGGTTTTGGATCCATTCACGCTGCGGGATCTCCTGCTCACAGAAGGGCCTGCTTACCGCCCCTCTGCGTGAGTCCCTGTCCTCTGCTTGCCTTCAACCATTTTAACTCACAGGAGATTTGGCAGCAGGAGGATATGGTCGGGAACTCTCTGTTAATCCCAAATCATGCACAAAAGCCAAGACAGAGAGAAAACCTTGTGAAAAGCAGCTTCCCCATATTACGTGGAAGCAACGGGCAAATATTATCGGGTGGGTATGAATTCTCCACTGAGAAGAACCCCTTAGTGTCTATTGAGGGCTCCGATTCGCTTCCAGGTTCTTGGCCGAGTCAGAATTTGAACTCACAACTCATGGATCAGAATGCAACTCTGGTCAAGCAGACCATGGGAAAACCATTTGGCTTAGGCCTCAGAAATGCCACTGAATAATCGGGGCACCTTTTCCACCCCGCAGCCCCAAACGTAATCTTTGGCATCCCTTTCGGGTTTGCACGTTGCAAGGCTGGTGCGGAAAACTGTTGTTTATCTGCCGGTAACCGACAGAAGTATCCCGTCTCCTCCGGCAAAGGGGCTGGTCGTGTAATCGAAATGTCACTAGGCAGAAATTCCTCTTGCATGCACAGAGCGTACGCGCTTAATTCATTTTCTCCAGGCTTGAGAAATGGTGGGATGTCAAGGCGAGCCAAAAATATCTGGCAGAAACGGGGATTTAGAGAAGGATGCATTTTAATGAGTCGGGGGAGGGGGACCTGCTTCCTCCCCATGGGCATTTTGGGAAATCATCTCAAATCCAGTCAAAAATAGGTTAGAAAAACTGAGGCTTATGGAAGAAATTTGTCACATGCCAAGGAAGATCACTGGCCTGTCTTAAGAGGGCTGTAACTAGGACAGGGCGATGGGTGCCAACGTTTGCCACTGGAGGGATGTAAACCTGCCCGTTGGTATTTGCGGCTGGAAGAATAAAAAACTAAGAGCGTGCCATTTGGGTTTCTGGGACTGCAACTCCCAGAATTGTCTAACAATTCCCCAAGTGGAATGCTTGGAATTCCAGCTGACAAACACATTCCTGTAAACCCCTTTATTTCACTCACCTGGATAAGACCGAGGTTGTCTTCTAGAGCTCTGTTTCTTGCTTCAATGCTTCCTGGAGGTAGTGATTCTTCAGGAAGCACCCTCTACAGAGCCTAAAGGACAACCAAACTACCACTCCCAGGAAGCACCGGAGCAGCTCCCTGCCTGGAAGTATGGGGCAGGAAATGGAGGCCCAGAAGGAGGCCTCGGCCTTTTCCAGGCGAGCGAAACAAAGATGTCTGCAGGAATGTGTTTGTGGGATGAAGCTCCCAGGATTCTGCTTGGGAATTTTTGGAGAATTCTGGGAATTGAAGGAGAAGGAAACTCAATGGCACACCCTTAGTGCAAACCCACACGCCTCTGGCTCTTCCTCTGCAGGAAGAAGGAAACACAAAACAGGTGGGCTTATGGCTGTGACATCCTCAGACCAGGTGTTTGTCCCCGTTCCTTTCTCCTTTCCCTGCCATGTGCCAATCTCACAAGACTCATGCTCGATGAGTAAAGCAGCGAAGACCCAGGTACCAAAATGGTTGCAGTGACTAGATGGGAGCTCCCCGCAGTCTTACGATTTTTCGGCACCTTATCCTGGTGATGCTGAAAACACAGCCTTCTTGGATCACCTGCATCCTAAGAATGTCCTCTACTTCTCATACATAACACAGCTCTGTCCCAATAGACGAAGCCGACTGATACCATCTCAGACCATCAGACCGTGTCACTCCAGGGTGGCCAACCTTGCCAGGTCCAGGGGGAGGTCAATTTCAGCCCCCTGGATACCACTATGTGCCAAGCAGATGCACACACACACACACACACGCATGCACAAATCCTAGTGTCACCAAGATTTGGCAGCATGGGCAGCGGCCAGACGTAGCAAGAGGAAGAAAAAAAGGTAGCCCTGGTTTCTCTGCATCACTCTTCCATATTAAAACAAGGTGCACAGGGTGAATGCATCTTGTTTTAGGGAAGAACTGGATGTCCCGGAACCAAGCAAGAGGCCTGTGGTACCTTAAAGATTAGCCAATGCTATTCAGCATCCGCTTCTGGAAGCTGCAGGAACACACTTCTTGAAAGTGTTCCAGGAGTTCCAGTCTCTTCTAAAACAAGGCATATGCCCTGTTCCCCTCCCTCACACACCTTGTTTTAGCCCTGAAACACAGGCTTTCTGGATGCCTTGAAGCCAGAAGTTGGTAGGGTACCACTTACGTAAGTCAGTCACGGGCTGCGTAGCGCCTTCTGCATGGTGGAAGCTTGGAAAAACCACCCCACAAACAAGGCACAGCGCAGCCCACCTTGGATTTTGCTCAGTTTTGCCTTAATCAGCAGTTGGCAAACGTGGAAGGTGCCAGGGTGAGTTCTGACCCATTCAGGACCTCCTCCAGATGCCACTGTCTTCCTAACCTCCCCTCCCAGCGCACTGGAAGAGACCAGAACGTCGCTTCTGGTAGGAAAAACAACAACAGACAAACAGGAAAAGCACTCTTTTGTTACAGCCAGCCCCCACAAAAGCTGGCTGGATAGCTCAGTGGTTAGGTATCTGGCTGTGGAGCCAGATCCCCCCCCCCCCCCGTGTGCCTCCTGAGAGAAGAGCCAACCTGGGTGGCCTTGGGCAAGCTGCTTGGTGGTCCCAGAGCACCCCCTGAAAAAGGGAAAGGTGAACCACTTCTGAGTAATCTCTAGGTAGAAAACCCTGGAAAGAGTCAGCATAACTCAGAATTGACTTGACAGTGCGCACACAGAAGCCCCACAAAAGATTAATGTAAGGCAGTCCTGCGCACCTTCGGGGGATCTGGAAACCCATTTTGTGCCCTGTGATCTACACAGTTTGCTGTAATTTGGGGGGCAGGGAACCCTACAAAGAATGAAATAAATTGGTTCCAAACAAATTCTAATCCTGAACCCCAAATGGTATTTCGGGATGTGAACCTTGTGAACTATTTAAAAGGTGACTCATCATTGCTCCTGAAAATCCCACGTCTCATCAGAAAAACACAGGAGCCCGAGACATGGAGGAGATGATGGAAACCACAGGGCAACAACCAGACCAAAACCTTGGGCCACAGTCTGCTTGCACTCGTTTTAAGGGGGAAACCTCCTGCTTCCCAAGAAAAACTACACTTCCTGGAGGGATCCTGTGGCGGTTGGGAAATTGAACCACCATGAAAAAATAAGTGTTTAAAAGCAGGTCTCTTTCCCGGGGAGATGCTAAGGGTGGAACTTGCCACCGTCTGCTCTGCCACCCAAGGAGCAGGTAGAGCGGCATTTCTCGTAAAATAGTTCTGGGTCAAAATTCAATGAGCGACACTGAACTGTCCACATTTGGGGGAGGGCAAAGCAGAACCACAGGCCCTATGTGACCCCTCTAGTCTGGTTTTTTTTTGGGGGGGGGGAGCAGGGTGCTAACCTTCCTCCAGAATCCAAGGCTTCTTTCTGCCCTGGAGAAAGAGGTGTGCAGCTACCCTGTTTCCCTGAAAATAAGATCTAACCTGAAAATAAGCCCTAGGATGATTTTTTTTCAGGATGCTCGACATAGAAGCCCTACTAACAAAAATAAGCCCCCCCGTTAAGTGAAACCCTGCCTTCCACCATTGTGCAGCAACCAGAAGATGATGACAGGACTGCATTTGAATCAATGTCGATGGTGGTACATGAAAAAAACAAAACATCCCCTGAAAATAAGCCCTAATGCTTTTTTTTTGGGGGGGGGGGGAATTAATATAATATAATATAAGACCCTGTCTTATTTTCGGGGAGTACTCCTAGACCCGTGGTTGCCAGCCTTGGGTGTTCTTGGACTGCAACTCCCAGAAGCCTTCACCACCAGCTGCGCGGACCAGGGATTCTGGGAGTCACAGTCCAAGAAAAACCTGGGTGCCCCAAGGTTGGCAACCCCTGGGAGACTGCCCTTCCGTTTTAGAAACGGACCGCAGCCCCTCTGCCCCTGTTGAAACACCAACGTGCTCATTTTTCAAAATTAGAAGCAGATTCCCAATCTCTTCCACATGTAAACCTGGTTACAGGGGGCACAAAATCCGCCTGTTACAGCTGCTCCCACGGGCTGCCGAGCCATTGCTGGGCACAACTCAAAGTGCTGGTTTTAACCTACAAAGCCCTAAACGGCTCGGGTCCAAGCCATCTCAAAGACCGTGCTTCCCATGATGAGCCTGCTGGGGTGTTAAGATCATCAGGAGAGCCCTTTCTCCCAGTCCCAACCTCCTCAAGGTGCATTTGATGGGGACCCGGGACAGGGCCTTCTCCGTGGCTGCTCCTTGAGCCTCTGGAACTCCCTCCCACTGGAGGATCGACTGGCCCCATCTTGGCTGTCCTTTCGCAAGCAGGCCAAGAGCTTTCTCTTCAGGCAAGCTCTCCCTCCGTGACTGCCTACGTGAGTGTGACTTTTAGATGGGTTGCTATGCATCACTGCTCTGACAGGACAGCAAGTACGACTCGTGTTTATCATTTCTCGGAGTGGCACTCATTTGTTCTTTTGAAATATTTGTCTACATTGTTTTGGCTTTAAATATTGTCTTTTAAAGATGCAATCCCCCTGCTGTAGAATTGCTTTCGGCTTTAAATATTTCCTTTTAATGATGTAAGCCGCCTGGGGTCCTTTTTAAGAAGAAAGGTGGGGGTAAAAATATTTTAAGTAAATAAATACATACATACATCTCCCCCCCCCCCCCGTGTGTGTGTGTGTGTGTGTGTGGATTTTGAATTTCTTTGCCGTGTCGTTGGTGTGTGCAACCCTCTGAGGATCCCAGGGGCCAAGGAGGAGGACCCTAGGCACGCTCAGGCTGCCCGCTCCTCAGCCAGGGACTGACTCTGACCGACAACACTTTTGGACTGAATTCGCACCCAGGGGCGGTGGATTTCAAGGGCAGCGTTTCCAGCTGGGCGGACACTGGTCTCTGCCTCTGAGAACATTGCGAAAGCATCGATCCGTCCCGTCCTTCTCTCTGTGCCTCCCGAAGGCACTCGTTTCCTCACAAAACCAGAAGGAAACCCTCTCCCATCATCCTGGGCCACGGCCAAAGCAAGGACACAGGGATGCTCCCTGACTTCTCTGCGTCCGTGCCAACCTGCCGTCGCCGCATCTCCGAGTTCAAATCCCCATATTTTGTGCGTGTGCACGTGCGCAGTCTTCTTCCAAGATCCACGTAACTTTGCCTGCACCCGAGGCATTCCATTCCACACAACCCAAACAGCCCACCTGCAAGGCGGTGATGCGCGGTGCGCCTTCGTTGCGATCGCAGCCACACAGGCGACAAAGGGATTCATTAGCCACGACGTTTTGCTGAATCCTAGCTCTCTTTTTAAAATGTACTGAATCCAGAAAAAAAAAAAGAGGTGCGCACACTCCCCCATCCAGCCCGTAACCCTCCCCAAAAGGCACTGCAGGTAAATGGCCTTCCTTCCCTCCCTCCCTCCCGCCCCAAACCTTGCCCTTTGGTTTTGACCCAGTCCTTCCACCACTTCCACCGCCTGCTCTTCTCCCCCCTTGAGAAAAGGAGAAGAAACCAGAGGACACAGGGAGGGGGGGGGGGGGAAATCCCAGCATTAACCCTTTCTTCCTTGCCAGGAAGAGAAGGGCTTGGTTTCCAGTCTCCCCACCGCCACCAGCCCCACACTCCGGCTGCCACGGAAACAGCTAGGCTGATGATCCAGTCAGTCTGGAAGACCCACAACCCAGAAGCGCAGGTCCCAGCATGAACCCCCGTGCCATGTGCCACAAATGAAGACCATACCAATCTCAGGAGCATCCATGCACCACCACCACCACCCCCCCCGCCCTTCCTCTTCTCTATCAGTTCTGCCATCAATTGGGGGAGTGCATGGCTAGGAACAGGTCAAAGGTGGAAGAGCGGAAGGAGGAATTATTTTTTTGCTCTTTGCCTGTCTCCTAACATCCACGCAGGCTGCAATCCAAGGCATGCTTACTCAAGTGTAAGCTCCTCCTGAATCCTCAAGACCTAACCAGAGGACAAAACACTCGGGAAGCAATCTTCGTGCCCACCGGTCTCCCTGCCCTGATCCTGGAGCCACCGGTGCTGGCGTTCGGACACAAAAAAACACAACCCCGTCCAGCATTGTTCGGAGTGCCAGCCGGAGCGTGGCGCATTGCTTCTCGTGCTCCTCGTCCCCTGACCTGTTGTGTGCCTGCCTCTGCCGGAAACCGCATGCAGCAAAGGCTTCTCCTCTCTAGGTGGGCGGGTGGTGGTGGGGAAAGAAAACCACGGGTGGAGAGGACGATCTCAGCCCGAGGAGAGGAAAAATTAAAATAAAAGCAAGGTCTTACCTTTAGGGCTGCTGCAGCTGCTGCTTTTTGGTCTAACGGCATCAAACCCCAGGGAAGGAAGAGGAAGGAAAGGAGACCAGGAAATAAGAGAGGAAAGGGTGTGTGTGTCTGTGTGTGTGAGAGGGATGGACGGACAGATGGATGGATGGTGGGATCCAGCAGAGTGGCACGGGAAAAGCAGACGGCTGATCAGGTGCCAGAGGAAAGCAAGAACCAGGAGGGCCAGGAGAGCAGCTTTCCTGTTCACCCCATCTACCTCTCTCTCGGGTTCGGGATGGAGGACGACAACCCTCTTCCCACCAAGGAAAACGGATCTAGAGCCTGTGCAGGGGAGGAACCGAAGCGAAATCTGTTTGGAGAGACTCGGGCGAGGGAATCGCATCCCCCGCTTCTCCTCTCCTCCCTCCCCCTGTTTCTGATCTCACTGCCGCAACACCATCCTTTCTACGCTCAGCGCCTGAGTCAGCAGGAACGGTCTCCACGACCAGGCAGCTGCAGGCGGTTTTTCGGGGGGCCACCCCCTGCCCTTCTCCCTCCCACCTTCTCTGCTCCCCGACTGCGGCTCAAGGGGGAAGAGGGTTCTCTCCGGAGAGGAGGAGGAGGACGGAGCCCATAGGGTTAGCGCTGAGACCCAGCAGGGAGTCCCCAAAGGCAAGAGGAGTCCCCCCACCCGCTTCGAGCCCTGCCGAAGGGGAAACTGAGGCACAGCAGGGCTGGTTCCCCAATCTGGAAGGCGATGCAGAGGGGGAGACGAAGAAGTGGGGAAGGAGGGAGAGGGAGAGAGAGAGAGAAACCCCTTTGCGGGGTTGTTTCCCCCTGGGGGAAGCTTGGGAAATGATGGGATGCCAGCACACGGAGAGGACCACTTGAGGTTGAAACCAGGGAAAAGCTTTCTCCACCATCAGCTGGACACCCGAGATGGTACCCTAAATCATGCAAATTTAAAACAGCAAAATAGAAGGCAGAAGCCACAGCCGAGACAGCAGAGAAACCCAGGAAAGCTCTGTTACACCAGGAAAGATGATTTCTTTTTTGGGGGGGCTTCATGTGCACCCTCCCTGCTGCAAATCCCAGAGGGCCACCCCTTCCCTTTCTACATGCCCTTTCTTGGCTCGTTCAAGCCATTTATATTCTACCCTATGTCCGAAGCTCTCAGGGTGGAGCAGAATAAAATCAATGTAATACAGCTCAGTAATTTTTTTTAAGCATCAAAAAGTGTATCATACATTAAAATTGTCCCAAACCAGCTTTCAAGGTTTTAACCTAGATTGTTTTAACCTGGTTTGACCTGGTACCCACTGGATGGCGGTGAACAACTTTGCCATTCCCAGGGACCAATAGACGCAAATGCCTGTCAAGGGCTACACAGATGATATAAAAATCTAACCTAGAAAAAACTGGAAGGTCACGTCTTGTTCTAGAAAATGGATAAGTCTGGGGTGTCAAATGGTGTGTGTGTGAGAGAGAGAGAGAGAGAGAGAGAGATGGTGGCTTATTTAAAAGGTGAGTTGCCGCCTGTTACTGCAGCTCTACCGGCTGCCAATCTTTGACACAATTCAAAGTGCTGGTTTGAGCCCATAAGGCCCTAAATGGCTTGGGTCCAAGCTATCTCAAGGACCACATATCCCATTGTGAGCCTCCTTGGCTGTTAAGATCATCAGGAGAGGCTTCCTCTTGGTCCCACCACCTTCACAGATCCATTTGATGGGGACCCGGGAGAGGGCCTTCTCGGTGGCTGCTCCCAGACTGTGGAACTCCCTCCCACTGGAGGCCAGGCTGGCCCCGTCTCGGATGTCCTTCCACAGGCAGGCCAAGACCTTTCTCTTCCGGCAACCTTTCCCTCAGTGATTAGTTACATGAGTGGGGTTTTTCAAATGGATTGTTGTACCTTACTGCTTTGAATGTGTTTTGGTGTTGCTTTTAATAATTAAAAAGTTACAGTTACATGGCAAAAGGGATTACGTTATCCCTGTGGAGCGCTGGGCTCAAAACCTGGAAGGCAGAGGCTCAGATCCCCAACCGTCGGCCGCCAATGAACAATTTAGACCCATACTAAGTCATAAAGTTATAACTATCACGTTAACCTCGCTTTGACTTCGTTGCTGAAAGCAAGGAATAAACTACGTACGTACACGGAATTGGTCGTTTGTAAAGCGTTCCTCCCGCGCAACGGGTCTTGCCTCTCCTGACCCCGCCGCCAACCCCAACTCTCCTGAATGACATTGCTCCCGGTGCCAAACCCGGTGCCAACCTCCTTGGGAGAGGCAGGGCAGTGCTCGGGCGCCGTGCCAGCCTCCTTCTGGCCGCTTGGAGGCCCTCCAGGGCGAGGCCGGCTCGCTCGCCGCTAATTGGCCTCCGCCGCCTTGCCCTCCAAGTGGTTTGGAAGAGAAAACGAGAGAGGGTAATTAAATTCTCCCTCCGATCAAGGCTAGAGGCCCTATGCCTCCTCGGTGCACTTGCTCGCAGGGGTGTGTGTGTGTGAGAGAGAGAGAGATTATGCTGATGAAAGATCTGGTTCTACAAAGAGGTTGAGAACATATTTCTCTCTTGCTTCTTCTTGGCACGGGTGGTTTTTTTAATTAATTAACTCACCAAGCAATTATTTAACCAGCATTCAAATATTTGCGACAGCCCGGGTAGCGCCGTGGGCAGAGCGTCCGGCAACGATCCAGGAGACTTGGGTTGAGCTCTCCAGTGTGCTACCGGGAGACGGCAATGGTGAACCGTTCCTTGACCCTCGGACAGACTTCGAAAACCCTACTGGGCCCCGCTGTAAGTCAGACCCTAGTAGGGGGTCACAAGAGGGCTGCTTAGAATTAGCCAGGTTTACGCTCCATTTTTCATAATCATAATTCTACCATCATCCTCTTAGAACGGCAGAGTTGGAAGGGACCCTATGGATCATCTAGTCCAGCCCCTGTCCAGGAGGCCCAGCAGGGAATTGAACTCCCAACCTCTGGCTCCGCAGCCAGAGACCTTCCTCCAATGAACTCATGAATCACCCTCCTTCATTTTCACAACAGCCTAGAGGGGGGGGGGGGTGTGGGAGTCAAAGTTACACTGTGAATTTCATGGCTCAGTATGGAAGTGCTCTCAAAGCCCAGCCCAACAGCTCTTAGCCTCTCCACCAGACCCAAGATAATGTGTTTAAGATAAGCAAACGTGCCACTGATCAGCAGAAAGGGCCATGAGCAGATCCTTCAGTTGTGATTCTTAAGGATTAGAGTCCCAGGGGAACTTTCCATTATGGGCACCAGCAGTTCAATGGGAAACCATCTACACTGAATGTAGAAATTCCTAGGTTGGGCAGGATCCCGGGAGATGGGTCCATAGTGGGATGGGAATAATGGTTGCCTCCAATTACAGCTTGAAAAAGACTTTGGAACCCCGAACATATAATTTCCAAAGAAGTAGCAGCGTTAGTCCGTCTCAGCACGTTGGCAAAAATTAGAATGGATCTGTGTGCTAAATATTGCAGCTCCTTAAAGACCGGTAGGTTCATTAAAGACCAAAATCCCATGTCCCGTTCATTCTGTTGTGCTGAGATTTTCCTGTGTGCGCTAGGTAGAAAACATGGAGGTACTGCTGGCAGAAGATGGCATACATCCTATTAGAGGAGGAACCACACAGAGAAACCCCAGTTTTGGAAGACTTCAGCCTTCCAGGACACTGTGTTATGGATCTTGAAATGGCTATTGTAGAAAAATGGAATCGCAGAAGGAGACAGCAAGAATTGCTACATAAGCAAGTTCCAGTGTATCTCTGAGGGCTTGGACAGAGATCAGGGCTTCTTGGCATTCTATATATATATAAATAAGCCCAGCTTTCTATATTGCCCTTTAGGTGTAAAAGAGCTTTCTCCCTTGAAAGATTCTGACCTCTGTTCTACAAACAACTTAGTATCCTTGTGACAGACAAGTCTACTTCTCGTATAGCCCATCGTCCTGGGTTGTTGTTGTTTAGTCATTAAGTCATGTCCGACTCTTCGTGACCCCATGGACCAGAGCACGCCAGGCCCTCCTGTCTTCCACTGCCTCCCGGAGTTGGGTCAAAGTCATCTTGGTCGCTTCGATGACCCTGTCCAACCATCTCGTCCTCTGTCGTCCCCTTCTCCTCTTGCCCTCACACTTTCCCAACATCAGGGTCTTTTCCAGGGAGTCTTCTCTTCTCATGAGATGGCCAAAGTATTGGAGCCTCAGCTTCAGGATCTGTCCTTCCAGTGAGCACTCAGGGTTGATTTCCTTCAGAACGGATAGGTTTGTTCTCCGTGCAGTCCAGGGGACTCTCAAGAGTCTCCTCCAGCACCACAATTCAAAAGCATGAATTCTTCGGCGGTCAGCCTTCTTTATCACCCTGGGTAGGGCCTGCTAATTAAGAGCTTGATAATCCCATTCTTGGGTTAACGAACCTTTGCCACCATTGCCTATTATCTGCATCTTCTCCTGGCCATGACCCTGAGTACCATACATTTGGATTCCTTGTGTTTGAGGAAGCAGATTTTGGTCCCACCCCTTTGGTTTTCGCTTGTGTGCTAAAAATATAAGATAATTTTGCATATTTTAAAGTCTGGGCGCAATAGAAGATGCCCTCCTGTTTGGGAAAACGGGCTTTGAAGCAACAGTCTTCTGTCCAATTTTTAAAAAATAAATTCGTGGGCTTCTCCTGGGTGCCTGCCAGCTGTACGAGAAGGTGGGCAACCCGCCGTTTCTCTCTAGACACCTGCCACTCAACAACATGCTCACGGCTCAAATGCCAAATGATGCATTCAACGCTCCGCGGCCTGCCCAAGGGTTCGCAACCTTGACTGGTCTCAAGGGTCACTATCAGGGCCTTTGGCGAAATCCCACATTGCTCACAGAATCAGCCGGACATTGTTCTACTTGTACAAGGTCCAGATCCACCAGACAGACTTGCTTCTGGGGTGAAGCAAACCACACTTACAACTTGACCCCGATGCAGAGTGAACCAGATGGAGGATAGCTTCTTGTGGATTGATTTGGGAGCCAGTCTGGCCTCCAAACTGAACCATAAAAACGGAGTACAGCTTGAACGGTGCAATGCCTGTTGGGCACCCTGTAAATCTAAGCCAAAAATCTCCAAATCATGTTAAGAAAAAGATACGTTAAAGAAAGATGCTTGTATAGGTCCCATTGCTAGGGACAACTACCATATTTAAGCCTGAGCTGAGTGTGCAGCATTAAAAGAACAAAGAGGGCTGAGAGGTGCAGAAATACACCACACACCCAATTTGCTAACAGTCACCAGACCGACTGCCCTGCTTCCCGTGCTGACAAATCAGACCAGCTGGGTTCCTCTGAGATGCCTTTCGCTCCACTCCCCCATCACTCCTCCAAAAATGGCCACTCAGCAATCATCTCCCAATACGCTTCAGCAGGGAACTTTGACATCTGGATGACTCAGCGGATGGGCCTCTGGCGACTTCACACTCAAGGAACATTGTGTATTCTCGGGCACGCGCACACACGCACCCCCTTCCCTGCGAGGAACAATAACTGAAGGGGTCCGAAGAGCCCCAGAGAGGGGTGAAAGGACCAGCTTGGCGTGTGTGGAAGGTGCTGAGCAGAGCAGTCCCTGGGGCAGGGCCATCAAGGCAGGGCAGGGCATCCGGGGCAGAATGAAACCTTTCTTCCCAAAAGAGAATCCTACTGTCGTCAAACTCTAAAAATCAAATTTTCCCAAATTTGGGATGGCAAACCTGACTCTCCCAGCCAGAGTGGAAGGCTGCTGTATGATGATGCAGGACTGAATCAAACTAGGACTTCTCTAGGCTAGGATTTTGTTTCCAAATTTTATTGGCCAGATACCTCTAGAGGTTCAGAAGTGTCCTCTCCATCTCTGGGCGCTATCCAATATCAACATCATCATCATGTGCCACCAAGTCAATCCGGACTTATGGCAGCTTTTTCTAGGGTTTTCTGGGCATAGAGTGCTCAGGTGTGGTTTACCATTCCCTTCTTGGATCTGTGCAGCTTGCCCAAGGCTACCCAGGCTGGCTTTTCTCCCAAGGAGCACACAGCTGGGAACCAAACTCCCAACCTCTGGCTCTGCAGCCAGAGACCTCAACCACTGAGCTATCCAGTCAGCTGCTGTCCAATATATGATGTCTCAAATGGTAGTTCTATTCCTAGATGTATCTTTCTTATAGAAATGCCATCAAGGCCTCGACACAACCATGCCACCACCCCACAACTGGGGGATAAACTGGGAAACCCAGCATCTTCTTCCCAACATTCATCAGCTAGATGCCTCCAAAGAGCCGGTCGTGGGAGAAGGAAAAGCTGACTCCTCCCAAGCCAAAGCATCCCGCTCACAACGGGGAGAATTTCATTTCAATGCTGTTTCTGTAAGAATCGACCACAATTCACAGATTTCTTCATATCCAGCATGGAGAGGATTTGATGTTTAAATATTTAAATGTGGGGGGGGGGGGGGAACCCAAATTAACAGATTGGCCCATCCCTGTCTGGGCATTGAATGTTTAACGCCCAGAGGGCTCAATGGATGGACCTCAGTGATGAATCCGTCACTGGAGTAAGAATTAATCTATTTGTTATTGGTATTACATGTGCAGAGAAGGGTGGTCAAACGGCTAAGCGCTCCGGAAACCTAACGCTGCGAGGAATGGTTGAGGAGCTGCATCTGTTTAGGCTGGGAAGGAGAGGATTGTGAAGTAATAGGTAATAAGATCGCAGCGTCCAGCTATCTGAAAAGCCGAGATGCAGAAAGTTGAGCAGTGTCATTTCCTGATGCTCCAAAGGGACGGAGATGCCTGAGACGGAGGACTCGGATGACAACGCGGAAATCACACTTCAGAAGAACTCTGAGATGGTCAAAGGCTCTTTGGGGGGTGGAACCGACCACCTCGGGAGGATGTGGTCTCTCCTTACCGGGAGGGTTTGAAGCAGGGTGTAGATGGCCTCCTGGCGGCAAAGCTGGAGCTGTGGATTTCTTGCTTTGTCTCGGAGGGGTGGACTAGATGATGCTCAGGACCCCATTCCTACTCTTTGATTTTATAACTTTCAAGAGTTCCTCTGTAGGGAACCTTTTGAGTCCCTCCGCCGTCCTCGACAGAAGATCTCAAAGGATGCCCACGGTGTTTCAAGCACAGGCGGAGAGCCGCTCGTCTCCCCACCGCTGAACGGCCAGATGCCAGTCCGTCTCCCGTTTTTCCTTTCTTGAAATGCTTTTTAATCCCAGGCGGAGAGAATGCCCTTGTGCTTGGGGACAAATCTTTCATTAAAATCCCCAGTGACTCAAGCCCTTCCTGGCGGAGCCACCCGGCCGGCTGCCATCGCCCAAAGCCTCCTGAAGGAGCCTCTCATCCCTGCCAAACACCAGAACCTCAGATAATTTTCCCCCCTTCAGAGCAGGCCCCCGTCCCGGCTCTTTCCGAGGGTAAAAATCAAATCAAAACCCAGTGCTTGCATTTATTCTGCGAAGGGGGCAGGAAATGGGGGAGGGGAGACCCATTTCCCCCCAAGACTCTGAGTCACAAATACTCCATTTTTAGACATTTCTTATGAGACGTGGGGGGGGGGGGTAGAAGTCCCTTGATGTCAAATAACCAGCTGTGTATTTTATTTTATTTTTTAAAATTTTATACAGAGATGTAAAGGTCTAAATCGAGCGGATCATCTTAGTTTAAAAAGCTCCACAGAACCAAGTGCTGGATAGTGAGTCCACAACGGTGTAAATCCCACTGAATCAATGGATTTACTTCACTCAGGCTGACTGACTGGATTCAGGACATTAGAAGTTATCACAGAGCACGGATAGCTCCATATTGTCTACTCTGACTGGCAGCAACCCCCCCAGGGTGTCCACCTGAGGTTTGTTTTTTTTTTTTTTTGAAAGGATGTGCCTTGTGGGTGCAGCACGGTGTAGTGGGCAGAGTCACAGACTCTGGGTTCGAATTCCTGCTTAACTACGGAAACTCAGCAGGTGGAGGGGATAAGAACAGGCAAAAGTACTAATGCTGGATAGTTAAGAAAGCTGACAAGAAAAATAAAGGATTTGCTTGACGTGTGGTTCTGGAGGAGAGCTTCGCAGATACCCTGGACGGCCAGAAAGACGAACAAGGGGGTCCTAGAGCAAATCAAGACTGAATGATCTCTGGAGACCAAAATGTTGAAACTGCAGCTGTTTTACTTTGGGAATATCATGATAAGGCAGGATTCTCTGGAAAAAACCATCATGCTGGGAAAGGTGGAGGGTAGCAGGAAAAGAGGAAGACCCAATACGAGATGGATGGACTCCCTCAAGGAAGCCACAGGCTTGAAGTTTGCAAGAGCCTAGCAGGGCAGTTGAAGGCCGGACGTTTTGTAGACGGCTCATTCATAGGGTCATAACACGTCAGAGGTGACTTGACAGCATAGAACAACACAAAAAAGCATTTAACATATGTTGGAAGCCCTATTAGGTTCTGACTTGGCAGTCCATAAATTAACAAGTTGGACAGCAGGCAACCCACATCGTATTTTGTGCATCAAAACTAGAGAAAGGTCCCTGCACAAGGTGAAAGAAGTGTTCACCTTGGAAGCTGTGTTGTGAGAAGCAGCAGTGTGGTGGAGTGGTCAGAGGGTCAGACTAGGACCTGGGAGGCCTGCGTCCGTATCCTGGCTCAGGCTTGGAAACTCACCGGTGGTGGTGGGCTCTGGGGGGGGGGGGGAACCACTCCTTGCATTTCTTAGGTACCTCCAAAACCCTACTAAGGTCAACATATGTCGGGGGGGGGGAGGACTTTGTGGCACAGAAAAACCACCACCACAGGTTAGCCGAACGTATTCACATTTAGCTAGCCCATGCTCTGTGTCGGCAACTCTCCAGAGGCTGAAGCCTCTCCCATCACCTCCCACCTCCTCATCCTTTCACGTGGTGCTCAAAGGGCCAAAGCAATGGAACCTAGGACTTTCTACATGGAAAACATTTGGCTCACCATGGAGAGGCCTCCAGAAATCATAGCTGTGCATCCCACAGAGCCTCCTGGGGGGTGCCTTGGGGCCTGCCTTGGGGCCTGCCTGCCTTTCTTACTTCCCCCATCTCTTTCCCCTTCCTCCTTTCCTTCCCTTTTTTGACTGTCTTTCTTACTTCCCCCTATCTCTTTCCCCTTCCTCCTTTCCTTCCCTTTTTGACTGTCTTTCTTTCTTCCCCCTATCTCTTTCCCCTTCCTTCCCTTTTTGACTGTCTTTCTTACTTCCCCCTATCTCTTTCCCCTTCCTCCTTTCCTTCCCTTTTTTGACTGTCTTTCTTACTTCCCCCTATCTCTTTCCCCTTCCTCCTTTCCTTCCCTTTTTGACTGTCTTTCTTTCTTCCCCCTATCTCTTTCCCCTTCCTTCCCTTTTTGACTGTCTTTCTTACTTCCCCCTATCTCTTTCCCCTTCCTCCCTTCCTTCCCTTTTTGACTGTCTTTCTTACTTCCCCCTATCTCTTCCAGGTTGAGGACAACTACACCAAAGTGGCCATTATGCCCTTTTTTGGCCACCCTACTGTAACCCCCAAAATACATTTTGGCGAGTACAGTTTTATACACATACCCAGGGATGGGCGAACCCTTGTTTCTCAATTCTGCCCGGGGCACTTCCTCCTGAGCCTTTTCCCTTGGAAACATCCAGCCTCCATCCCAGGATTTTATAAGAGGTTTTAAACGTCAGCCTCACCTTCCCCTCTGTAACACCTTCCAGGGTTTTCACCACCCACCTTAACACCTCCCTGTCTTGTCCCCAACCACACACACATGTACCTAAATCTTGTTAGGCTGGGAAAGACAGCATCCTCCCACCATGCCTTTCCTCTGGCAAAGGCAAGGGGTTCATGCTCTGCAAATCCTTCCATTTGATGGCTTCTTAACAAAGAGTCTTCCAGCATCTTATATTCTGCACAAACCTTTGTGGCCTCCAGCCTCCTTCGACAGATGCAGAGAACTTGACCTTAGCCGATAGACACAGACACCAAGCTCAGGAAGATGGGCAACATGCAAGAGCGTTCACCAACGACTGTAAATAGCCCGTCTAATTAACATCCATGTTAGTCTACTATTGTTATTTAACCATTGCGAATTTATGACAGAGGTCCTCACATTCTATATTGCACAGGCTTGTACGAAAGACCTACATATCAAAGAGACTATAATCACAGTGTTTAATACCCACTGACTTTCTTACCAACCCACCACGATCTCTATATTTTGATACCCATACTTTGATGGCACGTATAAATATTTGCCACCGTACATCTCCTTCTCTTGTGCCTGATGAAGTGGACTTGTCCACGAAAGCGCACATTAAATAGAAAATGTTAGTCTTCAAGGTGCCACCACCTCATCGTATGGAGAACGTTGGCGGCTGGTGCCAGAGAGCTGTGTGTGGTTGTAGCAGACAAAGCATCCCACTACGATTCAGGAGTCTTGGATTCACATCCCTGCTTGGTTCTAAAAAGTTACATACTAGGAAGTGGCAATGGCAAACCACCTCTTGACTCTCCCATATATCTTGAAAATCTTATGGAACGATGTGCCATCAAGTCAATTCTTACTTATGGCAACCCTTTTCAGGGTTTGATAGGTAGATAATACTCAGAGAAGTGGTTCTCCATTCCCTTCTGCTCAGCAGCTTTCGATACCGTTGACAAGGTATCCTTCTGGGTCATCCTCCTGAAAACTCTGGAACTCCCTGCCACAAGAAGCCAGCCTGGCCCCCTCTTGGCTGTCCTTCCGCAAGCAGGCCAAGACCTCTCTCTTCAGGCAAGCTTTCCCTGAGTGACTGGCTGCCTGAGTGGGATTTTTATATAGGTTGTTATACCTCATTGCTTTGAAGGTGTTTCTAGTATTGTTTTTGTTTACCATTTATTTCTCAGAGTGGTATTTGTTCCTTTTTAATATTTTGTATCCTCATGGCTTTTAGTTTTAAATATTGTCTTTTAATGATGCAAGCTAGCTGCCTTGGATCCTTTTTAAGGGGAAAGACCAGGTAAAAATATTTTAAAGAAATAAAATAAATTCTTCTGGGGGCATCCTCGGACAGTGCAACTTGCCATACAGGCTGGCTCTTCTGGGATGCACAGGGGGAAACTGAACTCCCAACCTCCAGCATGGCAGCCAGATAACCTAACTCGCTGAGCTGTCCAGTCAAGGTCGTCAAATGCAACTGGGTCGGATGCAACTTAACCGCACACAACAGAACAACATTCATTGAAGTCCAGAGATGGAGCTTATGGAGGCCTTGTGAAGCCATGTACAATTTAATTCTAAACACACAAAGATGCTGCCGCTGGGTAGGGACAAAAAGGTCAAAACAAAAGCAGTCTTTTATCCTGCTTTCAGCTAAGAAAAGAATATTTCAACTATAAAAAATTGTTTACTAGCGAGAACCTAAGGTGGCAACCTTATGCACCCTTACATGGGGCAACACACTGAGTATTTCAGAGAACGTACTTCCTAAGAAACATGTAGAAAATTGGACTGCAAGCCTGAAATTGTTGACCTGTTATGTTTTTTTTCCATGTCCTACATAAATACTCTTGGTATTTCACCGGATCATGTATTTATCCACTCAAATTTTAAAGTTGCATTTTAAAAAAATAATTGCATACTGGGGCATCCTTAGATGCTAAGAGAAGGGGGGGGGGGGGGGAATAATGAAATAATTAGAAATTTCTACAAGTCTCCAGTGCCTCCTTCTCTAGAAGGTGCCCAGTGCATCTCTGCTTGAATCACAGTTCATGTTTGGCCCTCCTTCTTTACCCCTTCACAGGGGGAAGGCTAATCCTTTGCTTCTCTTTTGCACATGACTGAATGCTCCTGCTCCAGTCAAATTATCTGCCCTCAAAGGAGGCTCACTGCTGCATCTCTGCAAGAGGAACCGGTCTGGGCTTTCGAAGGTCCAGTCAAGAGACCACTGCAGATCATCGACCCATGCAGAAACACGGAGGGCAGGCTCCTGAGAGATGAGTCATGCTTTTTGCAACCTAAAAGCAAACCTTCAGGGCTGGAACAGGAAAGTGTGCCACTAATTTAATGGAGCACACAGTAGTACATATTGGCTGCCTGAAGTTTAGTGGATGCAACATTGTTTTAACAGGAATTAGCCTAGCCAATGCAGCCGTAAAAGGTACCCACTGAATAAGCATGCAAGGCTGGTAATTTCTGCCCTCCTGCAGCTTCTACCACCATCTCCACCTCCTCTTGCATGACACAGATTTTAAATTATTCAAACAGCGGCCCAAGTGCCTGCACAGATGTGACAGCAACAGCACCCAACTGACATGGGTGACGCCAACCAGAAAATGCAAAACCAGCTGCTCTCCGCCAAGCGTTCGCAAGGCTGAATGTTGCTCAAGTCAGAGGTGGGGAGGAGGTTAATGGCTGGGTATGCAAGACAGGAAGTTGAGTAAGATTTTTTTTTCTTTAAAAGAAAAACAACCCACATTGTTTGTGCAAAAGAGTTAACGGGCAAAGCACGCCGGAAAGCCGCAGCTTCTTCTAGGATGGAGGGATAGCTAAAAGGAGAAACCATCTCTCTGCAGAGTTTTCCAACAAAAAGAGCAACTTTGCAAATCATTAGAATGCAAAAGATAAAACAGTGCCTAAAGATTTTAACTCAAATACTCTCATTAGTCTTTCTTTGGCAAATAAAGGGGGCACTTTTTTTTAAGAAAAAGGCTGTTATATGTGGTCACTTGCAGTCAACCACTGATCACCACAGATGACTAGCAGAGAAGCAATAATTTATACAGATTTTCAGGGTTTTTAAACTGGCCTGCACTTGCCTTCACACACACAGCTTAACAGATGCAGAAGCATCCCGGTGTCCTGAAGATACGGGCAGCTTGAAATGTGCAGGAAAGCAAACAAAGTGATATATATAATCCACCTACAAGCAATGCTGAAAGTTCTCGTAAACAATGAAATAATATCGAGCAGCACAGGGTATACACACACACAATTCATTCTCAGCATGGAAAAGTCATCCTTTCTGACTACATTTCCCAGAATGCCCCAGCCAGCAAGGCCCACCAAGCTCAAAATGAGCTGTATTGTAGACAGATTTCTTATGGGCGGAAGGATCCCATGAAAAGAATGTAAAGGGAGGTCACTTGGAATCACGATTGACGCCCAGCACCAAAAATCACTATTAAGACAGTTACGTGTTTATATGATTCATCTAGATGCAGATAGATAGAAGTTGAACAAGACATGAAAAAGACACCCCTTACTGTGTGTCTTCAGGTACATTGCTCCAGAATATGGAGGTTCAGCAGAAGTGTCATTCATGAATCTTTTTTTTCCTAAGACACACACACACACACACACAAATCAATGGCTTGGGACCAGCTTAGTTGAAAAATCATCTCTAAAGGAACTTGTTCAGGCCTTACAAGCTTACAACCTGCCTTACAGAGGCTGTGTTTACATACCCACTAGTAAAATATGTCATATTTAAGGGCATATTTCAGGGCTCTGATTCTATTGAATTATATGCAGTTTAAAACAAACAAACAAACACTGAGTGGGGCCTTTCTTCTATATGATTTTAAAAAATAATAAAAAATAAATAGATAGGCTGGTAGGGACAAGAGGTTGGGCCTTATTGTCCGTGGCCTGGCCACCGTGGAACCTACTACCTCAAGCAGGATGACAGTGAAAGGCTCTTTACTGACAGCTTTCAAGCAGGGCCTTAAAACTCACCCGCTTGAATAGCTTCTAATTGAAACTGATTGTAACTGACCAGCTTGTGTAAATTTGCAATAGATTAATTTCAAAGTTTTTGACTAAGCTAAGGTCAGGGAACACACTCTCTCTGTGTGTGTAGCAGTCTTGAGCAGACAACAGCAATGCACAAATAAATAATACACAACAGGAGAGATGAGAGTCCTGGTGATGTTTCGACTGTAAGCTGCTGGAGGCCGGGATCTGGTCCGTTCATGGCATCTTGCAAAGTGTTTTGTATGTATGTTGAGGGTCCCTGAGGCTTCCTTGGTTCTATGACTTCTCCCACCAAGTTGCACCTTGGCCCTGAACTGTCCGAGCAATCGCCAAAGCCAAAAGAGAAATACAAAGAAAGGACATCCCTTAGGATTTGTGTTAAAAATATCACTAGCTACAAGACCCTTGGCAGGCTACGCACAATAACAGTGTGCCATCAAGTCACTTCTGACCCTTTCAGGGTTTTCTAGGTAGAGAGTATTCAGAAATGGTTTCCCATTCCCTTCCTCTGGGGAGGGATCCCCGGGACTGTGCAGCTGGCCCAAGGCCACCCAGGCTGGCTCTTCTCCCAGGAGTCGTAGAGGGGGAATCAAACTTCCAACCTCCAGCTTCTTAAACCATTGAGCTATCCAGAGAGCAGGTACTACACAAGTGAAATAAATATTGTTACAGTTTGGTTTAACAGCGTCTTCATGAAAATGTCAGTGTCTTCTGTGTTACGTAATTTACCAGGAAGGAACGGGAAATGTTGATGCAGCAGAAATACCAACTGTTTGACTAAGGCCGCAAACGGCCAGGCCCTGCATGGTTTACTGTGCTCTGGATTTCTCTGGGTAAGTGCTCACATGCCCCTGAAATGGGACTACGATCCTCTTTCTATATTTTCCAGCTTTCTGTATTTTGGGGCCATTAACTGTGGGCTACCGATTTCTTAATGGGCTGAACCAAGCCAGCCAGTGTGTGTGTGGCGGTGTCCGTGGGCTGAAATTTTCTTCTAAATTTCTGACGTGGCAGCAATCAGTAGCACCCCTCCTACGTGTCAGCTTATGAACGATTAGCTCCCCCAGGAACAAGTCTGGCCCGATGACATGGGCTACTGCCTGCAACAGCCTATGCTAAAGTATGTCAGCCTTTAAAGTGCCACAAAACATGTTGTTTTTACTGCAATGGACTAACACAGCAAAGTGCTTAGACATCGGAGCACAAAATATATACCCACCATACACATTTGCAAAATACATGGTTGATCGGGAGGGAGCACAGCCTCAGTATACCCTACACTCTTCTTCTCGTTATGAAATGCTTCATAAATGTCTGAGAGACAGATTCTTTTATTTTACTGATTTTAAAAGGAAATGCAGTCACAGGAAATACCTCATTCTCTCCCCCCCCCCCACAACACACCAATTCCGGTCTCCTAACCCACAAAAATTGCACTGCTGAATCAAACCGATCCAGAATCAACTGGATCTAGTCCATATTTCATCGGCAACTAAGTAGACGAAACAAAGACAATGCAAACCATGTAGGATCCCACCTACATCAGTGGGCAAGGCCACTTCACAAGGAATCTCAAAGCTGCAGGCCTGCCTCCCCAGGTAAGGCAGTTAAGTAGAATTTAGTTATTTGGCAAGAAGACACAGGACAAGGCTGCCAACCCATCGTGGTCTCCCTGATGGAGAGTCCCTCTTGCGAAGCACAGAGGCTATTGTGGGAGGAGAAGGCAATGCTTTGAAAGTCGGGTGTTTTAAAAAGAAAAGGGGGAAAAAGCCACCCAGCTGAGATTACAAAATTCCAAATTACAGAAACCTTGGGTCACAGGTGCGTGAGGGCTTCACATGCTCTGAATCCTTCCTGTGGTTTCTGATCTCCGGTAGACTCTGCCTTCAAGTACCCTGGAAGCACTGCAGTATCTGCTAGGGCGGATTTTTTTGAAGGGGTGGAGGAGGAGTGACAAGATCCCAGGGGTAGGAAGAACACCACAAACACACACTCACACAGAGCGAGTCGCCAGTGCTTCTGTTGCATCGAGAGGAGGCCAGCCTTCAGGCGAAAGCATTGAACCCCCTTTCCCCCCTAAAGCAGGAGCAGATACTTAGCTTTCCATGCTGGGGGGGGGGGAGATCCCTTCATTAGCCACCCTCCAAAGCCACCCCCTTTTTTAAATGCAAGCTTTCAAAATCATCAGCTTGCATAGTTTGGGGTTGCCTTTCGGGGAGTGTTTTTTTTTGGGGGGGGGGTGTAATCGAGGCTGCAATGTCTTTACTGGCCAGGGCGGCTCTGGCTAGCATTGCAGCAGAGGCAGCTGCTTCCTCTCCCCCTCCCCAACATTTCCAGGCACCCTCCTCTTCCTGCCAAGGGCGAAGGCAGGCGTCCCCTCCACCCGAGAGCAGCCTTGCAACAGCCCAAACAACCAATGCAATCGGTACAAAGCACCCAAGGCCCCCCCGATCCCCGCCTGTTCAGTCCCCCCCGATCCCCACAACCCCCTCCCCCGGACCCACAGCACGACCCCCCCTCCCTCCACCACGCCCGGCCCCGCCCCCTGGCGCTCCCCCGCACCTGCAAGCGGGACCGCCGCAGCCGCGCCACCTCACACCATCTTCGCCCTCGTGGAGGCCGGGCCCCGCCCCCGCGCCTCTTCATTGGCGGGCGGGCCACGTCCGTCGGCGGCATGCAAATAGCCGGAGCATGCTTACGAGCCGGGATTGGACAGAACGTGGAACGCCTCCCGAGGATTGACAGACGGCAGGACCAAAGCTGGGCCGCCTGGCCGGCAAGCCCCGCCTCTTTGGTACCCAGGTGCGCCTCCCTGCATCCCTCCGCCCTCAGCATCCCTCGCCTCCTCCCAGGGACGCTGCGGCGTCGCTCCCTGCGTCTTTTCGGGATGCGTCGGGGCTGCTCTAACCACGCTTCCCCCAACCCCTAGGAGAAAGCTCTGGGAAAGGTGGGGAGAGGGGGCTTCCTTCCCAGGAAACCAAAACCTCCACAGCACCCAAAAAAGAGAGAAATGGGGGGGGGGGGACCCAAACTGCCGCAATTAGATTAAATTGTTGCAGGTTTAAATTCTGGTAACAGGATGCCAATGCAACCAGCACTTTGACTGATCGTTGCTGGGGTTAAAAATGCCATGGGCATTCAAAAACCCACCGGCAATGCAATCGTCACCCTCTTTTTCTCGCTTCCTTTGGTCTCCCTAAAAGCTGGAGTTCCAAAAAGGTGCATTGGCGAGCTGCGGTCCGCACCCTTCAATAACATCCTTCTCTGTATCTATAAATCTTCGGCCTGGCTATGTTGCCTGCCCCTTTTCATCTGAGGACAAGGACTGTCATTTACAAAACCTCACACTGAAACACACCCGTTGGTCTTTCCAGTGCTACAGAGATTGTTTTTATTTTTGTTATATATATTGAAACAGACAAACACAGCAATCTCACTGAAAATAATTAAACAGATGATATATATTCTTTATCAGTTACATTTCTA